>OX457039.1:8554626-8569626 GCA_949752735.1 Lumbricus terrestris
TAAGTTTTCACCGAGTACGGCACTCACGGACACTAGGACTCGACGTCGATGCCCCGTCAGGCGCAGCACCGACCTCTCGCCGAAGAGTCGAAAAGGCCCACTTCACCCTTCACTCCAACCAGTAACTGTAATTACGCGTCGATCGAGGATTTCCCCGACCGACTACGTTCAGGATACGCTACGCTTGAGAGAATTAAGGGGGCTGCACCCTTACTTACTGTCGCCTCTACCCGGCTGCTTACGGGCAGATTATCGTTAACTCTCACTGGCGTATTCGACCTCACCGGGTCTTAGCGATCGATCAAGGGAAAGAAAGCGCGATGAACGTTGCACTTCCAAACCGATGAATAGACCGGAGCGCACAAGTAACCGATGTTCACAATCAATTGGGATGAGCCACCACCAACTCTCCCTGGTGCGTCGTAGCGGGGCGATGCCCAGTCGGCCGCCGTTCGATCGTCACCGCAGGTAAACGTTTAACCTCCGCGGGTGCGGATTCGCTCCGGATACAATATTTCTCGTCAAATTCACCAGAAAACGTTTGGACACCAACAAACCAACGTAGCAATGTCAATTCAACGTGCCAGGACTGCGTAGAGAGCAATGAAACGAACAGAGTTAATATTCATTGCCCATGGAGTAATCGCCATTACTCCACATATATAGCAGAGCACCGTGTGGCAGGCTTTATTCCACCGGAATATCACTGTTTGAGTACGATTTTTCAGCATACGAAAAATCTTGGATAATTCGCCAAAAATCCATTTATTGTCCGATCGTCACCAGGTTTCTTTCTATCGCTTCCCAAACGACTTCTACGTAACCTACGCCCTAAATTAAGATTATTGGAAGGCCAGAAAATTAATTATTCTACGGGTACTAAAATACCTAAGAGCGTTCCATAGCGATTTGGCTATAAATGCCTTATCTTCGCTCTCGCCTGCTTCCAGCTGTGTCTCACAGGCATTACTTAACGGTCGCGCTCTAATAGCGTAGTGGTCGCGCTTTAATAGCGCATATTTTCGTAGCGCATTTCTGCTAGTGGAAATTACGCCTTACCTATAAATGACTCTAACTACACGGTTGGGCTGCTTTAGGAGCGTCTCCGTGGCTCCTGCCTGTCTCCAGCTTCAGTTTGACAAGGCCGCCGGTCGGAGTTTATCGTCTTGTGGCTGAAACGCCACACTCTCCACCTCTCCGGCTGATGCGGAGCATCGGGGTCAACTACTCTACGATCTCTACACGAGATATTTACCCTCCCGTCCCCGGGACTTATCTACCTAGATTTAAGCCCCTCGGAGGAAAACACTAACACGCTGTTCTCCGATTAGAACAACATTCACATACAAAGACATAACAATTCCAGCAAAGTTTCAATGTTATGCAATGTATTAATTCCAGGCGTCATTCGATACGTAGATCCGCCTTCTCTTCCCGATCCTCACCGGGATCTCTCGTACTCCAGCCGATCCAGCTCCAGTTCCTCGGCTTCACCTACAACGCAAAACAGTCACACAAGTAATTTCTCACGCAGGGCCCTAACTTAAGGAGTTTGTCCAACACCAGAAGTCGAGTTCCCTTAAATTACTTATACCAGCTCCACCAAGGAGTCCACTCTTAACGGTACTACAGTGCTCTCTCACCGGTAGGTTCTGCGCTACCAAACGTCTGGCTCGCCCAAATCTATGTGATCAAGGCGTTGTCGAGACGCCAGGATCAGAAGTGGGGCCATGTTTACCACTGCCTGCTACCGCCAACTTCTACGCGACCAAGGCGCTGCGAGCCGCCAGAGTCAGAAGTGGGGTATCCTTTCACTCACGTCGTTTCAACGACTCTTTCTCTCGCGGTAGGGTCTGCACTACCGAATTTACGCGACCACCAAATCTATCGACCGAGGTGCTGCGAGCCACCAAGATCAGAAGTGGGGTTATTACGTTCACACTCATTCACCGTCAGGTCCACCTCGTTCCCCTCACTTCTACACGGTCAGAGCGTTGACGAGACGCCGAGACCAGAAGTGGAGTACTCCGTTCTCACCGTCAATTCCTTTTTTCGTTCCCCTCATCTCCGTGCGGTCAGGGCGCCGGGAGGCGTTCAGACCGGAGATGGGGTACTCCGTTTTCCCGTCCTTACCTCCGTCTATCCGCACAGCCAGGCAATCAAGGCGCTTAGGAGCCGCCAGGACTAGAAGTGGGGTAGATACGGTCTTTAGCCAACACAGATTGTCACATGGCCAACCTCTGTGCTTCCTCACATCTGTAGATCAGGGCGCTGTCGAGCCACCAGGTCCAGAAGTGGGGTCTTCATCAGCTCAAAAGAAACGCGTGGTCGAACATGCGTAGGACCTAACACAAATACATAGGCCAACCAAGACGTTCAAGGATCGAGCTTACGACAGCAACAGTTTGTCCGTTCCAGCAGCTTCCGTGTTCCCTGGACCACAAGTCAAATGAAACGCTCCCTAATACGGTGGCGTTTCATATACGGATTCATCAAAAGAAACATAACTATTGTCGACCCGACAACTTCAGTAATCCTCGCATTAAGCGAACCATCGATCTGTGTCCACTGTATCTATCCGTGCCGTTCATCGACGCTACGCGCCGGCTTCAGGATCAGAGATTTCACACGCGACGAAAGCACTTCAACCTAAATTCGATTAGAGTGCAAGGAACCGTAAAGACAGTTATAGAGTGTTCACCAAAACTCCAGGTACCGGGACGATTACTCAAATCCGTGACCTAACGAGAATCCGCAACCAAGCACTGACTGGCATTTACGGCGCAAGACCTCAACACAGGAACGCTTGACTTAAGACCCCGCCCGACGTTACCTACGTCCGTCAGCTAGGCAGGTGCAAGACATTCCAAACTACCACCGGACATTCTCCCCAAGCACTACCTGGCATTTACGGTGCGAGAATTCCACGCCACTCTACTGGTATCTAGCCTCTCTCCTAGACTACCAACCTTAGGAGCCCCTCTGTCTCGAGACCTAGGCTCCACCTAACCCGTAGGCTAGGGGACCTTAAGAAGAGAAAAGTCGCCACACTATCTCTTCACCTGGGATGTCTGTCCATCCCATCACCTACCATTAAAAGAAACAGGTGATCGAAACGTAAAGTGACTCGGACTTAGAGTCTTCAGGCAAACCGCACTGAAAGTCCCACCGTGATCAGCGGTCAGCAGATTCGAAAGAACTCAACGAAACTTCACCAGTCTCAGGAAACCATCGCCATTACGCGAAGATAAGAAACGCCGAGAGCGCATCTCTCATCTTCTGTGTACCACTGAAATGACAGGCGTATAACTGAAAAGATGTCATCAAAAGGAAACCAAGTACGCTGTCCACCGACAGATTCACAAACCACCGCAATTAAGCGGTGCAGAGACCCAGCTCGTGTCTCTTGCGTCTCTTGGCACCCCTTCGTACCACTGAAACGTCTTACAAAAGAAAACTCGTCATAATGGGAACTGAAATCTGTCTCAACCCCTGCCAAAAGCACCGCCATTACGCGACATTACTCACCGCTAGCCCAGACGCTAGTCTAGTCGGCAAGCACGTCGGTTTGTGCGCCGACGGGGACTTTCGACGCCGTCCTCAACAGGCGCGGGGGACTCCGCGGGGATTGCACTGGATCCCACCAACTCTGTGTCTCCGGGAAATGGGCCAGCGTCCACGAGGGACTCCTCAACCACTTCCGACAACCAGCTGCGCGGGTGATCACCGTAGAATCGCTTTAGCTTATCCACGTGAACGACCATCGCCAGCGATCTCACACTCCTCTGTATTCGATACAGGACCGGGTTCAAGACTTGTGTGACCAGGAACGGACCAGTGTAGACTCGCGTCCACTTGATCTTCCTGCCGCACCGTAACCGTGGGTAGTAGTAATACACCCAATCTCCCACAGAGAACTGGCTCGGCTTCACCCGCAGGTCGTAAGCCTTCTTTCTACGATCAGCTACCCTCCCCAGCTGTTCTCTCACCAGCTGATATGCGACTTCCATAGTCTCCTGTTGCTTCGCAACATATTCCTCCACCTCTACCTCAGGCGGTCGATCACAGTCTACCAATTGGGCAAGAATCAAATCCAACGGAGTATGGTTTTCACGACCAAGGAACAGAAAATTCGGCGTTCGCTGAGTGGCATCATGTTCAGTCGAGCGATAAGCGGCCATCACGTAGGGAAGATGGATATCCCAATCTCGCTGACGTACAGACACAACTTTCCCAAGCAACGAATTCAAAGTCCTGTGGAAGCGTTCGATCATACCGTTTCCGGACGGATGGTACGGAGTCGTCCGCACCTTGTCAATTTCCATCCGCTTACACAATTCCTGGAACAACGCCGATTCAAAGCACGAGCCCTGGTCAGTCAGAATCTGACGCGGCATCCCGAAGCGTGAAAAGACGTGCACCATCAGAGTCTCGGCTACCGTAGCAGCTTCTTGGTTCCTTATGGGCAGAGCCTCGGCCCATCTCGAAAAGTAATCGATCGCAGTCAAAATGTACTTGTGGCCCTTATTCGACACAGGATGAGGTCCGGTAATATCAATTCCGAATCTCTCCATAGGTTCACCGATCACGGGACACTGCAGAAGACCTTGTCTCGGAGGCTTCTCTCTTCGATACCGGGCACAGTTGTCACAACGCTGACACCAACGTCGTACATCGTTCTTCCAACTCGGCCAATACGCTCTTCGTTTCAACTTTTCAAGGCTCTTTCGTACACCGAAATGCCCACCAGCAAAACTTCCGTGCGTAACCTTAAACATCTCATGCCGAAGCATGAATGGCACAACCAACTGATATCTCTCAGTCTCCCCGGTACTCCCTTTAATCCATTTCCGAAAGAGTACACCCTGGCGAACTTCCAACAGTTCCCACTGACTCAACACTGTCTTCGTTTCTTCGCTCAGCGCCGCCGCCTCCAGTTCCGTAGGCTGACGACCTGACTCTTTCCAAGCTAAGACCGGGCCAATCTTTCGGTCGTCTAGCTGTTCCTTTCGCAACGACTCCTTCGTCCAGCCGAGATCCGGACCCACATCTTCAGCAGGCGCGGCCGCAACAGGCCTTGCCTCTGTGACGGGACAGATCCACGCTGCGCTCTCCTCCACAACGTCCTCATCTTCAGGTCCTGCTCCCATTGGACCTCTGGACATCGCGTCCGCGTTACCGTGTTTTGTACCAGCCCGATGAACAATCTCGAAGTCAAACTCCTCAATCGTTTCAAGCCAACGAGCTTGTTGCCCAATGGGTTCGGGAGTTCTCCGTAGCCATTGCAACGCGGAATGGTCTGTTCGAAGACAGAATTTCTTTCCCAAGAGATACTGACGAAACTCTTTCAGGAAATAGATCACTGCTAACAACTCACGCCTCGTGACGTTGTAGTTTCGCTCAGCCGTAGACAGTAATCGACTAGCGTAACAGATCACACGTTCCTCTCCGTCCTGTACCTGAGATAAGACCGCGCCTATCGCGTAGGCCGACGCATCTGTATCTAGGATATACTGACCTTCGTCTTCAGGTAACGCTAGAATTGGAGACGACACCAATCTCCGCTTCAACTCCACAAAGGCGGTCTGGCACTCTTCAGACCATCGGAACGGGACATTCTTTCGAGTTAACACGTGCAAAGGCTGCGCTACAACCGCAAAGTCATGAATGAATCGACGATAATAGGAGCACAAACCGATGAAGGATCGTACTTCACGCAGGTTCTTCGGAACACACCAGTCCTCGACTGCCCTGATTTTACTTGGGTCTGTCGCGACACCTTCCTCACTGAGGATATGACCAAGGAACAGTACCTCTTGCTGCATCAAGTGGCACTTAGACGGTTTCAGTTTAAGATTGTATTCCTGCAACCTCTTGAACACCATCTCTAAACGTTTCATGTGAGTCTCGACGTCACGGGAAAACACGATGATATCGTCCAGGTAGACCAAACAGATATCGTAATTGAGACCCGTCAACACCAGGTTCATGAGTCGACAAAACGAGGCGGGACTGTTACAGAGACCGAAGGGCAGAACCTTGAATTGGAAACTACCCCTTCTCGTAATAAACCCTGTCTTATGCTTATCTCGCGGGTGCAAGGCCATCTGGTGATAACCTGCCCTGAGATCGAAAGTACTGTACCAACGGGCACCACCGAGAGTATCCAGACTCTCGCGGATCAACGGCAACGGGTGCGCGTCTTTCCGGGTCTTCAAATTCAACTGGCGGTAGTCGATGCAAAAGCGCATGCTCCCGTCCTTCTTCTTCACCATCACAACGTTCGACGCCCACTCCGACATGGAAGGCTCGATAATTCCTTGTGTCAACATGTCCTCTACCTGTCGATCAATCTCAGGTATCATCGCAAGGGGCTGACGTCTCAGTGTCTGACGAACAGGCCTCTCTTGCTGTGTATCTATCTCGTGCTGGATAACGGCCGTGTAACCGAGATCCTTTTCGCCAAGCGAAAACGTATTCCGATATCTCAAGATGAGCTCACGCAACCTAGCTCTTTCCTCTACCGTAACCGTGTCAGGAACCTCTTCCCATAGTCGCTTCAAGACTGTCTCGGCCTCCGTGTCGACCGACTGACTAGCCGTCATACACACTCTTGCCGGCGGTCGCCCGTCGTGGCGCGACGCTTCCAGAGACGAGCTGGCGTTACCGAGTAACTCCACCCGCTCCAACCGACACTCAGTTCCACTACCAACCACCACATCATTTTCGCCAACGTTCACCATACGAATGTACACTGTCGACTCTTTACCTGTCACTAGAGTTCGACCAATCACCAAGCCTCTGGACACTTCAGTAGGCGTAGTCGTCCAAGCTTCCGTGTCAGCTTGCAAATGGGGATACACCACAGACATCGGGACGTTCAGTTCACATCTAGCCGGGACCATGATGTCGCTTTGCACGATAACCCTACGACACATAAGTTCGGTAGACAACTCTTTTAGCGGGATCTTCCTGTCGCCCAAAAAGACGCAACGACCAGAGAAGTCCCAACGAGCCTGATTCACCTCTAGCCATGACAATCCCAAGATGACCTCAGTCACTTGGTCCGTAACCAGACAAGGCAAGGCATACGACTGTTTACCGATACCGAGTCTCAACGTAGCTTCACCGTCTACGCGTATTTCGCTACCGTTCGCAGCCAGTAACCGCTGACTGGACGACGTCACTTTACCAGGAGACACAAACGACCGAGGAACCAGGGACAATTCACTACCAGAGTCGAGGAGACAGTTTCGACGTGTCCCCTCCAGGCGAGCAACAACATAAGCCATTCGGCTACCGCAAACCAGTCGGTTCTGCGACGGTTCCTTTGCAGACTCGCTCTTCACAGGCTCCGCGCCTTTCGTATCCTCTCTTCGCTCAGGCGCAGGCTGAGGACAATCCCTTATCACGTGCCCTTTTCGTCGACACCGGAAACATTCAATCTCCGAGTTTCGCCAGCGGTCCGGCTGAACGTCGCGACGTTGAAACGCCGGCCGCTCGCCTCGCCACGGCCCATCCGGTGCCCTTCCCGGATTATTCCATCGCTCGTACTGTAACGGTTTTCCTGTCGGTACTCCAGAATCCTGTCTCATGTTCATCCGACCCAGTTCTCTTGTCAGATTTTCTAACTTCCTCTCGAGGTCCTCCACGCGCCGATTCTGCTGTTCACTCGTCGCTGGGGCCTCTTTCGTCGTCTTCACCCTGCCATGTCTCCGGTCGACCTCCACTCCAGACGTGGCCGGACGACCGTACGCTTCTAACCGGACTGCGTGTTTGTAAGCCGACTCTAGGTTAACGGGTTCTCGTTCCCTCACCTTCTGAGCCAACTCCTGGTTCAACAACGCATCCATAAACGCGTCGCAAGCGACCGTCTCGACAACTTCATGCGTTGGACCTGGGTAGGCTAAGACCATCAAGCGTCTTACCTCCTGTACTACCGCACTCAACGTCTCACCTGGGCCCTGTCGGTAAGCCCGTAACTTTACCCGATACAGACTCGTCTGTTCATCCGAACCGTATCTGGCCTTCAGTTTGTCAACGAGGTCTTGCCATGTGACATCCTTCTGGGCTCCCATGTCCCATAACAACTGCGAAGCTGGTCCAGTCAACGCGCACATCAACTGGTCGGCCCTTTCCTGAGCACTCCAGTTATTACAACGTGCACACACTTCGAACTTGGCCAGAAAGGCAGCAATCGCTGTCTTCCCATCGTACTTCTCTAATTTGATACGGATTCCACGATCAGTCGCTGCCGTGCTTTTCTTACGATCGACAGGCGACCGTCGTGTACCAACCCTGCGATGACCTCGTCGCGGGCGATCACTGTCGTCACCGGAGTCGTCGTCATCTCCCGAACTCGGACTCCCGCGATGGCCGCTGGGTTTGCTCCTCCCAAGCGCCACCGCCTTCTTATACGTTCGACCCAAAGGCCTTATTGGTGAACTGTCTTCACTTGAGGGCTCCTTCTCAGGCTTCTTGGTTAGCCTCTCAGACCGACGCGGTCTCCGCTCCTCTTCTTCACGAACAGGGCGACCAGATTCTCGCACCGCTTTACTCTTAGGCACCAGCGCGGCTGCCTTTTTCCCACCGTCCACGTCGTCACTGAATCTCAATGCACGCGGACGTTCACCCGCCTTGTAAGCTTGCCGGCTTACCTTTTTCCGGTCAGGTGTCATCTTCCGATAATTAATATCAGCCTCGGTAGATGCATCGTCTGACGACATTATCCGTGCCCTGACATTTGCTGGTCTCGGGGCCACACTTGGTAGTTCACGGTCTTCTGATTCCTCAGCAGGCCATACGTCAATAGGAACTGTAGAGTCACTAACTCGTTGAGGTTTTCTCGTACCCTCTCGTTCACTGTAACTTCCCGTCAGGCGCCTGACCTCCGGCGGTCCTTGCACGCGAGACATTATTTCCATAGGCACCGTCTCTCTACGGGCCTCTCGATACTCGGGGTAACTCTCTGCTCTCGACAGCTGCACTCTCATCGAATCATTTTCTCGTGCCACTGGCGCTGGCCGGTCCTCAAGCTTCCTCATCATCCACGCTAAACCTTGTCGTAAGGCTAGCAGCTCCGCTTTCACATCAATCTCTTCCGCGTCTCTCTGTCGAGACCGAAATTCACCACCCGCTTCACCCACAGCTGAAGCACGTTCGCTTGCCTCCGAGCGCTGTGCTCGAGGACTACGACTCGCTCTCGGATCACGAACCAGATTCTCGTCAGACACAACGGGCAACGGTAACTGTATTGTTTCACGTACGTAACCAGAAGTAACTGTGTTTTGTAATAATCTCGGTCGACTTCCGTCGCCGATTTCAGGAACAGATCGTAGCCAGTTCTCTACTCCAGACGTTGCAGAACGTGGACGTCCACCAACCGATTCAGACGAACCAACTCCATCCAACGTTATCAAATCACCAGTCGAAACTTGAGGCCGAACCTTTGGACGTGCACCAAAATAGTCAACAGGCCGGTAGTCAAGACGCCCAAGATCGCCATAGGCATCTCTCTCAGCCTCCGAATCACCTTCGATCCGACCTGACTCACCCGCAGGTACCACCTCAGAAGTGTTTGCAAAAACCCCACTTCTGGTACCACTGTAACGCTCATCGGTCCGCTCGCGGGCAACACGGTGCCTTGCCTCGTAATCTGACCCATCGGTCATATCCTCTACTCGCATCTGTGCCACTGGAGAAGAACGTCTCGGCAAAGAGGCTCGGAACAAGGTGTATAGCTCTGTAGCGTCGGATCCTGATGCTGCCCCGTCCGCGGTCACCTTGGGGGTAACATCCCGAGCTCCAGGATGGCCAATCCTCGAAACAGGGTTCACTCTTCGGGCAGAGGTCCCTCGCTTAGAGCTCCTTTTCGCGACTGCCAACTTCGTTTTCTCCTCCGCATGATCTGCTCTCTTTCGCACCATGCTACACCGAGCCCCCGACGCGCCGTCACTTCTAACAGGTAATACCTGGCGCTGCCATGAGGCCGGCCATAGAAGGCGACACCAACTCCACTCTAGGGGATTCAACCCTAACCGATATTGTGCCACTACCATTGTCCTTTGTCCGCAACAGGACAGTCAGATTCTTCGTATATGTTTTTCTGGTACCAGGCCTTTAGGGAGACCACCCGTACAGTTCGCTGGGAAGCGAAACTATTTCACGATTCGCGCAACAGCGAAGTTAACCGTAACCAGGAATACGGCGCTTGCCAGGCGCTCGCGTACTTGTTTCTCTCTCAACTCCGCGCTATCCCACAAGAAAGGCGCACACTCGTTCTCGGAACTGTCGACTCTTTCGCCGCAACAGGCGCCAACGGTAACTGACTTTCGTAACGCTTCTGGGTCGCGTTTACTGTCCGCAGACCAGCATCGCTCCCGTAAAGGGGGCTTAAAAATTAGCTAAGGGATACACAACTTCCTTAACTAAATTAACTTATGACTTATGGAACCCGGGACACGCTGCGTAAATTACAGGGAGCGGTTAGGGCAGCTTCGTTTAACCCTAACTCTTGCGACTACGAATTCCTCGACCTGGCGGGGAAAACCGTAGTTTCGGCGAAGTAAAGCTTGTCGAGCCTTCACCGTTTAATCCACCAAGGATACTCTCTCACAGGCGTTACAGTCACGGTCGTCTTGGTGCGCTGAGCCGAACGCCACCAAGATCGACCCGATCGGACAAGAACAGACAAAGATACGTAACACAAGGGAAATACACGGGCGACGGCCAAAGAATCGCTTTCCGAAGCCCTTCCCGAGGAACCGGTAACACACTTACACGTATACAAGATAGAACTCGGCGTGACGTTCAATCTGACACCAACTTTTCGTTATTCGCACAACAACTCACAAAGTTACACTCACTCGACCAATCGTGGCCGGTATCTACCTTGGACTTCAACCAACGCTGATCAACGGCGGCTGATATAGCCAAGCGATCGTATCAACGGCTCTGCTACTAGCCGATTCAAAGACCAGAGGTGAAAGGAAAGATATTCGGTAGTCAAAGAATATCGCAATACACTCGCAGACCTAGGGCACTGCGCGTTGCCCACACAGACCTGTCGGCTGCGGTCGCTCGCTTGGTCGCGGCGCCGCGTAACCGAACTCTACGGGAAAAGACCGGAGAAAACTCTTCGCGAGCTCCTACCGTCGAAACTCTCACTGACACTCGTTAACTCTCAACAGGTAAGATGTTCGCACAGACCAAACGAACAGTTTGACACCAAGTTTGCGTGGCTCGGACTAGGATTGACAAAGTTGTCCGGTAAACTTCGACCTCTCTCGTTAGGTCGCTCGGTAGCACGGTAGCAGGCCGCGATGAGCTTTGCGAACCTCTACTGATTTACTGAGAGCCCACAGCTACTATCTCTCGTTAGGCACGGGTGTACCTAGGCAGGCCGAACAATCTGACACCAAGATTGAAAGGATCCGACCAGAACTGACAAAGTTTCTCGGAGACCGGGACGTTCGCTGTCGGCCTTCGCGGCGTCAGGCGAAAGATCAAGAAATCGGCTAAGTCCACTTCACGCGCGAGGCGCTTCTTCCAGACTATACAGCCGAAACCGTAACAGATACTGACAAACCCTTAACAGGAGATGTCTTCTACTCGTCGAGATGAACTAGATTGTCGCTTAGTTCAAAACGATCCGACCACGGGACACAAAGTTATTCAGTGCGCAACTACTTCGTCCGGGCGACCGCTGGGATAGCACGCGAACAGAACAGCAACGCACTTTCGCTACTCTCAGGGCAAATTCACTTATTCGGCTCTAACTCTCGAACGGGACGAGCTAGACCGGTTTTCTTGACACTTTCACGGGCAAATCGTATGCACTGCACGATCCTATGCAGGTTTCAAGACGATCAAGTAAGTTTTCACCGAGTACGGCACTCACGGACACTAGGACTCGACGTCGATGCCCCGTCAGGCGCAGCACCGACCTCTCGCCGAAGAGTCGAAAAGGCCCACTTCACCCTTCACTCCAACCAGTAACTGTAATTACGCGTCGATCGAGGATTTCCCCGACCGACTACGTTCAGGATACGCTACGCTTGAGAGAATTAAGGGGGCTGCACCCTTACTTACTGTCGCCTCTACCCGGCTGCTTACGGGCAGATTATCGTTAACTCTCACTGGCGTATTCGACCTCACCGGGTCTTAGCGATCGATCAAGGGAAAGAAAGCGCGATGAACGTTGCACTTCCAAACCGATGAATAGACCGGAGCGCACAAGTAACCGATGTTCACAATCAATTGGGATGAGCCACCACCAACTCTCCCTGGTGCGTCGTAGCGGGGCGATGCCCAGTCGGCCGCCGTTCGATCGTCACCGCAGGTAAACGTTTAACCTCCGCGGGTGCGGATTCGCTCCGGATACAATATTTCTCGTCAAATTCACCAGAAAACGTTTGGACACCAACAAACCAACGTAGCAATGTCAATTCAACGTGCCAGGACTGCGTAGAGAGCAATGAAACGAACAGAGTTAATATTCATTGCCCATGGAGTAATCGCCATTACTCCACATATATAGCAGAGCACCGTGTGGCAGGCTTTATTCCACCGGAATATCACTGTTTGAGCACGATTTTTCAGCATACGAAAAATCTTGGATAATTCGCCAAAAATCCATTTATTGTCCGATCGTCACCAGGTTTCTTTCTATCGCTTCCCAAACGACTTCTACGTAACCTACGCCCTAAATTAAGATTATTGGAAGGCCAGAAAATTAATTATTCTACGGGTACTAAAATACCTAAGAGCGTTCCATAGCGATTTGGCTATAAATGCCTTATCTTCGCTCTCGCCTGCTTCCAGCTGTGTCTCACAGGCATTACTTAACGGTCGCGCTCTAATAGCGTAGTGGTCGCGCTTTAATAGCGCATATTTTCGTAGCGCATTTCTGCTAGTGGAAATTACGCCTTACCTATAAATGACTCTAACTACACGGTTGGGCTGCTTTAGGAGCGTCTCCGTGGCTCCTGCCTGTCTCCAGCTTCAGTTTGACAAGGCCGCCGGTCGGAGTTTATCGTCTTGTGGCTGAAACGCCACAATAACATGTTATTTGAAACTTAAGAATTCGCGAAAAGAATTTTCACAGCTTCAATACGTTTATATATCACATAATTACAAGCAAATATGTACAGATCTGCGCATGCATATAAATCTACACACGCATATATATTATATATACTTATATATTAGTATATATATATACGTTATATAATATTATATATATAGAATGCATATCTCTATTATATATAGTATGACATGTATAATATATATATTATATACTTATATGTGAGTATATATATATACCTTATATAATACTATAAATAAAATGCACATCCATATTACATATATAGTATGACATGTATAATATATGTATATATATATATATATAATATACTTCTGACATGCAGCATGTTGCGATTATTTATGACAAGTTACTCTGCACCTGTCTCCGACCATCCGCAAGCAATTGAGCGGAGAGACGTTTGCTACGATTGCATCCAATAACCGCCACACAAATATAAACATCCATCTTCGTTTATTATCAATCGCATTGACAAACCGCAATCCGTTACACTGCATCTGCGATCGCTTAACGCGTACGTCCCACATCACCATAGAAGCAGCATCAGCAGCAGCAGCTTCTGCAACCGATCGCAACTGCAGCATCTGACTATAGGGTTCATCATCATCTTCAGCTCATGGGAATCACAGATCGTGTATTTCAGCCGAGCAAAAATACCCGCGAAAACGACTTCAAAGACTATCTTGAAAAATACACGCATATATATATATCGTCTGTTTAGAGTGCAATGGTTGTAACTCCAATGCATTTAGCCATGGAGTTAGCACCATTGCACTCTAAACAGACGATATGCATATATATATATGCGTGTATATTATATATGTGAATGCATATACGAATGTATATATATATATATATATATATATATATATATGGCGCGTATATATACGAATGTATACGCGTGGATATATTTATATGCATAATCCTGAATATATTTATGCATGAAACACACCGATAATTACTACAAATACACATGCAAGTCATATCCATAAATACACCAGTATGTGCATATACAATTACACACGTGTAAATATATTGTAATATTCATGCATATATCTATACTATCTATGCGTATATATATATATATTCACAATAGAGATTCGTTCGTATAAATATACGTGTATGTAAGTTAACCTTCGAGTGCATATATATACATGAAATATATATGATTATATATATATATATATAATGAAGGCATGTATATGTGATCTTGTCACTAGGGGGTCGGGGTTCAGACCGATGTCAGTGCAAACGGGTATCTCAATACTTTGCACCATTAGGTTTCTCGCCCATAGGTGACCCTAACCGTAGGGTGGCTACAGACTGCAAAGGCGACGATTAGCCAAGATGAGTGTGTGCACCCATGGCTCGACCCGTGGCGGGGTTGGCTTCAGGGTATAAGCTTATAGCACATGCATAATGCATTTCTAGTCATATATGGTGTTCGAGATTAATGCGAGTGTCGTGATCTAGGTACGAAAACGCAGATGTGTAAAACTTCTCACGTCTGGCTAACAAGGGTTTTATCATTCGTTGTAAAAATAAAAAAAAATCCCTTGGCTGGGCCAGATGTATGGTGAAATTCGCAAGGACCAATTCCCTTCACTCATTCTATTCTATTCTGTTCTATTTTTTGATTTATAAAGCGCCTCTCACAGTATAACCTAATCAGAGGCGCTAACAGTGCGAAGAACTTCTGGAAACAGAAAAAAGTCTTAAGACAACGGGATGAAAAATTAAAGCAATTTCAGTTGAGTGGTGAGCTCTAAAGCCAGATTGTCTGGGCGGTAGAAGGCCCCAATGTTCAAGATAAGACAAAAGTTTCAAAGAAGCAAGACGCTCTAAAGTCCTAGGGAGAAAGGACAGATTTGCAATAGGGCGATAGTTTTGGCACAAGT
>OX457039.1:8572126-8599626 GCA_949752735.1 Lumbricus terrestris
ACGGCTGGCAATCGATTACGGTTTTGGTTGCAATATTATTAGAAATCTATGCAGATGAAATAGTTGGTAGTATATTTACTATATATATAGTTGAAAAGAATTATATTATATCTATGCATTATATATATATATATATATATATATATATATATATATATATATATAGGCCTACGTATGCACATATATATATGTGTGCTATGTGTGCTATAATTATATCTATCATGTAAATAGTAATAGTGCTAATATATAGGCCTATAAAACTATAGATGTATATAATATTCAATCGGTTTTAATTCATCTCATGTGTAGGTCTTAGTCCTGTTTTGCAGAGCTGCATTATCTGGTGGAGTTAAGATATATATATATATATATATATATATATATATATATATATATATATATATATATATATATATGGGCTTTTTCAACGTCGCCTTTACTGATGGGCTTCTGAGCTTCGTATTTTTATGGCCAGACTTAGTGTATTTGATTAAGCTGCATTATTGTAAATGGCGTATGAAATATATACAACATGCATGTAGATGGATAGATGTATGGATGGATGTATGGATGGATGGATGGATGGATGGATGGATAGGTGGGTGGGCTGGGTTAGTGGGCGAGGGTTGGATTGATGGATGGATGAATGAAAGGACGGATGCATTGTTTATCGACACGACTTAGAAATGATCAAAACGACACAATTATATATACTCACAATGCTGATAGAACAATAGTTTAACAACGTCTAGGACACTGGAAATGGTACACACCATTTTTAAATAAAATTTTTGACACATGCTAGGCTTTGGGAACAATAAAGGACAACGAATGACATGAGTAGTAAATACAATTCATGTAGGCAATGCATATAACTAAATATGTATTTCAAATTATATTTGCACATATGTATTATATACATAGATCTATAAATGCATATATTTTTAGTTAAATATAATTATAATATACATATTAAGACCTATATGGCATTATTATTGCTGCCGTATATGCAGCAGCATCTGTAGTATCTAATATGTGTATATATTATATTTCTAATGAATAAAAATAATATACTATTTACCACGTGTAAATATGATATTGAGCATCATATAATATAATATTCACTGAGGATCGTGATTGAAGCCATGATAGATCTTTCAAGCCATCCAGACAATGATTCCATCTCAATCACTTGGTTCCATTGTCTTATCCTTTGTTCCAGCATTGATGCCGCTTCTAATTTTATATCTTTGATTGCCGCTTTGAGATATTCTCATAATATATAATTATATATATGTATATATATATATATTTGCGTATCTATGTATGTACGAGCACTTGTCATAGATACCCTTCAGGAACCGCTCCCAACGACAGCGCGGACACTGAATCGGAGTTTCACGCCAAGGCAAGGCAGTTGAGAGTAAAGAACTTGCTCAAGGTCCATGCGCGGCGGCTTGAGGTGAATTCGAACCCGCAACTTTCCGGCTCCAAGGACCGAACTTAACCTCAGTACCACCGCTCCCCCCATATATAGCTAGATTAAAATATATGCATATATGTTGGGACAATGGCTCAATATAAGCGTATAAAAAATAGATTCATTTAAATTTATATAAGATTCTTCATTCAGTTCATCCATCTGTCCATCCATTCATCCATCTATCTATCTATATTATACTTATATATATGTGTGTGGGTGTGTCCGTGTTTATCATTCTGAGATATTCTCAAATGCATGCACTGTGTATATATATATATGTATATATATATATAATGACTGTTCTATTCTGTTTTCAGCCATCTTCGTTTCGAGGCTCGGCCGCATCATGAACAATATTCCTCCAGCGTCTCCTGTCTTCCGCCAGGCCCAGTCGTATAATTTCCTGCATTTTCAATCCCGTCCAGTCCTTTATGTTCCCCAACCAGCTTGTTGGTACAATAAATATATAACTAGTCTACGTATAATATATTCACGATAAATATCCACGATGGTTTGTATGTATATAAAAACAAACATTACAACAGATTGCTACGTAGTTTAAAAATGACACACAGCATATAATAATCATAAAAACAATAATAATAATAATAATAATAATAATAATAATAATAATAATAATAATAATAATAATAATAATAATAATAATAATAATAATAATAAGTTATCTGGAGATTTACGCGAAACTGGTTTCCTTTTCCAGAGCATTTCTGTTACAATTCAGCGCTACAACGCCGTTGCCTACCACGGCACCTTGTCTGGACTACCCGGGGCCATGGACCGGCCACCCTAAACTAACTAAAATTGTTCTGTAAAAACTAAATCGAATTCTAAACCTAACATTCCAGTTATAATAATAATAATAATAATAATAATAATAATAATAATAATAATAATAATAATAATAATAATAATAATAATAATAATAATAATAATAATTATCATTATTCTATACTTAGGTCCTCCCGAATAAAAATCACGATTAGCTCATCATTTGCATTCATTTCTGTAAAACGCGATTTTTTCTAAATATACGCATCTTATTGTTTTGGAATTTTACCACATGTCTTGTAATAAACTAATCTACTAATATCCAGGTTTTCTTCAAAAAATATCTCTTAGAAGCAAATATAACTTTTTTATGAGAGCACTTAAGAAATCTAAAGTCCTCACGAGTGGCACAGTTAATAACCACTTTCGCTTCTTTACCCATTGGCTCCTCTTCCTATACTTTCTGCCACACAAGGGCGACATATTAGCCGTTATACGCTAACGTAACGCTAAAGCACTCACCAGTGTCGCCCTAATCGCGATTGTAATTCTACATAACATTGTATCCATTATAAACGACGTCCGTCAGACTCCATGTCCGTTGGTCAGTACGCCTGCCTTCGTGTCCTTTTGTGTGTCTGTCTGTATGTCTACCTGTCTGTCTATCTGCCTCTATGTCTGTCTGTACGTACGTCCGTTGGTCAGTACGCCTGTCTACCTGTCCTTCTGTGTGTATCTGTCTGTCTCTACGTCCGTCCGTTGGTCAGTACGCCTGCCTACGTGTCCTTCTGTGTGTCTGTGTGTCTGTCTGTCTATCTGTCTGTCTGTCTGAACGCCCGTCCGTAGGTCAGTACGCTTGCCTACGTGTCCCTCTGTGAGTCGGTATGTCTGTGTGTCTGTCTGTCTGTCTATCTGTCTGTCTGTCTGTCTGTCTGTACGTACGTACATTGGTCAGAACGCCTGCCTACATGTCCTTCTGTGTGTCTGTGTGTCTGTCTGCCTGTCTATCTGTCTGCCTGTCTGTCTGTTTGTCTGTACGTACGTACGTTGGTCAGTACGCCTGCCTACATGTCCTTCTGTGTGTCTGTGTGTCTGTCTGTCTGTCTATCTGTCTGTCTGTCTGTCTGTACGTACGTACGTTGGTCAGAACGCCTGCCTACGTGACCCTCTGTGAGTCGGTATGTCTGTGTGTCTGTCTGTCTGTCTGTCTGTCTGTACGTACGTACGTTGGTCAGAACGCCTGCCTACATGTCCTTCTGTGTGTCTGTGTGTCTGTCTGCCTGTCTATCTGTCTGCCTGTCTGTATGTTTGTCTGTACGTACGTACGTTGGTCAGTACGCCTGCCTACATGTCCTTCTGTGTGTCTGTGTGTCTGTCTGTCTGTCTATCTGTCTGTCTGTCTGTCTGTACGTACGTACGTTGGTCAGAACGCATGCCTACGTGTCCCTCTGTGAGTCGGTATGTCTGTGTGTCTGTCTGTCTGTCTATCTGTCTATCTGCTGTCTGTCTGTCTGTCTGTCTGTACGTGCGTACGTTGGTCAGAACGCCTGCCTACATGTCCTTCTGTGTGTGTCTGTGTGTCTGTGTGTCTATCTGTCTGTCTGTCTGCCTGTCTGTCTGTCTGTCTGTCTGTCTGTCTGTCTGTACGTACGTACGTTGGTCAGAACGCCTGCCTACGTGTCCCTCTGTGAGTCGGTATGTCTGTGTGTCTGTCTGTCTGTCTATCTGTCTATCTGTCTGTCTGCCTGTCTGTCTGTCTGTACGTACGTACGTTTGTCAGTACGCTTGCCTATGGGTCCATCTGTGTGTCTGTGTGTCTGTCTGTCTGTCTATCTGTCTGTCTGTTTGTACGTACGTACGTTGGTCAGTACGCCTGCCTACATGTCCTTCTGTGTGTCTGTGTGCCTGTCTGTCTGTCTATCTGTCTGTCCGCCTGTCTGCCTGTCTGTCGGTACGTACGTACGTTTGTTAGTACGCTTGCCTATGTGTCCATCTGTGTGTCTGTGTGTCTGTCTGTCTATCTATCTGTCTGTACGTAGGTACGTACGTTGGTCAGAACGCCTGCCTACGTGTCTTTCTGTGAGTCGGTGTGTCTGTGTGTCTGTCCGTCTGTCTATCTGTCTGTCTGTCTGTCTGTCTGTACGTACGTCCATTGGTCAGTACGCCTGCCTTCGTGTCCTTCTGCGTGTCCGTGTGTCTGTCTGTCTATCTGTCTGTCTGTCTGTCTGTACGTACGTCCGTTGGTCAGTACGCCTGCCTACATGTCCTTCTTTGTGTATCTGTCTGTCTCTACGTCCGTCCGTTGGTCAGTACTCCTGCCTTCCTGTCCTTCTGTGTGTCTGTTTGTCTGTTTTTCTATCTATCTCTCTGTCTCTCTGTACGTACGTCCGTTGGCCAGAACGCCTGCCTACGTGTCCTTCTGTGTGTGTGTGTGTGTCTATTTGTACGTACGTCCGTTCATCAGTACGCCAGCCTACGCGTCCTTCTGTGTGTCGACTTAACAGTAATTTCGGAACTCATAATAATAATATTGAAATCACCAAATCACGATAAAGTCTTCATAGTGTGTCGACTTAATAGTGATTTTGGAATTCATAATAATTGAAACCACCAGATCACGATAAAGTCTTCATAGTGTGTCGACTTAATAGTGATTTTGGAACTCATAATAATTTAAACCACCAGATCACGATAAAGTCTTCATAGTGTGTCGACTTAATAGTGATTTCAGACACAGTTGCCTTGATTCTGCTTGAACTTCATTGAACAGTTGAATGGCGCGAGATTACTTTCAAGGCTGTATGTTCGTGTCTATGTCTGTCCTTCCCGTTGTCTGTCTTTCTGTCTGTCCTTCGCTTTATGTGGCCATCTTATCATCTGCATGTTAGTTCTTGTATCTGTCTATGCATCCATGAGTTTATAAGTATGCGTGTGTCTGTTTGCCTGTCTGCCTGGATGGCTGAGTGTCCGTCTGTCGGTCTGAAAACCTTCATTAGGCACCTAAAATCATTCATTCATTCATTCATTCATTCCGAAAATTTATATAGCGCCCCTTCAAGAAGTCTACTCAGAGGCTCTCCCAGTCCAGCCACAGCTAAAAAGATAGGTCTTGAGCAACTTGTAGAAAGCAGGCAACTTATTCAGAGGTAGTAAGCGTAGAGCAAGTGGGAGCCCATTCCATCTTCTTCTGTCCATGTGTCCACCTATTACACACCACCGTTATGGAAGGCTCCTAAATCGGATTAACAAGTATGTTCTCAGTTAATGAGCGTTTTTTGTTTATATTATGATTAATATTCGAAAGGCTCTCGTCGTCGTGTAGCATCCATGCAAGGTGCCGACGACCGTACAAAATTATATGCAATGCAATGAAAAACAAAGAATTACTTTGAGCACGATGCAGTTAAAAACAAAGAATTCACTGAGTAGGCCTGCAATGCTAAAAACAATGAACACCAATTAAAGGCGTCAAAATAATGGTCTTCAATGTTACTAATCTTTGTTATTTAACAGCATAATAATTATATTTCCGTTAATAATTTATATGATTTTTGTATTGTGATAAGATGGTCTTTAAGGCAAATAATAAAAATTTCCAGCCATTATGAAATACACAAAATAAAGATATTTAAATGTAAAAGGTGAACTATTAATTAACCTGCCATCTGAATCTAGTTTTTAAACTATAAGCTTAGTACGGCATCGGCTTAAAGTTAACAACATTTGTACTTATGAAGTGAGATTTTATAAGAAATTTCTATGTAAAATCTCTGTCATTGAATGCAATCACCAATCATAATAGATATACATTGTACAAACAGAATTTGAAAATCGCAGTTCCTTGTCATATAGGTCCATTATAGACATGACTATGTCAGTCCTGTAATGCAACCTGATATACTTAATCTATAACTTTCCATTTCTAATACAGCATATTGTTGCTTATTATTGCAATGTTGACATGAGATTCTTATTCAAGTTATAAATGTTTACATTATAATAGTGAAAGCTAGGTAGCCTATAAGGAAAGAATATTAACATTAGTAGGCTTATAGGCTAATATATTCAAACGCTAAAACGAAAATAGTCCAAAACTTATAACACATTGATAGTGTTAGTAACATATAACAGTCAGACAACCTTAAAAGTCCACGCAAGGTCTTTGTTCATCCTAAGCTTCATTGCATAGGATTGACAAGAGAAAAACAATAAGGCCGTATACGCTTGTCCTTCTCCACATTTCTATAGGACCTATTATGTCTGTCTCTTTGACCCTCTGTTTGTCCAGACCATTCGTCCGGTGCAGCATAATCATTTTTCATCAATCCGTCTTCTTATTTGCACAAATCCTTTGCATCAATAGTCTACGCCAAAAATAGCTTCTGTCAGAGCAGCAACTTTTTTATCAATTCATCTTTTAATTAAAGAATTAGTGTCCATCCAGCTAGTTCCAATTTTCATCGGCAAATCTTTTCATCGATTCAACTTAAATTTAAGTAGAAATTACCTGATCAATCCGGCATTTATATTGCAAAAATTCTTTTCACCAATCCAAGCGATTAGCGACCAACGCTAAAACCCATGCGATGGCGATTAATTTAAAATGCTAAAGCGATAAATTGCCTAAAACCTGTAGCTCAACATAGGGCCTACTGTTTTAGAGCCCGAATGGCTAATAACAACCTTAGGGGCATAGCTGCCAAATAAAAGGTTCAATTTCCACCTTCAACTAAATCAATTTGACTTAGTTTCCTGCAGTGCAATGGACTTCAAGTAGGCCTAATAAACTTTTTGAAATGGCATCATTAAACATCGTCTTCTCTGCGGACCGATTTTGCTTGTCACTTGCAACCTAAGTTATAAAGCAATGATGATAAACCAATAGCTATCCAGACTGATGTTAAAAATCCTTCTTTAAAAAATGAAATGTTAACATGCACATTTGAAAACATAAGACTTCTTGACAAAGTCAAGCTGCAAAACTCGAAAGTCAGTAAAGTGTTGGCAGCCGATTGACTCATTGCAGCACTTTCTGCATTCTTCTATCAACTCGGCGCATTTAGTTGAACTTGTCATTGATTATTTTTGTGCGAATAGACTGCCAAAGCTGAGTGTATTGTGGATGAAGTTCCTTAAATTTCTCAATGACCACTTTTCCTGAAATAGAAAGCATACTGAAACATTTTGAATATTGATAATATGAAAAACAATAGTATTGTCAACACCCAATTGACCTTCAAAGTTTTCTCCCGTTTTTTCCCTTGTGTTCAGTAGCGTAGCCTACACCTAGCCTAGTCACTGTATTTCGTTATCTAAAGCTAGGGTATAAATCTCTAAAGTTCTTAACTTGTTCAATTACAACAAAGCTCTGTTTCTTGTATTTTCTTCTTCTTCGTTCATAACACACGCAGATAACACAACAATAGATCAACGACGACAAACGCTTGAATTCTACGACAGCAACGCAACTATTATTATCTAAACTCCACTGTTCTCTAAAACGTCTTCTACTCTCTCTCTACTATCAACGCCTTCTTCTACTACTTCTTACACTGTCTGGGCGTACACTCTTCCCCTGGCCGCTCTGTCCTTCTCTCTGCCTCTCTTCGTGTATCTGTCCGTCTGTCTGTCTGTCTCTCTCGCTCTCTCGCGCGCTTCGGCGACGGTCGGCCGAGCCGCGCTAACTTTCCCGCCAGTCTGGCACCTGCAGGCCTAACTGTCTAGACGCTGACCTTGAGCTGGTCTAGTCGTACGCCTAAACATCAACTGACTAAATAGACTATACAAAATTAGCTCACATTACCTCCTTCCTTTCTTTTAAAGAGAGCTAATTATCTATAAAAATTAGCGAACGTACCTTAACTAAATAATGCAAATAGTCCATAACATAATACATCATAAAATATCTTATACTACAATCTAGACAGACAATCAGCTACTACATTCAATTTACCTTTCTTATAGTTCAATAGAATGTCAAAATTTTGCAATGATAAAGACCATCTGACTAATTTAGCAGATTTCGACATTGATTCAGTCAAATAAACTAAAGGGTTATGGTCCGTAAACACATTGATTTTAGAACCAATAAGAATTTCTTTCAACTTGTTTAAAGCCCATATGATCGCATAGGCTTCCTTCTCAATCGTCGCCCACCTCCTCTGAGTATCTGTCAGCTTCTGACTGATAAATGAAACGGGACGTTCTATCCCTTCCTCGTCCACCTGAGACAGGACCGCTCCCACAGCAAAATCACTGCTATCACAGTACAAATTAAATGGTTTCCCAACCTCAAACATATATAGAATCACATTTGACAAGACAATCTGCTTAAGGGAATCAAAGGCTTTCTGATGTACATCAGTCCAAACAATGTTATCAGGTACTTTCTTGCTAGTCAAGTCTGTTAATGGTTTAGCAATTTCAGCAAAATTACAAATAAACTGTCTGTAAAATCCAAAAAATCCTAAGACTTGCTTCACTTCCTTTCTGGTTTCAGGTTTCTTCAAATTAATTAAACTGTCAATCCTGTCTGGATTCATCATCTTCTTCCCTGATCCTATGAGGTGACCGATGAACTTCACCTCACTCTTACCAAACACACATTTCTTCAAGTTCAATGTTACATTATGCAGTCTTATTTGTTTCAAAAATAATTCCAAATGTTTCAAATGAATGTCCCAATCATTAGAATGCACTGCAATGTCATCAACATAAGGTTCAGTAAAATCATGAATCGGTTGCAAAATCATATTTATCGCTTTTACAAAAGTCCGTCCTGAGTTAATCATTCCAAAAGGGACACGCGTAAATTCATACAGTCCATTATGTGTAACGAACGCAGTCTTCCATTGGTCACTCTTTTTCACAGGACAAGTCCAATATGCACTGCGACAGTCCAGAACAGAAATGAACTTGGATTTTCCAACTTTGCTCAAGACATCGTTGACGATTGGCATAGGATATCGACAATTTTCAGTAAAAGAGTTAATGTACCTGTAGTCACAAGCCAATCTCAAGGATCCATTCTTCTTTTTGACGATGACAAGTGGACTTGCCATTCTGCTTGACGATGGTTGAATAATGTTTTCTTTCAGCATCTCTTGTATTTGTTTTTCCACTTCTGCTCGGTATATTAATGGTATTCGATATGCCATGAATTCTTTTTCGCGAAAGTCTGGTCTCAGCACCACTTCGTGTTCTACCAATGTACATAATCCAGGTTTGTCTGAGAATCTGTCTGCATATCGATTCAGTACATCAAGTAATTGTTTCTGTTGTTCGCTGGTCAGATGTCCAATTTGTTCGTAATCCAATTGAAGTGACTTCTGTTTTGTCTCTGAATAGTCTTCCTTCAGTGGTATTTCTACCACTGATCCAAATTCTTCATCCTCTTCCACAATCAGACCACAAGACAATGTTCTCGTAATGAACTTCCTCATCTTGTTAGCATGAATAATCCGTCGACCGTTTTCGTTCATGTCCACCAGATACGAATATTTGGATCTTCTTTGCAGGACCTTGCATGGACCATGCCATCGTGAGATCAATTTATTGGTTGACGTAGGATACAGCACGATGACGTTCTCTCCTGGCTCGAATTCTTTATCTTTTGCTCTTTTGTTGTATTGACTGGCGTACTGTTTTTGCTTTTCTCCAGCACAACTCTCGGCGAATGTCAAGGCCTTTTCCATGTCGGCTCTTAAATTTTTCAGGTATTTTGCCGGTTGCACTCCAATGTTCGGTGGTAGATTTATTTCTTTGGTCCAGCTTTCTTTAAGGATGGTGAGTGGCCCTCTCGGCAACTTTCCATAGACCAGCAAATACGGTGCCACTCCTGTAGTTGCGTTAGGCACTTCTCTCAATGCCCATACTGTAAATGGAATAATTTTATGCCACTGTCTCGGATTTTCCACAACGACATGATGAATCATTTTCTTGAACGTTTGATTCCATCTCTCCACCAATCCTGCCGCTTCTGGATGTCCTGGCGAATCGAATCGAGGACAACATCCCATCAGTTTCAGAAATTCTCTTGTTAGACTGGCTGTAAAATTCGTCCCTCTGTCGCTCGTGATCACTGACGGAACTCCCACATCCATGAACAGCTTCATCAAAGCTTCGCATACAGCCTTCGCGGTCAATGACTTCATCAAGAATATTGTCGGCCATCTCGTACATGAGTCCACGATGCACAAACAATACTTATGCCCTGCTGCTGAAGTCGGTTCGATCGGTCCTACGACGTCCATGGTCATTCTTCTGAACGGCACATCCTCTCTTGGTATTGGTGTAATCGGCACTCGATCCATCACCAAACTTCGTGCTTTCAGCTGACACTTCTCACAGGACTTGCAGAACTTCACCACATCTCTACGCATTCTTGGCCACACAAAGGAC
This sequence comes from Lumbricus terrestris, assembly GCA_949752735.1. Lineage (NCBI taxonomy): Eukaryota > Metazoa > Annelida > Clitellata > Crassiclitellata > Lumbricidae > Lumbricus > Lumbricus terrestris. The sequence continues at coordinate 8,582,799 of OX457039.1, forward strand.
AACTTGATACGTTCCCTTGTCTTCTCTTCTCCCAAGTGTCCGCCAAATACTGACTCATGTGCCAATTCCATCACCTGAATTCTTCTTTCCTTCGGCAACACCAACTGATACACCAACTGGTCCAACATTTGATGCTTCTTATACATCAACCCATTCACCACACTAAACTCTGATCCTTTGTCTTCAGCTATCTTCCACCACGACCTCAGTGACTCGTCATTTCTCTGCTGCTCTTCAAATTTCATTGCGTCTGCCAATTGTCTTTCATCACTCGTATTCTCGGCAAACAAATCCCTCATACTCGTGTCCATTTCACCATCACTTCCAGAATCATCATAATCATTATCACGTTCACATGCAACCATCTCTTCTTCAATTTCATTGTTTCCGGATGTTATTCCTTCTTCTTCTTGAATGCTTTGTTCATCATCGCTTTCTGTATCCTCATCTAGCAAACTTTCATTTGACTTTTCCTCTTCTCCTTCTTCCACTTCATTTCTCCGACTCTGTGCTCTTGTAGTCACATTCGCTTGCAATTCTCCTTGTAATACATTCACTGGTGGAACCTCTTTCAGTTCTGCGATTATCTCCGGATGCAGCAAGAACTTCTCTTTGTTATCTTTGCACAAGACTGCCGGAATGCTGGCACACACTAAGGTTAAATATGGCGCGATATTTACTCCCTTGTCTTTCCAATCTCCTCCTTCGTTATGACAACTCATCCGCACTTCGATTTTCACCAACTTAGCTGGAATGGGTTCTCCAGCCACACATTGCAAATGTACTCTGCCAATTTCTTCCACTGTCGCTCCTTTCAACAATTCCTCATTGATTACTGGAATCTCAGTACCAGAGTCGATCAGCGCTCTGACTTGCACGGGATGACAACTGTCATCATTTCCACGTATCTCTACATTGACATGCTGTAGTAAAGACTTCTTTGTACGTTGACACTCATCTTTGCTTTCTGTTTCTCGACCAGCATCTTTAATTGGAGCAGAATTTACTATTTCTCTCTGTATAGCAAATTGAGGCGTGCACTTCATCACTGACTTCACTTCCGTTTCGCGGTTGTCTTGTTCTTCATACTGATTCGGTGCATTCCTTACTTGTATCTGATTTACTCTGAGATTTTCTGCACTTCGAGTAAATCTATTTCTCAGATTTGTCGTTCTTGGTGGTGCTTTGCAATCCTTTATCAGATGTCGGTCTGACTGACAATTATGGCAACGTTTCTTAATAATCCCTCTCTGTTCAGTGTTCTCCCGCCTGTAATTGTACGCTGTATTGTTTTCTCTTTGGCGTCCCATCACTGGAATTCGACTGTACATTTGTCTGTCACCCGTTGCTTCTCTTCTATCTTGACCAAACTGTCTTCCAGGAGCACCATCATTCCTTGCTTCGTTATTTCTGGCTTGGTTTCCTGTTTCTTTGTTATTACTATTCCACCTGGGTTGCTTCGAACTATTTCCCCATGCTTCATATTTCGGTTTGTCTTGAAACATTAGACCAATTCGATTGTTCACGTGTACGTCTGCAAGTTCTGCAACATTACTAGCTTCAAAGCATTCAGTACCCTCTTTTGCTAGTACGAACTGTAGTGGACCCGGTGGTAGACATTCTTTCAATTTATCCGTCACCAACAGATCAAATAACTTCTCGTAGCTTTTACCCACTCGCCTACTTCTGACATAATAGTTCAACAGGTTCTTTAATCTTGCTGTAAACATCGTGTATGTTTCTTCCGCCGTTTTCCTCGCATCTCCAAATCGTGATCGATATTCTCTCGCTGACAATTTGAATTCTTTCAGTAAATGTTCTTTCACTATGTCGTAATCGTCTAGATCATCGAAAGACAATCGATTCAACACCGTTCTTGCTCTTGGCGTCATTAGTGGCAACAGCAATTTGACCCAAAACTGCTTTTCCACCGTAAAACTGTTGAATGCATTCTCAACTGTCTCAAAATATAATGGCACCTCCATCATATCATATGGCATCTTAGGTAATACGTGTTTCATTGCATCACCTATCTTTTTAATCTTGGACACCATTGTCTCACTTTCTCTGACCCTGGTTCGTTCTGACTCTTCACGACTTCTTCTTTCGTCTTCATTTCGTTCCCTCAGTCTATTTTGATCTTCTACCCTACGCAGTTCTTCTTGTTCTATCTTTTGCTGCAACAATTCTAACTGTCTTCTGCGTTCCTCCTTTTCTATAGCCATTTCTCGGAGCTGAGCTTCCTTAAGAGCGAGTTTCTTTTGTTCTAATTCTAATTGTTCTTCCCTTTCTCTTTCCGCTTTTTCCAAATTTTCTTTCTCCATTTTCAATTCTTCCTGTCGAATCTCTTCGGCTCTTTGTAATTCTGCCAAACGCATGGCTTCTTTGTCTTCCTCACGCATCTTTTGCTCTTCGATCTGTTGTTTTCGTATTTCTTCATCACTTTTCCTTGCCCTCTCGTATTCTATCATCAATTCCATTCTTCTTCGCTCTGCTTCGTCACGATCTTTTTTCATTTGTTCTAGCTGAAGCTGGAACTGCTGCTTCTGCATCTGTATCTCTTCTTGTCTCATCCTTTCTGCTTGTTCTGTTCTTACTTTTTCCTCTTGTCTCCGTTCTTTCTCTTCTTGTTTCCTTTGTTCCTCTTTCTCTTTCTCCTCCTGTCTCCGTTTCTCTTCTTTCTCTTTCTCCTCCTGTCTCCGTTTCTCTTCTTTCTCTTTCTCTTCTTGTTTTTGTTCTTTCTCCTCTCGTCTCCGTTGCTCCTCTTTCTCTTTCTCTTCTTGTTTCCGTTCTTTCTCTTCTTGTCTGCGTTGCTCCTCTTTTTCTTTTTCTTCCTGTCTACGTTTCTCCTCTTTTTCTTTCTCTTCTTGTCTGCGTTGCTCCTCCTTCATCATCATAAATTGCATCAACGCCTCCATAGACATAACCTGTGGTTTCTCCTCAACGCCACCTACAGCGCCTTTCTCTTCAGCTTCCTTTAGCCACACCTCTGCTAGGGCTCTCATCAAATTTTCCCTTGACATCTCTTCGACTTCTTCTATGTCGAGACCCTCTTCAATTAATAACTTTATTAATCGAGCAGACGACATCTTCTTTATACTCGCTTGCTTTTGTTCCGTAAGTTTCTCCATCTTACTTTCTTACTTCAACTGATTTGCGTGAAGAAATCGAGGGAGTGACTATGCTTTCTGCAATTGGCTGACTTTACTTCTTATGGCTTGTTTATACAAGGAGCGAGTTTTGTATACCTCTCTCTGGCGTTGTCGTAATGTTATTCGTATACCCGTTGTATCTTCTCACCAGTTGTTCGGATGCTCAGTTTCCTTCTCCCGTTTGGTCAGCTCCTCAGATTGATTCGATATTCACCTTCAATTTACGGACGGTGAATATTCCGAAAATTGACGTCGAAAATGCTTCGTAAGCAAAATCCACCGTAGATATTCCTCCAATTGAAAATATTCCTCCAATTGAAAATATTCCTCCAAATGAAAATATTCCTCCAATTGAAAATATTCCTCCAATTGAAAATATTCCTCCAATTGAAAATATTCCTCCGATTGAAAATGTTGCTCCAATTGAAAATATTCCTCCGATTGAAAATATTCCTCCAAATGAAAATATTCCTTCAATTGAAAATGTTGCTCCGATTGAAAATATTCCTCCGACTGAGTTCACTATCCCAACGTCCGTTGCTTGAATTCAGTATCCCACCGCTGCCACCAAAAATGTCAACACCCAATTGACCTTCAAAGTTTTCTCCCGTTTTTTCCCTTGTGTTCAGTAGCGTAGCCTACACCTAGCCTAGTCACTGTATTTCGTTATCTAAAGCTAGGGTATAAATCTCTAAAGTTCTTAACTTGTTCAATTACAACAAAGCTCTGTTTCTTGTATTTTCTTCTTCTTCGTTCATAACACACGCAGATAACACAACAATAGATCAACGACGACAAACGCTTGAATTCTACGACAGCAACGCAACTATTATTATCTAAACTCCACTGTTCTCTAAAACGTCTTCTACTCTCTCTCTACTATCAACGCCTTCTTCTACTACTTCTTACACTGTCTGGGCGTACACTCTTCCCCTGGCCGCTCTGTCCTTCTCTCTGCCTCTCTTCGTGTATCTGTCCGTCTGTCTGTCTGTCTCTCTCGCTCTCTCGCGCGCTTCGGCGACGGTCGGCCGAGCCGCGCTAACTTTCCCGCCAGTCTGGCACCTGCAGGCCTAACTGTCTAGACGCTGACCTTGAGCTGGTCTAGTCGTACGCCTAAACATCAACTGACTAAATAGACTATACAAAATTAGCTCACAAGTATACTTGAAACTGTAGCTTAAAAATAGGAATAGTGGCATTGCATATCAAATTCTAACAAGCACCTAATCACTAACATACAGGGTGCGGCATAAAAGTAATCACCTACGGTTTTCAGCCCATATCTTGGCCAAACATACGAATTTTTAAATGAAGCTTTACAGTCTTAAAGACAATTCATATTTACGTACAATGGTGAAATAACAAAAAAATTCAAATAGAACAAAAGTTATATCACTTTTAGTGAGGCCACCCACCGTTTTTTGACGATTCAAAAACGAAACGTAATGTTTTTGTTTTTTGCTAAGATCATGGCCAGAAGTCAGAATTTCAAAATGAATCTCTACAGGCTTAAGGACAATTCATATTTACACATGATGGCCAGATTTCATCAAAATATTGCAAACACAACAAAAGTTACACCACTTTTAGTGAGGCCACCCACCGTTTTTGACGATTAAAAGGTTACATGACATTTGAACGGACGACAAAAGAACGTGCGACAGTAGAACGGCGACAGTAGAACGGTGTATAAATGACCGCTCAGACTATTGAACGGCCGGACAGTTGAACGGGCGACAGATGACCGGTGGACAATTGATCGGTAAAGTTAGTAAAATTTAAAGCAATCAAACATTTACTGTCTTGGACATGTTGGCCTACCAAGTTCAATGTATAGTTCTGATTTCACGCTGTATCATTGGTTGCGCTCCATTTTATACATACGCGATCTCTGTCGCCCAATCTCGGATGCCGAAGCACACATCAGGCTATTCACTCTGCTATGAAGGGGCAACTCTTAGTTCCATGGGCTCACCCTAGCTGCCAGACAACACCGAGCTTTCTCGGTTGTATACGGCCGTCAATCTGGAATGAACTCCGTTCACACCTTCATTTTCTCAAGTCTCTTTTCTTTCGCCGTGGCTTGGCTGGGAGCGCGTCTGGGTAGTTTCTTGAAGGGCGCTTTATAAATTCGTATAATGAATGAATGATTGAATGGATGAATGAATGAATGAATGAATGAATGAATGAATGAATGAATGAATGAATAACGCTGTCTCACACTTAAAAACAAAACTTTGTCTCACACGTAAAAGTAACAGTAAAACTTTATAACTTTCTCTAATATTCAGTATCATCAAACGTCGCACCCAACATTAAGTCAAAGCTCAAAATAGGCCTATATAAACGTGTATAGTGTATAGGCCTACACCTCCGCTTCTTGTAAATTGTTCATAAGTCGGTCATAAGTCGGTCCGGTAATATGGCGTTCCGGTTGTGTCGCCTGTTCTACTGTCGGTCCGTTGTAATATCGCCCGTTAAAGTGTCGCCGGTCAAGTGTCGTCCGTTCAAATTACCACCGTTCAAATGTCTGCACACCATGAGAAGGGTATCCGGTCAATACCGCGCACACAATACCGCGTTTTGCACTACCGCGCAGCTTCAATACCGCGCACGATCGATACCGCGCACGATCGTTAGCGCGTTTGTTTGCGAATTTGTCCAATCAAGCTTCTATTTCATACCTATAAATACCTTCATCCAGCTTCCATTTCTCGCTCGTTATTTTCGTCAATCCAGCTTCTATTTCATATATAAAAATACCCTCATCCAGCTTCCATTTCTCGCTAGTTATTTTCGTCAATCCAGCTTCTATTTCAAACCTATAATTACATAGAAATAAGAGCTGGATGTACCCCCAAAGTCCGACCTGCACCTCAGAGCGGTGGGAGGAGAGAAAAGAAGAAGAAGAGCTGGATGAAGGTATTTCTATGTGGCAAATAGAAGCTGGATTGACGAAAATAACGAGCGATAAATAGAAGCTGGATGAAGGTATTTCTATGTCGGAAATAGAAGCTGGATTGACGAAAATAACGAGCGATAAATAGAAGCTGGATGAAGGTATTTCTAAGTCGGAAATAGAAACTGGATTGCCGAAAATAACGAGCGATAAATAGAAGCTGGATGAAGATATTTATAGGTATGAAATAGAAACTGTATTGAACAAATTCGCAAACAAACGCGCTAACGGCCGTGCGCGGTATCGATCTGCGCGGTATTGAAGCTGCGCGGTAGTGAAAAACGCGGTATTGTGTGCGCGGTATTGTGTGCGCGGTATTGTGTGCGCGGTATTGAAGCTGCGCGGTAGTGAAAAACGCGGTATTGTGTGCGCGGTATTGTGTGCGCGGTATTGTGTGCGCGGTATTGTGTGCGCGGTATTGACAGTAAACCCATGAGAAGAGATCATGAGAAAGTGTATCACAGAGTCTTTGCAGGAGTTAGACTACCATTACTCAGTTCTATGCAGGTGGCCTGTAAAATCTGAGTTTGATACTTCAAACTATAGAATGTGTCAAATTGCGCGATGTCCGAGAGGATAAGTAACTCAAAAAAAATTTAAACTCCCATTGATCGCTTCAAGACATTCCAGTATGTGTTTTGAAATGCCGAATATCAGCGACAACAGCAATAGAAATTGTTCTCCGCCACTGCGCTTCTGTGCCTTGGTGCGGACCAGTCTGCCGGGTAATTGGCCTGGATGAAAGAAGAGGACGTCGCTAATGATCTTTTTGTACCGCGTAGTGTTGCTTTACTCAAGTCTAATTATTGTTCTCGTAAAGAATTAAAACCAACCACCAACAGAATCTGCACGGGTTGTTGATGAAACACGTTATTCCTGTCAGAATATTTATCATGTGCAACCATTCATGTCCAGCCTTGAGCATATAATTTATACCTCTGTATACCTTTTTAATCTTAGTGTAGAAGCTGGCTATATAGCCTACTTCCTTTGAATCTTGAGTATCATGATAGCATGCAGAAGAATTTTGCGCTGGCCATTGCCAAATTGGAATAAATAAAAAAAATTGGAAAGGGAAATGATATGTCCATACAGGGTGCGGAAAAAGTAATCCCCTACGGTTTTCAGCCCATATCTTGGCCAAACATACGAAGTTTTAAATGAAACTTTACAGTCTTAAAGGCAATTTCTATTTACGTACAATGGTCAAATTACAAACAAAATATTTCAAACAGAACAAAAGGTATATTACTTTTAGTGAAGCTATCCACCGTTTTTTGACGATTCAAAAACACGACGCATCAAAAAGTAACAAAAACCAATTTAATTATTCTGACCAATATCTTGGCTGGAAGTAAGAATTTTGACATGAAAATTCACAGTCTTAAAGAGAATTCATATCTGCACATGATGGCCAGATTTCAGCAAAATATTTCAAACAGAACAAAAGTTATGGGACTTTTAAGGAGGCCCCCTGCCGTTTTGTGACGATTCAAAGACGTAACGCAGCAAAAGTAACAAAGACACGATTTTATTTAGTCTCACCTCAAATAATTGGTATCAGGTAGCCTTGATATTGATAGATGATCATTATTATTACTATTTAAAAAAGGAACAGGGTACGAGCGTAGCTGCACGTCACCGAGAAGTCACTTAGCAAGATGACAACCAAATTAGCAAATAAGAAATCCGTCAGATTAATCAACAGGTCCATCAAGTACTTTGAAAAGCGACTCAACAGAAGCTTTGGCACTGGTGGTGGGCACATTGAACACAAGTTATGAATCACTATCAAGTTCAGTTCCAAACACTTATTTGAGATTTGACTTGATAAAATCACGTTTTTGTTACTTTTTGTTGCGTTACGTTTTTTAATCGGTGTGCAGACATTTGAACGGTGGTCATTTGAACGGACGACACTTGACCGGCGACACTTTAACGGGCGATATTAGAACGGACCGACAGTAGAACAGGCGACACTTAACCGGAACGCCATATTACCGGACCGACTTATGAACAATTTACAAGGAGCGGAGGTGTAGGCCTATACACTATACACGTTTATATAGGCCTATTTTGAGCTTTGATTTAATGTTGGGTGCGACTTTTGGTGATACTGAATATTAGAGAGAAAGTTATAAAGTTTTACTGTTACTTTTACGTGTGAGACAAAGTTTCGTTTTTAAATGTGAGACAGCGTTATTCAGAGTTGCCCCTTCATAGCAGAGTGAATAGCCTGATGTGTGCTTCGGCATCCGAGATTGGGCGACAGAGATCGCTTAGGTATAAAATGGAGCGCAACCAATGATACAGCGTGAAATCAGAGCAGCAATTCGATAAGAGATACGTTGATACGTTGGGCTATAGGCAACCAGTGCAACACATCACGCATGTTATGACCACCCTGCCACAATTATGGCCATTTTTGACGTATCTCAAGAATGACATTCAATTGCAAAAGACTACTTTCTTGCAAGGATCGAACAGGTTACACGTGCATGTCACCAGCTACGGCAAAGGAGAAATTTTGATACATTTAAGCTCAGTTGCTCATTTTGTCACACAACTATACATTGAACTTGGTAGGCCAACATGTCCAAGACAGTAAATGTTTGATTGCTTTAAATTTTACTAACTTTACCGATCAATTGTCCATCGGTCATCTGTCGCCCGTTCAACTGTCCGGCCGTTCAATAGTCTCAGCGGTCATTTATACACCGTTCTACTGTCGCCGTTCTACTGTCGCACGTTCTTTTGTCGTCCGTTCAAATGTCGTGTAACCCTTCTCATACACAGCGCAATTCACGCGACGTTCGACAGCGCTATACAACATCGTTCAGTTGTTGTGATGCATTAGAGCAGTGCTGTCCAACGTTTTTGGCCACACGGGCCGCAGAAGCAATAATTTTTAAACCTCACCAGTAAACTCAAAAGCAACGGCTAGCATTTATTATAATTTTCGCCTATAGCTGAGGTACACGGCGTTGCCCGGAAAATGTAGGATTCGACCCGCTCCGGGCCACAACATACTCCACCACACCACACCAAGTCCACCACATTCCTACCTCCACCGGTACGCCACCCATGAAATTGGGTATTGGGGAAATTTCCACACCACCCCCACCCCCAAATTTCTTGCTGTCCTGCGGCAGAACAACGGTCAAGGCAAAGGAATTTTATCAGGGCAAGCTGCTTGGCCGCCACAGTTTTACAAACTAATATATATTTTCGCGGTTACGCCAGTTGCAGACCTTAGCTCAAACTCCAACCTTCCTATGTGAGCTTTTCACCCGGGCTTCTGTCTCTCTGGGCAGCTGTTCACTGCGCTCAGCTACCCGTTGAGGCCTCCTTGTTCTTTTTTCGTGCTCTGTGAGCATGCAACGAACAGAATCCTTGGTTGAGGGTCGCAGAATGGACAGCACTGCATTAGAAAGAGCAGCAAACTAAGATACATGACAGCACTGCATTTGAGATAGCAGAAAACTAAGATACAGCAACCTAAAACACATACCAGGATTTTTCTCTGCATTGAGCCAAGATTTGAAGTAATCTCGGGTAGTGTCAGTTTCTCCTTTAGAACATCGTAAATAAGCCCATCTCTTCCTTTTCCGCTTTTTTCGACTGACATCTGGTTATTCTGAAGAAGGATCAGACTCCATATCACTTAGGAAATCCTCGTCTAAAACAAAATTGAAAGAATATCCTGCAATAATTTATACACTGCACAAAAAGATTACAAGAGATAGCAGAACTGTTAAATTTAAACTGAATTTGCACTTTCATTCCGCAGTAAACGCCTGCAGCGGCAAAAACCGCTGTCATGGTGAACTCCCTTCAAGTAGAATAGTAGATTACAACGGCTGTAGCTGTAAAGCCGTAAAAGAGTTGAGAGCTTCAAGTCTCTGATCAAACTGTTCTGAGCTTAATTACAATTTCATTTGAAATAATTTATTCATCCAATTATCATCTTATAAAATGCAATACAATACAACTGATATCTGATATCACCTTCCTTACAAAGCTCAGAAGTGCACACACAGCTAATAGAATGCATTTACGATAACATGAGGTAAAAACCATGAAAACACCACCGAAATGGAAAAATGTGAAAAAAACCGGATTATTTGGTAAGGAGAATTGGTGACTTTTTTGAAGATTTCGGCCGGATGACTAAAAAAGTCGTTAGTTTTTTTAGGAAGGAAAATTGGTGAAACTTTCCCGAAATCAAATCCTGGCCACGGCCTTGCGGGAGGCTCTTCGCTGCCCTCCTACTTAATCAAGGAAATGTGTTGAACCCACTCCCCCATCATTGAGGCCCCAGCCTTATTCCATGAAGCCAAGACTATATGACAGAATTGTCCATAATTACAGGGCGGACAACCTAATGAGGAAATCGTTTTTAACGAGAATGCTTAATTGTATTTAAATGTCATACCATATAAACCAAAGTGCAGCATAAATTGTTGGTCATTAAAAAACATAATATTTTTAAAATTATTTTAGATTTTGTACATAGGGTTTGTGCTATTTTAAAACACTTGATATTAATTGGATATAGAAATGATGTAGGCTACGCTTGTTTATTATACCATGTCTGTACACACAAATGCGGTTAGCAATTGGTCTATTAAAGAATATTCTCATTTTATCTTATCTTCGCTAATGTTGTTCGAAAATAAGTTGGTTCCAGAGGAGCTGCACATCACTGTGACACCATTTTACAAAATTGCTATCAATTGGTAAATTAAGAAATTTTTCACATCAATAATTGTTTATTATTTTAAGCAATAAAATGGAAATTTGCAAACATTAAAATGGCAAAGGTATCAATTACAAAAAAATTGTTCAGAAACTTCATGAGCAACAGTGCCGGCGTTAGCACCCCCCGAACCCCCCGGCCGGGGGCCTCGAGTTTGAAGGAGGCCCCCAAATTTAGCTGGTCAAAATGCCTATTTGGTACTGTACAAATCCGATCTGGTGCATGCCTCAACTAACCATATGGCACTGCCATAGCAGACCTAAAGCAAATATCATACTGATTTGGGCGTAAGCATAAAACCATTAGAGTTTTAAAGGGCCCCCAAATTTAACTGGTCATTATGCATATATGTGACTGTACAGAACCGGTCTGGTGCACGCCTCAACTAACCATATGGCACTGCCTTAGCAGACCTAATGCAAATATCATACTGATTTTGGGCGTAAGTATAAAGCCATTTAAACCAACTCGATCAGGCAAATTCGTCCACATTCTCAAACACAACTTTTATAAATTTTAACTTATTCTAATTGCTAATTGGATGAGGCCTCAAAATAAAACCTGCGCAAGGACCAAACATTAAAACCTGTGTAGGGTCCCAGATGTCCTTGTGTCTGATCTCAAATTTGCAAGGGGCCTCAAATGTAGCTGGTAATTATACCTTTCATAACTGTTCATTCCTGAAACCACGCACCGAATTATGTTTTAACGCAAATCATACAAAATAATATAATATTACGCGAACCAATAGAGCATTGTCCTTCAACCAAAGAGGAGACTTTGGGGGAGGGGTGTGGACAGAGGCATGGCCCCACAATTTGTGGTTGGGACGGAATCCTTGTATTACCAATATTTCAGAAATATTTCAAATTAGTATCATCCACTGCCCATCAATAATAATCATTTAGTTAAGATGACAGCCTATAAATGCTACCATTACAGTTGGCAAATTGGACAAATTTGAACAATGGAGAGTGGGACACTATGAAGTCCTAAACCACGACTAACAGCGTTTAAAAATTAGCAATTTTTGTAAAGACGACAGCTTAAAATTCTACCATTCCAGCATGGAAATTCGAAAAAACTTAACAATTGGGAGGGGACATTTATTGAAGTCTTTCAACACTTATATCAGTGCTGTCCTACGTGCGGCCCGCGGGCCGCATGCGGCCCCCGAGGTGATTTCAAGTGACCCGTCTGGGCTCGATAAATTTTTGCACTTTAATTGCGTAAAATGAAGCAAAGGGTAAAGTCACTGGTCTTTTGTTTGTATGCGCACTAGTTATAGCGCCCCTTCAAGCTCTCTACTCAGAGGCGCTCCCGACTACAGAGCGCACACTGCATCGGAGTTTCACGCCGAAGCGCTGAGCAATTGCGAGTGAAGGACTTGCCCAAGGTCCCTACGCGACGACTTGAGGTGGATTCGAACCCCGAACCTTCCGGCTTCAAGGCAACGACGCCACCACTAGACCACCGCGCCCCACGCTGGTCGACTTGAGCTTTTATTATTTTTATTGACTTTGTGACAGTTGCCGATTTTGAATGCTATCAGGAAGGCCAATTCGAAAACTAAAATTGCTCTCTTCTTTTTATTCATAGGGCTAGGTTCCAGTAGTCTATCTGGAGATTGACCCACGACTTCCGGTTGTAACAACTTCTATTACTGTACTCAACTAAACTCACTTCGTAAACCGCCTCAAACCGTTCACTTCTAGTCAGTTCCTGATATATGTACAGCGTTCCAAAACGTCTGCAAGTGAATCTAGAGATAGTCTAATTCTAGTACTTAAGGATTAAAAAGAACCAATCGATAATTAAGAGACCCAGGGACCAGGGATGACGAACGTCGATGTTTTGACTCTGTCTTGCCCGAGGAATATGGTGCTAGCTCTTTAGACCAAGATTCTGGCTTCGACGATGTTTTTATGAAAGTCAGAGCAGGAGGATGGAAATTCGCCTCAATCCTAAAGTGGATCTTAGCCAGAAAAATTGATCGGGCGACGTATACTGAAGAGCTGAGCTGGCCAAACTACTGTGCTGGGCGACAAAACTGATTGCGAGCTAGGCAGGAATTAACGCCACCTTTGCGTTGCAAATTTTGGTGCTCAATTATTGTGAAGCATGACAATCGTGGTTTGTGTAATCTATATGCTATTATTCATTAGTAGGCCTATTATTCCTGTGGGACTCGTCGAACTCTTTCGATAAACTGCTCAAGACTTTCCTCTTTGGCCATTCCTGGGTTGTAAGCATCTGTGAATAGTTATTTTGAACCGGCGCTATATAAATTTCATAGCAGATGGCTATAGATTATAGATTGATAGATAGGTTACAATCATTCTATATTAAATTTCAATACTCGTTGCAATGTTAATATATCAATAAATTGTGATTTTACTGTTGCGGCCTTCGGCTTCAAAAATCTTGCCTTTGCGGCCCGTGGTACCAAAAAGGTTGGACAGCACTGACTTATATTGTGAAAACTTTTGCTGAGGTGACAGCTCAAAGTATGGGGGCCTCAAGTTTTTTGGGGGGGGCCTCCGGTACCCTAGCGCCGGCACTGATGAGCAAGGTAGGACCATGCTTGGGAAACATCACGTAGATAGATCGATAGATAGATAGATAGATAGATAGATAGATAGATAGATAGATAGATAGATAGATAGATAGATAGATAGATAGATAGATAGATAGATAGATAGATAGATAGAGTGATAGATAGATAGATAGATAGATAGATAGATAGATAGATAGATAGATAGATAGATAGATAGATAGATAGATAGATAGATAGATAGATAGATAGATAGATAGATAGATAGATAGATAGATAGATAGATAGATAGATAGATAGATAGATAGATAGATAGATAGATAGATAGATAGATAGATAGATAGATAGATAGATAGATAGATAGATAGATAGATAGATAGATGATAGATAGATAGCTAGATAGATAGATAGGTAGGTAGGTAGATAGGTAGGCAGGCAGGCAGGCAGGCAGGCAGGCAGGCTGGTTGGTACGTAGGTAGGCAGGCAGGCAGGCAGGCAGGCAGGCAGACAGACAGACAGACAGACAGACAGACAGATAGGCAGTCAGGCAGGCAGGCAGGCAGGCAGGCTGGCTGGCAGGATGGATGGATGGATGGGTGGGTGGGTTGGTGGATGGATGGATGGATTGATGGATGGATGGATGGATAGATGGATGGATGGATGGATGGATAGATAGATAGATAGATGGATTGATCAATTCGTTTATTGAACCCAGCAAAATCTTTTTTACAGTTGAGTATAAATGCAATAGATCAAATGAAACAAAGAAACGATTAAAACATCAGATTTAAATGAGTTTAAATGGGAGGTACAGGTCCCGTAATGGGCGCAGACTTGGGCGGAGGATTGAGGGGGACGAAAAGGCGGCTGAAGAGTTTGGGCTGACGAATGGCTGAGACGCCGACGAAAATTTTCCATCTTGTTGACGGCAAAAATTTCTGAAGAACTTTTTTTAGTCATCCGTACGAAATGGGGAGAAAATTCTGATTTTCGCTGCCAAAAAGTTAACTACTTTTTTTAGTCATACATGACGACTTGACTTACCAATTACAGATTATTGGTGAGGGGACAAATGCATGGGCCGCCCCCTGCCATATCCATTGAGGAGGACCGGCTCCCATGTCCACCTCTAAGCCTCCGCCCATGGGCCCATGGGCCCATTGAGCAAGTGAGTGACTTAGAGAGGATATACATACTGTCGGGAACTGGATCGGGTAATTATAGGTTATGTGTGTTAAGTGTATGGATTCGGATAAGTCCTTTGAATTGTGGTAAAGTGGGAGATTTTTTTATGTCACTGGGTAGTTTATTCTACACAAAGGGCCCTGGTAATGAATGGAAAATTTACGGGTCTGGGTTTTAGCATGATGGTAGATGAAGACACGGTTACTTCTAGCTAATCTAGTAGTAATAGCTGATGAGACTGGAGTGAAGAATGACAGGAAAGCGGGTTCCACGACAATTGGTCTACAGACAATTCGTCTAACGACAACTCGTCTACAGACAATTGGTCTAACGACAACCGGTCTACAGACGACTCATATTGATGAAATAGAAGCTGGATTTATGATAAAAAGTTAAATGGCTTCATGGGCGCCCGCAGAAATGTTTGCAGGGCGCGAAATTTTTACGACAGTCACGGTTAAATTTTCCAGTTGCATGAGCTTGAAAAATGCAAAGCTGGAAATTAAGAATACGGGTATTTTTTCAAAGAGGTTTCTTATGCAAATTTCTCAGTTTCATTTTGTGTATAATTTTTAGTAAGAATAGTTTTCTTATAAATTTGTTAAAAATCAAAAATAGATGTTAAAAAGTAGCTTCCTAAAGGTGTGCTATGTAAGTCTATTGAATGAACGAATGAATAAATGAACGAAAAATAGGTGTCAGTTTTCAAGGGGCAAGTGCTCCTCTAGCTGCTTCTAAAGCGCCACTCGAAAGTCAATCGCAGGGCACCAGCTTTTTCATATGTGCTGCAATGCTGCATAGGGTCAGAAGCCTATTCCAAAAAGCAGTCAGAAAGAGGTCCGAGTATGGTAGCAAGAGGGCCAGAGTATCTGTTAGTGAGGCTGTCTTTTAGGAAGGTGAAGGATCCGAGGGTCAGATGAGTGTGGTATCAATTCTTTTTAATAGATCTCTTTGTCAGTTTTGGGTGTAAATCTCGAGGCGCATGGGTGGAGTTTGGTTTCCGTTTTTTGGGAGGCTTAAAACTTGGTTCAGAAGGCGCGGCGCTGAAAAAAATTGTTGTTTCGACCGGAAAAAGTTGATGACCCTTTTTAGTCGTATTTCCCGGCCGAAAAGTTGGTGACATTTTTTAGTCATCAGTTGTAAGTGATTCGGGGGAGGGGAGCTAAACCCGAAAAAATAGACAATTTACACGGTAAAAAACATGGCTATGGGGCTTCTTGGGGGCTTAGCCCATTAGCCCCTGATAAACTCCGCCCATGTCAAGGCGTGATAACCAGAGCCCTTTATCAAGTTTATCTACAGTTTGACCTCCCTGGATTCTGTAGCCTACTGGCAGCTAGCGAAATGGAAAAAATGGAGCCTGACTATAATAGCAGACTTGGTTTATAATTACAATGCTGGTGAATAAGCAGATCTCCCTGATGTCAGTGTACCTTGAGAAATTTTCAAATCTTTGCAATAGTATTTAATTTTTGGCAGTTGTGATTATTTTCTCTACAGCTAGATTCCACTCAGGCAGGCCATAGTCGATAGGTCAGCTGTTTGCATGGGCGCCCGTAGGAGGGTTGAAAGCCAATGGTCATTGTTGCAGTTTTTACAATGTAGAAAGAGCTTGAACATGCAAGGCAGAAAGTTATAAGAGAATGTTTATTTCTATATACATGTAATATAGATCTCTAAACGTACATTTCTGACTTTCACTGCCTGTATCATTCGTATCATTGGCGCATTAATGCAAAGAAATGGTTTAAAACACAAAAGTAGTAGTTAAAAACATTGGTGTCAATTTTCCATGGGGCAGGTTCCCCCTTGCCCCTATGTGCGGGCGCCCATGAATGGCTTCGATTTCTCAAGCGCTGGACCAGTTGTCTATAGACCAGTTGTCGTTAGGCGAATTGTCTGGAGACCACTTGTTGTTAGACGAGTTGTCTGTAGACCAGTTGTCATGACACCGAAAGGGAAAGCGGCAGGCAACATAATATTGGCGTATTATTACATGAACTCATAAGTTTGGATAATCTACTTTGATCAGCATTAGAATTCTCAAGGTCATCAAAAGGTGGTTTAGTGTGTGAATTGTAAGTTGACTTAGCTATAATACGGATTGCTTTTTTGAAGAAGTTTCAGTTTTAATAGGTGGGCAGGGTAGATTGAAGACCAGATGAAGCCAGGATACACTAGGTTAAGTATGTTTGTAATAAAGCATGATATAAGTTCTT
>OX457039.1:8604626-8609626 GCA_949752735.1 Lumbricus terrestris
ATTATAATACCAGACAGATGGGTTCTTTTAATACGGTCCTTAGCACCGCAATGGCTGCCAAGGTGAGCTAGTGGCGTCTCATTTGAACCTTAATAATCTCATTCTCTAGATCCACTTATTAAAACGTTGGAAATCACCACGTACAAATTGTTTGAATTTAAAAATGCAAATTTGCTTGAAAAAGGAACAATATAAGATCAACGAAAATTCAAAATTTTTCAATCGTAATCTTTAGATTTCTACAACGCCAATAAAAAGAAGTCGCAGGATCCAGCTTATTCACAAGCGCAACGCATAGTCTAGTGGTGAAAATTTTTTACACATGTAAGGCAGTGTATAGGCCCTATAGGCGCTATTTGAGAATTAGAAAATTGTAATACTTAAAAATGATGGTAACTCACCGAGGTCTTTCCTGCTGCAACCTGCAGGTAGTCGAAATAAATAATTCGCATTCTGGGGAGAAACGAAGTCTCTCAGACTGGTGGATTTATTATAGCAACTAGCAACCACATTTAGGATCGACACTTCTGCGTGTCTTGCTTTGAGAGGAACCGTTTTATATCGTGACTCCTTTGCATGTGCTCCATTGAAGTCTAGGCCTAATCACCCTCGCAGCAGGAGTATCTTACACCTAATACCAACAGCCGCTATTCTATCTTCCTCACAGTAGCACAAAGGGATCAGTTGAAAGATCCAAGCCTTCGAAACCGTACTAGCCTAATTATCAACAATGCACCTAAATAAACCAGATGCCCGGTCAACTCATCAACACGTGTAATCGGCACAGTTGTCTGGAATGGGTTCCCACAGGGCTACGTCTACTTCCTGGGGTTCTTACAGAAACACTTTTTTTTATTAAACTCAAAACTGTCCGTTTTGCCGTGCTAAAGTCAGGAGCGCTTCTGAGCATTCCCCATGAAGAAGTGCTATGTAAATTCTTGAAGAAATGAATGACTGAATGAATGATGGCCTAATAAAAGATAGGCCCTAATTGTACTTTTAAATTAACTCAACAGTCAGTGCTATGATCCAGTTTGCTTTTGGAAATGATTTGATCCTTCTCTGCTTTCCGTCCACCACTCTAAATTTCTTCCAAGCGTAATTCGCTTAGTCCTTTTTAGAATTTCGTTTCTTCAGCTGTTCCCAGGTAATTGCTAGCCACGTCTGTAGTTGCTTCGACAATGCCGTATACAGTCCTCACCATCCTAAATACCACTGGAATGCAGTGATGACGACGATGACAGCGAAAAAATGATGATGATGACGACAACACCAACTGCGATTATAAAGACGTTGAATATGACGATGAATATGAATGTGATGATGATGATGATGATGATGATGATGATGATGATGATGATGATGATGATGATGAATATGAATATGATGATGATGCTGATGAAGATGATGATGATGATGATGATTATGATGATGACGATGACGATGACGACTGACGACGACGGCGGTGATGATGGTTTTGATAACAATGACGTTAATGCCGTAACAAGGGCGCCTGATAATGTTGATGAAGATGAAGATGATGATGATGATGATGATGATGATGATGATGATGATGATGATGATGATGATAATGGTGATGGTGATGGTGATGATGATGATGATAACGATGATGACGACGACGACGACGACGACGAAGATGATGATGATGATGATGATGATGATGATGATGATGATGATGATGATGATGATGATGATAACGATAATGACGACGATGATGATATCGATGATGATGACGACGACTACGGCGATTATGATGATGTGATAACAATTACGATTTTTATGGCGCCCTAACACAGCCATGCCGTTAATAGGCGCCTGATGACGATGATGATGACGACGACGACGATGATGGCCACGAAGATTATGATACTGATTAACTTATTATTCTGTATTTTTGAGGCGATATCTATATAAACAATGAGACGATTCTGGTTTTTTGCCTGGATGCATTTTAAGGGAGGGGTGGGGAGGGGTGAAGAGGGGTGGGGAAAAGAAAGTTTTTTCCAGAAAACCCAAATTTTCCGGATGGTATACCGGTGGATGTCGAAGTGTGGTGGGGTGTCGTGGTGTGTGGTGGGAGGTGGAGGGGTGGGAGAGGGGTGGGGGAGAGGGGTAGGGGAATTGGGGGAAGTAAGTTTTTCACCGGTGCCTTACCGGTGGAGGTCGGAGTGTGGTGGGGTGTGGTGGGATGTGGTGGAGGGGCTGGAGAGTGGTGTGTGGTGGGAGGCGGAGGGGTTGTGAGAGTGGGGAAAGGTGGGGGAGAAAGGAAGGTGAATTGGGAGAAGAACGTTTTCCCCAAAAAATCTAAATTTAACCGGTGGCTTACTGGTGAAGGTCGGAGTGTTGTGGGGTGTCGTGAAGTGCGGTGGGGGTTGGGAGAGTGGGGGAGGTGTGGGGAATGGGTGGGGGTAGGAGAGTGTGGAGTGTGGAGTGGGGGTGGGGAGTGAGAGAAATTCTTCCCGAAAATCAAAATGTCACGGGTGGCTTACCGGCGGAGGTCGGAGTGTGCTGGGGTGTCGTGGCATGTCGTGGGGGTGTGGTGGTGGTAGGTGGGGGAAGGATGCGGTGAGGAAATTTTTTCCTCAGAAAATCCAAATTTCACGGTTGGCTTACCGGTGGAGGTCGAAGTGTGGAGTGTCGTGGAGTGTGGTGGGGCTGGAAGGGGAGAAAAGGGTGGGAGGAAATTTCCCCCCGATAATCTATATTTCACGGGTGGCGTACCGGTGGAGGTCGGAGTGTGGTGTGGTGTCGTGGGGTGGGGTGGGAGAAGAAATTTTGTCCCGAAAACCCAAAAACCCAAATTGTCGGAGTGTGCTGAAGGGGTGGGGGTTGGGGAGGGAGAAGACAAATTTTTGGGGGAGGGAGGGATTGGCCAGGAACGTCCGAATCCTAAAATTCCCGGGCAACGCCGGGTACCCCAGCTAGTTATAAATAATTATGTATTTCCGAAATTCCGAGACCCTTTATTAAGTGGGACCTGGGCCAAATAGCCCTAGTGGCTCCTGTCCTAGACCCTGTGTCTACGCGCAAGTCTATTGAGCTGTCCTCCTGCCTCCCGGTCTGTCCGTCTGCCTGTTCTTCTACCTGTCTATGTGAATGTCTGTTGATCTGTCATTCTGCCTACCTGTCTTTTCGTCTTCCTCCCGGTCTGTCCGTCTGCATGTCCTTCTCCCTGTCTGGGCGTAAGTCACCTGGTCTGCCCGTCTGCGTACTAGTCTGTCTTTGTGTCTATCAGTCTCGTTTCGGCCATGTATGCTGATTTCCCGTTGGTCATTACCATTAGGGTAACATTAGGTGATAGGGAATAGAGACGTCTTCAACCCACCCCCCGTGTGCTGCATAGATGTATATAAGCTTACTTGAGTTGACTCTCGGTCATCTAAATACCAGACAACCGTGGCTTCACCGAGCCCCCGAACATCGAAGCGCCGCATCAAACATATCCGATTATCACCTGTGATAATTAGCGATGCAACTCATGCTATCCAGATGCCCAGTTGCGCATAAACACCTGACCTCGCTCGGCCCAGTCCTCACTCCGCCCCTCTTGCATGGCGGGTCTTTGTCTAGCTGGGAGATTTTAGGTGAATAGGTGCGATATGTATATATATATATATACTGATGCTGAAGTCTTCCTGGAAATTTGTCTTTCGCCCCGAACCAAATTTGTGTGGCGGGGTGAGGCCCTGAGGGCTGGGTGGGGTGGGTAGTCCTG
The DNA here is from genome assembly GCA_949752735.1 of Lumbricus terrestris. Classification (NCBI taxonomy): domain Eukaryota; kingdom Metazoa; phylum Annelida; class Clitellata; order Crassiclitellata; family Lumbricidae; genus Lumbricus; species Lumbricus terrestris. The sequence continues at coordinate 8,608,363 of OX457039.1, forward strand.
GCGACTTCAATCGATGTCCATTGGAACTTCAGAGATTGACCTGTGGATATATATATTCTGGACAAACAAACATAGACGCATAAATATATAAGTAATAATTACATACAGTATACATACATATCTACATACATATACATGTACATGCATACATCCATGCGTACATAGTTATATACAAACATACATGCATACACACATACATACATACATACATACATGCATACATACAAACATACGTATATACATTCATGCATCAATACAAACAATGCCATAAATACATAGACTATATATATATACACAATCTATATACATATGTATATCCATACATGCATACATGCTTATACAAATAACAATTTTGCCATAACAAAATCGTTCAGCGAAGATTCAGTGGTTTGGATACGCAAATTTACGCAAAGCACTTGGCCTACATGCATGGATGAAGATTTAGGCACGACAGGGGGTATATTCCCTCTAAAGTTTGTGGTGGGGGTGTACGGAGGTGCCTATATCCTCCAATATTTCAGTTATATCATTACAAATTTCTGCAGTTTTATCCACTGTTTATCCAATAATGGGGAATTTTACATACATACATACATACATACATACATACATACATACATACATACATACATACATACATACATACATACATACATACATACATACATACATACATACATACATACATACATACATACATACATACATGCATACAAACAAACATGCGTACATACATACATACATACATACATACATACATACATACATACATACATACATACATACATACATACATACATACATACATACATACATACATACATATATACATACATACATACATACATACATACATACATACATACATACATACATACATACATACATACATACATGCATACACAACATACATACATACATACATACATACATACATACATACATACATACATACATACATACATACATACATACATACATACATACATACATACATACATGCATACATACCTACATGCACACACAGCTGTGAGTTAGTTGATACATTACTTGTAGCTAAGAAAGGCGTGTGTAAATCAACGTTGACTTGACTTGACGCATTAGTAGCCTATTGGACCAATGTTCGTAAAACGAACATGACCTAGATATGAAATTTTTTCCACTCCTTTTTTTACAATGAAATTATGCAAATGACATGTGCCTTGTCCAAAATATATGCACTTTTTAAATGCCCGTCAACTTTTGCGATATCACACATCAGACC
>OX457039.1:8619626-8664626 GCA_949752735.1 Lumbricus terrestris
CCCCACATGACACTCAGACCTCCACGGGTGCGCCACCCGTGAATTTTGGTTTTCGGGAAAATTTTCTTCCCCACCCTCCCCAGCCCCACCCCAACCCCACCTCCACCACACCCCGTGACACCCCACCACACTCCGACCTCCACGGGTACGCCACTTGTGAAATTTGGGTTTTCGGGAAAAAATTTCCCCACCATCTCCAGCCCCACCCCAACCCCCACCCCAACCACACCCCATGACACCCCACCACACTCAGACCTCCACGGGTACGCCACTTGTGAAATTTGGGTTTTCGGGAAAAAATGTCCCCACCCTCCCCAGCCCCACCCATACCCCCACTCCTACCACACCCCATGACACCCCACCACACTCCGATCTCCACGGGTACGCCACCCGTGAAATTTGGGTTTTCGGGAAAACATTTCGGTACTTGTGGATTTGACGACCCCACAGAAATATCTATAGTGGTGGCCAAAACGCTTAAATATCAAGCGATATCGTATCGAAAATGTTTCCGTTGCGTGTTTTAACACGCAGGCGCCGCATGTATTCGCACACGTATGAATCCAACATAGTACGTCTGTGCGTTCCATTGTGTCGTTTATTATACGCTCTTTAGCTTTTTCCATGATCTTTCGATGCGCTGAGTATTTGCACCTGTGTTTGGATCGACGAAATTTTGAGAATGATTAACTGTTTCGTGAGTGTTACATTATTCATTCCTGGGATCGTAGCAATGTTGTTATATGCCCGCCACAAATCTGAAACAATCGTCGTCCCGGGCCTGATATGTTGAGTAATAACAGGAATTATCGTAGCAGCAGAACGGTCTGCTACAGGAAACATGAAAGATTCTCCAGTTTCTCTGCAGATATCTCCGTACACCCACTGTTGTGGAAAAACGCGACCTTGATGATTTTTGCGACGTGTGAACAAGCTTTCGTCAATTCTTTTTGTATGATTTCGACCACCAATAACCATTGGAATGTTGATAAAGGTATTTGCACAAACTTCCCGCAAGTAATTATTGGAGTCAATACTGCATTGTTGCCAATATCTAACTCCTCTTCACAAAAACTTAATACTGGTTAGTTCCTTTGACCAACAATCTACATAAATAAAAATGTAAAAAGTTTGATCCTAATCGAAGATCTCGGAAAGTTCTTGACCGATTCTTTTGAAAATTTTTACAAAACGTTCCATTCGATTTCGATCGGGTTTGTAAAATGCTTTTTGGAAAAAAAACAAATCGTTTAGACAAAAAAACACAACTTTCGTTCGACTCGACCCGTTTATACATTTGAACTTTCACGCATACTCCGCCATTTTGGCCCGTGTATTTATAACGAACATGGATGCCACTCTGAATTTTGAAAAAGGTCAGATCGGGTCGAAAAAATGCTAGAAAAGCTAGATTGACAATTTCTCTCGAAAATGCATGGGTTTTTCCATTTTTCGGGTTGAAATTTCTGACTACCAAATTCACAAAAGTGTCGAAATTTTCACGTTTTTTGTGCAATTTCCCCTAAAAATTTATATTTTTATGTGTAAAAAGTCGAAAAAAACCTCAGTGAGAAAAAATCTAGATCCTGACAGAAAAAACCTAGAAACCTAGACAAGACCGAAAACACCTAGATCTAGGTGGAAAAAGCTATGAGTGGCAACCCTGATAACGTATATTCGCGTATGTTTCTATAGCGCATATTTATATGTAACTGTCGGTTTTTACAAAGTCAGAAACTCCTTCACCGACTGCTTTCAAATTTTCACACAACGTTCGAGCGGACGGGTTTTTATATGCTTTTCTCGAAAAAACACAACATTGCATTCGATTTCAGCGAATTCAATTTATTTGCATTTGAATGCGGCCGTGTGGGAGGAAGGGAGGAGGAGGGAGCGGGAGGAAGGGGAGGGAACGGACGGGATGACGGGAGGGGGGATGGAGGAGGAGAGAGACGGAGGGGAGGGAGAAAGGGAGGGGAAGAAACGGGAGGGAGGGGGAGGAGGAGGGAGGGATGGAGGAGGGGAGGGAAGGAGGAATGGAGGTAGGGAGGAACAGAGGAACGGAGGGAAGGAGGCAGGGTAAGGGAGGGAGGCAGGGGAAGGGAAGTAGGGAGGGAGGGTTGGACGGTCTTTTCAGCCACAGCAACGCGTAGCCGGGTACAACTAGTCTATATAAATAAAAATGTTAAAAGTTACTGTTTGTTACATCGGATCTCGGAGAGTTCTGAACCGATTGCTTTGAAAATTTTCGCAAACCGTTCCATTCGAACATCACCGAGTTTTTTTATGCCTTTTGGGAAAAAGTGCAATCTTTACGACCCAAAAAACACAACTATGCGATCTATTCGAGCGATGTCGATTTCAAATCTCACCCAATGTTGCTTTCGAATACGACCGTCTATTTATAGCGCACATGCGTGCTTCCTTTTATAGCCATTTTTATAGCGCATATATTTATCCAACTGTTGGTTTGAACAAAATCAAGGATCTCTTCACCGATTGCTTTCATCACACAACGTTCCTTTCGAATTCGATCGCCAGGGTTTTTAATATGCTTTTTTTCGAAAAAGCGCAATATATCAAGGATCTAGGAAAGTTTTGCGGACGGACGGACGGATGGGCGGACGGACGGAGGGACAAAGAAAAGGAAGAGAGGGGTGAGTGAGGAAGAGAGGGGAGGGTGCGGGAGGAAGAGGGAGGGGAGGGAGGAAGAGGAGCGAGGGCAGGGATGGAGGAAACGGGAGGTGGGGAGGGGAGGTAGGGAGGGACAGAGGGAGGCAGGGGAAGGAGGTAGGGAGGGATGGAGGGTCTTTTCAACCACAGCAACGCGTGGCCGGGTACAGCTAGTATATAAATAAAATTATTTGTCTAAATGGCAGCTGTGAAGACTGAAGCCAATTGTCTTTCCGGACACCTATATATCCGCACGACAACCTTTCCTTCGACAACGCCAACGATCATGCCTATCGGTTAGGGATAGGTGCATTACATGGTTGTTACTACACCCTCGTACATTATGAAGAATAGGTCTACCTCGTTGTTGTAGAAAGTTTACGCTGCTTGCTTTATTGTGACACAACTGTGTCAACGTTATGAAATAATATTATTCATCTCTGATCGTTACTAGATTTCGAAAACATTGGAAAAATTAAACTTGCGTTCGTTCATTTCTGATCGTTACTAGATTTCGAAAACATTGTAATATATTCATTACGTCACTACTTTCGTATAATAAGAGTAATATTTCTGTGGGGTCGTCAAACCCACAAGTACCAAATTTTCTCTTCCCCCGCAACCTCCCCCCCCCCCCCCCAAACACACCTCGGCCCTGCGATGTACCTGTTACATTTTTAACGACATACATGCCATATCAGAGATGATTAGTGTCGCCCTCCTCCTTTATCCAGGATTGGGACTGATACTGGCAGAGTGCAACCATGCATGCATGCATGCATGTTCCTTTAATGAGCAAAAACAGGTTGGCAAACCGCAACCTGGTACATTGAGACAGACAAAAATTGCATTGAAATAAAAATATTAATATTAAAGGGAGTAATCAGTTATTGGAATTAAATTGAATCGATAGTTAGACTATCCATTAATAATATGTTTGAAAAGGACTCTATAGAGATAAAGTTTCGGTCATCTTTGCTCGGAAGTTCAAAATTGTGCATACGGGCCGGGCCCTGAGACCTGGACGACGGTTGTTCTTTGGCGGGAAAAGAGTTCGAAGGACGTGGAAGTCGTTCCTGGCCACTGCATGCAGCAGTCGGTCCTCAGCCAAACCGACTTGCATTGCACCAGTGGCGAGTTGAATGCGATGTATATGCCATGTCCTCTTTCAGAAGCGATCCAATTAACATCTAGCCCATCATCCAGCCAGTAGTGCACTCGTGCAGTATTATACTGCAGCAGTCCGAATAACAGTAGGAGCTATAGCAGGCGACACAAAGGAGCTTTAAACTCCGCTGCTGTTCGCACTCTGACAGTGCCAGTCCCAAGCCTGGAGCAAGGAGGAGGGCAACACTTATCATCTTTGTTATGACACACTGCAGTCATTAAACGGCAAAAAGCAAGTGAGCTTTGTAATCATATTATTGATTGTCGTTAAATTTCATCTACTATACTGCTTCTACCTTCCTTCCTGCCACCCGCTGATTTATGGAAGACTTCGATTGATCCATGCTGACTATGCAGTTCTCCCGACAACGAGAACCGTTCCTTCCTTTGATGTCGCTCAAGAACTTACTCAATTGCTCACTTATGGCATGACTCAGCGTTCGCGAGTAATCTGGTGCTCACAAGAAAGAAGAGACACCATCAGTCAATCCATCAGTCAATTGATCAATAAGCCAGTCAGTTGGTCAGTCAGTCAGCCAGTCATTCAATAAATCAATCAATCAAACAATCAATCAATCAGTCAGTTAGTCAATCGACCAGCCAACCAGCCATACCAACCATTCAGCCAGTCAGTCAGTCAGTCAGTCAGTCAGTCAGTCAGTCAGCCAGCCAGCCAGTCAAACAACCAACCGATCAATCAATCAATTGATCAATCAATCAATCGATCGACCAACTGTTCAACGCTCGATCGATCAACCAATCAACTTACCAATCAACACTCTGTCAGTCGATCTATCAATCGATAGATCAATCGATCAATCAATCAATCAATCGCATCAGTCGCTTTTAGTTGTTCAAGCATCGAGTAGGGATCATCAGGTAATCTATTTTGGCAAGTTCTAATTGCAACGAGTCTTTTTTATTAGCTTTAGAGAACACTCAATAGGGCTCACAGAAAGCCGCGATCTTGCGCAGCGCAAATATTCTGCGCAAAATTCGATGTTTCGCAAAACAGCGAAAATAGGCAATCCGTGCAGTTTTAGCGCAAATTTCGACAACATCTTGCTAATTTATCTAAATTGGGCTTTGGTTGACTTAACAATCACTGCGGCGCGTGGCAGTTCAACATGGCAACGACACCAATGGGCAATAATTAAAATCACGGCCGCCGAATGGTATGAAATTATAGATGACTTTTTAGTTAGAAACCGTCGCCGACATTTCATGGGCACCGCCGCCGAGCAACAATGACCGGAGCGCCGCTGCCGAAATTATTAAGTCGGCGCAGAGCTCTGCTCCGAAGTATCTCTGTGATCTTATACTTCGTCCCATTTCTTTCACTTCGCTGCATCATCTTAGGTCCTCTGAACGGCTGGACCTCTTTGTTCCTTTGATCAGGACCGCCCTGGCTCAATCCAGATCATTTGCCTGCATTGGTCCCTCCTTATGGAATGGACTTCCCCCATCAGTTCGCTCTGTCATCCTCTCTGGTAGTCTTTCGTCGTCTTTCTCTCATCTAAAAACTTGCCTTTTCTCTCTGAATTGAACGCACTGGGAGCGCCTTTGAAAGGATCTTGCTGCGAGAAGCGCTTTGTAAATGGTCAGATACAATACAATACAATAAGCACGTACGTAAATAATTATTCCATACATGACGACATCAACATAGAATCTTTAGTTTGTATATATCTGCATATTTATATAAAATATGATTATCCTAAGTCTGTGTATAATAATATTGTATATCTATATATATCTACGAGTCAATGGAAGGACGACATTGTCCGACTGCTATTGAACGTTGTGAGATCGATATCATTGCGTGGGGTTGCGGTCAGAAGTTGTTTTAGGTTTATGTTTCTTGGAAGTGTGTCCATCGCAAAGACAATTAGAAACTTAATTTCGTCCCCTTCCAAATTAGGACAGCTACTTGCCCGTCCGCGTGTGATTAACATTTTCAAAATTTGCTATAGAGTTTCAAAAAAGACTTTAGAACCTGCAGTTATAGAACACAAAACTCAAGCAGGGGTGGATACAGGAGAGTTCTGAACCGATTGCTTTGAAAATTTTCGCAAACCGTTCCATTCGAACATCACCGAGTTTTTTTTATGCCTTTTGGGAAAAAGTGCAATCTTTACGACCCAAAAAACACAACTATGCGATCTATTCGAGCGATGTCGATTTCAAATCTCACCCAATGTTGCTTTCGAATACGACCGTCTATTTATAGCGCACATGCGTGCTTCCTTTTATAGCCATTTTTATAGCGCATATATTTATCCAACTGTTGGTTTGAACAAAATCAAGGATCTCTTCACCGATTGCTTTCATCACACAACGTTCCTTTCGAATTCGATCGCCAGGGTTTTTAATATGCTTTTTTTTCGAAAAAGCGCAATATATCAAGGATCTAGGAAAGTTTTGCGGACGGACGGACGGATGGGCGGACGGACGGAGGGACAAAGAAAAGGAAGAGAGGGGTGAGTGAGGAAGAGAGGGGAGGGTGCGGGAGGAAGAGGGAGGGGAGGGAGGAAGAGGAGCGAGGGCAGGGATGGAGGAAACGGGAGGTAGGGGAGGGGAGGTAGGGAGGGACAGAGGGAGGCAGGGGAAGGAGGTAGGGAGGGATGGAGGGTCTTTTCAACCACAGCAACGCGTGGCCGGGTACAGCTAGTATATAAATAAAATTATTTGTCTAAATGGCAGCTGTGAAGACTGAAGCCAATTGTCTTTCCGGACACCTATATATCCGCACGACAACCTTTCCTTCGACAACGCCAACGATCATGCCTATCGGTTAGGGATAGGTGCATTACATGGTTGTTACTACACCCTCGTACATTATGAAGAATAGGTCTACCTCGTTGTTGTAGAAAGTTTACGCTGCTTGCTTTATTGTGACACAACTGTGTCAACGTTATGAAATAATATTATTCATCTCTGATCGTTACTAGATTTCGAAAACATTGGAAAAATTAAACTTGCGTTCGTTCATTTCTGATCGTTACTAGATTTCGAAAACATTGTAATATATTCATTACGTCACTACTTTCGTATAATAAGAGTAATATTTCTGTGGGGTCGTCAAACCCACAAGTACCAAATTTTCTCTTCCCCCGCAACCTCCCCCCCCCCCAAACACACCTCGGCCCTGCGATGTACCTGTTACATTTTTAACGACATGCATGCCATATCAGAGATGATTAGTGTCGCCCTCCTCCTTTATCCAGGATTGGGACTGATACTGGCAGAGTGCAACCATGCATGCATGCATGCATGTTCCTTTAATGAGCAAAAACAGGTTGGCAAACCGCAACCTGGTACATTGAGACAGACAAACATTGCATCGAAATAAAACTATTAATATTAAAGGGAGTAATCAGTTATTGGAATTAAATTGAATCGATAGTTAGACTATCCATTAATAATATGTTTGAAAAGGACTCTATAGAGATAAAGTTTCGGTCATCTTTGCTCGGAAGTTCAAAATTGTGCATACGGGCCGGGCCCTGAGACCTGGACGACGGTTGTTCTTTGGCGGGAAAAGAGTTCGAAGGACGTGGAAGTCGTTCCTGGCCACTGCATGCAGCAGTCGGTCCTCAGCCAAACCGACTTGCATTGCACCAGTGGCGAGTTGAATGCGATGTATATGCCATGTCCTCTTTCAGAAGCAATTCAATTAACATCTAGCCCATCATCCAGCCAGTAGTGCACTCGTGCAGTATTATACTGCAGCAGTCCGAATAACAGTAGGAGCTATAGCAGGCGACACAAAGGAGCTTTAAACTCCGCTGCTGTTCGCACTCTGACAGTGCCAGTCCCAAGCCTGGAGCAAGGAGGAGGGCAACACTTATCATCTTTGTTATGACACACTGCAGTCATTAAACGGCAAAAAGCAAGTGAGCTTTGTAATCATATTATTGATTGTCGTTAAATTTCATCTACTATACTGCTTCTACCTTCCTTCCTGCCACCCGCTGATTTATGGAAGACTTCGATTGATCCATGCTGACTATGCAGTTCTCCCGACAACGAGAACCGTTCCTTCCTTTGATGTCGCTCAAGAACTTACTCAATTGCTCACTATGGCATGACTCAGCGTTCGCGAGTAATCTGGTGCTCACAAGAAAGAAGAGACACCATCAGTCAATCCATCAGTCAATCGATCAATAAGCCAGTCAGTTGGTCAGTCAGTCAGCCAGTCATTCAATAAATCAATCAATCAAACAATCAATCAATCAGTCAGTTAGTCAATCGACCAGCCAACCAGCCATACCAACCATTCAGCCAGTCAGTCAGTCAGTCAGTCAGTCAGTCAGTCAGCCAGCCAGCCAGTCAAACAACCAACCGATCAATCAATCAATTGATCAATCAATCAATCGATCGACCAACTGTTCAACGCTCGATCGATCAACCAATCAACTTACCAATCAACACTCTGTCAGTCGATCTATCAATCGATAGATCAATCGATCAATCAATCAATCGCATCAGTCGCTTTTAGTTGTTCAAGCATCGAGTAGGGATCATCAGGTAATCTATTTTGGCAAGTTCTAATTGCAACGAGTCTTTTTTATTAGCTTTAGAGAACACTCAATAGGGCTCACAGAAAGCCGCGATCTTGCGCAGCGCAAATATTCTGCGCAAAATTCGATGTTTCGCAAAACAGCGAAAATAGGCAATCCGTGCAGTTTTAGCGCAAATTTCGACAACATCTTGCTAATTTATCTAAATTGGGCTTTGGTTGACTTAACAATCACTGCGGCGCGTGGCAGTTCAACATGGCAACGACACCAATGGGCAATAATTAAAATCACGGCCGCCGAATGGTATGAAATTATAGATGACTTTTTAGTTAGAAACCGTCGCCGACATTTCATGGGCGCCGCCGCCGAGCAACAATGACCGGAGCGCCGCTGCCGAAATTATTAAGTCGGCGCAGAGCTCTGCTCCGAAGTATCTCTGTGATCTTATACTTCGTCCCATTTCTTTCACTTCGCTGCATCATCTTAGGTCCTCTGAACGGCTGGACCTCTTTGTTCCTTTGATCAGGACCGCCCTGGCTCAATCCAGATCATTTGCCTGCATTGGTCCCTCCTTATGGAATGGACTTCCCCCATCAGTTCGCTCTGTCATCCTCTCTGGTAGTCTTTCGTCGTCTTTCTCTCATCTAAAAACTTGCCTTTTCTCTCTGAATTGAACGCACTGGGAGCGCCTTTGAAAGGATCTTGCTGCGAGAAGCGCTTTGTAAATGGTCAGATACAATACAATACAATAAGCACGTACGTAAATAATTATTCCATACATGACGACATCAACATAGAATCTTTAGTTTGTATATATCTGCATATTTATATAAAATATGATTATCCTAAGTCTGTGTATAATAATATTGTATATCTATATATATCTACGAGTCTATGGAAGGACGACATTGTCCGACTGCTATTGAACGTTGTGAGATCGATATCATTGCGTGGGGTTGCGGTCAGAAGTTGTTTTAGGTTTATGTTTCTTGGAAGTGTGTCCATCGCAAAGACAATTAGAAACTTAATTTCGTCCCCTTCCAAATTAGGACAGCTACTTGCCCGTCCGCGTGTGATTAACATTTTCAAAATTTGCTAGAGTTTCAAAAAAGACTTTAGAACCTGCAGTTATAGAACACAAAACTCAAGCAGGGGTGGATCCAGGGGGCCAAAATGGCCATGCCCCCCACCCATTTAAAGATTGCATGGGACGTGGCCCCTCCCCATTTGGTTTCAACAGGTCATTAAATAAATGGAGCGGGAGAGAAAAACAAGCTACCAGCCCCCCCTATTCAAAATCGCATGGGACGTGACACCCCATTTGATTTACCATACTCCCGACTATGATGACTGACGACTAAAAAAAGGTTGTCAACTTTTTTGGCGGCTGAATTGGTATCTTTTTCCTAAAAAATTGGACAAATGACTAAACAAAATTTCATCAGTTTTTCTGGGGACGAATAGCACGAAATTTTTCCCCTGTCCCACCAACAAGACCGAAAATTTTGGCCCCCCTTCGAAAATTTCTGTATCCGCCCTTGTACTCAAGTTATATGGTACCATGATGCGCGTTAAACCAGGGGCGGATACAGAAATTTTCGAAGGGGTGGGCCAACAAAATTTGTGATCCTTGCTAGAAAGAAATCTGATGACTTTTTTAGTCGTTTGGTCGAAATGTGTGAAAAATATACCAGTTTTCCCCGACAAAACAACTCATGACCTCTTTTAGTCATCAGTCATCTGGTCGAAGTAATCTCTAGTATACTCCTCCATTTCTCTCCCGCTGCGTTGACTCAGTGGCTTGTTGAAAAAAATGAGGGTCACGTCCCATGCACTTTTTAAATGGGGGCAATGGCCGGATTGCCACACTTCGTCAAACCGTGTCTGCCAATGTCAGTTTGCACATCAAATACCGAAGCATGGCTTACATTTGAAATGATTTTGATTGTTCATTTATGTTGAGCCTTTACAAGAAACTCACTGCAAGGGTTCAAGACCTGATGACGCAAGACGATGATCAAACAAAAGTGGACTTCAACCAATAACGGTATGTATATATATATATACAGGGTGGGCCATAAAAAAGTAACGTCCTAAGGTTTTTACCTATATCTTGGTAAGAAGTAAGAACTTCGAAATGAAATTTACAGGCTTAAAGACAATTCATATTTACACATGATGGTCAGATTTCATCAAAAAATTTCAAACAGAACAAAAGTTATATCACTTTTAGTGAGGCCACTCCTCGTTTTTTGACGATTCAAAAACGAAACGCAACAAAATTAGGTTTTTTGCTAATATCTTGGCCAGAAGTAAGAATTTCGAAATGAAATTCTACAGGCTCAAAGACAATTCATATTTACACATGATCGTAAAATTTTATCAAAATATTTTAAATATAACAAAAGTTATACCACATTTAGTGAGGCTACCCATCGTTTTTTTACGATTCAAAGACGAAACGCAACAAAAAAGTAACAAGAAAGCGATTTTATTAAGTCTCATCTAAAAAAACTGTTGTAAAATGAACTTGGTAGTGTTTCACAACTTGTGTTCAATGTGCCCACCACCAGTACCAAAACTTCTTTTGAGTCTCTTTGTAGAGTTCTTGATGGACCTATTGATTAATCTGATAGATTCCCTTTGTTACCAATTTGATTGTCATCTTGCTAAGTGACTTCTCAGTGACGTGCAGCTACGCTGGTACCCTGTTCCTTTTTTTAAATAGTAATAATAATGATCATCTGGCATTATCAAAGCCTATTTGATAACAATTATTTGAGATGAGACTTAATAAAATCGTGTTTTTGCTACTTTTTGCTGCGTTACGTCTTTGAATCGTCAAAAAACGGTGGGTGGCCACCTTAAAAGTGCCATAACTTTTATTCTGTTTTAAATATTTTGCTGAAATCTGGCCATCATGTGTAGATATGAATTGTCTTTAAGCCTGTAAACTTTCAGTTCGAAATTCATACTTCCGGCCAAGATATTGGCCAAAATATTTAAATTGGTTTTTTGTTACTTTTTGTTGCGTCGCGTTTTTGAATCGTCAAAAAACGGTGGGTGGTCTCACTAAAAGTGATATAACTTTTGCTCTGTTTCACATATAGCGATGAAATTTGGCTATTGCACGTAGATATGAATTACCTTCAAGCCCGTAAAACTGGATCTGAAAAATTCCTATTTTTTGCCAAGATATTGACAAAAAGCCGTAAGGGATTACTTTTTTTGGCCCAACCTGTATATATGCATATATTTATATAGAAGCATGGATAGGACGAGCTGCAGTACGACAGGCTTAATCTAGCAGAATATATATATGTATATATATATATGCATATGTTAAATATGAATGGATGTATGTGTGTATTTGCATGAACGCATGAAGGCATCTACGCACGTATGCACAACATAGTCCCTACCTAGTCTGTATATATATATATATATATATATATATATATACGTGTGAACGTATATATATGCATGCATATAATATAAAATATTATAATTAGTACGCTTCTATTTTATTACGCAACTAGTTCCGCTATAGCCTACCTCCCTTATAAAAAAACTGGATTAATATGGCATTGAAATGTGGGATAGTTGGCTTCGCATAGTAGCAAATAAATATGTATACGTATTAAATATCATACAAACAGGGCTGTGCTCAATGGTATACGCGGGTATACGCCGCATACTGACCTCCCTGAAAAAATGACAGCTTATACTCACCTCAAAAAACGAGGGTACTAGCGGGTATACAGCGTATGCCCTCCTCAACCAGACCAAGTTGGCATACGCAGGCAAAATCGCGAATAACGAAGGTAAAAAATCAAGAAAGTAGAGCGTTTACGCTGTTTGATAGGTTTCCTGGCGAAAAATCACAAAAACGCAAAAAAGGTCGTCAGAAGTTTTTGGCCCAAAAAGTCGGTTTTTGTCGGCGCACCGTGTACTCGCCTCTAACGTTCTGAGTACAGCATTGCATAAAAAATTTATAAAACTTTTAACATAATGCCTTCTAACCGTAACACATATAATACACAAACAGTGCATATCTTGGAGACAATAAATGAGAAATAAAATATATTTGATACTGTATTGTGTGTTAAGTATGAAATCGCAGTGTATAATACCGCGTGACACTCGAGTAAGCGCGTTTATAAATAATATAGGTCTACATGACATGCCGAATTTCGATTAAAATTGAATGTTTGAGGGAAATGTATTGTATTGTATGGCATATATAAATTTACATAGCACTTCTCGCAGAGTAACCAGAGGCGCTCCGAGTGTGAGAGACAAATAGAAATAGAATTGTATTGAGACAGCGAAAAGAGGCATTTGGTCCAACAGTTAATAAGGAGGAACGCGTCGAATGAGGAAGCTGATTTCACAGTGCAGGACCAATGAAAGCAAAGGCTCGCGTTTTGGCCAATGTCAGTTGTGAATGGTTACAAGAATGGTAAATCACCCTTTCCTTCCACACGCTCAGCAAATGACATCAGCGAGAGCGTCTTTAATAACGACCTCGTTCCAAGAAATAACGATCGCAATAAAACGCACTCAACACGTCACACACAAATACTTAAGTTATTATGCCCAGGAGAATAATACTAGACTGATTTATATATAAATATTATATATGATTATATATTATATACATCATATATATATATATTATTTATATACAGTATATTATGCGTACCGCTACAACAGAATGCATGGAGAGTTATAAGAGTACATAAAAGACAAATCACGTCAGATTAATTACATGTTATGACGTTATAAGGCGTTGTGACGCCGTGCGCTAAGAGACATCCGCTAAATGACGTAATTCATTTATGACGTTTCTAGGGGCTCGTCAGCGTGTCTCCTTCCGCTTTTATGTTCTAGGATAATTACCATAAAACTAATGAAGCCATCTATGTATGCGAACATTACCTAGGTCACTCCCTCTGACGCATATTATAAGCATTTGAAAACTACAGTAACCCTTTTTTGGCCGTGCTGGAGTAGGGAGTAATTACTTTGAAGAAGTGCAATATAAATACTTGAAGAATTAACAAATGAATGAATGAATGAATGAATGAGTGAAATTCATTCATTCATTCATTCATTCATTCGGACATTTATATAGCGCTCCTTCAAGAAAAACTACTCAGAAGCGCTCCCAACTCCAGCGCGCACAAAAAGAACAGAAATGCATGTATATATTCTATCAACGGACTATATACATCAAACTTCGAATATATAGGGACTCACCAGTCGCTATATATACATATATATATATATATATTATATATATGTATCTATGTATATAGGCCTATATGTATGTATATATGTATATAATAGCGGTGACATGGATATAGATCTACATTCGGGCAGTGTATTCCAGCGATTAATTAATTGATTAGATCTATTCGTATAAAATTTCAATAATATTTTTGATTAATTGAGCCAAAATTAATCCATTAAAATCGATTAATTTTGGCTTGTTCGACTAATAATTTTCGAGTGTTTTTTTTTACTTATTTAGCGAAATATTAATTGAAATCATTTCATGAGTAAGCGACATGTTGACCAATGATATTGTGAAATTTCGAGTGGAACATTAAGCGACCTTGTTGCATTTGCGTTAAATGCCGATTGAAAGATCCAGGATGGAGACAAAATTTATTCTTTCTTTGCAATCTATGTGTTTTGCATAAAGAAAGCAGTAACTAACTTGTTGACTACATTTTTTGACAATTTTTCATGCATTGCTTCATTTAACGCAGACAAAATGAATATAATTTAAACAAAATTAAATTTAGGAGATTAATCGATAAAATTATTTCACTTAGTACCAGTCATAAAATACATATTTTCATACATGTAGACCTGTAATTTACATACGGTACATATAATTATTAGCATACGTATACATAATATGCACAATCGCACATAATTTTATATATGCATATATGTATATATTCACACATATGCATATGCACAATTGTATACACGCACACAAATCAATCAATCACATGAATTTATATAGCGCTCCTTCAAGGTCTTTACTCAGAGGCTCCCCAAACCCAGGCTTGGTCGAAAACAAAAGACTTAAGAAGATGATAGAAAGAGCCAGCAGAGTCACGAGGAAGTCTCATCTGAAATAATTGTTATGAAACAGCCCTGACATTGCCGGATAATCATTATTACTACTATTTTAAATACAGAAACAGGGTACCAGTATAGCCGCAGGTCACTGTGAAGTCACTTAGCAATATGACAATCAAGTTGGTAAAAGAGAAATCTGTCAGATTCATAATTTTGCTTTTAAGGCAATGAGATTCAAATTTATAAAAAAAATGAAAATGGCCAAGGTGTCAATGACAGACAGAATGTTTATTCAGACACCTCTTGAGCAAGATCCTGGAGATATGAGGCTATGAACAACGTTTACTCTGATAAACAGTGAGAGCGCAAAAATTATGACTTAACCTGAGATCTAAGAGATTTGCCGTAAATAACCGGAGATCGGCTCAATGTCGATTGTTCTGGTCCGTTTTATTGAGAATGCCAATGGCCCCAAATCTCCGGGTTTGAACCCGATGGGTTGATAATCAATTGCGGAGAGCTATCATATAATGCTGGAGAAATATAACAATCTGCAACCAAAACAAAGAGCGGTAAGAAAATTGATGAGCGCATCGTAATTGATATGGGAAGATTTGCCTTTGGAACGCGTCAACAAGGCCATCAAGAACTTTGCAAAGAGACTCAAAAGAAGTTTTGGCGCTGGTGGTGGGCACATTGAACACAAGTTGCGAATCACTATCAAGTTCATTTCCAAACAGTTATTTGAGATATGACTTAATAAAATCGTGTTTTTGCTACCTTTTGTTGCGTTACGTTTTTGAATCGTCAAAAAACGGTGGGTGGCCTCCCTAAAAGTGGCAAACCTTTGTTCTGTTTGAAATATTTTGATGAAATCTGGCCATTATGTGTAAATACGAATTGCCCTTAAGACTGTAAATTTTCATTTCGAAATTCTTACATTTCGCCAAGATATTTGCAAAACACATAGGGGGGAATCTTTTTTGGCACACCCTTTATATATATATATATAAATATATATACAAAATGAAGAAGAAGACATATACAGAAGCGTCTGGACTGGATGATGCGGGATGTATATCAGTAACTAAAAGAGGAGGCTGAACAGCAATATGAGTTGTGCCACCGAACTGTACAAATCTGCCAACTGGAGAGAACAACATTATATATATGTGTGTATATATAGATCTATATATATATTTATACGGCATTTCTTTGCTAGATAAGAAATATATAGACCGTAACAATTACCAACAATTTACACAACGCGACGGAGTTAGCTGTTTGCAATATTTTAGAGTGTGAATGGTACCTACGTGCGCATGCATGCATGCACGTTGGTCTACATATAAATATATATATATAATATGTATCATTTGTGTGTGCATGTATATGCATGTTTGTATATGGAGCATTGATAAATTTTTAGGGTTATTATAATTATTGTCAATTTTAGCATCACCAGCATTTTTTGCTCAGCATGTACTTTATTCATTTAAGTAACATAACATCATGAAATTGGAAGAAAACATGTTGACAAAAAAACTAGGAATGCTGTGTTAACCCTCAGGCTACCAAGGTTTTTTTGTAACACGGACTACCAAGAGGGTGGTGGTTACCACCCCTCCCCTGGATTTTGGGTTTGGTTTGAGATATCATAACTTGTAATACAACAATAGATTCAGCATTCATTTCTGCACAAAATGGTATATTTAGGCTTAGAAAATATGAATGCACCCCGAAATTATGAATTTTTTTACCATGGGTACCCGTAGATTCCACAAAAAACGTATATTACGCATAGGGAATATATTAAATTCTGTGTGTTTTGAACATGATATATAATAATAGTTTACATACAATAAAGTACAATTCTCAACTATAAAAACTAGTAATAAGTCTGTTTTATGTACAATAAAAACGAAAAACATGTAGTAGCTGCTGATAAACGATTGCGCAGACATATCGGATTGCGTTGTAAAAAAAACCCAACATTTTCACATATTTTAATTTATTTTGAGCATTTCCAGTTATTAAAAGACAAATTATTTAGTACTCGAACATAGCCCCTATATGCCCTCGACAGAGTGGCATAATTTATTTGTATTAAAAAATAAATTATGGATAAGGTCTGATAGAAAAAACATGAATATTTCATGAAATCAAAACACCTTTACATACATTTTAATTTATTTTGAGCACTTCCGATTGTCAAAAGACAACTAAGCGAGCACGAAAATGTAGCTCCACATTCCCTCTATAGAATGGTATAATTTGTGTCTCTTCATATTAAAGGGCGGAAAAGCTATAGTCGATAATCTAAGGGTGGTGGTATCTATCCCCTCTGGTACCTTGGGAATATCGGGTATAACTTTTGAACGGTATCATGGGGTATCATCAAAAATTTTAGCTCAAAATGTATATATATATATACAGGGTGGCTCAAAAAAAAACGTACCACCGGGGAAAATGCGATATCTTCGCAGCCGATTGGGGTTTTTCTGCGAAAATTTCACAATTTGAAGGGGAATGAATATACAACAATCCCTGAAAGTTTCATTTGAAACTTTTCATGTTTGCAAAAGTTACAGCTGTTCAAACTTAAAATTTCGTTTTTTCAATTATCCGGAGAATCATGCTCCAATACAAGTGATTTCATTAGGATGTTTGGCAAATTACAACACACACACATTGATGATGATGTCATACGACCTCACTATGAGCTGTAAAGAAGCTGTTTATGAAGCAATCTGCTGGTATTTGGTGATATTTTATAGATTAAGGTCTCAATTGGTGAACCCAAACAATGAACGTCATGGGCAAAGTTTCTGCAAAAGATCAAATGGGAACTCGGACTTTGCATGAACAGAGACTGAGACATCGCGTGATCATAGCAAAATACCCAGTGAAAAGTGGAGCCTGAGCACATTGAAGACTATCTGCAAACGTGTTTATGTAACGAAGATCAGATGTCGGAAGAGAGGCAGGAAGTGGTCGCTTGATCTGACGGAAAAAGCGCGATTTTCACGAAATTCGCTTGGTAATCGAAAGGTCAAGTTTGCAAAGCAAATCGTGGTTTCGGCATCAGATATGCCGGCGTGTGTTGCGGCTGCAAGAAAAGACTGCAATTAATCCCATTCAGTAGGTTAGATGTCAAACTCATCATTGAACTCGCTTACCCAGACTCATTGAAGACCAGGTATGCTCTAACATCTGGTTTTATTATGCAGCAGGACAGTGCGCCTGCTTGCTCGCACGGCAAGGTTGATTATGATGGCGCTACCTTATTGACATCAACTGAAGTAAATGCATTGGCAAAGATGATTTACAAACTCGCCAGACCTTAACCCTCTTGTTTATCACGTCTGGGGAGCTATGCTGGAACGCTGCAAGACATTTAATCCCAAGTTGGAGAACATTGGCCAGCTGAAGCAAGTCTTGCTGCTAATGTGGGGTCAGTTGCCGCAGGACCCGACCAACAAGGCCATACTGAGCTTCACAAAAAGAATTTGAGCTTGTGTTAAGGCAGGGAGTGGACACTCTCATTATACCTTACAATAAACTGCAAAACGGAATGCTGAGGTCGTAGTGAAAAGTGATATCATTTGACTTGGAAATCTACAAGTGACGTCAATTTTCCGCGGATAATTGAAAAAACGAAATTTTAAGTTTGAACAGCTGTAACTTTTGCAAACATGAAAAGTTTCAAATGAAACTTTCAGGTATTGTTGGAAATTCATTCCCCTACAAATTGGAAAATTTTCGCAGAAAAAGTTCGATCGGCTGCGAAGATATCGCATTTTCCCCGGTGGTACGTTTTTTTTTGAGCCACCCTGTATATCTGCCTTTCTGTATGATCATATCTAATATTATAAGAATGAAAATTTGTCCCTCCATATGTTTGTGTAATTATAATATTGTAATCGTACATTTATATAAAATTGTGTGTCCAGATGTATTTTGACTCTTCGTCCCAGAAGGGCTCGGAAATGACAGAGCGTCGGTTTAAAAAAAAATTGCAATTGATTCTTACCCAAACTTTAAGGTCAACGCAACTATTTTCAGCTCTTATTTTACTTTAAAACCCGAGTTATTAGCGTTTTAATCAGATTTAATCACCATTTATTATTACCGCATTGCGGTAATAATAAAAGTCAACAGTCTGCATGACGTCATACGCGCCCAATAATAATTTCCGTTTATCAATTCCAGTTGACAAACCGAAACCGGTTACAGTGCAAGAAAGCAGATCACAGAAATATTAATTACACTAACAGAACAGACAGCCTAAAATAATTGTATTAGGCTACAGTCAGCACACACACCCGGGTCATGTTTGGATTTTTGAGGACGCGGGGGTGGGGTCGAAGGTGGCGAATACACGAAATTTAGCGGTCAACACTGTGTGCCCCATGCAGAGGAGTACAGTGTTGAAAACCCTACATTTCCCGGGCAGCATCATATATATATATATATATATATATATATATATATATATACATATATATATATATATATATATATATATATATATATATATATAGGCCTATACTATGCACTATGCCGTACATTATGTTCTCAAGCATGCGATCAAGCAGTTATTTTATATATTATAGATAATAATTATTTAAAATTTCTAACTTCACATGTTTTAATATAATTTATAATATATGCATGCATATTACATATATACATATAAGTGTGATTTATATGCAGATCAATTCTTATTCTCCAGATTTAGATTTTCAGATGTAGTATTTAGGTAGGTTATCTGACTTATCTCTTTGACTGTGGTGGAGTTTTGGATTTCACCAATCGGACAATCAGTAATATTGACGAATATTCTCTTAAGACTACGACGATCTGGTTCTATGAGATTGTCCATCTAACTTACTTAGAAAATGGACCTGCTTGAACGAATCGATGTTCTCGTTCATAGGTTGTGAATCTTCATTTCTAAACCATAGCATAAAATTATCTAGTACCGATATACCCGCTTTGTGTTCTTTGTATAAAAACTAAAATGCTTACAACTAGCATAGTTTATATATCATTGTTATGATTGTTGAAAAATTGCAATTATAAATGGCAAAATTCGATATATTCAATGCGCTCATCTGTAATTATAAGCCTGAAAGTTTGTCCTTCCGTTTGTATGTTTGTATGTCCGGATGTATTTTGACTCTTCGTCTCAGAAAACCAAAATTTCACGAGTGGCGTACCGGTGGAGGTCAGAGTTAGTGGTGGCGTGTTGTGGGGGGGTGCGGGGGGAAATTGGGGGGGGGGAAATTTTTCCCCGAAAACCAAAATTTCACGGGTGGCGTTCCGGTGGAGGTCGGAATTAGTGGTGGTGTGTTGTGGGGTGGGGAGGCCAGGGGCGGGCTTTTTTTGGGGGGGAATTTTTCCGAAAAGCAAAATTTCACGGGTGGCGTGCCGGTGGAGGTCGGAGTTAGTAGTGGCGTGTTGTGGGGGTGGTGGTGGGGCTGGGGCTGAAATTTAAGGGGAGAATTTTTTTATTCGAAAACAAAATTTCACAAGTGGCGTACCGGTGGCGGTCGGAGTTAGTGGTGGCGTATTGTGGAAGGGGGTGAGAAAGGGGTGGGGAAAATTTTGGGTGCGGTGAATTTTTTCACAGAAAATCAAAATTTAGCAAGTGGCGTCCCGGTGGAGGCCGGAGTTAGTGGTAGCGTGTTGTTGGGTGGGGGCCAGGGTGGGGATTTTTTTTAAGGGGGAATTTTCCTGAAAACCAATAGGGGAGTACATCGTGGAGTGATCTCTGAGCACTAGACGAAGTGCCATCGGAAGCCCATGCCAGGTGCAGGGCCAGAGACCGAGAAGGCACGGCATCGTCTTGTGGAGGTCCGCGAACGGGGGAAACAGAAAGATGAACGAAGGGAAACTTAGCATTGGAAATTTGAGGCAGAACAGCAAAGCTCCCGCAGGTTTGTGGAGCTGAACCCTCGATGCAACGTCATGCCAATGCAGAGATCCGGTGTCTTATCCATTTGGCCGCGTGTGGCAATGAAGGACTTCCTGCATGTGCTCGGAAACATGACCGAACTTTAGGATGCTTCCAATAAGGCGTTCTGCCGTGAGCCGAATCCAAATCAAGCACCCAATCCGGCATGTAGAAAGTCCATAATGAGCAACGCAACAATAATCAAGGCAAGAAACCACGAGGGAGTGGACAAGCATTTGGACAGCATTTTGGAAGAGCCAACGTGATACTGCCATAAGCTGCATTGCCCAGTTGATAGCAGCAATGAGGCAGAGCAGATGGATGTGCCGAATGAATGGCTCTCTTTCCAAAGTTCCGGACAGAGAACGATACGACAAACCAAGGGAACTCAAGGGCAAAGGTTTTCATGCCAGTTTTGCCTAACTGACTGGCGTGTTCCGAACACGTTAGATTGGACACAATATGTTGGAAGACATCCGAGAACCTCCAGCATCTCCGCGACCCGGCATATTGCACGAACCCAGTGTCAGCTCCCGATGCTGGGCGGAGCAGATAGCCTATGACTGCAGCTGGAAGTCATTCGCAAAAGACTCAATCAGGACAACGCCAACAGTCAAGCAGTCAGCAGATGACCTTAACTTCGACATAAATGATACACTGAAGAGGGCCTATAACCGGTGGTAACCCCAAAAAGCAGGAAACGATGGTGACCTAGAGTGGACCCATCTTTGACATATGTAGGTTGAGCATGAGAAGTTAAGAGACATTTCTGCGGTTGACATCAAAGTGGGGTTGGTGTGTGCAAAGAAGACTCAACTATGGAGTCCAAAAATCCTGGAAGTTGAAAGTTCAAACCCTCCCCCGGCAATTCTCACCCTGCAGTCAAACACTCCCATCTATCGTAACTGGCGCTCTTTGATGTTCCTCAACTTTGTTATGATCGACCATGAAATCCAGCTTCATCCGATCATTCATTACGAGAATTTGCACAGTCACCTCAATAGGACTATACCCTGCAAGGCCGCCGCAAAGATTTTATTTAGGGGGAAGTGTTTATTCGACAGTGAGCAACCCCACAAGCAACGAATCAAATGACTATTGGGCTTGGTAAATGCATAATTTCATTTGGGCATTAATCCAATTCGGAGGGTGTTCAATCACACAAAACACCCCTCAGCTACGGCCTTGCCAACACGAGAAGATAGGGATGATGGAATGAGAGCATCTATTTCACACTTAGCCACGTGCCCGCGAGTGTCAAGCCAAATGAAATTAGTTTTTATGGAGGCGAGAAGTGGCTGGATGGATGGACGACATCGAAACTTCATTGCCAGAACCCAATAATTATTAAGACTCATCGCAACGGCGTTACAGAAGTATCGCTGCAAAGAGAATGACCAGCATTGGGGTGAGAGGGGTGCGTGGTTAGAAATGGTCATGACGCGAAAGAGCACAAGCCGGAGTCCTTGGAAGAGCGTGGGCATTTGGAACCAAGGGGACCAAGATGACCCACGGACCACAACACAAGACGAGCGCTCAATGAGAAAGTTTCTAATTTAATGGAGCATGGCGAGTGAGAGTTTGGAGGATATAACATAATCCTTTCCTCCAAGAAGCGCCAAAGTACATGACTAAGAAAGTCTGGGGACGGTGTAGATTCGATCGTGGGGTCATCCAGGAAGCTTGATCCAGAGATATGTCCGATACCTCCCTATTTACAGGGTATACTTCCTGTAAACCACCTCAATATCTAGGAATATGTCTGGGATCCACCTGAATATCCTGAGATATGTCCGGGTCCCACCTCTATATCCAGTGATATGTCCTAGACCCACCCCTATATCCATAGATATGTTCAATGCTTTTTGTTTCCATGGATAACAGTTTTTCCATCCAGAGAACGGTTTTCAGTCAAGATCGGCAGCAAATTATCCTTACTTCAGTCCAGAAAACTCGCCAGGTTGATCCCATACTCACATTCGTTCTTCAAGAATATCTGGACGTGTTTTTCTCTCTCCTTACTGTTCCATGCAACCGCTCTCTTCCGGAAGGTATACTCCCGACAGCACAGAAAAGATCTATCCTCGTTCCTGTTCTTAAACGAGACAGGCTTGATGCCCCCATCCGACTAAGGAGACTTCTGCAGGCCAATTGCAAACGTTTCTTTCCTCTCCAATTTATTGAAAAAGAGTTGCTTTTAAGCTTAATGGAATGGGCTCCCACTGTTTATCCTGGGGTCGTGTTAGTGTCACTTACTAAAGGATTAGTCGATTGCGATAGATGGTCCCCTAGACTTAGGAAAGAAGACGAAGAAGCGATATATCTTGGTTGAATGACTTCTGAAAATTAGATTGGGTCACAAGTGTATATTTATATAGCATATCCATGGACTAACAGTCCATGGATACAATGTCAGCTGGATGGCGACTAACCTCTACGACGTTCGAGTGGAACGGGGTCGAAAGTGGCTGGGTGGGAACAGAATCGAACCTTACGCATACGAGAAAAGGGACCAGACAGAAGAATTCTTTTGAGGCGGGTTCAACGCCAGATGGAGAGGTTACAGAAAGACGGTGAGGATATAATGAAGGACACCAGGATGTAGAGAGGGGTTGGGTTTCAGGCTTTGGGGAGGCGAGAACAATTCGTCATAGCTCTGTGAAGGATACAGAAGCCACGGTGGACATTTTGAAGACTGCATGAGTATACGCTTTTGACTTTAGGGGGATCCGGTGTTCTCCCCACTCCTTGCTACTTTTGTTGTGAAAAGGGCTAAGTAGCCGTCAGTCGAGGAAGCTGCTGGGGAATGGGGAGCCATGGTCATCTTGCACTGAAAGTCCTGAAGATGGGTCACCTTGCAAACAACGGAGTAGGTCCTGTTGGTGGTCAGTTAACTGCCTGAGTTGTTCAGCCTCTTCAGTGTCTTCACTTACCCACTCCTTGCTACCTAAATGCCACTGCCTATCGCGGACGGATTTGTCACCTCAGGTAGTGCGACCCATAGGAGACCCGATCTTTCTATACCGCCCTTCCAGCTGGTTGTGCCCGGAGGAGAGAGGTTTGGTGGTTCATTGGGGGCCATCCATAAGTGACGTCATGGAACTAGGGTCGGGGTCACACATATGTGACGATTTGTGAAGTTCCTTAATAGATATCGTATGAATTTTGTGCCAACGCGTGACAGTTAAGGATGAGTGGGGTCAAAAGTCATCCTAAATTTCGTGACGTCACTTATGGACGATTGGACGGCCCCTTATGTTGCTCACATGATCCATTTTAACTTGTCACAATGCTGATTATTCAAAAGTACTGAAATTACGTTAACTTGATGTCTAATAGTGTACCTGTAAGTCTCATCTGCTTATAGTTATAAGCTGTTCGCATTAAAAATACTGCAGTGCGATTTCGACCAAAATCGGTCGCTCAGTTCAGGGGACATGAGGGACCCTATAGGATGACATTTTAAAAATCTTAAAATATTATCTGTATGCCACAAATGAATAAAATAATAGGAAAAACTTGAGTATAGGTGTTTTCTAAAGAAATTTATTTTTCTGGACAACCCTAATATACGGTACAAAGGAATATATATATATATATATATATATATATATATATATATATATAATTATCCATGCAAAATGCACATTGACTCTGATTTGCATTCAATGCGAGCGATGAAAGCTTAAAGTTAACACAGGCCTTTTAAAATCCTCGTAAATATATATATATATATATATATATATGTGGGAATTCAATTGACTTCAATCTTTTCCTATGCCATATATAGCGTATACGACGTATCGATGACGTCATTGTGAGTCAACTACATCAAAATAGCGATCAGCGAAAAGGAAAAGAATTGGAAGTCGGTGGAACCTGGAGAAGGAACGGAGTACCTTAGTCGGAGCAGAAGCTAGGAAGATATTGTGAGCAGAAATTGGATATAGATAAAAAAAAGTGCTCAAAATAGTATCGGTAGATTACATATTTTAAAATCGTGATTCAGAATTTAATTGTTACATAATTATCTTTAATGCAGGCTGTTACAACGTTTTCCACCATGGCAACTGTATTCTTCTACTCACGTTGTTTGTGTGTATATATATGTACACACATGCACACACACATATATATATATAAATATATATATATATACACTAGCTGCATGGGTCACCCGGCGTCACCCGGGAATTTTAGGATTCGCCCCGTCTTGGCCAATCCCCTTCTTTCCACACCCTCAATTAGCCCCATTCGCTTCCTTCAACCGTCCTTCCACCCATCCGTCCCCCTCCCTTCTCCCCCTCAATCCACCCTCCCTCCCGTCCACCATGGTCCCATGGCCGGATAGACTCGCCAACCCTTCCCCACACCGCGGAGTGTCCCATGGCGAGACCGACACAGTAGTGAAGGTTTGGAGTTCAATGCTAAAAAAACTGTGGGTCGGCGAATCTCTGCCACCATGGGGTCTCGAAATGATAAAAAACTGTGGAAATGCATCCCGGTCAAAGTAACACAGATTAATCTTTATTTATGTAGATGTGTATTATATATGCACTAGCTGGGGTAGCCGGAGTTTCCCGGGAAATTTAGGATTCGCCGCGCTCCCGGCCAATCGCCTTCTTCCCTATATAGCTTCACTTGGCCCCATCCGCACTCCTACTGCCCACCCCCACGTGTTGGGTGGAGGCGAAGGTGCCCGTGTAAAATTCTGTCCAGCTGTAATGTTTCAGCTGAATAAGTGTGAAAGTATGCTGAAGAGCAGCGAAAATGAGGTCTCCCACACTCTGGCCCCCACGGTCGCAGAGATTCGCGAACCAATCCACTGGGTGTCCCATTCCGAGACGGAGAGAGTAGTGACGGTTTTATAGTGAAAGACCCAAAACTGTCGAAATGCATCCCAGACAAACAGAAACACACACACACACACACACACACACAGACAAAAAATCTTCTCTTTATATATTACTAGATGTGTTACCCGGTGCTGCCCGGGAAATTTAAGGTCTTCAACACTACTCCTCTGCGGTACCCAGTGCTGACCGCTAAATTTCAGGTTTTCGCCACCCCTCCACCCACCCCCGCTTCCCCAAAAGGTCAAACATGACACGGGTGTTTGTGCTGACTGTGGCCTAATACAATTTTTGCAGGCTGTCTGTTCTGTTATAGTATGATTAATATTTCTGTGATCTGCGTTCTTGTGCATATTTGTAAACTGTAACCGGTTTTGGTTTGCCAACCGGATTGTTATGGAAATTATTATTAGGTGTGAATGACGTCATGCGGACTGTCGACACTTTATATGCGGCACTTATTTGGTTAAATCTGTCTTAAAACGCTATATAATAACTCTGGTTTTAAAGTGAATTAAAAGCTGAATATAGTCGCGTTGACCTTATAATTTGGGGAGGAATCAATTGCAATTTTTTTTAACCGACGCTGTGTCATTCCCGAGCCTATTCTGGGACGAAGAGTCAAAATCCATAACGGAAGGGACAAACTTTCAGACTTATAATATAAGATAGGGATACCTATTAGATATAGTCCTATCATATATGTGTGCATGCTCCGTATACCTATAGTCCGTGTATATTATATATTTAGATATATCTATAAATATACAGATATATGTGTATGTGATCGTGCATATGTATGCATATAATATAAAATATTATAATTATTATTACACTTCCATTATATTACGCATCTAGGCCTACATGACATGCCGAATCTCGATTAAAATTGAATGTTTGAGGGAAATGTATTGTATTGTATTGCATTGCATCTATAAATTTACACAGCACTTCTCGCAGAGTAACCAGAGGCGCTCCGAGTGCGAGAGACAAATAGAAATAGCATTGTATTGAGACAGCGAAAAGAGGCATTTGGTCCAAGAGTTAATAAGGAGGAACGCGTCGAATGAGGAAGCTGATTTCACAGTGCAGGACCAATGAAAGCAAAGGCTCGCGTTTTGGCCAATGTCAGTTGTGAATGGTTACAAGAATGGTAAATCACCCTTTCCTTCCACACGCTCACCAAATGACATCGTTGATCATAACCTTCGGCAAAAACATCTTGTAACGACCTCGTTCCAAGTAACGATCGCAATAAAACGCACTCAACACGTCACACACATAATAATACTTAAGTTACTAAGCCCTGGAGAATAATATTACACTTGTATGTATATATAAAAATTATGTATTATGTGTATATTAGGTATATATATATATATATATATATATATATATATATATATATATATATATATATATATATATATATATATATGCTTACCGCTACAACAGAATGCATGGAGAGTAATAAGACTATATAAAAAGGCAAGTCACGTCAGATTAATTACATGTTATGACGTTTTAAGGCGCTGTGACGTCGTGCGCTAAGAGACATCCGCTCCCCTAAATGACGTCATTCATTTATGACGTCTCTAGGGGCTCGTCAACGTGTCTCCTTCCGCTTTTATGTTCTACGATAATTACCATAAAACTAATGAAGCCATCTATGAATGCGAACATTACCTGGGTCACTCCCTCTCAAGGGCGGATACAGAAATTTTCGATGGGGGGGGCCAAAATTTAGGGTTTTGGTCCAGGAAAGAAGGGCAAAATTCGTCTGGGTCACCGTAATGTCTGACGACCTTTTTTTTAGCCAGCAGCCTCGAATTTCGCAAAAAGATACATTTTTCCATCCGCCCAAAAAACTGAGGAACTTTTTTAAAGTCATCAGCCACGAATTTCCCAAAATATACCTTTTCCATCCGCCCTCCGCCCAAACACTGAAGACCTTCCTCGCGGGTGCAGGGGACGGACATACGGAAATACTCACGGGGGCGGGGAGCACGTCAACTTTTCGGGCCGGAATAGCTGGTGAAAAATAAAGAAATTTCCAAATGGGGGCATGGCCATTTTGGCTTCCCTGGATCTGCCCCTGCTCCCTCTGACACATTTTATAAGCATTTGAAAAGTTTTCTTTTTGGCCGTGCTAGAGTCGGGAGTAATTTCTTTGAAGTGCAATATAAATACTTGAATAATTAATAAATGAAGTGCAATATAAATACTTGAATATTTAATAAATGAAGTGCAATATAAATACTTGAATAATTAATAAATGAATGATTGAATGAATGAGCTAATATATATGTATATTCATATATTCTATAAGCGGACAATATACTTCAAACTTCGAATAAAGGGAATCACCAGTCGGATACATTATGTTTATGTAACTATGTGTATACATGTATATATATATATATGTGTGTGTGTGTATATATATTTTATATGTAGGCTATATATAATGGCGGTTATATGGATATAGGTCTACATCAGGGCAGTGTATTCCAGTGATTAATTAAATCAATTATTCGCTTAAAATTTTAATTGGTTAATTAATCAATTAAAATTTTTGACGAATAATCGATTAATTTTGGCTTGTTCGACTCGTATTTTTCGATTGATTGTTTTACATATTTAACGAAGTATTTATTGAAATCATTTCAGGAGTAAGCGACATGTTCACCAATGATATTGTGAAATTTCGAGTGGAACATTAAGCGATCTTGTTGCATTTGCGTAAAATGCCGTTGGAAAGATCCAGGATGGGGACAAAATTTATTCTTTTCTTTGCAATCAAAAAAGCAGGACTGTAATGTACATACATATAATTATGAGCATTCGTATACATATATGCACAATTGCACATAATTTTATATTATATGCATATATGTATATATTCACACATGATGTGCATATGAACAATTATATACACGCATACATATCAATCACATGACTTTATATAGCGCCCTTTCAAGATCTTTACTCTGAGTCTCCCCAAAGCCATGCTTAGTCGAAAAGAAAAGACTTCAGAAGATGATAGAAAGAGCCAGTAGAGTCACGAGGAAGCGAGCGGAGAGCCGCATGGATGATATTCCAGACAGCTGCATACAACACGGAGAATGCTCTTCGCTGCATAGTAGTGGTTCGTGAAAAATGGACTAGATAGTCTCCACGGGCAGCTGACCGCATCGAACGGCGGCCCAGAAACGGAGACAGAGAGAATTAGCTCACGTAGGTAGGATGGAGCCAGAGAGAGGATGCATCGCCAAGCAATAGACGAGACTTTATAAGCAATGCTTTGCTGCAATTGGAGCCAATGGAAAGCATCCCTCAAGACAGCAGAAACACATGAATACCGGGAGATGTCACCAACCAAGCGTGCCTTCTGAACGATTCACCAGAATAGACGATTTACATATACTCAAATACAATGCAATACAATACAATATACAATACAATATGTATATATATATATGACGACTGATGCTTTCCTAGGCACAAAACTATAGGCCTATGTATACAATTAAACAATTACACAATTATTATGAATATATAGATACCTAGGCCTACATATATATACATTGATATATATCATATATATTATGTATTTATCCGACACATTCAGCCTCACTCAGCTTCCTCCCACCGTCATCATCCTTCATCCATCAGACTTGACAACTTGGTTCCTCCCTCTAGAACTGCTTATGGCTCAGTCTAAGTCAATAATGCTTCTCTTTGGAATTTGCTATAATTATGGCAAATTTTTATTTTTCCTTCGCTCTTCTCAAAACCTTTTTCTTCTCGCGGTGCCTTGCACAATGGGAGCTCTTAGGAGCGGCCACTCTAATAGCGGCGGCCAACGCAAATACCTAATGGCCATGCAACACAGAACAATACTATATATAAATATATAAATAAATATAAATGAAGAGGAAGACATAGACAGAAGCGTCTGGAGTGGATGATGCGGAATGGATACCAACAACTAAAAGAGGAGGCTCAACAGCAATATGAATGGTGCCACCGTTCGTACGAATCTGTCAACTGGCAGAGAACAACGTTATATATATATATATACAATTATATATTTATACACATTTATACGTCATTTAATTGCTAGATATGAAATATATAGTCCGTAAAACATCCCAACAATTTACTCAACGCGACGGAGTTAGCTTTTTGCAATATTTTAGAGTGTGAATGTTCTTATGTGCGCACAAATTATATAAAATTATATATATATAAAATATGTGTATATATATATATCATTTGTGCATGTATATGCATGTTTGTATATTGAACATTGATACATTTTTAGTGTTATTATAATTATTAAAATTAACATCTTTTCTCAGCAAGCACTTTAATCAATTAAGTAACATTACATCACGAAATTGGAAGAAAACCATTTTGGAAAAAAACTAGTGATGCTGGTCTAAAAAGGGAAAATCTGATGGCGCAGAGCATGGATATGAGGGATGCTGTAGACAAAATCAGGAACGGAGCAGGTAGGAGACGTCTGTTAAGGCCTCGTCGTTGGCGTAAGCATGACGATGACGATGGAGAGACCAAGAAGAAGAAGAAGGTGCTGGACTTGGTTTAATATATATATATATATATATATATATATATATATATACCTTGGTTTAATATATATCCATGCTCTGCGCCATCTGACCTTCCCTATTTAGCCCAGCATCCCGATTTATATATATATATATATATATATTTATTTATATATATATTTTATATATATATTTATTTTATAGCAGCCGATGATATGCACCATGCAGCATATATCTTCTCAATCATGCGATCGAGCAGTGATTTTATATATTATAAATAATATATATATAATTTCTAACTTCACATGTTTTAATATAATTATCATAAATACATGCTTATTATATATAAATAACTGTGGCTTATATGTAAATCAATTTTCATTCTCCAGATTTAGAGTATTCAGGTAGGTTATCTGACTTATCTCTTTGCCTGTGGTGGAATTTTGGATTCCACCAATTGGAGACTCAGTAATATTCACGAATATTCTCTTAAGACTACGACGATCCGGTTGCATGAGATTGTACATCCAATTTACTTAGAAAATGGATATGCTTGAACGAATCAATCAATCAATCAATCAATCAATCAAAACTTGTTTATTCACAGAGATCAAGAAAAAAACAGAACAACATAGAAAATGACAGTATAATAGTGTGCAATAAAAAATAGAAGTCAGAATAAAATAACTATCGATGTTCTCGTCCATAGTGAATCTTCATTTCTAAACCATATAGCATATAACTAGCATAGATTAAATATCACTGTTATCATTGTTTAAAAAAGCAGTTAAATGGCAATATTCATTAGCGAGGTGGATTGTAAATTTCGAAAAAGACTTATCATGATATTACATCGTTTTGTGTTATAGGCCTATTCATCGATTTGTAAAACGCCTCTCTCATGCAGTGCACGCCATTCAGAGGGTGCCCCTTGCTCGTGAACACATATCGCATGACAATCGTAAAAGACCGAAATGCTCTAAATTCCTTACGATAAAATCCATCGAATAATAATCGCCACAAAATAGTCTGTGGCAGCCGAAAGATTGACTCTGCATACTTACTTATTTCGCCACGTACTCACCACTACTCACTACTTACCGTTCTCTGCCTTTCTAAAAATTCGGCTGAATTCCTTACTTCGTGCCACGCCCGATATTTGCTGTATACGAGCAAAAAGACCATGAGTTCATTGTTGCATATATACCGAAATATCCAAACAAGCCAATCAACTACTCGAGTAATACAAACAAACCAAAGGTGCTATTGTATTAAACTGAGTTCACTGGTCAAATATTTCCTCCGATGAACCACAAAATTTGACATCGATCTATTGATTCAATTCGATTAATTATATACCTACATAAAAACTGCCCAAAACACAACAACCAGGTTGGTTACCATTTTATTACTAAAGAAAAACTTGAACAGTGGTGCTTATTTTATGAAGGGAGGTAATTTTTCCGCCATAGATCTGAACTTTTTATATATCGGCGTTTGATTATAAAGTGCAAGTTATCATTTAATATGCAACTCAAGCGATTCACATTATAATCTCCCACCATATTACTTATTACTCTAGAAATGCGTACCTTGACATGATTATTAACGCAAACAAATTGAGTGAACAAGTCGAAGGTTAATCGAGTAAAATTTCTAACGACTACCAGACTAATTATTTGTTAAAATCCACACTCTATATAATTTCACTATAAAATATATCGAAACAGTAATTTGGACATATCTGGTTGATGCATATATATATAGGCCTATATTTTCTTATCGTAATTGCTATTGCAATAATGAATATATAGACCCCCTACACACAGGATAGGCCAAAAATACACCCTACGGTTTTTTGCCAATATCTTGACCAAAAGTAGGAGTTCAGAAATGACATTTTGCGAGCCCATATGAAATCCAGCTTCATTCATTCATTCATTACGAGAACTTGCATAGTCACCTCGATGAGACTATATACCCAGCAACGCCGTAGCCAGGATTTTATTTAGGGGGTGTTTATTGGACCGTGAGAAACCCCACGAACAACCGATTCAAATGACTAATGGGCTTGAATAAGCGCCGTGAACTCTCATAGTGGGTTTCTGATAGCCAACACTTTACACAATGTAGTTCTTATTATGATGATCTGGTAAATGCATAATTTCACTTGTGCATTAATCCATTTCGGAAGGAGTTCAAACACCCTAAACATAGTTTCCAGGACACATCCCTGGATATAGGGGAGGTACCGGACATATCTCTGGGGCAAGCATCCTGGAGGACCCCACGATCCAATCTACACCATACCCAGACTTTCCTAGAAATGTACATTGGCGCTTCTTGGAGGAATGGATATGTTATATTCTCAGATCTCTCACGTGCCATGCTCCATTAAATAAGAAACTTTCTCATTGAGCGCTCCTCTTGTGTTGTGGTCACTCGGTCATTTATAGGTCCCCTCGGTTCTAACCCCTCATCCCTCTCACCCCATGCTGGTCATGCCCTTTGCAGCAAGACTTCTGTGACGCCGTTGCGACCGAGCTTTATTGGGTTCTGGCAATGGGGCCTCAATGTCTTCCAACCAGCCACTCCTCACCTCCTTAAAAACTCATTTCATTTGGCTTGACGCTCGCGAGAACGTGGCTAAGTGTGATATGGATGCTCTCACTCTTTCGTTCCTATCTTCACGGGTTTGGAAGGCCTCTGGGTAGTAAGGCCGTAGCTAAGGGGTGTTTTGGGTGTTTGAACAGTGAACACCCTCCGAAATGGATTAATGCACAACTGAAGTTATGTATTTACCAGCTAATGATATAAGTACTACATTGTGTAAAGTATTGGCTATAAAGAACCCACTATGAGAGTTCACGGCGCTTCTCCAAGCCCATTAGTCATTTGATTCGGTTGCTCGTGGGGTTGTTCAGAGTCGAATAAACACCCCCGAAGTAAAACCCTGGCTACGGCTCAGCTGGGTATAATCCCATTGAGGTGACTGTGCAAGTTCTCGTAATGAATGAATGAATGAAGCTGGATTTCATGGCCGATCATAAAATAGTTGAGGAGCATCAAAAAGCGACAGGTACGAACCGTACGATAGACGGGACTGATTGACTGCATGGTGAGAATTGCCGTGGGAGGTTTTGAACTTTCAACTTCCAGGATTTTTAGCTCCATTTTTGAGTCGTCTTTGCACACACCAGCCCCACTTTGATGTCGACCCCAGAAATGTCTCTTCACTTCTCATGCTGCATGGTCCTACATATGTCAAAGTTGGGTCCACTCTAGGTCACTATCAGTTCCTGCTTTTTTTTGCTTACCTCAGGGTTCGGTCCTATAGTATATATAATAGGCCCTTTTCAGTGTATCATTTGCGCCGTAGATTAAGATCATCTGCTGACTGCTTGACTGCTGGAGTTGTTCTGATTGAGTCTTATGCGATGACCTCCAGTCATATCTGCTCTGCCCAGCATCGGCAGCTGCATGCCACTGGGTTCGTGCAATATGCCGAGCCGCGGAGATGTGTGTATGTATGTATGTGCACTTGTTATAGCGCCCCTTCAAGATCTCTACTCAGAGGCGCTCCCGAATGCAGAGCGGACACTGCATCGGAGTTTCACGCCGAAGCGCTGAGCAATTGTGAGTGAAGGACTTGCCCAAGGTCTTACGCGGCGAGGTGGATTCGAACCTCGAACCTTCCGGCTTCAAGGCAACAACGCCACCACTACACCACCGCGCCCCACAATGTTGGAGATGTTGGAGGTCCGCGGATGTCTTCCAACATAATGCGTCCAATCTAACGTAGACCCAGTTTATCTGCATGGTTCGGAACTCGTCAGTCAGTTAAGCAAAACTGGCATGGAAGCCTTTGCCCTTGAGTTCTCTTGGTTTGTCGTATCGTTCTCTGTCCGAAACTTTGGAACAAGAACCATTCACTCGGCACATCCATCTGCTCTGCCTCAATTGCTGCTATCAGCCCGGGCCATGCAGGTTATGGCACCAGTTCACGAATCTCTGCCACCATGGGGGCCAGAGTGAGGAGGCAAAAACCCTCATTTTCCCTGTTGGCCTTTGCCCTTTCAAGCTTATGACAGCACTTTTCTTTCGGGTCCCATGCATGTACATATAAAAGCAGCGGTTGACAACCGTTTTAGAGGTGTTTTGCCAGTCCAGATTTCACGGGTCGCGTACCGGTGGAGGTCGAGGTGGGGGGATGGAGGGAGGAAGGGGGGGTGAGGGGCGGCGAAGATGAAAGGGTAGAGGGGGGCTCGGACGAGGAAATTTTTCCGAAAACCCAAATTTCTCGGGTGGCGTATCGGTGGAGGTCCGAGTTAGTGGTGGCGGGTTGCGGGTGGTGGGGGTGGGGGAAATTTGGGGGTGGGTGAAAAAAATTTGGGAGGAAATTTTTTACCCGAAAACCAAAATTTCACGGGTGGCGCATTGGCGGAGGTCGGAGTTAGTGGTGGCGTGTTGTGGGTGGTAGGGGAGGGGTGGAGAAAATTGGGCGGGGAATTTTTGGGGGGGAAATATTTTTACCCGAAAACCAAAATTTCACGTGTGGCGCATTGGTGGAGGTCGGAGTTAGTGGTGGCGTGTTGTGAGGGGAGGCGAACTTTTAGGGGGATTTTACCCCTGAAAACCAAAATTTCTCGGGAGGCGTACAGGTGGAGGTCGGAGTGGTGGGGTGTGGTGGGGTTGTGGCCGAAGCGGTGGTGGTGTGTTGTGGGGGGCAGGATGGGGCGGTGTTTTTTTAAGGGAGAGAAAAATTTCCCGAAGACCAAAATTTCACGGGTGGCGCACCGGTGAAGATCGGAGTTAGTGGTGGCGTGTTGTTAGGGGGTAGGGAAGGGGATGGTGAAAATTTGGGGGCTAATTTTTTCCCCAAAAAACAAAATATCACGGGTGGCGAACCGGTGGAGGTCGGAGTCAGTGGTGGCGTGTTGTAAGGGAGGGTGGGGAAATTTGGGGAGAAATTCTTCCCCAAAAACCAAAATTTCACCGGTGGCGTACCGGTGGAGGTCGAAGTTAGTGGTGGCGTGTTGTGGGTGTTGGGGAAGGTTGGTCAAAATTTGGGGGGATTTTTCCCCGAAAACCAAAATTTCACGGGTGGCGTACCGGTGGAAGTCAGAGTGGTGGGGTGTGGTTTTGGTGGGGCTGTAGCCGGAGCGGGTCGAATCCTAAATTTCTGGGGCAACGCCGGGTACCCCAGCTATAGCTATAGTATATCTATTGATATAAATAAAGAGAAGATTCCGTCTGTTTGACCGGAATGCATTTCCACAATTGTTGAGCTTTTTCACTCCAAACCTTCACTACTGTGTCCGTCTCGAAATCCGACGTGTAGAGGAGTGGTTCGCGAATCTCTGCCACCATGAAGATAAGAGTGGGGAGGCAAAAACCCTCATTTTCCCTGTTGGGCTTTGCCCTTTCAAGCTTATGACAGCACTTTTCTTTCGGGTCCCATACATGTACGTATAAAAGCAGCGGTTGATAACCGTTTTAGAGGTGTTTTTGCCAGTCCGGATTTCACGGGTCGCGTACCGGTGGAGGTCGAGGTGGGGCGTGGAGGGAGGAAAGAGAGGGGGTGAGGGGCGGCGAGGATGAGAGGTTAGAGGGAGGCTCGGACGAAGAAATGTTTCCGAAAACCCTAATTTCTCGGGTGGCGTATCGGTGGAGGTCAGAGTTAGTGGTGACGGGTTGCGGGTGGTGGGAAGGGGTGGGGAAAATTGGGGGGGAGCGAAAAAATTTGGGAAGAGAATTTTTTACCCGAAAACCAAAATTTCACGGGTGGCGCATTGGTGGAGGTCGGAGTTAGTGGTGGCGTGTTGTGGGTGGTAGGGGAGGGGTGGGGAAAATTTGGGTGGGTGGAGGAAAATTTGGACGGGGGCAAAATTTATTCACCCGAAAACCAAAATTTCACGTGTGGCGCATTGGTGGAGGTCGGAGTTAGTGGTGGCATGTTGTGAGGGGAGAGGGGAAATTTTGGGAAGATTTTCCCCCTGAAAACCAAAATTTCTCGGGTGGCGTACCGGTGGAGGTCGGAGTGGTGGGGTGTGGTGTGGTGAGGTTGTGGCCGAAGAGGTGGTGGGGTGCTGTGGGGGGCAGGGTGGGGGCGGGGCTTTTTGGGGGGGAGAATTTTTTTCCCGAAAAAAAAATTTCACGGGTGGCGCACCGGTGGAGATCGGAGTTAGTGGTGGCGTGTTGTTAGGGGGTAGGGAAGAAGATGGTGGAAATTTGGGGGGCTAATTTTTTCTCCAAAAAACAAAATATCACAGGTGGCGTACCGGTGGAGGTCGGAGTTAGTGGTGGCGTGTTGTGGGGCGAAATTGGGGGGCGAACTTTCTCCCGAAAACCAACATTTCACCGCTGGCGTACCGGTGGAGGTCGGAGTTAGTGGTGGCGTGCTGTGGGGAGCGGGTAGGGATCGAGGGGAAATTTTGGTTTTTTCCCCTGAAAACCAAAATTTCTCGGGTGGCGTACCGGTGGAAGTCAGAGTGGTGGGGTGTGGTTTTGGTGGGGCTGTGGCCAGAACGGGCCAAGTCCTAAATTTCCGAGGCAACGCCGGGTACCCCAGCTAGTAAGTAAATAGATAAAATATAGAGAAGTGCTTCGGTGGAGTGTGTACCGATGACGCCATGCATGGGTGAATCCATGAGCGGAGTTTGGTTTCCGTTCTTGGAGGTGTTAAAGCCTTCTTGGAAGGCTTAGCCCGGAAAAAGATACCATTTCCACAATTTGAAAAATGAATCTGGGTCTTCTTGGGGGGCGTAGCCCCCCTAGCCCCTGATAAACTCCGCCCATACCTGAATCGGCGGCAAAAGAGCAGATTATTATCAACCGAAGATCGGAAAAGGGTAGAAATTTCTTCTCCAATTGCCCTCCGACCCCATGGCTAACTCAGCTACATTGAGTACATTGATATTACACTATATATAGAACTAGCTGGGGTACCCGGCGTTGCCCGGGAATTTTAGGATTCGGCCGTTCGTGGCCAATCCTTCCCTACCCAAAATTTTTTTCTCCTCCCTCCCCAACCCCCGCCCCTTCACCACGCTCCGACAATTTGAGTTTTCGGAACAAAATTTCTTCTCCCACACCCACCCCACGATTACACATGAAAAGAGTCAAAGGCTGTTCTGGACAAACAGCCAACCGTGAAATTTGAATTTTCGGGGGAAAAAATTTCCCACCCCCACTCCCTCCACTCCCCACCTCCACTTTCCCACCCCTCTACCCCTACCACACCCACGACACCCCATCACTCTCCGACCTCCACCGGTACGCCAACTGTGAAATTTTGATTTTCGGGGAAAAACTTTCTTCCCCCAATTTCCCTTCCCCTCTCTCCCACTCTCCCACCCCTCCACCTCACACCACGACACTCCGCCACACTCCGACATCCACCGATAAACCACCCGTGAAATTTTGGTTTTCGGGAAAAAAACTTTTTCCCCAACCCCCTCCCCACTCCCCTCCACCCCAAACACACGGGCGGAGGTGTGTGTTTGGTGGAGGCGAGGTGGCCCGTGTAAAAATCTGTGTAGTTGCAACGTTTCAGATGAATAAGTGTGAAACTATGCATGGCAACGGCTGAAAAAGTAGGGAAAATGAGGGTTTTTGCCCTCCACCCGGGCCCCCATGGTGGCAGAGATTCGCCGACCCCCCAATAACCTGTGTCGGGTCGACCCCGAAACTCCTGCAACGGATTGTTGTCGATTGCTTCAAAACTGTGGCCGTGCATAGCTAACAAACAATCAAACAAACACACAGACTTATTGAAATATATATAAGATTAGACGAAGATCGACAGAATTGCAGGCAACCGTTCACATAAATGCCGATGCTAATAAAATAAAACTCCAGCTTTCATTTTACACCCAGCTCAAAGGCTGCTGCTCTTCATATGATTAGCAATAATTGATTATATTCATTTGGGCTCATAGTGGCATAGGCGCAACCACCCTATGGGACCCACGGGACGCGTTCCCCCAACTTTTGAGTTGTCACCTAACTTTATTATTATGGTCCCCTCCAACTTTTAGGACGTGATTCATTTGGTCCCCCCCAACTTTTAGGACGTGATTGCACCTATGATGATAGTGGCCTATATGCGATGAAAGCTAAATATACAAAGCACCGTGTACTATGCAATGACAGCATTCTACAAAATGTGCGATAAATATATATATATATATATTCATTATTGCAATTACGAACTGAATATATATATATATATATACATATATATCATACTAGCTGTACCCGGCCACGCGTTGCTGTGGCTGAAAAGGCCGTCCAACCCTCCTTACTTACCTCCCTTCACCTGCCGCCCACCCTCCGTTCCGCTGTCCCTCCCCTCCCCGCCCTGCATCCCTCCCTCCCCTCCCTGCCTCCCCCTCTCCTCCGTCCCTCCTCTTCCTCCATCCCTCCCCTCCCTTCTTCCCTCCATCCCGTCCGCTCCCTCCCTTTTAATCCTGCTCCCTCCCCTCCCGTCCTCCCTCACCCCCTCCCTTCCCGACAGCTGCATAGATATATGCGCTATAAGAAAAACACGGACGCATGCAAGTAAATTGAAATCACTGAACACGACAGCATTCAAATGCAAATAAATTGAAATCGCTGAACACGACAGCATTCAAATGCAAATAAATTGAAATAGCTGGATTCAAATGCAAAATGTTTTTCCCAAAAATGCATATAAAAACCCGTCCGCTCGAATTCGAATGGAACGTTGTGTGAAGGATCCTTGATTTTGTACAAACCGACAGCTACATGTACGCTATAAGAACACGCGGGTATATGCACTATAAAAAAACGCGGCCACAAGGCCAACATTCGAATGCAAATGGACGGACAGATGCGTAAGGATTAAAATCGGAATTGGTCGAATCGAATACAATGTTGTGGGTTTTTTATGTCTAGAAGATTGCGCTTTTTCCAAAAAAGTATATACAAACCCGATCGTAGTCGAACGGAGCGTTTTGCAAAAATTTTCAAAAGAATCGGTCAAGAACTTTCCGAGATCTTCGATTAGGAACAAACTTTTTACATTTCTATTTATATAGATATATATGCAGCAACCTGATATGTCCTAATTACTGTTTCGCAATATTTTATAGTGAATTTACAGTGCGGATTTAACAAATAATTAGTCGAATAGATGTTGGAAATTCTATTCGATT
The DNA here is from genome assembly GCA_949752735.1 of Lumbricus terrestris. Classification (NCBI taxonomy): domain Eukaryota; kingdom Metazoa; phylum Annelida; class Clitellata; order Crassiclitellata; family Lumbricidae; genus Lumbricus; species Lumbricus terrestris. The sequence continues at coordinate 8,658,651 of OX457039.1, forward strand.
AACCTTCCACTTGTTCAGTCAATTTGTTTGCGTTAATAATCATGTCAAGAGACTCATTTCTAAAGTAACAATTAATATGGTGACTATAAGGCAAATCGCTTGAGTTGGATATTAAATGATAACTTGCACTTTTTGACCAAGCGCTGATAGAAAATTCAGATCAATGGCGGGAATTCTAGGCCTACCTCTCTTCATAAAATAAGAAATACTGTGTAAGTTGTTCTTTAGTAATAAAATGGTAACCAACTTAGCTGCTTTGTGTTGCGCAGTTTTTATGCAGTTCAATAATTAATCGAATTTAATCAATAAATCGATATCAAATTTGGGGGGGTTATCGGAGGAAATATTTGACCAGTGAACTCAGTTTAATACTATGGCACCTTTGGTTTGTTTGTATTACTCGAATAGCTGATTGACTTGTTTGGATATTTCGGTGTATATATACAACAATGAACTTATGATCTCTTTGTTCGTACAGCAAATATCGGGCGTGGCGAGAAGTAAGAGATTCAGCAGGGTGTTTAGAAAGGCAGAGTAAGTAGTGAGCAGTGGTGAGTATGTGGCGAAATAAGTAATTATGCAGAGTCAATCTTTCGGCTGCCACCGACTATTTTGTGGCGATTATTATTCGATGGATTTTACCGTAAGAAATTTAGAGCATTTCTGTCTTTTACGATTGTCATGCGAATTAAGTGTTCGCGAGCAAGGGCAAATCTAAATGGCGTGCACTGCATGAGAGAGGCGTTTCAGAAATCGATGAATAAGCCTTTAACACAAAACGATGTAATATCATGATAAGTCTTTTTCGCAATTTACAATCCACCTCGCTAATGAATATTGCCATCTAACTGCTTTTATCAACACTGATAACAATGATATATAATCTATAGTAGTCTTAAGAGAATATTCGTCAATATTACTGACTCTCCAATTGGTGGAATCCAAAACTCCATTACAGGCAAAGAGATAAGTCAGATAACCTACCGGAATACTCTAAATCTGGAGAATAAAAATTGATTTACAAATTAAGCCACACTTATATATATATATATATATATATATATATCAATGTTCCATATACTTATATATATATATATATATATATATATATATATATATATAATATGCCTGTGTTTACTATAATTATATTAAAACATGTGAAGTTAGAAATTATATATATTATTTATAATATATAAAATCACTGCTCGATCGCATGCTTGAGAAGATATATGCTGCATGGTGCGAATCATCGGCTGCTATATATAATAATTATATATTATCATACAGAAAGGCAGATATACATTGCAGATATATACAATTATGCATCTTTGCTTATTTATGCAATATGCGCATTTGCAGAGCGGCAGGCGTACAATAAACACAGGCAGCTGCACACCGCATACATACATTAATAAAAGCCGCATCATCGTATACTGACAATGTTCATACTGTATAATCAAATGCATGCATATATTTATTGAACGACATATCGCAATATAATATGGTCTTTGTTCATTAAAATAGTTTATATACTCAGACGATCCTAATCATAAGTTCATAACACGCATGATATATATATATATATATAAATATATATATATATATATATATATATATATATATTATATTATATATAAACCAAGTCCAGCACCTTCTTCTTCTTCTTCTTCTTCTTCTTCTTCTTCTTCTTCTTCTTCTTCTTCTTCTTCTTCTTCTTCTTCTTCTTCTTCTTCTTCTTCTTCTTCTTCTTCTTCTTCTTCTTCTTCTTCTTCTTCTTCTTCTTCTTCTTCTTCTTCTTCTTCTTCTTCTTCTTCTTCTTCTTCTTCTTCTTCTTCTTCTTCTTCTTCTTCTTCTTCTTCTTCTTCTTCTTCTTCTTCTTCTTCTTCTTCTTCTTCTTCTTCTTCTTCTTCTTCTTCTTCTTCTTCTTCTTCTTCTTCTTCTTCTTCTTCTTCTTCTTCTTCTTCTTCTTCTTCTTCTTCTTCTTCTTCTTCTTCTTCTTCTTCTTCTTCTTCTTCTTCTTCTTCTTCTTCTTCTTCTTCTTCTTGGTCTCTCCATCGTCATGTGTACGCCAACGACGAGGCCTTAACAGACATCTCCAACTTGCTCCGTTCCTGATTTTGTCCACAGCATCCCTCACATCCATGCTCTGCGCCATCAGATCTTCCCTTTTTAGCTCAGCATCACTAGGTTTTTTTCAAAATGGTTTTCGTCCAATTTCATGATGTAATGTTACGTAATTGATTAAAGTGCTTGCTGAGCAAAGATGTTGGTGATGTTAATATTAATAATTATTATAACAACACTTAAATGTAGCATAAACATGCATATACAATTATACATGCACAAATGCAATATATATATATGCGCATATATATATATGCCAACGTGCGTGCATGCGCACATACGTACATTCACACTCTAAAATATTGCAAAAAGCTAACTTCGTCGCGTTGTGTCAACTGTTGGGATTTTTACAGACTATATATTTCTTATCTAGCAATGAAATGCCGTATGAATGTGTGTTTATATATATATATATATATATATATATATATATATATATATATATAATGTTGTTGTACGTTCGGTGGCACCACTCATATTGCTGTTGAGCCTCCTCTTTTTAGTTGTTGATATCCATCCAGCATCATCCAGCCAAGACGCTTCTGTCTATGTCTTCCTCTTCATTTATATTTATTTATATATTTAGATGTATATATGTATATATGTATTGTGCTGTGTTGCATGTTGATTAGGTATTTGCGTTAGGCGCCGCTATTGAAGTGGCCGTTCCTAAGAGATCCCAGTGCGCAAGACACCGCGAAAAGAAAGAGGTTTTGAGAAGAGCGAAGGAAAATAAAATTTGCCACATAGCAAATTCGAAAGAGAAGCAATTGACGTAGACTGAGCCATAAGCAGTTCTAGAGGGAGGAAGCAAGTTGTGAAGTCTGTTGGATGAAGGATGATGACGGTGGGAGGAAGCTGAGTGAGGCTGAATGTGTCGGATATGTACATAATATATATGATATATATCAATGTATATGTATGTATGTATCTATTTATTCATAATAATTGTTTTATTGTGCAATTGTATACATAAGCCTATAGTTTTGTGCCTAGGAAAGCATCAGTCGTCATATACATATACATATTGTATTGTATATTGTATTGTATTGCATTGTATTTGAGTATATGTAAATCGTCTATTCTGGTGAATCGTTCAGAAGGCACGCTTGGTTGGTGACATCTCCCGGTATTCTTGTGTTTCTGCTGTCATGAGAGATGATGCTCTCCAATGGCTCCAATTGCAGCAACGCATTGCTTATAAAGTCTCGTCTATTGCGTCCTGGCTCTGGCTCCATCCTACCTACGTGAGCTATTTACCTCTGTCTCCTTTTCTCTGGGCCACCGTTAGCTGCCGTCAGCTGCCCGTGGAGACTATCTTGTCCATTTTTCGCGAACCACTACTATGCAGCGAAGAGCATTCTCCGTGTTGTATGCAGCTGTCTGGAATATCATCCATGCGGCTCTCCGCTCGCTTCCTCGTCTTTGTAAGTCTTTTCTTTTCGACCAGGCCTGGGTTTGGGGAGCCTCTGAGTAAAGATCCTGAAGGGGCGCTATTTAAATTCATGTGATTGATTGATATGTATATGTGTGTATATAATTGTGCATGTGCAATTATGCATTTATGCGAATATATACATATATGCATATATACAATTATGTGCATATATGTATATAAGTGCTCATAATAATACGTATGTAAAATTACAGACCTACATGCATGAATATAGTCTATGTATTTTTTGCGGAAAAAGATTGAAATAATTTTTATCAATTAATTTTCTATATTTAATCGCGATTAATTTGCTTAAATTCTCTTCATTTCGTCTGCGTTAAATGAAGCAATGCATGAAAAGTTGTCAATAAATGTAGTCAACAAGTTAGTTACTGCTTTCTTATACAAAACACGTCGATTGCAAAGAAAGAATAAATTTTGTCACCATTCTGTATCTTTCAATCGGTATTTAACGCAAATGCAACAAGATCGCTTAATGTTCCAATCGAAATTTCCCAATATCATTGGTCAACATGTCGCTTACTCCTGAAATGATTTCAATTAATATTTCGTTAAATAAGTAAAACAATTAATCGAAAATTATTAATCGAGCAATATAAAATTAATGGGCTAAATTTTTTGAAGACTAATTGATTAATTAATCTCTGGAATCCGCTAACCTAATATAAATCTATATCCATATCCCGCTATTATATATATATATATATTTATATAATATATACACACGTATATACATACATCGTTGACGAGCCCCAAGAAACGTCATGAATGAATGACGTCATTTAGCGGATGTCTCTTAGCGCACGACGTCACAACGCCTGTTAGCGTCATACATTGAATCAATCTGTCGTGGCTTGTCTTTATACAGTTATCCATATATATATAAGAAAGGATGTGGCTATGTATGTGACTTTCTCCAGAATGCACGCTCACAGTTTTGCAGCTTCTGACCTTAAACATTGTACATAAATAGACGTTGATTCGACTCACCCAGGCGCGCTCTTTCAGCTCCTTATTCACTTTTGAACTCGATATATGACATTTTAATTTTCGCCGTGTTATTTGCGCTATCGCTGCAATTGCGACGCCATTATTTGAATCGTTGTGCAATAACAAATGCACGTTGCTTTTGGCGTCATATTCGCCAAAGCTTAGCTTGAAACTCGAGCCCTCTCAGCGCTACAACCCTGGGAAAGATAAATGCCCTCGGCCAAGGAGTATATACACTAAGAGGAGCCCCATGGAACATGAGTTTAACCAGCAGAATTGGGGAAGACCTTCCAAGCAAAGGGGCATAAATTACCATTTATAAACCCCAAATGGGCGGCCAACCCGCCCCACAGGGGCGGGAGGAGCTTGATTTGGGGACTAAAAATCGAAATTTCCCGCGCAACGCCGGGTACCCCAGCTAGTAGTCTTATAACTCTCCATGCAATCTGTGGTAGCGGTACGCATAATATATATATATATATATAATATCGCCTCAGATTCACACTTTGGTGTGACCTTGCATTCGCGCGTAAGAAATTTATGAAATAATAATACTATATATTTATATATATATGATATATACATCATATATAATTTATATTTATATAGAGCAGTCTAATATTATTCTCCAGGGCTTAATAACTTAAGTATATTTGTGTGACGTGTTGAGTGCGTTTTATTGAGATCGTTATTTGGAACGAGGTCATTACAAGACGCTCTTGCCGAAGATTATGATCAACGATGTCATTTTCTGAGCGTGTAGAAGGAAAGGGTGATTTACCTGCTTGTAACCATTCGCAACTGACATTGGCCAAAACGCGAGCCTTTTCTTTCATTGGTCCTGCACTGTGGAACCAGCTTCCTCATTCGACGCGTTCCTCCTTATTAACTCTTGGACCAAATGCCTCTTTTCGCTGTCTCAATACAATTTGATTTCTCTTTGTCTCTCGCACTCGTAGCGCCTCTGGTTACTCTGCGAGAAGTGCTGTATAAATTTATAGATGCAATGCAATACAATACAATACAATACATTTCCCTCAAACATTCAATTTTAATCGAGATTCGGCATGTCATGTAGACCTATTTTATTTATAAACGCGCTTACTCGAGTGTCAAGCGGTATTATACACTACGATTTCATACTTAATGCATAATACAGTATAAAATATAATTTGTTTCTCATTTATTGCATCCAAAATATGCACAACTTGAGTATTGTATGTATTACAGTTAGACGGCATTGTGTTCTAAGCTTATAATATTATATTTGTATGGTATTTAATACGTATCATATTTATTTGCTATTATGCGAAGCCGACTATCCGACATTTCAATGCTGCATGCATTAATCCAGTGTCATTTATAAGAGAGGTAGCGGAACTAAATGCGTAATATAATAGAAGTGT
>OX457039.1:8669626-8804626 GCA_949752735.1 Lumbricus terrestris
ACGGTCATTTTGTAAACAACGGAGTAGGTCGCTGTAGGTGGCCCATTAACTGCCTGGGTTGCTCAGCCTCTCCGCGATCCCCACCCCTTGCTACCTAAATGCCACTGCCAATCCCGGACGGATTTGTCGGGTAGGGTGTCATGGGCGGGTGGGGTGCGGTGGGGTGGGGTCGGGTGGGATGGGTGGGTAGGTGAGGTTGGTTGGGGTGGGTGGGTTGTTGTGGGTGTGGTGGGGTGGGTAGTCAGGTAGTGCGGCCCGTAGGAGACCCGATCTTCCTATACAATTATACCGACCTTAGCGCCGGTATAGCGCCCGGCATTCCGTTTCAAACTACGGGAGGTAGGGCGGCATCAGATCCTGACCTGGCGGGTTGGGAGAACCCAGAAGGCCTGTTATTGTGGCTTCAAAGACGGCGAAGACGTCAATAATCTGAAGGCCCTCAAGGGCTGATGGATAAACGACAGCTGGAATGTGGAAGAGTGTCGAAACGTCGCCAGTTACGGCGCTGCATGTTGAGTTCTAAAGTATATCAAAATCCAGCCAAGAATCACTTTATGTGGTTCGGGACGAAGCAGCGAGTTCGTTAGTCGACTTTCTACTCCATGCATACCAACAAGTTTCCCTCCTTTACGTTTCTTCCAGGATATTCTCTCTTGGATGTCACTCTAGACTCCCCCTTGACTGTATATACTGGACACATTTCTTTCCGACTCGCTCCTGCATGCTTTATTCAGTCGAGTCAGGTGAATATGGTTTCATTGTCCACGCAATCATCTGATCCCACGAGAACTCTGACGACTTGCTCCTCTTGGGCGTTCATATGCTCCGCAGTTCCCTCTCAAGTCCAATATTTCTCTATCGGTATATCGCACTGGGAGCAACTTTGATTAGTGTGCACTGAGAGAGGCGCTCCATAAATTTATAGTTATACAATGCAATGATGCCACCAGACTTTCCGGATGCCTTCTTCGGTTTGCCCAAATATCTAGCGACATGTTTGAAACCTTTCGTTGGGTTCGATTACCTTGCGTATCCCCTATAAAGGATCTTTCCCCTTTTTGAACAAATTTAAACTATATGCTTTGTCTCCTACAAATCTCTCCGCTTCCTGACTTCATGCATAAGCCTCTCTCTGCAAACTTCTGCTCGACTTTTACGTTCTCGTGACCGGCTGGACCGGTGAATCCCGCGGTGTCTCCCGGTCTAGATCTGCTATGGTTATACGCCAATCATTCCCTATGGAAGACCCATGTGCTTGGAATTGTCACTAGGTTTAAAGTGAGTGAAAACGAGTGGGGACGGTGTTCCCACTGCTCCGGAAATTCTCTACTTGCTCACTCTTTGCTCTCCATGCATGGAATCTTAAAACCTTTTCTTCGGCGTTTACACTGCCCACCCAAACCACCTTAGTCACTGATGGCCACCCCACTACGGGCTGAGCTTACAGTGGCTCCTTTGCAACTATATATACTGACTCCCTGAAGACTTGTTGCTTTTTGTCTCCACGAAGGTTTTCCGCCGGGCATTCTCTGTGGAAAGTTCTTCTGCTTGTTGAGGTCACTTCATTACGGGCTGAGCAATGTGAGCTTATGCATGCTTCTCTTGCAGTTTCTCATTCCCTGAAAACTTGTCTATTTGTCTCCACGAAGTTTTGCATTGATGGCGCCTCTGTATATGGTCTGCTTGCTTCGATTGGTGCTTTATACATTTCCAGCTGGGATACAACACGAGTTGATCGTGGCCTCTATTATATGGTCTATTGAAAACATGTCCCAAATTAATAATCTGAACAGGTTTCAAGTGCCCTTATTGTTGGTCGTGCTGGAGTAGGGAGCACGTCTCAGTAGTCTCAGTTGGTCGTGCTGGAGTAGGGAGTACGTCTAAGCAGTTTCAATGAAGAGGTTATATATTATACGTGAATGAATTGTACGAATAGTATATTTATTTCCTAATTAATATTTTAATTCACTATAGCCTAGTTTGATAGATATGTATATATTACGGTAAATGGAAATATTTTATATATATCTACTATAGTATATATAGGCCTATTATATAATTATGTATATATGCATCTATTATATTGTATAATTATGTATATATGCATCTGTGACAATATAATACAAGTGCACATACGAACAAATATAACGTATAGGCATATTTGTGCATATTCGTGTATGTGTATCATATTCATGTATATTTATGCATTTATATCTATCCAGGTGAAGTTCGAACCAAACGTATATACGGGCAAAACCATGAATATAATGAGTGGTTCTTTGTGTATTTTGTTCGCAAGGATAGATATCCGAGCAACTTTCGTCTACAACAATTCATCTGTCCCTCTGTTTATTACTCTGTCTTCTCTCTGCCTCCTGCTGTCAGTCAGTCAGTCAGTCAGCCAGTAAATCTAAAAGTAAGTAAGTAAGCAAGTAAGTACGTCGGCCAGTCAGTCAGTAAGTCAACCAGCCAGTCAGTCAGCAAGTCAGTCAGTCAGTCAGTAAGTCAGTCAATCAGTAAGTAAGTCAGTCGGTCGGTCGGTCGGTCGGTCAGCCTGTATCTGCCTATATCTGTCTGTCTTCTTGTCCGTCGATCTGTCTGTCTGTCTATCTGTTTGTATATCCGTGGCAGACCATGCGTAAGCCGCCGCAGTATACATGTTAAACATCGATCCTACTTCAAATTTATTCCAAACTTACAAACTGATCTAAAGAGACGGGAATCAATCAAATCAACTTAATCACAATCTTACCCAACGCGATTCAGCCCGATCCAATGCATTTTGATCCAATCGCAAGAACACAATAGCGCGTTACGGCACTAAACATCGCCGACAAAGGCTAGGAAATTTAAACAGGAAGACACCTGCCAGCTGTCAATCAATCCCCATCATTAGCGACGAGTTTAGAGTCTCAGTGTGATTCGCAAGATGGCGATCAAGTGAGCGGCTTTCTGGCAGATAACATCGCAGCTAATTCATTAATTTATTATTCGACGAGTGCTATAGGAGGCATACCGCTTCATTGTGCTTCACAGACAAACGCTTAAAAATTACTGGAATCAGCAGTGATCCGATTTTATCATCGGTGTCACGAAAGATCGTCTGGATCTGCTGCGGATTTTACCAATTGATAAATCAAATAATCGCTAACTATTATGATCGATATACTTTGGCTCAATTTTTAAAAGAATCATCTCATGATGTCGAGAGGGTCATTTTCGGTGTGAATAATATGGCGGAAAACGATTCTGTCAAACGTCTAGTGGACCGTCTGCAGTATTAAGCCAAATGCCGCTAGAAACTCGAAGATGACGAAAAAATTAACTATAATATTATAAATTTTTATCTTCATTGCAATAGACAGTTGGGTTGCAGTAATTCAAACACATCGCGTTCAGCATGATGAATACCTTGTAGCAACAAAGTAATAGCTAGCACAATAATTGCATTATAGACAGATCTTCACGCTTCACTAACTGTTACCGAATTCATAGGATTTCATCCATCAACCGAAATTATATTATGGATATTATTCGCTCGATTGTTTTAGAACCAGCTTTAGCCCTCGGGCTGCCAAGGGGTGGTTTTTCCCAAATAATACTTGTTACGTTTGGAATAAAATTTTGACATTTTATGTTGCTGTAGAGGGTTCATTTGCACACATTTTGACGTAAGATTTATACCGTTCAAAAGTTATTCCCGATATACCCGAGGTATATACCAGGAAGGGATGGATACCATTCCCCTTAGATTATCGACTAGGCTATATCTTATCCGTCATTTAATACGAAGATACGCAAATTATACCGTACTATAGAGGGAATGTGGGGCTACATTTCCTTGCTCAATGAGGTGTCTTTTGACAACCGGAAGTGCTCAAAATAAATTAAAATATATAAAATTGGGTTTTATTTTCGTAAAAATTTCATCCTTTTCTATTATAGCGTATCCATAATTTATTTTTGAAGAGAACTAGATTAATATGTCATTCTAAAGGGTTATATTTTTCATACCAATTAATTTTATTTTTGATGACCAGAAGTGCTCAAAATAAATTAAAATGTGTGATAATGATGGATTTTTCACAACGCAAATCGATATTTCTGTGTGTAAACTTTGTCAGCAGCCAATGAACTTATATTAGTTGAAACAGTTATCGACGATGAATACATACATACATACATACATACATACACGCACGCATACATACATACATACATACATACATACATACATACAAACATACATACATACATACATACATACATACATACATACATACATACATACATACATACATACATACATACATACATACATACATACATACATACATACATACATACATACATACATACATACATACATACATACATACATACATACATACATACATACATACATACATACATACATACATACATACATACATACAAACATACATACATACATAGACCTACATACATACATACATTCATACATAATTGCATATTTACATAATCACATAATTACATACATGCATGCATACATGCATACCTTGGTACATAGATATATATTTATAAACACACATACACACATACATAGATACATATATACATAATTATTAACACACATGTTCAAAACACACAGAATCTAGTATTCTGTTCATGCTTATGTACAGGTTTGTGAAATCAAATGGTTTCCCATGTAAAAATTGTGGAATTTTGAGGTAAATTAATATTTTTTAAACCTAAATATTTCATTTTGTGCAAAAATGAATGCTCTATGCATTGGTGTATTGCAAGTTATGATATCTCAAACCAAACCCAAAACCCAGGGGTGTGGCAACCACCCCTTAGTATTCCATGTCACAAAAAGCTTGGTAGTCTGCAGGTTAAAAAGTGCTATCTAGGTTTACCGAATTGAAAATTAGCTATGAACATTAAGATTATCTCAGTATCATTTAAGTAAAACCACTCATCATGCAAGTATGAAATGCTGATAAACTGTTCAAGGTCTGCAAACAGCGCAACGAAAAAGCACCGTAACCTCTCCTGTCTTGAATGGTCGTACAAGCCAAAGCACAAAATAAATTAAATAAGTAAATGTATAAATAAACGTAAGCCTTAACGCCTTTATAGATGAAAACAAATGTGTACAAATAAAACCATGCGGTGACTTTCGCTGTCTCTTAACACGAGTTTCGTAGAAAACATGCGATTAAGATCAAACAAAATTAGCATACTTTATGGCTGCATGTAATTATACGTAAAATTCTATTGGTCTGTGTATTATAAAGGCTAAGAGAATGAATATATATATATATATATATATATATATATTACATATATATATATACATATATGTATATATCCTGTGCATAATTTTCATACTTGAACACACATAAACACATAGCATGCGCATCTACTTTGAAAGACGATACCGATAGTTATAGCAAAGAATTTATTCCACTAATTATATATTTTAGAATGATGATTATGATGACGATAATGATGATGATGATGGTGATGACGACGACGACGACGACGACGACGATGATGACGATGACGATGACGACGGCGATGACGATGACGATGACGATGATAATTATATGGAATGAATAACTACGACGAGGATGGCTTCATAAAAAATATTCGCTCGAGATTAAACAAAATTAACATAATTTATGACTGCATATAATAATACGTAAAAGTCTATTGGTCTAAGGATTCTAAGTTAGATCTATGTGAATTCCTTGTTCCATGCATACAATTATATATATATATATATATATATAATGTGCATATATATGCATATCCATATATGCACATATATATATGCACATATGATATTATATACATATACATGTGCATATGTATATGATGATGCTGTCCATCCTCATTTATACATATGATATTATATATACATGTGCCTATATATGCATTTCATATATATATATGTGTGCATATGCAGGCTGATAGGTGGCGCTTCTAGCGTGAAAACACCAACTCAGTCTGGTCATGTTTATCTTCGCCTCTGAGTAGAGATCTTGAAGGGGCGCTAAGTAAATTTATGTGATTGACTATGCACATACTTATAAATAAATACACATTATAAACGTATACATATGCATATTATTATGTTTACATGCATACATATACCATACCTGCACGCCCACGCATTCAAACACTAATAAATTTATGTGCAACGAATATATGAAAAACTGTTTTTGTGTCTTGTGAGCGTCGGTAGAAAGTTTGCATTTACCTTTCCAAGGTAGGTCTAATTAAAAGAAGATTAATGGGACCAACCTTTCAGCAAATGAACCACAGGTACCAACTGGGAAATTAGACCTAATAGAATTTCTTAAATGGAATTCTAGTCGCAATAGTGAATATTTCAAGGTTGGCCATTCTGCAAATCTACCGCTAAATCTTCCCAGAAGCTGCATGATGATACCACAGTGGCAAGTGGCCAACCATCCAAGCCGTAAATCCTGCTAAAGCATTTTTACTCTCAAATGCGACTTTGAATTTGCGCACTGTGTAAATTTAATTTTCTGAAACGAGTCTTAATTGATGAAGTGAAAAAAAAATAAAACAGGAACATCATTTCGACGATACTTTTAGAAAGACATCTAAATAAAATCATTCATTAAATTTTTTTGAAGTCCTAGACTGGTTATGTACGTCGATTCGATCTTAGGAACGCTTTCAGTTTCGCTTCATAAAATAGTTGGGCCTTATTCCATTTTATTTGGACGGCAGGACAGTAGGACACGATTTGCCCCCATCCAGACGAACCATCGTCTATAACTAACTGAATAGGCCTATAGACACTATGCAATTCGAATAAAATTTAGGATTATTAAAAAACGTCAAATTATCGGCACGAACTCTGCCACAATTGTTACATAAGCAAATTTAATAATAATAATATTCTTATATTGACATTTTATCTGACACACCGCAGAACGATTACAGGTACAAGTGATACGAAATACGGCCAGCTTCGCACGACACGCAGGTCGGCTACAACAGGCTCGGTAACTTAACACTAATGGCCTTAGTGCTGGAACGCTCCTGATTCGGCCAAGCCAGGAGTCAGGAGTGGGAGTAGCGATATTATTTTCAACAGACCCGAGGCAAACAACACAACAGATGCTGCTGAGTTGGAACCTTTACAATATACATATATATATATATATATATATATATATATATATAATTTCAAGTAATTTGACAATATTATGATAAAATAGAATATCACATGATATGTTGTGACGTAACATATATCTATGATGTAATGTTTTGTGATATGATAAGACATAAGACGCAACATAATATAAAATAATACAATGTATAATATTGATATTATAAAATCCTATTTTACGATTTTATATAATTTTATTATGTAATATTATCAGAAAAGTATGAGAATTAATAATTGGAACATGATCTTGGGAAATTTCCAGCATTGTGCTTATCCGTTCCCAAAATAGTTTATGCGTATATAATATATACTTAGATATATACCTATACTTAGCCTATATATCAAGCCCCATATATATATACATATATATATGTAATATATGCATAGGTTATGCATAACAGTCATATATTTTATCGTGCATGTTCATGATCCACATGTAAAAGAACTATAGATATTGCATAGACCTACATGCATATATATATAAATATATATACACTTAGGATGGAACACCTTGTGTAAAGCAGCTCTGTATTTCACATCATCGTTGCACTTAATAGACCAACGAATGTATATAGATCTAAATATATTTGTACATTCCAACGTGCAATGCAACTCTCTCCTTTGATAGCCTATACCTAAAATGATAATATATACATTTACGTGTATGTATCACGGAACTTATTACTGCGCATTTTGTATATGGAACCCCATGGTGAATATATATATATGCATATATAATATATGCATATATAATATATATATATATACATACATATATATATAGTATTGGTAATTAATTCAAATTCAGAATGAATGGCGCTGTCGGATTACAGTCCGCGAGCGGGAAACCAGAAGCTCAGCTTGTGGTCCGCCCACCAACAGTTGTATATAATACACATATGTATATACAATGTACATTGTACACTGTGCACATATATATATTGCATATAAAAATATGCATATATTTTTTAATTACTCAAAAACGGTGACGTCATTGGATGACATCATTGGCCGTTGATGACAATTCGAAATTGTGTATAGGCGTAATACTAAAATATAGGCCTAATTGAAGACAAAGAATTCGCAGACTCCGATAGATACGATATTTTAAAGGGCTAGGCCTAAGGCAGAACTTTCTACAATGCCATTAATATTTATTGTCCGGTGTAAATCATCATGGTTATAGTGAACAAAAGAATGTTCAGCCTCTTTCAAGATCAGACTTTGCAACTACACTCTAAACGCGAACCACACCTTAAAGTAAGGTTAAGCTTACTTCGGCTTGTCCGTCAGGTGGATAGGTTAAGCTATATTATATGGTATCCTCCATAACTAACTTCGGAAGTAAGTTCTCTATGTTGCCACAAAGTAAGGTCAAGGTTACTTCGTGTTTGTCCGTCAGGTGGATAGTTAAGGTAACTATATAGCAACCTCTAGAGCTTACTTGACCAGGTCACTTCTTGACCTTTCTAGCAGGAATGGGAAGCTTACTTCACCAGGTCACTTCTTGACCTTTCTAGCAGGAATGGGAAGCTTACTTCACCAGGTCACTTCTTGACCTTTCTAGCAGGAATGGGAAGCTTACTTCACCAGGTCACTTCTTGACCTTTCTAGCAGGAATGGGAAGCTTACTTCACCAGGTCACTTCTTGACCTTTCTAGCAGGAATGGGAAGCTTACTTCACCAGGTCACTTCTTGACCTTTCTAGCAGGAATGGGAAGCTTACTTCACCAGGTCACTTCTTGACCTTTCTAGCAGGAATGGGAAGCTTACTTCACCAGGTCACTTCTTGACCTTTCTAGCAGGAATGGGAAGCTTACTTCACCAGGTCACTTCTTGACCTTTCTAGCAGGAATGGAAAGCTTACTTCACCAGGTCACTTCTTGACCTTTCTAGAAGGAATGGGAAGCTTACTTCACCAGGTCACTTCTTGACCTTTCTAGCAGGAATGGGAAGCTTACTTCACCAGGTCACTTCTTGACCTTTCTAGCAGGAATGGCGACCTTTCTAGCAGGATAGGTAATGTGCTTTGAAAAATGCTGCTTAGGTTACTATATAGAACCTTCAGTGCTACTTCCATGGATTCTTTTGGAGATCCTATACAATGAACCATAAAGTAGTGTGAACCATTCAATACAATATTACACTAGAACAGGAAACCTCAATGTTAATTTTATTAATGCAATCATCAGCATAATAATTTGCTAAAGTCAATGACTTAATTGCATTTGAACATTACCAATCAAACAAACAATCATCAACTATAAACGAAGTCCTAAACGAGCAATAGCTTAAGGGATGGGCCATGATTTCCAGTATGCAACGGCTTACACTGGATGGTCACAGTTGCCAAGATATAAGCAAACAAATATTTAGATTAAACCCAGAATGAGATCATATCAGTACAACAAACCCTAAGTTCGGCATCAGTCCTACAATCTAGCTAAAACATCAAGTAAGAGGATTATATTAGAGAATCAAAAGAGTAAATAATGTTATTACTGAAGATGATGAGCAAGTACTAATAAAACCATTAAAAAGAAAGTCAGCAGGGTCATTCCGTGCCAGATCAACCGATGCCTCCTACTCTCCAATCCAGATTTTCTTGATATTTTACCAAAGATCAATTATCATCTGGTATGAAGAACTGGAAAGCTTCAAGTGTCCACGGTGAAAACTGACCGAGTTATGGGGTACTCAAGTTGGTGGGGGTAGGCCGAAAATTTAACGCAAATTTGCGTTTGTGAATTTTTTCCATTTTCAGACGTTAATAACTTTTGATCTAGAGCAGCTAAAGACATTTGGTTTTCAGTTCTGTGCATAGCATGGATTGGCAAGGTCAAGTAATATTTGCTGTCTTTGATAGGAGGAATTAAAAAGAATTTTTTTAAAGTATCGAAATATTTCTCGCCGAGTCCATTTTTGTCATGTTTGCAGACACACTACATTGGCAGCATATGCAAGAAACGAAAAAAATTGTGGTTTTATTCAGCTACTAGTGGAGTCTTAATTGTGCAATTTATTTGTGTCTGGGTTGAAATGAAATGCTGTAGCACTTTGCCAAAAACCCTTCATCTCCTTGACAGTGGTAACTTTCAACTGACCAAATGGGCGTGTGGAACACCTGCTAAGCAAGTCAAATGCACATCATTGGAAAACTTGAAGAAAAACATTTTTACTGATACCAATCTCTTGTTGGTGTTCTGAGGATAAGGTCATTATATCGCTAACAAGCGATATAATGACCTGATTTTTGCTGTTCGCATTGGTGCAAACACAATCAAATAACATTTAATTTAAAGTTAAAAAGAAGGATGAAGGTTTCAATAATATCCTCTAAATTTGCACATAAAGAGCATATTCAGTGTTCCTCCACTGTTGTAATTCTTATAACATTTATAAGTGTTTTTCTGCAAATTTCTTGAACAGAGATTCTATTTCATGAACAATTTCATCATCCAATATTTAGGTCCTATTGTGTTTATTGATGACACAGGGAGAAGACTCAGCAAATATAAAATTATTCTGTTCTTGCATATGCAGCCAGTGTAGTGCATCTGCAAACATGACAAAAATGGGCTCGGCAAGAAATATTTCAACACTTGTCCATTTTTTTAAATGAATTCCTCATATAAAGGACAGCAAATATTACTTGACCTTGCCAATCTATGCTATGCACAGAACTGAAAACCAAATGTCTTCAGCTGCTCTACATCAAAAGTTATTGACGTCTGAAAATGGGGGGGGGGGAAATTTGAAAATGCAAATTTGCATTAAAATTTGCGGATGCTTAAAAAATATTTTAATAGCTTATTCTTAGGAGCACCAACAAGAGTGTGGTATCAGTAAAAGTTTTTCTTCAAGCTTTCCAATGATGTGCATTTGACTTGTTTAGCAGGTGGTCCACATGCCCATTTGGTCAGCTGAAAGTGACCACTGTCACGAAGATGAAGGGCTTTTGGCAAAGTGCTACAGCATTTCATTTCAACCCAGACACAAATAAATTGCACAATTAAGATTCCACTAATAGCTGAATAAAACCACAAAAAATTATTTCTTTCTTGCATATGTTGCCAGTGTAGTGTGTCTGCAAACATGACAAAAATGGGCTCGGCGAGAAATATTTCAACACTTTTAAAAAATTCGTATTAATTCCTCATATCAAAGACAGCAAATATTACTTGACCATGCCAATCCATGCTATGCACAGAAGAGTGCACGGAGAGTGGAGAAAAGTTGGAAATTTTGTTGATTTTGCACGGAATAACCCAGCAATGTTTTTACACAATAGGTATGCATTTTATACTAACATAATAAGAAACCAGTACTGATGCTAACAGCAGTGTTAGTATTAGAAATAATAATTATATAGTCATAATTAGTAATCATAATCTTAATAACAATGATACTAGTATAATCTTCAGCATTATTTCAAGTCATACCATTAGCAATAGCAGTAGTAGTAACACAATAACAGCAACAATAGCCTTTAACCGAACATAATGGTCAGTACCAATCAGGCTAAATCACCTGTTAGAACAAAAAATCCTAAGTGAAGAAGTAACTTTCATATTATCATAATCTTAATAACAATGATACTATATTATAATCTTCAGCATTATTTCAAGTCATACCATTAGCAATAGTAACACAATAACAGCAACAATAGCCTTTAACCGAACATAATGGTCAGTACCAATCAGGCTAAATCACCTGTTAGAACAACAAATCCTAAAAGTGAAGAAGTAACTTTTATATTATTCCAAATAGGACATAACAATTAATCATAATTTATATTCGTATTTATATTCAGTTTTTCCATTCTCAATTTGTGAAATTATAATCTCTTATCAAGTTCCAAAGTTCCTGCTAGACTACAATGTCCATTTATGGTAGATTTTTGGGGAAAGCCGCGGACTTGCTTTCCATGAGATCTGTTACTCTGTTACGGATCGATGAACGCAGGAACATCTGAAAACATAAATCCAAAATTTCATTAATAGTATCACAGCAAAAATTAATACAATTTTTAATTAAAATGTCACACTAGAGCTCACACATAGTGTACTTTGCAATTTATTGTGAGGGTGCCTGACAAAAGTGCCGCTGAGTCCTGCTAAAATTAACCTCAAAAATTGCAATCCTCAGAATTCTTCATAGTATTATATTCTATTCTATGATTTATAAAGCACCTCTCACAGTACAAACTAATCAGAGGCGCTCCCAGTGCGAAGAACTCCTGGAAAAAGAAAGTCTTAAGACAACAGGCAGAAAAAGTAAAGCCTCCAGATAAAATCTGGGAACGAATAATAGGAAGACGCCATTCCACAGTAAAGGCAGACAGAGGCAAAGGCACGATGTTGGGCTGTGGCAGTCCAAATTTTCCCACTATATAGAGAAATGAACCAAGAATAGGATTCCATAATATCATGTCATAAATTTGAACGAATAGAAAGATATGAATATTTCAACTTCACCTCCCAAAATTTCAGTTTTCAGCAAGTCCTTTATGGTGTTCGTTGCGATTTCGACGCCTGTTCCCAGTTTTGGTCTTCAGTTATCCTGGAGTAAAATTCAACGGAGTATATAATCACAAGTCACAACGTTCTGCAGTCACAACAACTTCCACCTTTATCAGAAATTTATAGCCCCAGAAGGCTATTTGCTGTTTCTACAGCACAGTGCCAGTCCATAGTTTCAAACTTCCAATTACAAAAAAACAGTCAATAACCGGAATCAGTCATTTTCAAAGAGCAGGGTCGTAGCAAGCTGTCATCAAAATAGAGGACATTTAAAGGTATAAAAATTTTAAACACAGGTCATTTTACAAGACATTTATAATAAAAAAAATCCAGTAAAAATTAATTTGTGCTGCTACAGAATATTACCAGTCAGTCAGCAAACTTTCTTCATAATTAGCTTACTGCCATAATTTAGCTCTATTTTATCAAATGAGAGTAGACTAACACTCTACTTTGTCATATCATCTTCACAACAATAGTGTGCTGTCAGTGTCCCTATTTAGCAATATGTAACCATCCACACGGAGAAGGTTTCACAGGCTTTTTGCCTCAACCTAGGCTGTCTGTCGTAGTGGACTGATCTTCGAGAAGCTGACATCATAAAGGATTGACATCACCACTTGATGATAGAAGATACTAAAAAGCAATTAAGTTTTGGATTCAGATACTATGTGTTGTGCTTTACGAACTTAGTATGTATACTAAGTACAGCAACACGCAATAATGAAGTGGCATCATTAGAATAAAATAAAGCTTATAATAAAAGATTATACATACTCTGCAGTTAACTCTACAGTACTACACATCACCTGCAATAGAGCAGTGGTTCTCAAACTTTGTTTTTATTGTACCCCAAGTAAAAAATTGAATGATGGTGAACCAGCAAAGCCAGATTATAAACAAAATGCCATCGCGATGTGCCATTGCAGTGACAACTGAAACTCATTTTAATCACTGGTGACAACGTGCATTAGAGTCGTATATACGGAGCAAAATTCTAAATATAGTCCCGGGTGTAGTTTTAATCATGCGATCAAATCAACAAAAAGGAAAAGGATTCCATGTCAATTCAACCAAATTTACAACCAAAATTGACATGACCGACTCAAATTTACTTGAAATTTAGCACTTTTCTTGGGTTAGATGAAACATGTGGGTCATTCCAGGTCAAACCATCACAGTGTTCCGGTATGATCATCTACAATTTTGATGAAATTTTGCAAGATGGTAGAACCCAAAAAGAAACGCTTAAAACCAAATTTCTAGACTTTTGGGTCTACCGGTTTCCGAGATATGTCATTGAACCTTGACCCAAACGACCCGATTTGCGCTGACAGGACGAGATTTAAACTACTGTATCTCAGCTCCGATTGCACCTAGAAACAAAAGTGAAATACCAAATTAAAGCTGAGTGAATGCTCTGTTTGGGCAAGGTATTTTCAGTAACAAAAAATGTGCGCATCTGTAACCTATTGACCCTGACCCAGGTCATTTTGTACTCTCAAAAAGTTTATGAACTTTTTACCATTCAAGGATCTCACCATTCTAAAGAGTTGGTGAAAATTTCAGAGTGGGCGCTACAGTAGTTTTTTCATGATTTTTGAATGTCACCCAAGGGTGCGAACCGCATGTTAATATATACTTGACTGTCCCTTTTTATTCGATGCTCTCCACAACTATATATATTAAGTCATTAACAAATTGATATTATTTGCTAGCACTGGATCCAAAAATCTAGAATTTTGGTTTTGAGCGTTTCTCATTGGGTTCTACCATCTTGCCAAATTTCATCAAAATCGGAGATGATGCAGATTTTAATTTAAAATTGTGTTGATTTGACCTGGAATGTGTAAATCCAAGAAAAACATTTCTGGGGTCAATCACACTCTGAGATAAGAGTCGTCAAACTTTGATCCGAAACGCTCGACCATGTTCCTTTGGACGTGTGTTTCTATAATTCTGTCCAAATTTCAATATCCAATCTTCTGAAACTGGAATCGCCCATATGTTGAACTACAATTTTGAGTGGAATTATAGACAAAATAATTATAGCGAGAGAACCATTAGAGGTCCCATTCTGATTTTTTCAGAGGATGTTCAAAATTTTAACCTTGACCCTTCACGGTCTTTTTAAAATCTGAAAACGACACATAAAGACTGAAGAGTCTTGAACATCCTCTGAAGAAATCAGAATGAGATCTCCAATGTTTCTCTAGCCATAATTATTTTGTCTAAAATTCTGTGCAAATTTCAATATCCAGTCTTCAGAAATTGGAAAATTTTACCCAACGTGAATTTTAGAAAAAAATAATTATAGTGAGAGAACCATTCGAGATCCCATTCTGATTTCTTCAGAGGATGTCCAGGAAACAGGAGGTGAGGGACGGGAGATGAGGGCACTGAGGAAGAGTGCGAGGCAGGGAGAGGAGGGGAGGAAGTGAGTGAGGAAGTGAGTGAGGAAGGGATAGACGAAGGGAACGGAGTGAGAGAGGGGACATGAAGTGAGGCCATGGGAGGTGAGGAGACGGGAGGAGGTGAGGGGAGGACGGGGTGAGGAACAAAGAGGGGAAATAGAGGGAGTGAGTGAGGAAACAGGAGGTGAGGGGATGGGAGGTGAGGCGACGGAAGGAGGAATAGGGTGGGAGGCAGGGAGGGGAGGAATTGAGTGAAGAAGGGATGGACGGAAGGGACGGGGGGTGAGCGGAGAAAGATAGCTAGGGAGGAAGGAATGGGAGTGATAAGAGTTGAGGGGACAGGAGGAGAGGGGAAGGAGGGAGGGAGTGTGCGAGAGGGAGGGACGGAGGGGGGAGGGAAAGAGAGGACAGGAGGTGAAGGGAAGGTTAGGGGACGGAGGACGAGTGTGGGAGGGATGGAGGGGAGGAAGTGAGTGAGTGAGGAAGGGATGTACGGAGGAGACGGGAGTTGAGCAGAGGAAAATAGGTAGGGATGGAGGATAGGCAGCGATTGGTGAGGAGACGGAAGGTGTAGGGGAGGGAGTGTGTGAAAGGGAGGGACGGAGGGGGGAGGGAAAGAGAGGACAGGAGGTGAAGGGAAGGTGAGGGGACGGAGGAAGTGTGGGAGGGATGGAGGGGAGGAAGTGAGTGAGGAAGTGAGTGAGTGAGGAAGGGATGTACGGAGGAGACGGGAGTTGAGCAGAGGAAAATAGGTAGGGATGGAGGATAGGTAGTGATTGGTGAGGGGACGGGAGGTGAGGGGAAGGGAGGAAGTGTGTGAGAGGGAGGGACGGGGGGATAAGTGACAGAGGGACGGAAGGTATGGGAGGGGTGAAGAAACGGAGGTGAGAGGATGGAGGAAGATGGAGGGATTGAGGGAGGAAGCGAATGGGGCGCAGTGATGGTGGGTAAGTACGAGATTGGCCAGGAACCCCAGCTAGTATACAATACGTGAATACGATACATATGACTATAAAACTTGACTTAAGCATTACTACTTTGACTTACTTTTTGGCCCACTCTGTACATACCAAGAAAGATATGGTGTGCCGAATTCCAGATGGACTATGGTACTACTACCATCATAGATGAAAACACGCCACAAATTCAGATGAATCCGGCAGAAGCGTTTAGAATACTGGTCGACCTGCACAATGTAGACACAACGCTTTTTAAAATACAAGCTGATTTGACAGAATAGACCTATGAAACAAAACACTTTTAAGCATACAGGTGATTCCGTGTCGATTCTAACAAATTTACAACCAAAATTGACATCAGCAACTCCGATTTACTTGAAATCTGGCACACTTGCTGAGTCACAGCAGACACCTGTAAACTGAAGAAAAAATCATTGTGTCAATTACACGCTGATATAAATGGAGTGTCAAACCCGACCCACTCGACCTCGCATGATTGAATGCCTGTATCTCAGCTTCCACGAGACCTAGGTATTCTTGGTGTCAATATTCAGCTCTTTTGTTGGCCTATTTGAGTAGATTATTTATAACTGTTTAAAAGTGTAACATAAAGGCCATATTTGACTATTTAGCACTCTAACCTTGACCTTGTTCCCTTTTGCGTTTTTTATATTAAAAATATCGCACTTATAGATTGATGCATCTTGAATATCCTCTGAAGTAATCAGAAACGGGATCTCTAATGGTTCTCTCGCTATAATTATTTCTCTATCATTATGCTTAAAACCAAAGTTAAACATCAGGTGATTCCAATTTAAAAAACTGTATATGCAATTTGGCGTAGATATAGATAAAATAATTAATTATAGCACGAGAATCATATATAGATCCCATTCTGATTTCCTCAGAGGATGTTCAGTCTACAAGTGTTATTTTGTTTTCACTTTTAAAAAAGACCACAAAAGGTCAAGGTTAAAGTGCTAAATTGTCAAATATGGTCTGTCAAGCTTGTAAACAGCCACAAATAATCTACTGAAATAGGTAATCAAAAGTGCTGAATATTGACACCCAGAACACCTTTATAGCTCTCATACAAGCCGTGATACAGACTTACAAGGGAACGAGGTCGAGCAGTTGGGGTCAAATTTCAATGACCCGTATCTCGAGAAGTAGCTGACTTGAACAAATTTGTTAGCAACTTTTGGCACGTCTTACATAGCCCAAAAGGTGTACCAAATATCATGGCAGTTGGAGTCAGTCATGTCGATTATGTTGGTTGAATTGACGTGAAATCGCCATTGCATGCCAATTTGACGGAATATGCATATGAAACAAACAAAACATTAGCAATATATAAAAATATTGAAACTGTCAAATCTGCATGCAATAAGAAAAGTTTTCAAAGAAAATGGAAGATGAAAGAAACTGCAGCCAAAAAATGTTGACTGAATTCCATATACCCCTACAAAAATAATCGTGTTTTCAATGGCCGTTACTCACATGAACAAATCAAAAGCATTGAAGTCTCAACGTCTAGTGATGTCACCAACTTACTTGCTTACCTCCACTCACTTCATCCCTCACTCCCTCCGTCCCACCTTTCATTACAGTCCATATTGACACTGCTAATCACTCTACTCTCGACACCCATACAATCAAAAAATGTGCCTTAACCCAGTCTCATGCTCTGCAGGCTGCAGCCCGTCCAAATGGACATATCCTTAAATTTGGTCGACATGTAGCTGGAGACATTGCACTGGCAGTAAATTGAACATAGGATCGCTGCTCCGGTTCGGCAATGTCAGCTTGGTACTTCCCCAGACTACCTGCAATGTCTCTGTTGTTCCACGGGTATACAAGGCCCCTGCTCCTCCACATTATGCACAGAAGGGCGTGCCCTCGGCACCTGTGCACGAACTGCAATCATGCAGAATAGAGCCTTTTCTGTGGTGGGCATGGTTGTATGGAATGGGCTCTCACAGGAGCTATGTCTGGTTCCTGGGTCACTTAGTGAAACAATTTTTTGTAAACTCAAAACTGTTTTTTGCCGAGCCAGAGCATGGAGCGCTTCAGAGCAGTCCCCTTGAAGAAGCACTATATAAATTCTGAAATGAATTAATGAAAAAAGCATTTTAAAATATTCATTGGTCAAATTTCTATAAACCGCATCTTGGCATACGAGGACTTATAATATGCCTCGTACAGTATTTTCCTATTGAAAGTGACAGCCCAAAGGAAATTGTAAACTCTTGAAACAGCAAAGGGATGAGTGCGGCCCCGATTAAGATCTTACTGAGGATTCAGTGTGAGGCCATTCCACATAAAAGGGTCCAGACCTTCCTCGGAGAACTAGATCATGTTCATCCACCCACAGAAGACACCGATTCGCAAAGATATTTAGGAGCTTGTCCCTGTTGACTTCCTGAAATTAAGAGCAGTACCTTGTTTTAGAAGCAACAGGCCAGTAGACAGTAGACTTCAGTCACGTAGTTGGAAATGCAATAAAAATACCAAATATAAATGAGGTATTGAAAAGAATTCAAGAAACACTGTAATCTTCAATTTCTAAAGTGCTAATCTGAGGCCTATTCATTTCGAATACAGGGCACCAGTTTATCGGGCACCATACCCGAGGAGTTGTCGAGAAAACGATGTCCAGTGAAGGGCAGAGGCCGGTAGCCAGAGATAGAATGCAGAACTACTAGTCTTCCTGAGGACAAGCAAGCTTAGGCTGAGAATCGAATAGATTAGAGTAGGAATTATTGAAAAGAGGAGGCTTATGCTACATATTACAGATTACATCCATAGAGGTGTATTATATAATGAATTTACCACTAGAGAGAGTAACAAGTCTCTATATTGAAGTCGACGTATATTCGTGCCGACCAATCACATCATATCTGTCTAAATTTGTGCCGACCAATCAAAGGCGATTTCTCATACCGACCAATCACAGTCTTACAACATCGATCAGGAAAATAACTAAAATAATATCAACATTTTTATAATGATTCGAACATGTCGATGTTTTCTTGTGAATATTGCAGTTTTCTTGCAATATTCACAAGTTAACATCGCCATGTCCGAATTATACAAATGTTGATATTATTTTAGTTGTTTTCTATATCGAAGTTGTAAGACTGTGATTGGTCGGTACGAGAAATCGCATATGATTGGTCGTTTTGAATCAGATCGACGTTAATTTATGACTTCACATCTGACTGCAGGGCAGATACCGCATACTCTCTCTAGTGCTAATGTTATACATGTAATACATCTCAATGATTACATCAGACATCAAGAAAAGAATGGTCAAGGCACTGATCTGGAATGTCACACTGCACGAAGCAGAGACCTGGACGATGAGAAAGGAGAATGTCAAACGAATAGTTCTAAGCGTTCGAGATGTGGATATGGAGAAGGATGGAAAGGGTCAGCTGGACAGAGCACAAATCAAACGAAGAAGTATTGAAGAAGGTGGAAGAGGAAAGATCCTTGATGAATACAATTAGAACAAGGCAGAGGAACTGGATGGGACATATACTGAGAGGCAACTCCTTGCAAAAAGACATAGTGGAGGGCAAAATGGAGGTGAAGAGGAAGACCGAGGGAAAAGTTCTTGGACTGGATGATGGAGGATGGATATGGGAAACTTAAAGAAAAGGTACAACACCGAGAAGAATGGCGTCGTTGGGCATCTGGACCTGCCGAGAGGCAGCAGACCTAAAGAAGAAGATGCTACATATACAGTTTTGATTAAATTCTTGTTCCACAGGTGCCAACTGACAGCATGCATAACACATCTTTCAATGGCTCAAGTCCATTCTTGAAGCGCTGGTGCTATATAAATGTCAGATTACCATTATTCAGAATCCAAGGGAAAACGATAAATAAGTACGTTTTTTGAATGAAAACGAAAGGAAAGTGGCCGAATGAATACACTACTATACAATGAACTTTTGCAGGATGGCAAAACAACAAAATGCACATTTGCCGAGCTTATTAATAACACACATAAGCAAACCTGACAGAGTAGCAGAGTACACATACTTTTAAAGGAATAAATTTTGAAATTGGAGAAATTCAAAGGAATTTCACTAAAAAATAAAACAAAAATTAAAATCCAACCTCAAACTTGACAATTTAAGAGCCGTCAGAAACAGCTTCAAGTGACATTTACTGTCACTTCGATGACCAAAGCTTCTTCTTCTTCTATGACCAAAGCTTGCAAAACAAAAATCACTAGTTCAGTTTTATGATAAAAGTCACAGCAGTAAAATGGTAAATCACTATGGGGACTTAACTGTAAAGAGTGTTGCTGCACATAATTGATATCTGGAAAGCAAAATAACAAGTTTCAAGGAGGCAAAAGATAATAATGATTAGAAGCGTTATATACCTAGTTGATTTGGCTGCAATCCCGAGAGCAATTAGGGTGAGCAGCCTCAAATTATTAAGAGTCAGAAGCTCTTGGTTATTAGCAATACAGTGTAGCTAAAAAAAGCCCAAACAATTTGTTCATGCATTGTGCATGCTATCAGCTCGTGGCCTTTCTGACCTGAAGCTCTTCAATGTGATCCACGGTGCCCGGTCTGCTCTAACTATTGTGCATTGGCGTGGTGGGGCTTTGCCTGGATGCACGACAGGAACAAATTCCAACATGTTCTTAGAAATTGCTCTGTTTGCGTTATCTACCTTGCAATAACTCATCTTACTAGCATATGTGGTAATAAAGTCGGGACTTGACTCTTCTCTGCTATCCTGTGCAACCAAATTCATGTTCTGCATGGATTGCGGGAAATGGAATTATCCCCATAGACATTATCCCTCCCCGGACATCATCCCCCGCTCCTGGGGTAGGATATTATCCTCCGAGTCTATGATATCATTAGTAAAAAATGACGCAAAAATATTAGAATAGGCCTGTGTTAAGGTGAACATCTATGCATGCGACACTAGTTCAAAAAATCACTTTAGGATTAGGATCCCTTTCCCCTTCCCCTCCCCTTCTCCCTTTTCCCCTCTCCTCTTCCCCTCCCTCCCCTTCCCTCCTCTCCCGGGAATTTTAGGATCCCTTCCCCTCCCCTTCTCCCTCCCCTCCACTTCTTTCCTCCCCTTCCTCCAACCCCCTTCCCCTCCCTTCCCATGTGCACTTCCCTCTGTCCTCCTCCCCTCCCTTCCCATGTGTACTTCCCTCTGTCCTCCTCCCCTCCCCGCCCCTCCCGGGAATTTTATTGAATCCCTCCCCCTTCCCCTCCCTCCTCCTCCCCTTCCCCAACTTCTTCCCCTCTGTCCCCTTCCCACCCCGTTCACAAACTCTCCTTTTGGTTGTAAGCGTTGAATTAAAATGTTGATATCTCTGGTTTTAAAGCGAATTGAGAACTGAAAAGGTTATGCTGTCCCACAAATTCGCATAAAAGGATAAAAAATGTTTGGACGTTTGTAATGAAGCGGTCTCGGAGTATACCTTGGGACACAATACATACAGATCTAAGATTTATAGTATAGATATTACACATGAAAATTATAGTGACCAAACAAAATGGTATGGACAAAATGGTATTAGGGCAAAATGGCAGCGTACAAAATGGTATGGACAAAATGGTACGGATAAAATGGAAGCTGAAATAGAAACTGGATTGACAAAAATAACGCTTGATAAAAGGAAGCTCGATGATTTTTGTAGCTGAAATAGAGCTCTTGTGAAGAAAAAAGCTTGAGTAATGGAAGTTGGATTGGCGAAAAGAATGCATGAGAAATGCAAGCTAAAAAGAAGATGCCATTACTATAAGCACATCATGTTTATGTCAAAATAAACAATACAACCTATATGACGCATTTGGCGGATTCGTGTTTTGAACCTATGAATGAAAAAGTATTGTGAAGGCAGACACAGAGAGCAATTCAGAGAGACACACAAACATAGGCAGGAATGTAAGACATAGAACAGGGTGGGGATGCCTTAGTTCACTGCCAATATAAGCAATGAAACATACATGACGCGTTTGGCGGATTCGTGTTTTCATCAAATGAATGAGCAAGTATTGTGAAACAAGATACAGAGAGCGATTCTTAGAGAGACACACAAACAAAGGTAGGAATGTAAGACATATAAGAGGGTGGGGAGGCTTCACAGACAAATATTAGCAATGAAACCTATATGACTTGTTTAATGGGTAAGTGTTTTGAGCAGTTGAATTAATAAGGATCATGAAGGGCAGACAGAGAAAAAACACAGACAGACAGGCGAATAGAGGGTAAGACACCTCGGTAAACTGGGAAAGACGAAAGACGAAAACACGGAAAACACGAATAAATAATGGCTATTTCTTATTTAATCTACAATGCAATGTAAATTTAATCTATACACCTCACACCCCAACACTACTAACATTACCCCAAATCATTTTTTTAAATTTTAGCCCTACGTTTGAATCAAATTTAAACAAATCTTCTGCACACGTATACGAAACGCCAAAGTTGGAATGTAAATACAATGCCCATCTGCCTTGTAAATAATCCTAAAACAGGCCACATACAGGCCATTGTGTTAATATCCATTTACCTAAGGCCTACCCCACACACTTCCACATCTGTGTTTGTCTTAATTACCCTCTGTCTATGTCTCTGTCTCTGTTATTAGCCTGCAAGACGAAAGTTGGAAAGAAAGCAAAGTGTTTACCTGTATACACAATTGGGCCCTAAACCAGGTCAAATACCTGCAATTTTCTTCATATCTATACACATAAAGCCTACACCACATTATTAATTATTTTCCGAGTTTCGTCTTCCAGGCCAATAACAGAGACAGAGCCATAAACAGAGAGTAATTAAGACAAACACACAGGTGGAAGTGGGTGGGGGAGGCCTTAGGTGAATAGATATGAAGAGAACGCCCTGTATTTGACCTGCTTTAGGGCCCAATTTTGTATACAGGTAAAAACTGCTTTCTTTCCAACTTTCGTCTTGCAGGCCAATAACAGAGACAGAGACATAGACAGAGAGTAATTAAGACAAACACACAGGTGGAAGTGGGTGTGGTAGGCCTTAGGTATATTGAGGTGACGAAAACGGCCTATATTTGGCTAGTTTCAGGGCTATTTTGTAAACAGGTAAAGATGTTAATTATTTTCCGAGTTTCGTCTTGCAGGCCAATAACAGAGACAGAGCCATAGACAGAGAGTAATTAAGACAAACACACAGGTGGAAATGGGTGGTGTAGGCTTTATGTGTATAGATATGAAGAAAATTGCATGTATTTGGCCAGTTTTAGGGCTATTTTGTAAACAGGTAAAGACATATTAATTATTTTCCCACTTTCGTCTTGCAGGCCAATAACAGAGACATAGACAGAGAGTAATTAAGACAAACACACAGGTGGAAGTGGGTGGTGTAGGCTTTATGTGTATAGATATGATGAAAATTGCATGTATTTGGCCAGTTTTAGGGCTATTTTGTAAACAGGTAAAGACATATGGGTGGAAATGGGTGGGAAGGCCTTATGGGGGAGGCCTTAGATATATGGATGTGAAGAAAAAGGTATGCATTTTACCTGTTCTAGGGCTATTTTTATACAGGTAAACATATTGCTTCCTTTGCGGCCTTGTTGTTTAAGGCCTATAATAGATCGAGTTTGGAATTTTGGGCAAATATATGAATTGGCAGCTTGGACTTCTACTTTAAGAACTTTGAGATCAAATTCAACAATTTTTATTCATTTTTAAATGTTAGAAGATACAATAAATAAAGGCCTCGGCACACCTGGGAACGGCGGTCCCAAATTATAACATTAGATAAATCAACCTGACGTGTCGTAATAGCGCGGTGTATAGGATGGGCGCATAGAAATGTTTCTTTTGCACTCCACACTTATAAAACGACCAACAGACCTCCAGCGTCACGAGCTGTTTGTAATGCTGCACTGCCACGCTTGAGAAATAGAAGCTGGACGAAGACTTTTTACAGGTAAAATGGAGGCTGGATTGATGAAAAAACGCAAGTGAAATAGAAGCTGGATGAAGACCCTTTACAAGTGAAATGGAAAAAACACAAGTGAAATAGAAGCTGGATTGACGAAAATAACGCATGAGAAATAGAAGCTGGATGAAGGTATTTCTACATGTGAAATAGAAGCTGGATTAATGAAGAAACGCTTAAGAAATGGATGCTGGATGAAAAACCCACACTTTTTGCCCATCCAATACTCCGCACTATCGATTTATGGAATTTTATAATTTGGGACCGTCGTTCCCAGGTATGCCAAGGCCTCTATGTGTGCCGGAAAAGCACGGAAACGGAATGCTGTTTACGGAAAGCAACTGTTTTCGTCTTGCTAACTTTACCGAGGTGGGTAAGACATAGAACTAGGTGGGGAGGCTTCAGGCCAACCCAATATAAACAATGCAACTCATATGGTGCGTTTTCGGTATAATATTACGAAGAGACGGAACCAGATGGTTCGGAAAACGGAAAATATTTTCGTGTTGCTAACTTTACCGAGGTAACCATGTAGCCTACCCGCGCGACGCCTAAACCAACTCTAACCAACCCTCACGACGCCTCGAGAGGATGAGTGCTGAATCTCTTTACCTTGGATCCCCGAAACGAATATCCGCCAGAACCCCTAAATCGAATTTCTAATTGCAACTCAATTTTTTTTACACTAAACCTGACTAATCTGTGTTATCAGCAACATTAGCAGGATCATTATTTATTCATTCTTTCCTTCATTCACTGGATTTATATAGCGCTCCTTGAGAAATCTCAAAGGCGCTCCCAGCCCAGCCACGGCGATATGTCATGTACTTAATTTAGCTCTGAATGGCTTTCGAGAGTTCGGCCGCTTTCTATAAAACTGTTTTCGGGAAAAAGCGGCATTCGATTTGCCCCCAACCCTTAACATGGATCTAACCGACCCTCACAAAGTAAGCAGACTTACTGGATTTATATAGCGCTCCTTGAGAAATCTCAAAGGCGCTCCCAGCCCAGCCACGGCGATATGTCATGTACTTAATTTAGCTCGTAATGGCTTTAGAGAGTTCGACCGCTTTCTATAAAACTGTTTTCGGGAAAAAGCGGCAGTCAGATCAATATTAATATGAAACAGAAACGCGAAATGCGTATACTTACAAAACTTTCAATTTCTTCGATCAATAGAACCACGCCATGCTGTAACTTGAGAAAATGGCGAACCGGAGGCGATCGTTAAACGTGCTTCATTTTCCGGTAAAAGCTGGTACCCTGTTTTACCGCAGTTAACACTAAGCACCAAATGGCAGCAGAGTTCATCATTGTCATCATAAATGTGAAGGCCTATATGCTATAATTATTATTTATCCCACGTTTTACTCGATAGCGCCGTTATAAAATTATTTTTTAATGTTAGTAGCACAACGTATGAAAGTTATTTTGTCGTGTTGTGTAAATAATGGCATACACTAGGCCCATGCAGTGAATGAATGCTTGATACACCATCTGCACCTATGGGCCTAAATGTAACCAGTTATTTTACTGTCTTGTGTCTTTTGGTAATCATCTTAATGGAAATGCACATCTGTCAAATTTACCCGTAGCCACAATCGATTAGAATTATTGCAATAGAATTATGCTATTTTGTATAGGCCTAAAAGGCTAATTATAATTTTGTTATTGATGCTAAGACTTCGAGTCTAAAATGAATGTGATATTCAGTTCTTTGTTTAGCCTAACTCTTAAACTAGACTGCATAGGCTTAATTTTACAGGCTACAAAGAAACATTTTCTGCTTTCCAGGGCTTTTTTAACGTGCAGTTGTACACAAAATGTGCAGTTCTAAATGGATATGTGCAGCTGTAGAAGCACTTCTGTCACAAGTTCTGTGCAGTTAAAACTAGCAAAAAGGTCGTTGTCATCCGATTGGAAATAATTTACCATGGAGGATGGGAAGAGAAAGCAGAGGTTGTGCAGTTCTAAAAATTCCTTTAAAACAGCCCTGCTGCTTTCCATCTTAGTTGTTTTTAACTCATTAACGAAGTTTGATATAAAAAATATATAGCGTCTGAGAAGTAACCTTGAAGGGTGCTATAACAAGTGCACATACAAACAACATAATGAAAGCTCATGTAATATGTCATATAGGCTTAGCCTAATATTAATAAGCCTGCCATACGCAGGACTATGTATAGGGACCTACTGAAATATTTCGGATCGGCCTATCGTTCAAAATGTCAAAATCGCAATCCAGTGTTCTTTTTCATTTTGGTCTATTATGCTAACGTGTGTTGACATCAACCACCATTATTTCGTGTTTTGCAATAATTTACTACAGGCTTAGGCCTATGGCCTAAAAATGATTATAGGGAATGGTAGCGGAATCTTACTGGAAAATATAGGTCATAGGTCAACCCGTGCTAGAGAGACATCCTTTGTGTTCTGCTTGAAGGTCACTAGCCTATAAATAGCTTGGATGAATAAAATTAACAAACACACAAATCTAAACTATATTAATAAAATTTACTTAATATACTAGTCCAAATTGAATATTTATCAAACAATAATTATGTGTGTTTCGGTTTCAAGTATTTTGTCATTCATGGATCACTTTTATGCATCCGATATCGTAAAGCCGTGTGGTCGACTAGGCAGCGCGTCCGCCCTTAGTATCGGAGTTCGGTGGTTCAAACCTAGCTTCAGAATAATTTTTTAATTTTTTTTACCATCTTCTTAAAACCAATGTTTTTCAAAGGCAGGGGTTAATGAGACATTTCATGTGATTGACAATCAATGCTCGTCGAAGGTTTCACCAATAAATCCTTACATATATTAGAGTAACTAAATCATTTTAGAGAGTAGTCCGTGGTGGTCCTGCTAGGTAGCAACGCTTTGTATTGTACATGAAGTGTCAATAGATGAATGAATAAAAATAAGCATAAATTTAAACTATATGAACCACATTTGACTTAATATAGGCCTACTAGTTAAAAATCGAATATTTCTTAAAGAATAATTATGCGTGTTTCGGTTTCAAATATTTTGTCATTCATGGATCACTTTTATGCATCCGATATCGTAAAGCCGTGTGGTCGAGTAGGCAGCGCGTACGCCCTTAGTATCGGAGTTCGGTGGTTCAAACCTCGCCTCAGAATAATTTTTTAATTTTTTTACCATCTTCTTAAAACCAATGTTTTTCAAAGGCAGGGGTTAATGAGACATTTCATGTGATTGACAATCAATGCTCGTCGAAGGTATCACCAATAAATCCTTACATATATTAGCTTAACTAAATCATTTTACAGAGTAGTCCGTGGTGGTCCTGCTAGGTAGCAACGCTTTGTATTGTACATGAAGTGTCAATAGATGAATGAATAAAAATAAGCATAAATTTAAACTATATGAACCACATTTGACTTAATATAGGCCTACTAGTTAAAAATCGAATATTTCTTAAAGAATAATTATGCGTGTTTCGGTTTCAAATATTTTGTCATTCATGGATCACTTTTATGCATCCGATATCGTAAAGCCGTGTGGTCGAGTAGGCAGCGCGTACGCCCTTAGTATCGGAGTTCGGTGGTTCAAACCTCGCCTCAGAATAATTTTTTAATTTTTTTACCATCTTCTTAAAACCAATGTTTTTCAAAGGCAGGGGTTAATGAGACATTTCATGTGATTGACAATCAATGCTCGTCGAAGGTATCACCAATAAATCCTTACATATATTAGCTTAACTAAATCATTTTACAGAGTAGTCCGTGGTGGTCCTGCTAGGTAGCAACGCTTTGTATTGTACATGAAGTGTCAATAGATGAATGAATAAAAATAAGCATAAATTTAAACTATATGAGCCACATTTGACTTAATATAGGCCTACTAGTTAAAAATCGAATATTTCTTAAAGAATAATTATGCGTGTTTCGGTTTCAAATATTTTGTCATTCATGGATCACTTTTATGCATCCGATATCGTAAAGCCGTGTGGTTGACTAGGGAGCGCGTACGCCCTTAGTATCGGAGTTCGGTGGTTCAAACCTAGCCTCAGAATAATTTTTAATTTTTTTTACCATTTTCTTAAAACCAATGTTTTTCAAAGGCAGGGGTTAATGAGACATTTCATGTGATTGACAATCAATGCTCGTCGAAGGTTTCACCAATAAATCCTTACATATATTAGCTTAACTAAATCATTTTAGAGAGTATTCCGTGGTGGTCCTGCTAGGTAGCAACGCTTTGTATTGTACATGAAGTGTCAATAGATGAATGAATAAAAATAAGCATAAATTTAAACTATATGAACCACATTTGACTTAATATAGGCCTACTAGTTAAAAATCGAATATTTCTTAAAGAATAATTATGCGTGTTTCGGTTTCAAATATTTTGTCATTCATGGATCACTTTTATGCATCCGATATCGTAAAGCCGTGTGGTTGACTAGGGAGCGCGTACGCCCTTAGTATTGGAGTTCGGTGGTTCAAACCTCGCCTCAGAATATTTTTTAAATTTTTTTTACCATTTTCTTAAAACCAATGTTTTTCATAGTAGTCCGGTCTCTTAGCGGTCGAAAACATCGTTATTGTGCATTTTGGTGCTACAAGCAAAAGAAAGATATTTTTGAGTTCAGGAAGAAATTCTAAGAAAAGTGTGATATAGTGCCAGTGGAAAAAATGGGAAAAATTTTTCCACTTTTTTCCAGTTTTTTCCCATTGGAATTTTTCCAGGAACATTAAATCATAATATTGAAATAGCTCATAACAAGCTGAAATTTCCAGGATATGAGTAGGAATATTAGTAGAATGAGATACGAAAAGTGCCAAACAATCCTTCAAGAGCTCTTTCCAAAATCCAAGATGGCGTACAAAATGGCCGCCATTTCTCAAGGTCATTAGTCATCACCTGGAAAAAGCTCGTAACAAGCCGAAATTTGCAGGATAGGCGTAGAAGTATGAGTAGAATAAAATTCCATAAGTGCCAAGCAATCCTTCAGGAGCTCTTTCTGGAAACCAAGATGGCGTCCAAGATGGCCGTCATTTTTACAAGGTCGTTAATTATCGTCTGAAAAATGCTCGTAAGAGGCTGAAATTTTCAGGATAGGTGAAGGAATGTGAGTAGAATAACATATCAAAAGTGCAAAACAATCCATCAGAAGTTCTCTCTGAAAACCAAGATGGCGTCCAAAATGGCCGCCATTTTTCATTGTTGTTATAGTTTTTCAACCTGAGAAGCTGGAATCACAATGGAAGCGACACATACCGTGGTTCGGTGGACGAACATTAATCCCCTGGACATTATCCAATATCCATCCTCCCATTTTACGTATAAAATTTTCAAGTGGACATAACTCGGGTTAACCCCCATCTGTGCAGTTGGCCTATTTCTGCATTTAATTGATAACGCTTTATTAATATTTTTTCACCGTGTCATTCCTTGTAAGATCATGATGGTAAAAACCTGATATTGCTGTTCAGATGTAAAGTCAAGACTTGTTAGTTCGATCCATTCTGCTATTCGTGACTAACAATAAGATTATAGTTAGAGTCATTTAGGTTTAGCATACATTTAAGTCGTCAATGCTGTGTTCGTCTTACCTTAGCGAATTTTTAATGCCGTTCGCATATAAAATTATATCTACAGTAAACATCAGCTGTGACGAACTTTGAACGATTACTGTAATAAAAGGTAACAAACAAGCTGCAGGTAGATAATGTGCGGGGATTATGTCCAGGGGATTAATGTTCGTCCTCCGAACCAGAGTACGTGTCACTTCCATAGTGATTCCAGCTTCTCACGTAGCAAAACTATAACAATAATGAAAAATGGCGGCCATTTTGGACGCCATCTTGGTTTTCAGAGAGAACTTCTGATGGATTTTTTGCACTTTTGATATGTTATTCACCTCCTATTCCTTCACCTATCCTGAAAATTTCAGCCTGTTACGAGCATTTTTCAGGTGATAATTGACGACCTTGTAAAACGACGGCCATCTTGGACGCCATCTTGGTTTCCAGAAAGAGCTCCTGAAGGATTGCTTGGCACTTTTGGAATTTATTCTACTCATACTTCTACGCCTATCCTGCAAATTTCGGCTTGTTACGAGCTTTTTCCAGGTGATGACTAATGACCTTGAGAAATGGCGGCCATTTTGTACGCCATCTTGGATTTTGGAAAGAGCTCTTGAAGGATTGTTTGGCACTTTTCGTATCTCATTCTACTAATATTCCTACACATATCCTGAAAATTTCAGCTTGTTATGAGCTATTTCAACATTATGATTTAATGTTCCTGGAAAAAATCCAATGGAAAAAAACTGAAAAAAAGTGGAATTTTTTCCCCAGTTTTTCCACTGGCACTATATCACACTTTTCTTAGAATTTCTTCCTGAACTCAAAAATATCTTTCTTTTGCTTGTAGCACCAAAATGCACAATTTTTCGCTAACATCCCGGACTATAGGCAGAGGTTAATGAGACATTTCATGTGATTGACAATCAATGCTCGTCGAAGGTTTCACCAATAAATTCTTACATATATATTAGCTTAACTAAAATAATTTTAATTATTAATTATTGATAAGGCCTAATTTTTGCAAATACATCATTTTTTCGCCCCACCCACCTCCACACCACTCCAAAATCGGGGCGCGGACATTTCCCCCTGGACAAAACCCCACGAACGACAACCCCTCCGGACAACAACATCCCCGGACAATCCCCCCTAGGGTAGAACAATTCCCCCTGGTAGAACATATTTCGTATAAGTGGTTGTACTGTAAAACGCCGGTGCTAAGTACGCAAGTTAAATTGATGAAAAGAATTCTCGCTAAATAGAAGCCGGATTGGTACAAAATAAATTTTAATTAAATGGAAGCTGGATTGATGAAAATGTTCTTGCCTAAATTGGAGCTAGATTGATGAAAATATTCATGTTTAATTTGGAGCTGGATTGATGAAAATATTCTTGCTTAAGTTGGAGCTGGATTGGTGAAAATATTCTTGTTTAAATTGGAGCTGGATTGATGAAAATATTCTTGCTTAAATTGGAGCTGGACTGATCAAATATTCTTGCTTAAATTGTAGCTGAATGGATAAAAAATCTTGCTTAAATTGGAGCTGGATTGATCAAATATTCTTGTTTAAATTGTAGCTGAATCGATAAAAAAAATCTTGCTTAAATTGGAGCTGGATTGATCAAATATTCTTGTTTAAATTGTAGCTGAATGGATAAAAAATCTTGCTTAAATTGGAGCTGGACGGATAAAAATAATTGTTATTTAAATAGAAGTTGGATGAAACGAAATTATACGTACAGAAATAGGCTATTTTCGCAGCAAGGGGGAATTGTCCGGGGGGTTAATGTCCTAGGCTAAATCAGTGGGGTCATTGTCCGGGGGTTATTGTCCGGGGCGTCATTGTCCGGGGGGTTTTGTCCAGGGAGGAAAATGTCCTACACTCCCAAAACTAATCCACCGCTTGACCTTACTTCAGGCTGCTTCAACTTGCTTCCGACGGGCCTAGTATCCTCCCAGCTGCTCTGATAACCTACTAGTTACTTCACATCTCTGAAGTAACATACATAGTCCATGATACTATAAGAAAGCCTTGGTTACTAAAAGATAACCTACCTTACTACAAGGATACTTGTAGTTGGCTTATTATTAAGTGTGTAAGTCTCAAGAAGCTAACAGAAAATTTGCGTTACGATTATTGCCACTGGGTGTACGCAGAACATGTTCAAAAAACAAATAGCATTATTATGCCTCATCTACATTAGTCTATAAGAGTTAAAAATAAGAAGCTTCCTGAGTTTCAATTCCCGCAAACAATCGACGGTTGGAGCGCGCGGTTCGTCATGTTCTCTTTTTCTGCATGCTTCACGTTATTCCCGTGTCAATTAAAAGAGAAAATTAGCGGGGGGAACAAATGTTTCATTATATAGAGCATATTCATATTTCAGACCCAGGCTCATGTTTAAAATAATGAATTATAAATTGCTTCTTTAAAACTGGAATTCAAAAAAAGGACCGAAAGACGAAGCTTGCAACTATAGGCGAATATATATTCTTCCCTTCTTCCCCACATTTTTTGAAAAGGTCATGCATGAGCGCCTCATTAAGTATATATATATATATATATATATATATATATATATATATATTGCAAAATTCTCCTCTCAACATGGCTTTCAAGCTGGTCATTCTACATGCATACCTTTAAAAATATGCAAGACAAAATTTCTGACGCAATGGACAAAAAAACAATACTCCATAGGAATTTTTCTGGACTTTGCAAAAGCCTTTGACACCATCAAGCATGGCATACTGTTAAAAAAAGCTATCCATCGAAGTCAGGGAGCTCGACGGAAAAAAGGGAGGACGAACAACGCGTACTGAGAGCATGGGGCATGCATGTCTGCTTGATGTCTGGAAAAGAAGCTGCGGAAGAAGGAAAGGACAAAAGGACGGTTATGGAGACGACCAACAGGCAAATGTAGCGGATGAGACGAACCAACGACAACGGACTGTGTATACCTATTACGCCAATCCGGGGAGTCGGGATACAGGACACCGGATCGACTCTGAAGGGACTCCGATAATCGGATTCATCATCTTCGCCCGCGGCTGTTCTCTGCCAATGATGGGACTTCGATCCGCATGCGGATTTATATGCCGTATATATTATCGAGCCACCAGTCTAGGCTGCTGCAACGACGCCATCGACTCTGAGCTGCCGTCACGTTACGGAATCGCTGCCTCGTCGTCTACCCAACGCGCCTCTCCGCCGCCCCGGGGTCCACGGTATTTGTGTTTATTGCATACGTTGTTTTTTTGTTGTTTTCATACTGGATTCTTAAACATAATTATCGGTTGTCATTATTTGGAATCTGATTGAAAATGAAACTTTTACAATCGCAATACTGGACTTTCCATGTAAAATGTATCAAATTGGATAACTTCATTTTCATTCATCCGTCAATCCATTCATTCATAAATTCATTCTTTCGAATCAATCGTCATGCATAAGTCTTAAAACCTTAGCTGCGAGATTTATAAATATCATTGCCGAAATCCCTATTGGTCAGAAGGATCCAACATGGCCGCTAGATTATATAGGACCACAACATGTGCACCATCGGGTTCGAATATGGAGATGCATGTGTGGGCCATTGCCTCTTCTCAATTAAGCCAGGACAATTGACTTTGAGCAGATCGCTCAAAAAAGTTCATCAACTGTTTGGCAGAGAAAATTAGGTTAAAAAAGGTCGACAGAAATTTTTGCCAGCAAAAGATGGAAAATTTTCGTCGGCGTCTCACCCATTCGTCCGCCCAAAATCTTCGGCCACCTTTTCGTCCCCCGCAAGTCTCCGCCCATGATGACAATAGGAGTTTGAAACAGGGTTCAAGAGAAGCAAATATATAAATTACTAGCTGTACCCGGCCACGCGTTGCTGTGGCTGAAAAGACCGCCCAACCAACCCTCCCTACCTACCTCCCTTCACCTGCCTCCCTCCGTCCCTCCCTCCCTCTCTACCTCCATTCCCCTCCTTCCCCTCTCCCTCTCCTTTCGCTCCCTCCCTCCTCCTCCTCCTCCTACCCCTCCCCCTCATCCTTCCCCTCCTCCTCCTCTCCCCTCCCCATCCCCTTACCTTCCCCTCCTCCCCTACCCTTCCCCTTTTGAAAAAAGCATATAAAAACCCGGGCGCTAGAATTTGAATGGAACGCTGTGTGAAAATTTGAAAGCAATCGGTGAAGAACTTACCGAGATCCTTGATTTTGTGCAAACCAACAGCTATTTATATATATATGCGCTACAAAAGGACGCGCGGATAACACGACCGTAATTGGAAAGCAACGTCGGGTGAGAATTGACGACTCGAATGCAAAGTTGTTTTTTTAGTCGAAAAGATTGCGCTTTTTCACAAAAAGCATTATACAAACCCGCTCGTATTCGAATGGAAAGTTTTGGTAAAATTTTTCAAAAGAATCGGTCAAGAACTTTCGGAGACCTTCGATTAGGAACAAACTTTTACATTTTTATTTCTATAGATTATTATCATCCAGTAAGACAAAACTAGAGCTCGTAATAAGAAAACCCTCTGTTTTACTCATATACTATATAAGCATGTTGAAGGTCGGCTGTCAAATCTACAGAAGGGCTAGAAGAAGAAGAGAAAAAGGGTGAGGAAAAGGAAGAAGAGGAGCTAGAGGAAGAGCCGAAGAGGAGGAGGAAGTAGAAAATGTAGAACAGGTATACATAGAACAAGGGAGGAGGAGAAGGAGGAGGAGCAGGAGGAGCAGGATGAGCAGGCGGTGGAGGAGGAGGCGGCGGTGGTGGAGGAGGAGGAGGTGGAGGAGGAGAAGGAGGTGGAGGAGGAGAAGGAGGGGGAGGAGGAGAAGGAGGAGGAGAAAGTGGCGAACGATGAGAACAAAAAGGGGGAGGAAGAAAAGTAGAAGAAGCAGAATGGGGTAGAGGAGACAGTGGAGGTTGAGGAGGTTGAGGAGAAGGAGGTTAAGTTGAAGGAGGAGAAGTAACAGAAGGAGGAGGAGAAGGAGGAGGGAAATGAAGAGATTGATGATGGTGGTGAAGAGGAGGATGTGGTGGAGGAGGAGGAGCAGGAGGATCAAGAGCATGTCTAGGAGGAGGAGAAGGTTGTGGTGGTGGTGGTGGATGAGGAGCAGGAGCAGAAGAGGACAAGAAGGAGGTAAAGGAGTAGGAGAAAGTAAATGAGGAGGAGGTATAGGAGCAGGAAGAGGAACCGGAGAATGAGGGCTGAAGTAAGAAGGGGAGAAGGAGGCAGAGAAGGAGGCGGAAGAGAGAAGGAGGAGGAGAACGAGGAGTAGGAGGAGGAGGAGAAGAATGAGCAGGAAGCTGATGATAAGAAGGAGGTGGGGAGGATGAGCAGGACGAGCAGAGGAAGAAAGTGTTGGAAGAGAAAGGGAGGCGGAGGAGCAGATTTTGAAGGCAAACAATGTATAGCTAATTTGCATAGAAATAACCTTGGAGGAACCCGTCAGCTCAGCATGTTTAGCGAGTGGAACAATCTTTGGCACTTATTGTCTGCCAGTCAAACTTGAAGCAGAGGCTGATTGGCAAGCACGTATCTATGGACACGCCTACTGAATGCGTCACTTGTCTGGTCTACGGAGAAACTGACGATTTCAGACCTTGGGCTTTAAGTAGATAATTAACATGCGATTCGACTTAAAGTACTTAGCATAATTACAGCAAAAAAGATAACCAAGATTTGAACTGAATTATATAGTTTGAGTCACGGAGATCTTAATGAAGCGTCTGATGAATAATTGTTTTAGGATGCCAACTGACAAAGATTAGTAGGAACTTAGGAAGTTAATTTCGGACAGGATATTAAATTTTTTCCATAGTTTCAAAGGCCGTTAAAATGTGCAAGATTCGAAGCACATGTCGCCGTATACACAAACAAGACAAGTGGATATCTAATCTAAGACAGGACTGAAACAAAACGTCTTATAATCTAAGAAGCACAAGAAAGGAAGGGAGTCGGCAGCAGTGTTGAAGTTGTCCGATTGAGATATGTTTATTATAAGTGGTGATCTACGAAACCTGTTCTATAGGTTTGTGAGACTGGTTAGTGCTTTATGATGTGTGCGATGGACTGCAGCTTGAAATGCATGCTGAACTATCAATTGAGGGGTTATGGCGTTCAAAGCCCCCTCATCACATCGGGAAGAGCTTTCGAGAAATCGAAAGACCAATGGATTTCAGACGAAATATACATTAGAACTCATGATGGTAAAAAAGAAACATGGCATAACAACACTGCAGGCTTACACTATAAGCTTACAGAACGGGAGCAATAAATCTGTCTCAATAGATATTATAATCTGGGCTTACACTATACAGAACTGCATGGAACAATTAATCTGTCTCAATAGATAATCAAAAAAAACTGCAATGAGTCAATATCGACTGCAAAGAAGGTTCATGATGAATCTTGCGAAAGAAACAGAATGCAAAGAGTGTAATTCTAGTAAATAATATAATAAGGCTGCTTGGTGGATACTTTTGAGTTAAAAGTTGCACCAATCAAACACGCTAACGGTAAAATACAAGCAGACGACACGAGGAGAGAAGCACTTTTAAAATAGTTAAAAGATGCCGGTGTCACGAAATAGAGTATCCCCCGTATTAATTGTATCCCCCAAATTAAAAAAGTCGAAAAAACCGCATCCGCGTGTATTTTTTTGCAAATTAATTTTCATCTGCTTTGTTTTAAACAATGACACTAACAGGTATGTTTATTCCTACTAGATAATTTGTTTTGCCCTATTTTTAGAGCACTTAAAACATTTAAAACACTTAAGAACACTCAGAGACACTAAATAAATTCGAGTTGCCTTTATCTGAGCATTGCTTAGGACACTTAAAACAATTAGAGTCACTTTAAATTTTGATTACTGCATAAAAAAATTTATTATGCGCATTTTTCCAAAAAGGGGATAGAATGGTTTATCCCTCCGGATAGTATAGACCGGTTAACTCCATCCGGGGGGATAGATTAATTCATCCCCCGGATAGCTTTCAGGGGGGATACTACGTTTCGTGTCACCGGCACATGCTCATAATAAGTAAGTAAATAAGTGAGGAAGTATATTCTTTAACATAACCAGCTGCAAAACAGCACTCTGGTTCTCATTGAAAAACATATTCCTGAATTTCTACAGAATAGTCTATTAATAACATGGCTGACCCCTCGCCAGAGGGAATAATCCTAGCCTGAAGGGAAAGAAGAGTCTATTAATAACATGATAAAATAGATAGTACGAGGCCTGGATGGAGTCACTATATACGGAGGTATATACATCAAGGAGAAAGCATTGCGTATAGTATTGTTACTAAGATTCAACAAGAAGAAGAAATTTAAAAAAATGGGGGGGAATCGGCAAACATCTCACAATACAAAAAGGAGATCCATTACATAGACAACAAAAATTTCCAGTCTACAGAGCGCATTCCATAAAGCAGAAAAATAATGAAAACGATGATGCAGCAGATTTTCCATCCAGGTCGGAAAGCTGGACAATGCGAAAAGAGCATGTGAACAGAATTTTTCAGCAGAGATAGATTGGCTATGCAGTAGATCGAAGGTTTTCAAGACTGCACAAGATATAATTTGATAGGCCTGTGCAAATAATTCTGCTAGACAAAGTCGTTGAACAAAACTGTATTATACTCCGGTGACTTGGACATGTATACTGTATAGAGAGTTGATCGAAACTCACTCATTGCACAGCGTATACAAATAAGAACCGAAGTAAAAAGAAACAAAGGACACAGTGGACCATGCAAGACGACGCTGGAAAGACAAAAGAAATGCGGACGCTACACGTCAATAGGTCCTGGTTATATTCTAAAGCTGTCTTATACTCAAAAAGAAACAGTGGACTTGAAAAATGATCGAGGACAATGGAGATAATCTATTTCTACCCATCGCATTCAGATGACTGGCGCCATGAACTGCTGATACCGATGTTGCAGCTGCTGCTGCTGCTGATGATGATGACGACGACAACGTTGGCAATGATGATGATGATGATGATGATGACGACGACAACGATGGCAATGATGATGATGATGATGATGATGATGGTGGTGGTGGTGGTGGTGGTGGTGGTGGTGGTGGTGGTGGTGGTGGTGGTGGTGGTGGTGGTGGTGGTGGTGATGATGGCGATGATGGTGATGATGATGATGATGATGATGATGATGATGATGATGATGACGACGACGACGACGACGACGACGACGACGACGACGACGACGAAGATGATGATGATGATGATGATGATGATGATGATGATGATGATGATGATGATGATGATGATGATGATGATGATGATGATGATGATGATGATGATGATGATGATGATGATGATGATGATGATGATGATGATGATGATGATGATGATGATGATGATGATGATGATGATGATGATGATGATGATGATGATGATGATGATGATGATGATGATGATGATGATGATGATGATGATGATGATGATGATGATGATGATGATGATGATGATGATGATGATGATGATGATGATGATGATGATGATGATGATGATGATGATGATGATGATGATGATGATGATGATGATGATGATGATGATGATGATGATGGTGACGGCAACGATTACGACGACGATGATGATGACGATGACGATGATGACGACGACAACGATGACGATGAAGTCGATGATGATGACGGTGACGACGACAATGGTGATGATGACGACGATGATGTTGATTGTGTTAAATCGCAAGTGTGATTGCTTTGTCGTTTAGTGTTTTTTCGAGAAAGAAACTTCGTTGGATGCTCTACACCATTATGAGGACGAGTGTTCAATCCTCTCCCTCGCCGTCTCATTTCCTCACCGACAGTGTACCGGCACAGTGTCTTCATCATAGCCATTATGAGTCTGCCAGCGAACGCATGGCAGAGATCTAGAA
Source organism: Lumbricus terrestris (assembly GCA_949752735.1). Lineage (NCBI taxonomy): Eukaryota > Metazoa > Annelida > Clitellata > Crassiclitellata > Lumbricidae > Lumbricus > Lumbricus terrestris. The sequence goes on from OX457039.1 coordinate 8,708,173, forward strand.
TCATTTTACTGTCATGGCGAGGGTTTTGAACCCCGACAAAGCGACCGATATCAAGAATATATAATGCATAAGCTGTATATAGAATGCATAATAGACCTATAATGGATAGTAAATAAATATATATATACTATAATATATATATAAAGATATGCATATTGCCGCACTGCATATAGAATGAATACAGGTATATACATACACGTCGTACAACCATGGGCGAAGACTTAGGGGGAGAAGGGGACGGTCCCCTCCAAAGTTTGCGGTGGGGGACGGAGATGCTTATATCCCCCAATATTTCATAAATATCTCTATAAATTTTTGCAGTGTTATATATCCACTTTTATCCATGATGAGCAATTTTTAGGATGACAGATTAAAATGCTACCATTACAGTGTGCAAATAAAAGAAATCTAAAACAATGGAAGGGAATACATATTGAAATCTTAAACCATGTATCTGAGTACTTTAATCGTCATGAGTAATTTGTTTAGATGACAGCTTAGAAAGGTACGGTTAGAGCGTGCAGATCCAAAATATTTTTAGCAATTGGAGGGCCAATTGAGAGGAGACATTTATTGAAGTCAAACCATTATTTTCAGCAATGAAATTATGAAAAAATTGTTGAGATGTCAGGTTAAAATGCTATTACTGCTGTGTGGAAATTTAAAAAATTCTTTAAAAATGGAAGGGGGCATTTATTGAAATCTTAGACCACGTCTCCGAGCACTGTAATGAGTTGTTAGGGTGACAGCATAAAAAGCTACGGTTTCAGCGTGCAAATCCAGACTTTTTGCAGCGTGCAAATTAAACTCTTTTCAAGCAATGGGGAGACATGTATTGAAGTCCGAGGACATGTGCACGTCTCTGAGCACTGAAATAACGTGTAATTTTGTTAACACGAGAGCCTAAACAGCTATAGCAACAGCGTGCAATGTGCAAATCCAAAAAAATTGTAAGCATATGGAATGCATGCAGCACTCTAAAATATTGACCCTTTCCGTACCATGCCACTTTAGTCCTGCGTTACCGAAGATGTCTGAGCGGATTTGGAGAGTTTCATGGGCATATAGATTTATGCAACTTCAATTTGATTTAGAAACATTGAAAACTTAAAATTGGCTTACATAATTTTCCACTTTCTAACATGTTTTGATTTGCAAGTTTATATAATTATTGATCAGTTCAGCTTTTTTGAGTATGTTCTTTAGGCTTACTGCTATCGATAGTAATAGAAACACATTGGGATTCACCGTCTGGCCGTCTGACGGGCGCCGACCTTTTAGCAGGTCTTTTTGGCGACGCTGCTGTAGGCCTACTTTGCTAAATATCTGCATTCGATAGAAGGCTCTATATCACTACCAGAAGATTCTGGGCAAAACAATGGTACACATGTGCCCTCTTCTTTGCCGAGCGGTTTATGCAACATCGTATTTACACACTCTACTATCGACCATGAATAATTAAATATGCAATAAACGCGCAACTTTTGTCAGTATCGAATAATATGCACAAAGATAATATGCAGAGAATAATAATTTATGCAGAGATTAATACGCAGAGAGCAAATTTTTCTCTTAGTTTCTACATTCAGTAGGTGTCATAAACTCAAACACTGAGCACGCCCTGTCAGGCTATCAAGCTAACGCGACACAGATTTCTATAATATTCTAGGAAGTTCGACGTACGTCATAAGGTAGCGCGGCCTTAAAATCCATGACGTACGGCATACGTCACAAGGGACAGAAGGGGTTAAACTACAGTTTATGAGCAATTTTATTGAGACGACAGTCTAAAATCCTACCATTACAGCGTGGAAATTCAAAATAAATTTAAGCAATGGGCAGGGGACATTAATTGAAGTCTAAAACCGTGTCTTTCAGCAATGAAATTGTGTGAAATTTCGTTTAATGACAGCCTTAAACGCTACCATTGCAGTGTGGAAATTTAAAAAATCGAAATGAAGAGAGGGAGTTCACATTTTCCTCACCGAATCCCGCCCTCTGCTCGGTGTTTCACGCCTCGGTGATCGTCCTTCGGCCGCTCGTTCCTCAACCCCCACCACCACCAACGTCCGGAAAAGTATCCGTCTATGCATATATACAACCATACTGTAGAGTGTAGAATATATAAACTATTCACACATACGCTCACACACATGCACACACACGCAAACACAAATATATATATAAATATATATATATATATATATATATATATATATATATATATATATATATATATATATACGAGCATGCATAAACTTGTACAATTATCGCAATCAAAGTTAGTCTATATATATTACATTATATATTATATATATAATAAGATTCTGCTACACACTGACGTTATATCTATGCAAATCAGTACAAAATGGTATATATATATATATATATATATATATATACCAACATACATCGTTGTGCACTGTATTTTATTGCATTTGAGCATTTGTAATTGTAAATCGTCTCTATAATGTTTAACCATCGAGCTACAAAGGGGGTGGTATCCACCCCTAAGTTGTCCCAAATAATACTTGCTTCGTTTGGAATAAACTTTTGACATTTAATGTAGCTGTAGAGTGTTCATTTGCACACATTTTGACGTAAAATTTGTGATGATACTCTATACCGTTCAAAAGTTATACCCGATATACCCGAGGTACCAGGGAGGTGTGGATACCATCCCCCTTAGATTATCGACTATAATCTTATCCCTCATTTAATATGAAGAGACACAAATTGTACCATTCTATAGAGGGAATGTGGGGTTACATTTCCATGCTCATCCAGAGAACCGTAAGTGCTCAAAATAAATCAAAATATATAAAAATAGGTTTTATTCTTATAAAAATGACATGTTTATCTACTCTTACGATCCATAATTTATTTTTGAAGAGATATATTATGTCATTCTATAGAGGGCAAGTAGGGTTTTCTGCATACCAATTAATTTGACTTTAGGTGACTGGAAGTGCTAAAAATAAATTAAAATGTTTGAAAATGTATGGGCTCTTACAACGCAAATCGATATTTCTGTGCAAACTTTGTCAGCAGCTAATGAACTTATATTAGCTGAAACAGATATTGACGATGAATACATACATACATGCATGCACACACAAATACATACATGCACACAAATATGCATACATGCATATTATATACATGCATGCATACATGCCTACATACATACATACATGCATAAATACATAATTACATATATATGCACGCATGCATGCCTTTGTACATACATTCATACATACATAATATTTACAAACATACATACGTACATGCATACATATATACATGCATACATACATATATATACATATATACATACATAATTATTAACACACGTGTTCAAAACACACGGAATCTAATATTCTGTTCATGCATAAGTGAACGTTTGTGGAATCAGATCGTCCTCATGTAAGAATTGCATAATTTTGAGTTACATTCATAAATTTTAAAACCTAAATATACTATTTTGTGCAGAAGTGAATGCTCTATCCATTGGTGTTTTGCAAGTTATGATATCTCAAACCAAACCCAAAATCCAGGGGGTAACCACCACCACCACCCACCCCCCCCCCCTTTGGTAGTCCATGTCACAAAAAAAGCTTGGCAGCCTGACGGTTAATCTAGGCGTCTCTTTGGGTGAAATTTCCCCCAAGGAATGAGAGTTACCCCAGGTAAATCAAGATGTGCTGTACATAGCATCTCCCGAAAAAATATGTCTGCAACATTTCCATACCCCCCCAAAAAAAAAATCGACAGGTTTATTTAAGCACGTGAAGAATTTGACTGCGAAGCATAAAAGTACTAAAAAGATTTTTTTTTAATCAATAGGCTAATTTTGACGAAAAAAAAGGTGATTAGCTTTTTGGGAAGTAAAATTTATGTTTCCGTTGGGAAATTTTGTGAAGGACTAGAAAATGGTCGTCAGAAAAAATTCCATTCCATTTTTCAAGCAACCGTAGAAACCAAATTCCCCCGCCACAAGCAGGAGAACTATAGATTAAACACTGGCCTCTATAGTATATATAGGGTGAACCGTCAGAAGCGCCTCCAGTGTGCAAGACCCCGCGAGAAGAAGCTGGTTTTGAGAATTAAGAGAAAGGAAGGAGAGAGACTGATAGAAAGAATGGAAGAGTGGATAGAGCGTGTCGTATCATATCGCATCATTTCATAGCACATCATATCATATCATACTTATATATAATATTATGTACATACATTAATATATATATATATATATATATATGCCTGTCATGCATAAGCAGTTCGCTGAATTCAGTGGGGGTGCTACCATTTAGGTCACTGCAGGTCATTTTACTCTTGACCTGCCTTATGAACTGGCTAAATTCCTGGAATATTTAATATATTTTTAATTTTTTTAAATTCTTCGACCTGCTGAATTACTCCCAAGGTCCTGACGCCATCTGCTGAAATCTTATGGCTGGCGCCGCCACTGATTGAACTGGCTAATGAAATTGGTAGAAATACGTCCCTACATTGGCTTCCTGTTCGCGGAAAGCCAGAGATCTAAGGCAGGGCTTAAAGTGTGACCAGACGGTCGTGGAAGGCGTCCATGCACTTCTTGTCAAATCTGAATGCCGTTATGCCACTTATTTTTCCAGCACATACTGAAAAGTTAAGAAACGTTTCAGGCACTTTTTTACACTTTAGGCACTGATTTAAGGACAAACCCAGCTTCTGAATAGATTTCTTGGAAAAAGTTTCTTTGTTCTCTGCTCAGCAAAAAAGCTCTGTTTGATAAAAGAAACTCATGGTAAATTAAAATTGAACACTGGCCAACCACAATTTTCTAAATGGATCAAGTCCCTCAATACTTTTCACAAAATATAAGTTGCAAGTAGATTGATAGGCTACATCTAATAAAATGCAAGTTTGCCAGATTTTGACTTGACATCGGAAGACGACTTATACATAAAATACACAATGCACCGCAGCTCTGAAGGTCGCAAAAAGTTGATAACTTTATATAAAAGTGTTTTATATAATTAGTATATATGACAGTATATATATTGGTGTATATCCTCTTTCCTACTTAGTTAAGGTTTGATGTTTCATAGTTAAGGTTTTCTTACTTTATATAGTTTGGCATTGATTGTTTGCATTGATTTTTTCAAGGTTTGTTGCTTAACATCATCATGTTTAGATCTGCATATTATGTTGCATCGTGATGTTAGAATTTGTAACGTTTAGTTTTCTTAGTTAAGTTTTGATTAATAATGATGGAATATAGAACATAATTTTTTTTGGCGTCACGCTTATTGCAGTGAGCTTGTAAATGCCTAGTACCAGAAAATCTGCATAGGTGGCCCTAACCAGCGGGACTCTGCAGTCCGTTCTGGGTTTCCTTTTGTTACCAAGAGTTTTCATGTTGATTTTGATGTGATGCTATATCTTGTTTGCTTCTTGGCTCAATAAAAAATTGATTGATTGATTGATTGATTGATTGATTGATATGACAATATAAAATTATATATATATTCCTCTTTTGCTGCGTCGCACAAATTTCGAACTCCACTTTATTATTTATTTGCCCCATTCCCTCGTTCTCGGCTGAGCTACGGCGCTGTAAAAATCGTCTTATTATTAAAAATTATTATAAATAGTCTTGTTATTATTATTATATCACCGCAGTTTATTATAAAAACCGCATCGTGGAGTTGCATTGACAGGATATGTCTATGAGTTTACACTTAACAATGGTCAATTTTGGTTATTAAATATATGGAAATATGCTTTGTATTATTGCATTCGTAAGACGACGCAGTTACAATAAAGTTCAAATTTGACACTTGTACGACACAATACATTAGCAGCATGCATGTGCATACTTACTTATGCAAACGCATATACATGTGCATACACGCAACCATGGTTTACATAGCACGATATATTTACATACGATGTCATATACACACATGCACGCACACACATAAATATATTATATAGTATATATTTATCATTGTATTGTATTGTATTGTATTTAAACATTTACAAAGCGCCTCTAGTAGGGTGAACCGTTCAGAGGCGCTCCCAGTGCGCAAGGCCCCGCGAGAAGAAGCAGGTTTTGAGAAGAGACAGAGCAGAGGAGAGACTGACAGACAGAAGTGTAGAGCGAACAGAAGGAGAAAGAACATTCCAGAGAGAAGGACCAATTGAGACAAAAGATCGAGACTGAGCCACACGCATGATTATATTGTGCGCATAATGTGTATAGATCTGTATATTCGAGTGTTTTAGCGTGTGTCCTCTGTGTGTGAGGGATTTCTCTTGAAGTAGTGCTATATAAATGCACGATTGTAATAACGATTACGACATGTGTTTGCATATATATATATATTATATATATACATATATTGTGCATAAATTGTTACGTAAAGACAAATTAAAAGAATAACTAATTGTCTGTATTTGATTTTCGACCTTGATTTCAATTGATAGGAATATGAATGATCGTGTACAGTAATGCACAATAATATTTTTGTTATTTTTACATGCATAAATATTCACTTAAAGTATAATTATTGATTATTCCGTGCGCATGCATAAACCTCATATATAATATATATGATGTTTATGCATTATATATATAATATTTTGTGTAGGCCTATATATGTATATTAGAGCTGATTATTTAAACGATTAACCCATTAACTACCAACTTTTTTGTTTTGAAGAACACTAACTTTTTCAACATACCCTGGCATGTATACATGGGAACCAGGTTTAAAAAACTAATTTTAGGTACCTTCTGGGAAAAAACTGGTGTCAATGTGGTGCACCCTGGGAGGGTGCGCTAGTAGTTAAGCAGTACTTTACATGCTTAATGTCTAAGGACGCAAAGCACGTATCATTTGTCATAAAATTCAGTTTTTGGCTAAATTGAATGTCGTGGTATTGCTTGACAATTTAACCAAAAACTGAATTTTACGACAAATGATACAGTCCTCCTCTTGCCCCAATTTGTTGAGATCTCAGATGCTTTTCTATAAGCAGAATTGACAAGATTTTGGAGAATTTCGTTCATTAGATAACTAGCTTCGTTTGTAGAATATTCTTTTGGGGTGATTTTCGTTAATAGAATATAGAAAAGGGTGTTAACCAAATATACTTGCATCAAAAGCTTGTGATAATGTGCAATTGAACACTTTGCAAATAACTGTTTCTTTAAAATAGGATCGGACAGGTCGAAAATCAACTTTTCATCGTACAAATCGAGAAAATGTCGTTTCGGTCGCTTATTTTGGTGAAATCACCAAAGCGCCAACACCATTAAAATTAATTAAAGTTCATTCGGAAGGTGGCGACATCATATATACCTTATGTTGACGGGATCCATCATGCCCAAGGGTTCACCTCGCCCCTAGTTTCTCCACTAAATTTTCAAAGGGTGGGCCAATTTTTTTATTCGTACACGCTACTATTTCTCTTTGTTTTCTCTGTCACCTTATCCGCTGCATTGATTGAAAGCCTGTATGAACCTGATGGGGGAGGGACGCGTCCATTTTGTCCGCAAGAATAGCTGGTGACAAATGTGCAAATTTCTCAATGGGGGCTGTAGCCGGATTTGCTCTCCTGGATTCGCCCCCGACAGGGGCCTACTGTAACAACGCACGTGTGTATGAATAGACTATTAGACGTGAACGATATATAAATCTAAGTGCATAAATTCATGTGAAGCTATTAGCTCAGTTTATGCAACTTTAAACTACAGTTGAATACTTATTTGTTCATATTCAGTAGTATATAATCACACAAGGCTTTGAGCAAGGACAAAGACAATGTGCATCATAAATTGGGTCTTCTCTTCTTCACCAAATTATGTTAATGTTCAATGCCATAATTGTATCATGTTTGTTTGTTGTTTTGGTTGAGGAAAAAATAAATAAATAATAATAAATAATAATAAAGCTTACGATTCCCATTCGTTCATTTCTGTAATGCATTGAATCTAATTTTGAATTAAAACGACCCTAATAATAAATAAGTTAATTAATCTGCATTGGTTCCTCGAGTGTGAAAAACATGGAAAGAAGAAATTTTTTCGCTCTATTTCCTTAAGATCATGAGGTCTTCCGTCTACAGAAATTTTTTGGGCTGCATGCGATTACGTGATGTTCATAATTGCACTGGCATACTGACTTATTCAGTGCTTAAAGTGCACAAAGAGAAGTGCCTGGACGCCCATTATTACCTTTCCCTGCTTTGCTGGCCTAAATAATGGCAGGACGGCTTTCAGATTTGAAAATAAGTGCCTGGACGTCGTCCATACCGTCCTGCACTCACACTTTAAGACCTGCATATACTTACTTACTTTAAGAAACAAATAAAGAGCGGTCCCATAAATCATTTCCACGAGGAAGCTGTATACGTATGCAATGAGAAGCGTTGTCGACTTCATTTTGTTTAGCCTCGGCATATGAGAGCGCTCGGCCAGCACTTTCCTTCGGCGAATGACCGTTCCGTTGATGCATGCAGCACAATGTACCGTTGATGTACTCATTTCATCTACGTTGGAAGATGTTAACACCAGGGGCGGCGCCAGGATTTCAATTTGGGGGGGGACTGAAGTTGACCCAGAAGTTGAAAGAGGATAAATCGTGGAGAAAATTTCCGTGTCTATTCGCCAAAATTTCTGACCTTTTTTAGTCATTTGGTTTGAAACCCAAGAAATATTCCATTTTTCAGTCAAAAAAGCTGACGACCATTTTAGTCATTTGGTCTGAATCCCAATTTTCCCTGTCCTCAAAAAACTTGATGACTGTTTTAGGGGTAGGGGGGCTAAGTCGAAAATATTTCATTTTCCCTGTGCAAAAACCTTGATGACCTTTGGAGTGGGGGCTTAGTCCCCTAGCCCCTAACGCCGCAACTGGTTAACACAAGCGGCAGAAACAGCTGCCATGGCAGAGTTTGAACACCTGACCTTCGTACTGATTTTACAACACGCAGTGCCAGTCCCAGAAATAGAAAAGAGGAGGGCGCCAGCAATTGCTTACAAACAAAAACGCAGAGTATATATATACAACTATAGATTACTTATAGGCTATAGGCCCTATGACTAAAAAGATGCAGACTTATGTTACACAAAAATGTCTTTACTCATATTGAAACCTGAATCTCCACCACTGCTCGTATGCATGCCAAGTCAGTGCCAATCCCAACAGAAAAGATGAGGAGGGCACTAATCGTCCATGTCACGACACGGTATCGCTATATATAATATATATAATATATATATATATATATATATATATATATATATATATATATATACAACTACATATTTAAAACTGAAACATGATCGCCTTCTATGATGGATCTTTCAACCGATACGCAGACAACACGCACCAATTCTTCGACGGTATCAGGTTTCATCAACGTTCCACCCTGCATCGCGTAAAAATACAAGCTCCACATTATAAACAGGAATTAAGACTCGGTTGACACCGATGCAACTAGATCAATCACGTGGCATTCACAGTCCCAGTCCCACTCACCAGTTCACTCACATCGATCAGCAAAACGCGGACCAAGCAGGACGTCTTAGAAGCGGACAGGGGACAATGGACCAACCCTGAAGCGGAACAAATCCTGGATTTCTATAGAAAGAATACGATTGGTGCATTCAAATTCATATTGTCTATTCGTCATTTATTTTTATTTATTAGCCGTCACGACCCCCTCCGGGATTCTAATGACTGCAAACGACCCCATCGATCCGTCCGTCTCATGCGAGCAACATGATAGAGCGCTGGCGATTAATAATATGACGAGCTGCTTCTGCAGTGATGGGAAGAAACTTTTTGGATGAATTATGTGCGATATATGTCTTCCAAAGAAGTTTCGTTACGCGGATGACACGAGAATTAATAATCCGTGCACACATTCAATGGTCTCCTGTGCTTCATTTTTAGTATCTGTTTCTCTGTCTGTATGTCTGTATGTCTGTCTGCCTGTCTGTCTGTCTGTCTGCCTGTCTGTTTGGCTGTCTGCCTTTCTCTATTTCTCTCTTTTTCTCTCATTCTCTCGTTCGCTCTTTCTCTTTCTCTCTACATGTATGTCTGTCTGTCTCTGTATCATAAACTTCTTTGGAAGACATAATTATATCGCACATTCATCCAGGGTTTATGTCTGTCTGTCTGTCTGTCTGTCTGTCTGTCTGTCTCTATTTCTCTCTTTTTCTTTCATTCTCTCGTTCACTCTTTCTCTTTCTCTCTGTATGTCTGTCTGTCTCTCTATCCAAAACTTCTTTGGAAGACACATATATCGCACATTCATCCAAGGTTTCTGTCTGTCTATCTATCTATCTCTCTCTCTTTCACTCACTCAGACAGACTCGTTCACTCACTCAAGGTCCTCACAAAGAGGCAAGAGGGTACTTACTTCCCCTGGCAAATTGACACTGATTTTTGTATCTAGTATGTTCTTTCTGATTTAAAAAAAATTATTTGCGTTAAAACATTAATGATATACAATTGAAACACAAACTGACACTGTCTCTGTCTCTGAATTACTGTCTCTCTGTTTCTATGCCTCTGTCTCTGCATCCATCTCTGTCTATGTATCTCTCTCTCTGCCTCTTTCTGTCTCTGTCTGTCTCTGTCTGTCTCTGTCTGTCTGTCTCTGTCTGTCTGTCTCTCTTTCTGTCTGTCTATCTACCTGTATATCTATCCATCTATCTATCTGCCTGTCTGTCTGTCTGTCTGTCTGTCTATCTGTCTCTTTCTCTCCCCCCCCCATGTTCTTAATATCCTGCTTTGCACTTTCCGAGCTCTTACTGAGACATTTGACATTAAATTTGACCGTTGTGTTTTGCAATTCCAGCATATTTAATTCCATTTTTCTCTGTCTCTCTCTGTCTGACTCTGTCTATCTTTACTTGTCTCTGTCTCACAGTAACTGTTTCTGGTTTTTTCTCTTTACTTTTGCCTCTGTTTTTATCTATTTCGATCCCTTTCCCTTTCTGTCTGTCGGTCTCTGTCTCTCTCTGTCTAAATATCTGTCTAAGAAAATGTCTGAACATCTGTCTGTCTCTCTTTCTCTCTCTTTAATTTATTGCAGCGCCTTGTATTCTGGCAGCAGAACTTGCACTCCACGACGGGGGAATGACGTGGGAAGGGACAGGCTAACCTCATCCTCGCCCTGCAACCATGGATAAGTCTTTCCCCACGCATCCCCCCTCCCATGTCCGCATGATTGAACGTCTTCGTCTGCTCTCCATTCCCGCTGTTTTTCCTCCCATCCCCACCGGATAATAATTATGTCCTCAAACAAAAATCAATTATGTTTTCAAGTGAAAACATTTCTGTCTAACATGGCTGTTTCTTTTATTGCTCATTAAATGAATGAAGCAAGAGAAGAACTATAAGAGCCGATGAAACAGTGATAGAAAAAAATCAGGAAGATAGGACTCAGATGGTTCGGCCAGGTGGGAAGAATGACGGAACAAAGACTACCATAAGATGCACTGAATGGACATGTGTAAGGAGGAAGAAGCAGAGGGAGACAGGGGAAGACTTGGATCCATGGATAAGTTCAAAGAAGACCTGAGGGAGAAAGGTACCATGCAGTTTAGCCGAGGTCAGTGAAACAATCATGCAGGAACAGAGAAGTTTGTAGAAATTTCGTAAAGGCCTCATCGTCATACCGATGATGGAAAAGAAGAAAGAAGAAGAAGAAATGAATAAAGCACAGAGAAAATTTGATCATCGAACCTACGGAAAGTTTGCACTCTCATGCATTGCAAGTCCTTTCTATTTCTTACTATTTCTTACTATAGTATAAAGCAATTTCAGGAAATGAAAAAATTTTACGATTACAATAACGAACAGTGATGACCTATACGGCAGATAATCCTGGACTTTAAACTTTTTATTATTGTGGCTTACGAACCATCGTGGCATGTAGGCTAGGCCTATAGCCTACGCTGTACTCGGTGCCTGTAGCCTATAGATCTATAGTTGTGACGAATAATGCGTCTTAACGCCTTCCAAAACCAACACAAAGTCATCGAGAAAATTGACTTACTTCAAAAACATAAAAATAGTTGAAAAGGATAACGAAAAGGTTTTCTGCATCTCTTTGTCGATCGACTCCATAATAGGAAAACATCTGTTCAGCACCTAGCGAGTGCTTGTGACACTACACTGTTTGGGCGCTGTTGCCAACGCACGATAGTGGTCGTTTGAACGCATGGAGCTGCATGCATATGCAAGTATGTACAGTACATGTACAGTGTACTCGTGGGATTTTAAATGGCGAGACACGCTTTCAAAGGTGCGCTGCTGCTTGGAGAAAAATCTCAACATGTAAATAGGCCGACACAAAAAATTATACAGGGTCACTTAAATACCGGCGCTATATAAAAGCGATGACTATGACGATGATTATGATTATAATTGTGATGATAACGACGACAACGACGACGATGATGATGATTAATATGATGATGATGATCACGGTGACGCTCAGCAGTTTTCAGATAATGACACTAATTTTGTGCTGCGTTTAAATGTCACAATAATAATGACAAATTAAAAATAATAATAATAAAATAATACACGGGTGGAATAAAGCAATAAGTACACTAAGAAATAATGGCACTTAGTGCTTTATTCCACCCGTGTATTTTCAGGTTTATTTAATTTATTTTAAAATTAAATTATTTTTTAAATTTTATTATTTAATTTATTTATTTTTAATTTAAACTGTTACTTACAAGACATTAGGAGTTTGGAGTCATTTCGCGCATTATGCAAAGCGGACTCTTAAGTCATAGGCTGGATAAGCTAGATCTGGGGTCTCTAGCCTCTGAATTCCCCACCTTTGTTTTTTCCACTTTTGTACGCAATCTGGGCATCATCCTGGACCCGGAGCTGTCTTTTGTTGATCATCTTAAGGCCCTGACTCGCTCTTGTTACTATCACTTGCGAGTTGTGTTTCGCTCTCTGTCTTCCTCTTCCGCTTCCACCTTGGTTCATGCCTTCATTGCAAATCGATTGGATTACTGTTCTTCTCTCTACTTTGGTCTTCCCCAGGTTCGTTTGCGTGGTTTAGAGGGGGTCCTGCGGGCGGCTGCTCATTTGGTGGGTGGCGTTCCTAAGTTTGGCCATATCTCGGATTACATTCGTGATGTCTTACATTGGCTTCCGGTTCAGTCACGCATCCACTTCAGGGTTGCTTCTTTTGCTTGGCGCTGCGTCTTGGGCACAGCACCGTCCTATCTCTGTGAGTTCTTCACCTTGACCTCAACTGCTGTTGGTCGTCGATCTTTGCGCTCGGCCTCTAGAGGTGACTTTATGGTTCCTTATGCCCGCACTGCCACTATAGGCAGAACAGGACATTTTCGGTCACTGGCCCTTCCGTTTGGAATAACCTTCCTTCTAACCTGTGTTCCCACCCTCGGGACATGTCTGCATGGTACATTCTATAGACTGCTTAAGACTTTTCTTTTTGACCGGGCTTGGGTCTGGAGCGCCTCTGAGTAGAGTCCTTGAAGAGGCTCTATATAAATTGCATAGATAGATAAATAGATATATGCCTTTCGTGCATATAAGAAATCTTTAGCCCTTTCTCATCCTTTACACATCTGATCGGTACAGATCCGCGGTCTGTAGGCCTATACTATGTGTCGGATTAACCAATAAAGAAAATATTATAACGACGAACGCTGACTTTGAATAGTGGTCGCATACTCCAAAGCAGTGAGGTATCAAAAATTCAAACTGACGTAAAATAACCGCCCTAAGCGTTGAAACATTTGAGACTGCATGATATTTTCTTATATCCTCGACATTTGAAGCAACGTGGCCTATATAATCCTCCTCCTTGCCATCGATGTTTTCAGCAGTAAGTGTATTAATTTTTGCAGCTGAGTCATGGCAGTATGTTTAAGACGAAGTTCATGAAGCAAAAATCTCGCCAATCTTTTTTAACTTGTGCATGGTTAGACTATTTGAAAAATCAATCTAGGGGTTGACTTGACAGCAGTCTGATCTACATGAGAATATCATGCACATGCAAAGGTCAACATCGATCATGAATCGAATGAATAGAAAGATATTGTGAGGCAATAATTATGTCAGGCGTATTTTTAGGAACAGAATCGCTCCTCTGCCTCGCAGCTATATCTTAAAGGGAATTATGCCTGACACCTCATTTATGGAATTTTGTCATCTGGTTTCTACAATATATCGTCCAATCATTTAGGGCATCCTATATAGATCTCTACGTACATTTTGGGATATCAACCGACCATTCAAGTCATTGTCGCATATCTCACGGTTTTTAGGATTTGATCTAGATCATTTGATTATGGTATCTTTCGCATGTGTTTGGTATATTATCGCATTATTCAGAATGTTGGTGCGTCTCTCGTTTGCATTTAGGATATTTTTGCGTCATATGTGAATTTATAGGATCTCTCGCTGGCATTTAGGAGATTTCCCATTATTTCGAAAATTATAGGAGCTCTCCTGTTATTTTAGGGTATACAGTCCCATCATCTAAGACATTATCGTGTCATTTTCTGGTATATTAAAATATTATCTTATTACTAGCTGGGGTACTCGAGTAATCCCTGGAATTTTAGGATTCGGCCGTTCCTGGTCAATTCCTCCCTCCATCCCTCCCTCCGTCCCGAAAAATTGTTTCTTCCTCCCAGCCCTACCCCACCACCCTACCACACTCCGACCTCTACCGATACGCCATGCATGGTGCACCCGTGAAATTTGGGTTTTCGAGAAAAAATTTCTTCTCTCACCCCACTCCCACCCACCCACCACACCCTCCACACTCCGACCTACACCGGTACGCCACCCGTGAAATTTTGATTTGGGGGTGAATTTGTCTTTCCCCACCCCCTCCCCCACCACACCCAGGACACCCCACCACACTCCGACCTCCACTGGTACGCCACCGGTGAAATTTAGGTTTTCGGGAAAAATTTCATCTCCCATTTCGACCGCATCCCACTCCCACCTCCCCACCACCACTCCCCGCGACATATTACCACACTCCAACCTCCACCGGTAGGCTACGCCCTCGTGAAATTTTGATTTTGGGGAAAACATTTCTTCACCCCACCCCCACCACACCCACGACACCCCACCACACTCCAACCTCCACCGATACGCCACCAGAGAAATTTTGAATTTCGGGGAGAAACTTTCTTCCACAATCTCTCCTCCACCCCACCCCAACCCCAAACACACACCTCGAGGTGTGTGTTTGGTGGAGGCCAGTTGTCCGTGTAAAAATCTGTGTAGTTGCAACGTTTCAGGTGAATAAGTGTGAAACTATGCATGGCAACGGCTGATAGAGTAGGGAAAATGAGGGTTTTCGCCCCTTCCCAACCCTGGCCCCCATGGTGGCAGAGACTCGCCGACCCCCAATAACCTGCTCCGGGTCGGCCCCGAATTCCCTGCGAAGGATTGGGGTCGATTGCTCACAAACTGTGGCCGTGCATATAGCTAACACACAAACAAGCAAACACACAGATTTACTGAAATATATATATATATATATATATATATATATATATATATATATATAAGATTTAGGAAAATATGTCACCTCTCGATTTCATTTTATAGGATGCTATGAATAATTTTTTACATCGTCGCATTTTTTTCTGGAATTTTAGCGTATCTTGTCGCCACCTAGGGAACAAATATAATAGACCCACGCGCCACTGTTAGCGACAATGTTTATAATGCACCGTAGACCACGCCCTAAACGTGAATATTCATGAGGTTATATAAACGGAGCAACTTGCCAAGTTTTCTAGGCAATTACCATGCAGGATGAAAATAGGAAACATTTATTCATTGAAAACAACATCATGTATTTTAGGCTTACGTCCTGGATTGGAAGAACGACACTCACCCGCCATCTTTTAAATATATTATCGGGAATCAGCAATCTCAGTGTTATGAAGACCGCTCTCAAAACCTACCATTGAGTACATTCACTCACTCATTCACTCATTAATTCATTCATTCTTTCATTCATTCATTCATTAATTTATTCATTCATTCATTAATTTATTCATTCATTCATTAATTCATTCATTCTTTCATTCATTCATTCATTAATTTATTCATTCAGTCTTTCTTTTTTTAAATTTATGTTGCGCCCATAAGGAAGCCAATTAAAACTTATAGGTATTCATTTGGCAATATGCACATAACATATTAAATATATATATATATATATATTGTATCTATTGTCTATAAATACGTATAATATAATGTTTGTAAGCCTAACTATGCGTCCGCGGCTATCAAAGGAGATCATTCATAGTTGTAAAAACGTTTTTTCGTTTTTTATTCTCTCCCAAAAACGTCGTTTTTTCGTTTTTATTTTGTTGACGATGCCTTCTTGTCATTAACTTGCAGACTGGATTTCACCTTATATTTGCTGCATAGCATTGTTTCGAAACATTTATAAAGCCCCGGGAGCGCCTCTGAGTAGGTACCTTGAAGGGACGCTAGGTAAATTCTGATTGATTGATTGATTGATATAATATATATGTATACGTATATATATATATATATATATATATATATATATATATATATATATACTTAGGAGAAACGAAACTGATCATCATTATCAAGCATCAGAAATGACAAATAAAATACCATTCACCCGTTCTATTTATTGCATCTCCCGACCAAATTTTAACTGCGCAGACATTACATGGCAAGAATCTGACTGAATCATCATATTTATATTTCTTTATTTCTCGCATTTGCTATAGTGCCCCTTCAAGCTCTTTACTCAGAGGCGCTCCCGACTGCTGCGCATACATTGCATCGAGGATTCACGCTTTTAAAAGCACCCGAGCAATTGCAAGTGAAGAACTTGCTCAAGGATATTACGTGGTGGTTTGAGTTGGATTTGAACCTGGAATCCTCCGGCTCCAATGCACTGAATTCACCATTGAACCACCGCGCCCCACGGTTATCCCAAGCTGGAACAATTTTTAAATGCCTTTCCTGAAGCCAAATGCAACAAGCAACATGCACCAAACGTTGCGAGGGTTCATAGATGCTATAGGTCAAGACAGCATGATTTCCAAAGATACTGCAGGAATAAAGATCTGGAAATTTTCGACCGGGTTCCTGGAAGAAAGTCAGAAGACTTGGAAGTTCAGGACTTCTTCAGGCATCGGCCAGATCGGCCATGCAACACGATAATACGCATGAATATTAAATAAGGTATAATATATAAAAATATGTGTGTGCGCGCGGGTGCGTGCGTGGGTAGGCTTAATTGTGAGAACTCAGGCAGTGCATCATAGAACAGTGTTTAAACCATAGACGTCTCTGGGGGAGAAAGTTGCCCCCGAGATTATATTTAATTATACCCCCCCCCAAAAAATCACGAGGTGTTGTAAAAATGTAGGTACGTAAAGGTTTCGCGCTAGAATAAGTGTACCGTAATTCAACAGCTCGGCAGCATTGATATAAGCTTATTTTAAAAAAGCTCACGAGATCTAAAAGTAGTGAACTTCACCCCCCCCCCCATGCAGAGGGACCAGATTAAGCACTGATCATAGTAATATAAAAAATAGTCAGATTAGAGTATCAAATGACGCTTATTACAAAGGAGCGCTGGTTTGCTGATCAAATTTGCATCTTTCTACATGTAGGCTACAATGCTACATTAATCTTACACTGCATGTGAGAACGATACAAATAAAGATTTAGCCTATAATAAAAGCCCGTGAAAAACTTAGTACAGAATGTGAACTCGGTTGAATGTAGACATAATATTATATACGACATATACACACATGCATATATATATATATTATATATAATTATATATAATTCATAAAAATTGCATTTTATTGCATATAAGCATTTATAAAGTAAAAAATATAATATAATATATTGATTTAATATATATTTATTTTATTATATATATATATTTCTTTATGCCATATTATATATAATATGACATAATATAATGCACGCAAAATCAATATTGTGCATAGACTATGCACACACATATTGGAACCCGTTATGTTATACAGCATAAACATAACGTAAATAAAATTAATATTGTGCACATAATATTTGGCCGACACATGCATAATACAACTTGACATAAAGCGCATAAAATAATATTACGTATTCATACGCATATAGAATTTATATTTTATATATTCTTTACACTGATATATTTATTCAGAGGAATGGTGTAGATATATATAATAAAAGCGCGAAAAATAAGCACTGATAAACATATAATTTCCACAGCATTCGTATATAGCATACATTATGCGCATATACATATATAGGCCTACACATACATATACATATACATAACATTACACACACATATATATCATATATATATACGGCAAGGCGATATATCAATATAATCAATGACCGTAGAGCGGATACACTTTTTATGCCTCAACGGTTTGAAAATGGAGTTACCACAGTATAAATAACAAACATTCCTTAGAACCTAAAAACTGTTTTATTTAGCCGTGGTTGGGCCGGAAGCGCTTCTGGGTAGCCTACCTTGAAGAGGCGCTATATAAATTTATGAAATAAAATAAATAAATTACGTCGACTTACGTGCCTTTGGTTCAGTAAGAACGTGTGACTGGTTTTGAAAGTGAGGCTAGCGATACCGGCTTAAAGAAAATGGTGCACAGTGGGCGGGGCTAGCCTCAGATTCAAAATCAGTCACACGAAAGATTCATGCGACTGATTTTGAAAGTGAGGCTGGCCCCGCCCACCGTGCGCCATTTTCTTTAAGTCGATAGTGTCCATAGACATCTTTACATTTACTTAGACTGCCTTTTTAAAATGGAGGCATTTTGCTGTGTCGTGATCACGTGACCAGCAAAACTAGTCAAGACAGCAGCGATTCTAGTTGACGTAGCCTACTGTTTGTTATTTATGCTGTGGTGTTACGGTATGTATATATATATATATATATATATATATATATATATATATATATATATATTATGGCGTAACACCACAGTATAAACAACACACAGTGTATATATAACACACAGTGTATATATAACACACAGTATATATGTATATATAATTATATATATGCCGTAACCCCAAAGTATAAATAACACACAGTACGTCGACTAGAATCGCTGCTGTTGACTATATATATAAATATTATATATATATATATATAATATATATATATATATATATACGCGGTGCAAAGAATGAATATAAATCTTAAGATATCTTAACGGGGCAGTTATGTAATTGTCCTATAGACAAGTAAAAGCAAACACTAATTTTGGAGTGGGTGGGTGTTTGGGCCGAGTGCTTTCTCGCCCTGTCATCAGCGTAATATTTAAGCTAAGCCAATAAAATTTAGAGGTTCAGGGGTTTGATTAATCGCAGAGTATAAAGAGGTGAATATGTAGACAAAAAATAATAATAATTCACTGAAAAGATTGAGTGATTGGGTTTAACGGCACTTCAGCACAGAAATATATCCATGTCGTGTCTTAACATGATTATTGAATCTGCATCATTTATTTTATAAAAAGAAACTTTTGGGGGTTGATAAATAAGATAAACTTGTAATTATAGAGCATCCTACAGATATATGTATATATATACATACACATGTATATGTGTATATACACATGTATATTTGCCGTTCAGCGTTAACCGTGTTTATAGTGTTTATATATATATATATATATATATATATATAATTCCGAAAGTTTGTCCTTCCATATATGTTTGTTTGTATGGATATATTTTGGCTCTTCGTAACAGAAAAGGCTCGGAAATGACAGAGCGTCGGTTTATTTTAAAAAAATTGCAATAATGATTCTTACCCAAACTATAAGGTCAACGCAACTATTTTCAGCTTTTAAATCACTTTAGAAACAGAGTTATTAGCGTTTTAAGACAGATATAATCAGTAATAACTCCCGCTGCTGTTTTAGTAAAGAGTCGAAGTCCTCATGACGTCTTACTCGCCAAATAATAATTTCCGCAGCAATCGGGTTGACAAACCAAAACCGGTTACAGTGCACAATTATGCAGCTGAAACAATATTATTTACAAGAACGCAGATCACAGAAATATTAACTGTATGCTACTAACAGAACAGACAACCTGCAATAATTGTATTAGGCCGCAGTCTGCGGGGCGGGTTTCGTTTGGCTTTTTTTAGAAGCGGGGGTGGGGTTGAAGGTTGGCGAAAACCCGAAATTTAGCGATCAACGATGGGTACCACAGCGGAGTAGTGTTTAAAACCCTAAATTTTTCGGGCAACGCCGGGTAACACATAGATCTAGTATATATATATATATAATATATGATTAATATATATTATATATATAATAAATATATACATATATATATATATATATATCTGTATATATAAACACGGTGAAAGCTGAACGGCATCCAGACAATAATTATTTGTTATAGACCAGGTCGTTTGTGCATTTACACACTATAATTGTACAGGGCGAATTCAAGTTGACCAAGTTTCACACTAGTCAATAAATATAGGTCAAGTTGTGAGGTTTGAAGGAGAGAGAAACAGCGACAGACAAAGACAACGCAGGATAGACAACACAGCCACTGCTCGTACCTTGGCAATGCCAGTACCAAGTTTGGATAAAGAAGGAGTGTGACACCATGGGCGCCGGTGACACGAAACGGAGTATTCCCCCCTGACAGCTATCCGGGGAGATAAATTAATCTATCCCCCGGATGGAATTAACTGGTCTATACTATCCGGGGGATAAACCATTCTATCCCCTTTTTTGAAAAATGCGCATAATAAATTTTTTTATGCTGTAATCAAAATTTAAAGTGACTCTAATTGTTTTAAGTGTCCTAGGCAATGCTCAGATAAAGGCAACTCGAATTTATGTAGTGACTCCGAGTGTTTTTAAGTGTTTTAAATGTCTTAAGTGCTCTAAAAACAGAACAGGGCAAAAAATTATCTCGTAGGAATAAACATACCTGATAGTGTCATTGTTCAAAACAAAGCAGATAAAAATTAATTTGCAAAATGAAATACACACGGAAGCGATGTTTTCGACTTTTTTATTTGGGGAGATACAATTAATACGGGGATACTCTATTTCGTGACACTGGCACATAGGGCAAGAGGGTACACTTTCCCCCTGGAAAGTTGAAACCCCCTTTTTAACTGCTACTTTTTGATTGTTGAAAATTTCTATGCACTAATAAAGCTATAATTTATAATAAAAATTATTAAAGTTAATCTTACAAAGTTACATTAAAAAACGTCGGTTATTTGTCAGTTTCACGACCCCAAAGAAGTATAACGTTGCAGCGTTGTTATTTTTAATCAATCCAACTATCCAACTTCTAGTTTGGCGCGAATCGTTTTCATCGATCCAGCTTCTGTTTAGGCAAGAATTGTTTGATAAATCCCGCCTCTATTTCGTCAGCAAATATTTTTCATCAATATAATTTCTATTTAATTGACAATTATTGTTCCTCAATCCACGCTTCAATTTCAGCAAGAATGACTGCACTAACCCTATCCCTAACCCTAACCTACCCTCACGATGCATAACCTGAGCCCTAATCGACCCTCATGCACAACGCCTAACCTGACCTACTCTCACGTTATATAATTTCTTTGGGGTCGTGAAACTGACAAGAACCAAAACGGCTATGAAAAATACCCATTATATGTTCTTAATTTCCTGCTTTGCATTTTCAACGTCTTGCAGCAAAAAAAACGTTAACCGTGGCCATCGAGTTTTGCCCCTCCTGCAAAAATTTCTGCGGGCGCCCATTGCTGACACTGATCATTTGCGTTATAACATATAGTGTCGTTAAATAGCAACAAACACTTTGGACCAATACTGATGTGAGCAATGGACTTGACAAACAAGAACAGTGGAGATCATTTCTTTCTAACCATCGCCTCCAATAGAGCATAATGGCTGTCATAAGAACTGTGACGATGATGGAGATGGCTTTAAAATGCTAAATTATGGCAATCATTTATTGATAGCTTGATGACATTTTACAATAACGAGAGCTCTTTTTTTCCGTGAATTTCAATGAAATTATAATATATAGAAAATTATATATATATACACATGCATATATTGTCACCAATATTGGGATTTCTTCTTTAGTTTTAACGCTTTATTCATTAAGGATTTAAATAATTATCATGTTGGCTAAGGATAATAACTGGGTAGCCATTGCAAGATTCATCAACAGAAGCATCTTTGGGTCCATTTAAATTAACAGATTTGTATAGAGCCCGACACAGATATATTATAGGCGCTGAGTTAAAACCATTCTTCGATAGTGTAACCATTGATAGGCTAAACGACATGATATCATATACAGGGATCAATCTTCAGAATGATATCTTTCTTAAGATCATATTAATTTTATATAGTTTGTATGTATTCTGTATATCAGATATAAATTGTGTGTATGTATATATTATATGCTACAGTGTGACAAATGCATAGCATAATAGCAGCAGAATATATAATATTTATATATGTACATATGTATGCACAATTGCATATGTATATACATATGTATAATCTATATAAATAAGAATGTAAAAGTTTGTTCCTAATCGAAGATCTCGAAAAGTTCTTGATCGATTCTTTTGAAAATTTTCGCAAAAGGCTCCGTTCCAATACGATCGGGTTTGTATATGCTTTTTTGGAAAGAGCGCAATCTTCTAGACACAAAAAACTCAACATTGCATTCGATTCGACCAATTCCGATTTTAATCCTTACACATCTGTCCGTTCATTTGCATTCGAATGTGGGGAATGTGGCCGCGTTTTTTTATAGCGCTTATGCGCGCGTCTTCTTATAGCGCATATGCAGCTGTCGGTTTGTACAAAATCAAAGATCCTTCACACAACGTTCCATTCGAATTCGAGCGAATTTGGTTTTATATGCATTTTTGGAAAAAGCATTCGATTCCAGCTATTTCAATTTATTTGCATTTGAATGTGGACGTGTTCAACGATTTCAATTTATTTGCATTTCAATTCGTCCGTGTTTTTCTTATAGCGCATATATCTATGTAGCCGTCGGGAATGGAGGAGGTGAGGGAGGACGGAAGGGGAGGAAGCGAAATTAAGAGGGAAGGGAGGGAGCGGACGGGATGGAGGGAAGAAGGGATGGAAGGGATGGAGGAAGACGAGGGACGGAGGGGAGTGAGAGAGGGAGAGGAAAGAGGGATGCAGGGAGGGGAGGCGAGGAGAGGGGAGGGTAGGTAGTGGAAGGGAGGTAGGGAAGGGCAGCGGAACGGAGGGACGGAGGCGGGTGAATGGAGGTAGGTAGGGAGGGTTGGACGGTCTTTTCAGCCACTTCAACGCGTGGCCGGGTACAGCTAGTAATATAATATCCACCAAGCAGAATCGTGTCTTTACGGTGGTTGGTCCCCACTTTGGATCGGACTTGTTTTTCGCTGTGCATAGGATCCGCTCTTGCTGTACTGTGGTTGGGAGCGCTTCTGAGTAGTCGCCTTGAAATGGCGCTATATGAATTCTCATAATGAATGAATGAATGGAGTGAATGAATTAATAAAAAATATACAAATAAATACCTTACTATTTTTCGGGATTTTTTTACCAAAGGTCATTGGGCGAAATTCTACGAAATTCATTATTTTATTTGAGTCTTTTTTATCGTATTTTTGTGCTTTTTCTTATCATATTTATCCAGTTTTCTGCCACACTTAGGCCTACTGCAATGCTTTGTTTATTCTCACTTGATATTGAATGACATTAACGTCTTGCTGAGATTATCCTTGCCTAGGCTTAGTTTGATACGCATATAGGGACGTATAGGGCGAGATGGACCCGTGGGGCATGATGGATCACGTCAATAAAATAAGGTATATATGATGTCGCCACCTATCGAATGAACTTTAATTATTGCGATACTGTTGGCGCTTCAGTGATTTGACCAAAATAAGCGACCGAAACAACATTTTTTCGTTTTTTATGATGAAAAGTTGACCTGTCCGATCCTATTTTCAAGAAACAGTTATTTGCTAAGTATTCAATTGCACATTGTAACAGCCTTTTGATGCAAGAATATTTGGTTAACACCCTTTTCTGCCGTATTAACGAATTCAGTATTAGCAGGATACCTTGTAGATTAAATTTTTAATTGGTGAAAAGTTTATAGCCTACCTTACTCATGGGGGTGAGTTTGATCAGTCACCGACGGGGCAAGACAGACCTTGTGATCCATCTTGACCCGTTTGTGTGAATTTTTCCTGTGGTTCGAATTTTTCATCCGATTTCGCATGTTAATTAATTATTGTGTTATTACTACAACGCCGGTGACACGAAACTGAGTATCCCCCCTGAAAGCTATCCGGGGGGATGAATTAATCTATCCCCCGGATGGAATTAACCGGTCTATACTATCCGGGTGGATAAACCATTCTATCCCATTTTTGGAAAAATGCGCATAATAAAAAAACTTATGCTGTAATCAAAATTTAAAGTGACTCTAATTGTTTTAAGTGTCCTAAGCAATGCTCAGATAAAGGCAACTCGAATTTATTTAGTGGCTGTGAATGTTATTAAGTGTTTTAAATGTTTTAAGTGCTCTAAAAACAGGGCAAAGCAAATTATCTAGTAGGAATAAACACACCTGTTAGTGTCATTGTTCAAAACAAAGCAGATGAAAATTAATTTGCAAAAAATACACGCGGAAGCGGTTTTCTCGACTTTTCTTAATTTGGGGGGATACAATTAATACGGGGGATACTCTATTTCGTGACACCGGGTCCCACATGCATTTATTGTTCTATTATAGCTGTATTATTCCGTCAAGAGAGTTGATATTGCACTATTTTTGGTACTCTGTTCCAACTTTTGCGTACATTTTAAAGCACTGTTCGACGTTTCTAACGATATTATCCCATGCATCTTCTGGAGCATTTCCATTTCTTTTAAGACATCGTCCAATGTTTGGAACATTAGAATCCCTTGCATCTTTTAGTAGAATATAATAGCATCTTTTTGGACATTATTCCTTGTTTTAGAACATTGCCTCATGTCATTTTTAAAGATACCACACTTTTAGGATACCCCCATCTTCTAAAATCAATCAACCAGAGCTCAGTAGTAGCCTATAGCCCCCTTCGAGATCTCTACCAAGAGGCGCTCCCGACCCAGGTCATGCGAAGAAAGCAGTATTCAACGGTTGGTAAAACTGAGAACAGTTTTGGAAGCGTCGTATAATAAAATGATAGTCATAAAATAAATTATATTAAGACCTTTCCAGGTCATTTGGCCAACCACAGAGAAGGAACGGCTCTGCATTGTCGCAGAGCGGGTGAGAGTGGCCATTGCGTCATCATGGACTGCATAGAAGCGCCGTGCGCTGCGATCTGAGCAAGCGGAAAGGGGAGGGAAAGTTCACGCATGCACTTTCCTATCTTTTTGAACATTATTTAATCTTTTGGAACATCATATCATTTTTAGAGCATTATACCCACTTTTTTATGACGTGTCCAGAGCATTACCTTCCTCTTTCGCGCGTATTATAAGACACTTTGCCTGTCTTTCTCAAGCATTGAAAATATCATTTATTCTTTTAGAACATTATCCCAGCTTGTGGAAGATTATTCCATGTCTCTAAACGTTATCTCATCTTTCGTAGAAATGTTATCGCGTCTTCTAGGACACGATACTTCTTCCGCGAGTATTTAGCTCATCTTATCGCCATCTAGGGAACAAGTAGCCTAGTAATGCCTAGTAATGCCACAATCATCTCCAGAGGGCAATACCATACGTCAAACAGTCGACTACTGTTGTCTTGCACTGCATGGCTAATTATAACCGAGTCCAAGATGAATATTCATGAGTCGATTTGAATGTTTATGACCTTTATCGCACGGCACCATTTGCAATTTTGTCTAACTGGATTAAAAGAGTGCATGCCGAAGTAATAATTAATTGAGAGCCACTTGTACATGCATATTACAAATTTCCGTAATGGCATTAAGAAGAAATTCCGTGATGTAAGCGTATTATAGCCTAAGGTTGGGTGAAGTATGTGATAGTGGGCTATGGATCGCTTATGTTTTGAGGCGCACTCCCATTGCGTGTCATCATAAAACACTTTTAAAACAAACGCATTGTAAAAAGTACAAACTACGAACACTTTGTAAGTATATAGGTCGTGTATTACCTAAGCATGTAATTCCGATAAAATCATCGCTTTAACCGTTTAACACGTGAAAGCGAAGCCTTACTCCTATCATATATAGGCCTATGCCCAAATTAAAACAGAATATCTTAATTTTTTTCATATACGCCCTATAGAGTATATATAAATACGCCAAGGTTAGGTCTATATAATTTCTAGCAGTAACCGAGCATAAACCTGTAGCCTACGTCAGGGCTTAAAGTGTGAAAAAATAAGTGCCTGGATGCTAATTACCTTTTCAATATGCATGTGCTTTCTTTCAAAAGTGGCATGCAGGACGGCGTTCAGATTTTAAAAAAGTGACTGTACGCCGTCCACGACCGTCCAGCCACACATTAAGCCCTGCTGTACGTCTCAAATAAGTCAAAATCTGAGTTACCGCAACATAACACGTGTGATTAGAAAACATTAAGTTCGTCGCCAGAATATAATTCTTGATATGTTGCAAGATCCGCATAGACATCAATTGTATGTATAGTTGAAAACATTCCACATGAACAAAGCTCGGGTTGTATACTTAAACGCCAGACGCCATGCATGTGCTGCGCTGTACAAGGGCGGATACAGAAATTTTCGAAGGGGGTAAAATTTTTGGTCTTGTTGGGACAGGGGACAATTTTTTTTCTTATTCGTCGCCGAAAAATCTGATGACTTTTTTAGTCATTCGTCCAATTTCCATGAAAAAGATACCATTTTAACCGCCAAAATAGTTGATGGCCTTTTTAGTCGTAAGTCATCATAGTCGGGAGTAATGTTATCCTGCTTTTCTCTCCCGCTGCATTTATTTATTGACATGTTGAAACTAAATGGGGGCCACGTCCATGCAACTTTTAAAAGGGGGCCATGGACGGATTGGCCCCCTGGATCCGCCCCTAATATAATATATATATATATGCCTAAAAAGACTAAGTGGAAGCTATAGAGTTGAGACTTCGTGTAATTCATTGTGTAATCTAGTCCCTCTTCTCCGGGAAGGGCGAGGTTTCTGGGTAGGCGAATGAGCGCCCGACAGACGATCGCTTATACAGGGTGGGACAAAAAAACACCCCCTAGGTTTTTTGCCAATATCTTGACCAAAAGTAAGAATTTCGAAATGAAATTTTACAGGCTTATAGACAATTTATATTTACACATCGTGGCCAGATTTCATCAAAATATTTCAAACAAAACAAAAGTTATATCACTTTTAGTGAGGCCGCCCACCGTTTTTCACGATTCAAAAACGTGACGCAACAAAAAGTAACATAAAATCGATCTAATTATTCTGGCCAAGATATTGGCCAGAAGTAAGAATATCGAAATGAATTTTCACAGACTTAAAGACAATTCATATCTGCATATGATGGCCAGATTTCATCAAAATATTTCAAACAGAAAAAAGTATGATATATCCAGATGATCATTATTATTACTATTTAAAAGAGAAACAGGGTACCAGCGTAGCTGCGCATCACTGAGAAGTCACTTAGCAAGATGGCAATAAAATTCGTAAATAAGGAATCTATCAGATTAATCAATAGGTCCATCAAGAACTTTGCAAAGAGACTCAAAAGAAGTTTTGTCACGGGCTGTGGCGTAGGCAAGAGGGGGGTTTCGGGGGTCAAACCCCCCCCCCCCCCATTGGCTCCGGGAAAAAGTTTTTTTAGGGTTATTTTTTCATTTAAGTAAGAAAAAATTGCAAAAACAGGGTTTCCGGCCATAAACCCCCCATGAAAAATTCCTGGCTACGCCACTGGTCACGGGTGTTGGGCACATTGAACACAAGTTGTGAAGCACTACCAAGTTCATTTGACAACAGTTATTTGAGATGAGACTTAATAAAATCGTGTTTTTGTTACTTTTTGTCGCGTTTCGTTTTTTAGTTTTTGAATCGTGAAAAAACGATGGGTGGCCTCACTAAAAGTTTCATAACTTTTGTTCTGTTTGAAATATTTTGATGAAATCTGGCCATCATGTGTACATATGAATAATTATTGTCCTTGAGCCTGTAAAGATTCATTTCGAAATTCTTACTTTTGGTCATGATATTGGCAAAAAACTATTTTTTTTGCGTTTCGTTTTTGAATCGTCAAAAAACGGGGGGTGGCCTCCCTAAAAGTAGTGCAACCTTTGTTCTGTTTGAAATATTTTTATGAAATATGGCCATCATGTGTACATATGAATTGTCTTTAAGCCTGTAAAATGTCATTTCAAAATTCTTATTTCTGGCCATGATATTGGCAAAAAACCTAGGGGCGTCTTTTTATTGGACCGAACGAATTGATGTAGTCAAGGTTCTTGTGCTCACACTTTCAGATAGATTGAAACTTTCTAGCACATTGGTAAGATTGTCTGCAAAGCAAAGCAATAATAATTATTACTTCGATGTATGATGTATTATAATTATGTTTTATCACTTTATGTTCCATTGTGCGTTGGCAAGTGCATGAGCATCATAGAAAATACTTGCTTTTCTTACTTACTTAGCCTATACTGACAATCTTAAATTCTTAAATTGAAAATTTCTTTACTGAGTGTCCACACTGTATTATTACATCATGCAAGATGTCACCCTAACAAATTTGCTCTGTTTTTTCAGTTCTGATAAGAGTGAACGCTGGTTAAGATTTCAAATCGAACTGTTGTACATTTCGGTCCTATAAACAATTATAGGCCTACAAAGTTAAAACTGTGACATTAAAGGACAGCACCTAAATATAACCAGAATTGCATCAAGTTTTAAAGGGATATTTTTCACGAGTCTATATAAAAATAATAAATATAAAAATACTTAGAACTTGAAAGATTGAAACTTTAGACTTTCATTCATTTTTAAGTGACAGCCTAACCCACACGTTTACAGTATCATTCATGTGCATGAGCGTCTGTAGATATTTTTGCAACCCTGGGGGGGCAAGGGCGGATACAGGAATTTTCGAAGAGGGGGCCAAAATTTTCGGTCTTGTGAGAGAGGAAAATTTTGTTTGTCATCGGCCAATTTTCCGTGGGAAAAAATACCATTTCATCCGCCGAAAAAACTGATGACTTTTTTTTTTTTTTTTTACCAATTTTCCGGGGAAAAAACCCATTTCATCCGCCGAAAAAACTGATGACCTTTTTTTTTTTTTTTAAGTCATCGACCAATTTTCCGGGGAAAAAACCCATTTCATCCGCCGAAAAAACTGATGACCTTTTTTTTTTTTAAGTCATCGACCAATTTTCCGGGAAAAAATACCATTTCATCCGCCGAAAAAACTGATGACCTTTTTTTTTTAGTCATCGACCAATTTTTGGGAAACATCCACCGCTGAATCGACGGGGGGCCAAGTCCCGTGTGATTTTTTAATAAGGGAGGCCTGATGTCCTGTTTTTCTCTCCCACTACATTTATTTAATGGCTTGTTGAAACCAAATGGGGGGCCACGTCCCATGCAATTTTTAAATGGGGCCATGGCCGGATTGGCCCCCCCTGGATCCGCCCCTGGGGGGTACACAAAACACAATGGTCACGGTAAAAAATGTCTAGCATGAGCTTCATAAATGCAATGCATGGTATTTTTATATGAGTACAAAACACAATGGTCACGGTAAAAAATGTCTAGCATGAGCTTCATAAATGCAATGCATGGTATTTTTATATGAGTTTTTAAATGTCAATGCCTCAGTTTCACTGTGTGTCATTATCATCATTGAGATTCAGTGCAAATAAATACGTTAAAACTCAAAAAGTTGTACTTCAAAGATTATGTTCAAATTCTCCAGGGGGGCAAGTGTCTGCTCTTGCCCCTGCAGTGTGCGTGACTACCCATGTTCATATGAAATTAGACGTATACCCCATTCCCATATACGTACGTATATATTTAATACAATATATATAAATATATATATATATATATATAATCATTATATCTGCACACGTATGTGACCGAAGCTACATGCACAATTTGCATATATCAAATGTTGATAGATGGGCGTAAATTCTGTTGTAATCGATATCAATATAATGCATGCATGTGACTTTTGCTGGCTCTACCCCATCTCATGTATTTGGAGTGAGTTCTGTCCCCGTAGCTCTGCTCCCTCTGGTCCTCTCAGTGCTCTCCGTCCATTGCAAGTGACCCTGGTTGGTTCGTCGTTCTGATCTCAACACCGCGAAGCATATAGAACATGCAGTGGTTCCCAATCTGTGACTCGCGGACCAAAAGTGGCCTGCCAGGCCTAAAAAAGGCCCGCAACCTCTCAAAGAATTTTTTAAAAATTTGCAAAATGGACACTTTGGACAGGGTGGAATAAATAATCATTTTCTATTATAAATTATTTAATTTAGACATTTATAAATTACATCAAACATTCTATT
Organism: Lumbricus terrestris; assembly: GCA_949752735.1. Taxonomy (NCBI): domain Eukaryota; kingdom Metazoa; phylum Annelida; class Clitellata; order Crassiclitellata; family Lumbricidae; genus Lumbricus; species Lumbricus terrestris. The sequence goes on from OX457039.1 coordinate 8,738,760, forward strand.
TCGATTCAATTTTATATGCAGTAAGCAAATCTCAAGTCAAAAACGCATAAAATTAGCAATTAGGCCTAGATCTACAATAAATTTTTACCTTGCGGCCCTCTTGTCCTCCAACTAAGAAAAAGTGGCCCTAAAGTCAAAATGGTTGGGAACCACTGATATAGAAGTTACTCCACGCATGGAAATTCCAACTTTCTGGAATATAATGTTGCCGACATCAGTTCTGGACAGGCGCCCCTCTCTGCGCTCTCTATAGCTGACAGTTGGAAATCATCTTAGTTGTCTGTATAGGATTTGTTCTGCAGTCAGGCGGGCTGTACTACTGAGTCACGAGTTAACTACATTCTGGGGTGTAGTGGTATAGTCTATAGGGCCAGTAGGGGTATGCTCGATGCCTTGGGGTCGAAAGGTTGCGGGTTCGAATCCACCTCAAGCCGCCGCGTAGGCCCCTTAGAAGTCCTTCACTTGCAATTGCTCTTGCGCTTTGGCGTGAAATTCCAATTCAGTGTCCGTGCTGTAGTCGGGAGCGCCTCTGAGTTGTAATTTTAAGGGGACAATATAGCAAATGCTATACATACATGTATACAATAGTATCAAATGTTAGCAACTTTATTTTCTTCGTTTCGGCACATGAGGGTGGGTGGCCTCACCGTCTCACCCCCACCCCCGACAGAATACGGTCAGCATCATTACGAACGAGCACGTGGAAATTGATGAATGGAGTCCGGCAATCAATCAGAGGACGAGGATGAATTCGCCTAATGAATATTCATGCGCGTCTGACGTGTGGTTTAGCGGCGCAAATAATATATATATATATATATATATATATATATATATATATATATTAAGTCAAGTTTTCTTTGCTCATCCAATTTCAACACATAACACATGTTTTATAACACATAACACATCCAACTCATCCAACTTCAACACATAACACGTGTTTTCATCCCTCATCCATCTTCCTTTTGGACAATAAATATTTTGATCGCTGGTAAACCTTCCATTTCTCCTAAAATAAATCAGCATTCTAAGAGCCATATAATTATACGGTCAGCTCGTGAATAAGCTGCATCGCTTGACTTTCAAGTGGCACTTTGGAAATTTGGAGATCACATCAATTATTTTGATTGCGTTTTCGAATAGGCCGTATACCGTCTTGCATCGCTCATCCGACTTCTGGGCTAATTTTACAGCGATAATTTCCCTTTTATCGCTAATACAATTTTCAAGAAACTTTGTTTTCCTATATAGGATATTTAAATAATATAATTCATCAACTTCTGTTTGTCATTTGACACAATGCCATTTTCATCGCCCATGGATAAAACTTCAAGCCTCACTGCAATCGCTTCGTTGCCCCGAAATAATTCATGCAAAGTGAAAGGTCATTATGAATATTCATCAGGCGATGAACGCTACAATCGAAATGGCGACATCCGATTGGTTGCAAGAATCCCTAGGACCATCCACCACGAGTAAGTACATGTACTTTCGCAACACGCGCACAAGTGTTTAAGCATAAGTGCACTCATTAAACCTGTGTTTCCCAACCCGTGGCCCGCGCGCCAAAAGTGGCCCGCCAGTTCTAAGAAAATGGCCCTCATCTCTCAAATAATAAAAAAAACTATGAAATATCGACAATTTGGACAGGATGGAGCACATAATTATTTTCTATTAATAATTTTTTGATCTTTGAATAACACCAAACATTCTATTTTGATTCAACTATAACAATTTGTTGCATTTAGTCAATTAAATTTTATCCATGTGACCCCCTAATTTTCTTCAACTAAGAAAAAATGACCCTCGTGTCCTCCAACTTAGAAAAAGTAACCCTAAAGTGAAAAAAGGTCGGGAACCACTGCATTAAACCTTTTGCATTGTATGTACAAGTGATGAATCACCGCAAGTAGGCTAGACAAGAATATATATCTATTATTATATTGTATATTTATTATTTATTTTTCCCTCAACAAAAAACCCAAGCAAACATAATACAATTATGGCAGTGAACATAATACTTTAACTAGAATGGTTAAGAAGGGGAGACCCAGAAGGGATGAACAATCTCGCTAATAGGGTCACCCATTAATCATGTAAAATATAAAAATAATAGCACATGTGCATGACACCCCATTCAATTGCAAGATTACAAGGACCATTATGGAGAGGGGGAAATATCAATATGCGACCGACAAATAGAGTACAATGCATTTAAATCAACAAAAAACAACTCTTAACTAATGACTTATCTATAAGGGCTTAACTAAGGGCTTGGCAAAACCACTGAGCAAAAACCACAACAATTAAATATCAGGAAGTGTTTTAAGTAGATATAGGTGAGGTTTATGCCTAAATAATCTAGTGTTGGGTTGGGAATAAAGATAGGCCTATGTAGAGTATACAATGTAGTGTTAGGTTGGGAATGAAGATATGTAGGAGAAGTATTATTTAATATCAAATTTTGATATTTGCGTTCACTAATAATGGAATATTTGGTGCTGAGTGTTCGTATAATATATATATATATATATATAATGTGTTTATTGATGCACATAATAATGAAGAGATTGACAAGCATAATTATGCATTGACGCATATAATTAACTCATATGCTACAAATTACAATCACATGAAGACATTATAAGAACCACCGTTGACTTTAAGCAAACAGCAGAAACAACAAATGACATACCACCAATGCTTCTCTGTCTGTCTCTGCCTCTGTCTCTGTCTCTGTCACTGTCTGTCTATCTCTCTCTCTCTCTCTCTCTCTCTCTCTCTCTCTCTCTCTCTCTCTCTCTCTCTCTCTCTCTCTCTATATATATATATATATATATATATATATATAATGCAACAGTGTGGAGCTAGAACCGTCCAATTGCTCATTGTGTATATATCAAATATTAATATCTGCGTCCACTAATAACGGAATATATATATATATAATTTAATAATAATAATAATATATAATATGTTTACATATATATATATAATAAGAACCGTCCAATTGTTCATCATGCATATATATACACACATATACATATATATATATATCTGCCTTTCATTTGCGATATATTTGTACCAATCCTGTTTATAAAAATATCGCAGGTGAATTTTCAGAGAAAATCAACAGAATAGCAATCGTGGCAAATTCAACATTTTCTAACGTTCCTCTCTTCAAGTCTCTTGAAGCCATATCTGTGCAGGCCACCAGATAATGCATGACCATTGGTGGCTAAGTAAAGTTAGCGACATTTCTAACCATGAGTTAGATGAACGGGTTGTCGCAGCAGGGGTAGTAGACCAATACCACAGAAAGACAGTTAGTATACGGCAGGAGGTCTCTATAACAAATTAGATTTATGTAGGGGACCACCTCCGAATCAAGACAGAGAACTAGCGCAGAGCGTTATGCTGAAAGCCAGTGCTTAATCTAGACGTCTCGGGGTTGGGGGAGGGGCAAGACCACCAGAAACGACATTCCTCTTCGAAAAAATTGCTGAGGTGCTTTTTACATGTAAAGGAAAGAGTTATAAAACTAAGGAAATCGATGATAAAATCAAACGACATACTAAAAAGTTGTCAGATTAATAATATTATTATCAGAAACCTCAAATCGTTTGTTTAGTATATACCGCTATTTGCACAACAAGAGAAAGTCATCAGAAAAAAGACAGAGACAAGAGAGAAAAATCCTTCCACCTGGTCAACGCCACGCGCCTTAACGGTTGACTGTCCGCCAAACGGTGGTTTGTCCTCGCTCCCTCGCCCACCGAAACCTGGACCCTCTAAAGCTGAGGGACTATATAGATCAAACACTGGATGACAGCGCTATAAAGAAGTACAAATATACAATATATGCATGAATATTATATGGCCCTAGATCAAAATAAATGTCTTCTTTACATTAAAATATGTATATTGTATTCATTCATGGATGCACAGCAGAATTTATATAGCGCTTCTTCAAGGGACAACACAGAAGCGCTCCGACTAGGGCACGGTATATATGCATGCAATGCCATACATGTATATGCGTGTCTGTATGCTGTATGTCTACATATATATATATATATATATGCAGACATGCAGCATACATATATATAATACATATATATATATTGACAAAAAACAAGTGACACACACTGCACATGGGTACATAGAGATGTAGAAAAAGTATTGAAAATTAACATCTTTAGTAACGGTCATTCAGTTAGATATATAGGCAAATAAAGATGAGGGGATGATTTTTCTTCATGTCGGTATAATATACGTGGGATCAAAATGCGATCGTCCTTTAAAGTCAGCGATAATCTACGTAGGCTATGTATGCAGTAATGTATTTGAAAGAGAAAAGAATGGATTCACAGACAGCTTCGCAATTAGTTAGAAACCAATACAATTATGTATGTATAGGCATATACATGTACGTCTAATTGTATAATTGTTATTAAGACAATTTATATAGCATCGTCATTAGCAAGTCACTTCTAGGATGCTTTACACGCGTAATTATTGGCAAATGTCAGAGTAAATGTCATGAGCACGAGAGCAAGTGCAGCATCAATTGTTTTTCAAAAGTTGATTCAGTCTTGATTTCTTGGATATAGTTGCTGGAAGACTGTTCCAGGCGCGTGGACCTGCGACCCGAGAGGCGCGATCACCCATTTTAGTTTTCGTCGCAGGCACGAACACGTCGCGGCGGTCCTGGACGATCGCAGCCAGGACCTACTATACGTCATATATTTATGTTAAATAAATAAATGAAAATTCGTATTAAATATACATATAGTCTATAATATATATATATATATATATATATATATATATATATATATATATTCGCATCCACTATTAACGGAATATTTGGTGCCGAGGATACCCGTATAATATTACTTTTTGGGAGAGAGAAAAACATTCTAAAAAATTTTTGGTTTAAAGTGAATTTTTGGCCGGTTTTACCCCAGTATACGGGGTGAATTCGGCCAACACGGTTAATTTGATCCTCACAACAAACCAGATGAGGTATAGGCTACGTGGCGGTTCACACCGGAATCAACATTAAGTCGGAAATTACACCTCAGAGATACTTAGAGAATGCCTGGTATAGTATGTTTGTGTTTTTTTCAATTTTTTGCAGAATTTAATAAAAATAATAATTTTTTATATTTATTTGTTTCAATTTTTTTAAACACAATACAGAGTATGAAATGATGCGTCATAGTTATATTTTAAATTAAAACTGGGTATATTGGTACAAAATATAAAGTTACTACCTTAAAATAGGCACTATGTAGTCTACCATTCCTAACATCTTTGGGGTAAATTCGTCTACATGGACGAATTTTCCCCGACCCGCCCACCCTCCATAACAATTTTAACGAGCATGGACCGCATTTTTGTATCATGAATTTGGATAACCAAATTGGCCAAAAATATCGTGCACGGTTTGCAGACTAAAAAGAAAATAATTAACTTTTTAACAAGATTACCTTCATTTCTGAGCTTTTAATGTCACAGTATGGATAAGTAGATTAGGCTCGAACTCATTTTTTGGTTTTTAGCAAATTATACTCAAATAAAAGCAAAACTATCTCGATAAACATACTTAATATGATATTATATATATACATATATATATATATATATATATATATATATATATATATATATATTAGGTGTTTTTAAGGTACATGTGAAATTTTCAAATAAAATATTTTTTAACGACCAAATGAAATTATCGTGCCAAATCATGTGTAAACTGAATATCTGAAATTATATCTCGATAGCTGAACATTTAGGACTTGCTCAAGAGGACTGCATGCGCAACGAATTTGATGATCTGGAATCTGATCTCATGAGAGACTTCCTACTGTACCTAAGCTACCACCAAACTATTCAAGCTCCTCTGTTTGGGCTACGCTCTACGTGGTTGAGACTCACAACGATGGCAGTCAGTCAGAACAATCACACCGTTGAGGCAAAATTAAGTCATCATATCTGACCCGAACCAAGAGTGACGAATGATCTGGCAGAGTAACTCTTATGCTGTCCTTCAATGAAGTCCTGGTCCGAATTAAGGAAGAGAAACAATTTGTTCTGCAATGGTCAAGTAAAGCCAGTTTTTTCAAATGTACTAAGAGGAATAAACTATGACAACTTACAGTACTTCTTTGGATTTTGCCTTGTATCTGATGTTTATGTGTTCAAATTTGCATGGACCTGTGAAAATGGCAATGTGTCACAATGTCGCCTAAGTGGCTATTCTTGCGGTGCTTTGAGCAAGTCCTAAATCTATTCCGATTTTCATCTAATTTGGCGGATAACTATATTTCTGAAGGTGGAACACAAAAACATATTGGTCGCTATTAGCATCGAAATGTTAATTTTTAGACACACCCTAATATGTATGTATACGCTAGATGGCAGAACTGAAATATTACTATGCCCACTGGTTTCCTTGAAATCACCCTGGCCGAATTTACCCCGTCGCCGAAATTACCTCGTCTTCACCTTTGGTACATGCCTTTATCTCCTCACGAATTGAGTACTGTAACTCTCTATTATAACTGGGCTTCCTAAGGTTTGCTTGTCATCTGTGCAATCTGTCCGAAATTCTGCTGCTATAGACTTATTGCACGACTTCTCCGCTACTCGCACATCTCTACATACATGACTCATGACCTTCACTGGCTTCCGATCTTCGCCCGAATCAGATACAGGGTCTTTCTCCTAACTACTATAAGTCCTTGCAGCTGGCTTAGCACCTAAATATACCTTTGCGAATTAGTGTGTAAGCCTCTTTCTGCAAGATATTCACGCCCTCTTCGTTCTGCTGATCGCTTTGATCTATTTGTACCTAGATCACGAACCTCATTAACCCAACGTTGGGCTTTTGCTCTTCCTTCTGAAATTCGTGGCAGGATTCTCGTAGGAAATTCACCTTCATCTTTTTGCTGCTTGAAGACATTTCTCTTTTCATGGGCCGTCACGCTGAGAGCACTTCTGAATAGCTCTGCTGTGAGAAGCGCTTTACAAATGATTTATTAGATTAGATTAGATTAGATCTCATCTCATTTTATCTCGTCTTGCCTTACCTTACCTTACCTTAACTGACCTGACCTGACCTTACATGACCTTATCTGACCTGACCTTACCTTACCTGACCTTATCTGACCTGACCTGACCTGACCTGACCTTACCTTACCTTACCTTACCTTACATTACCTTACCTTATCTTACCTTAACTGATCTTACCTGACCTGACCTGACCTGACCTGACCTGACCTTACCTTACATGACCTGATCTGACCTTACCTTACCTTAACTGACCTGACCTGACCTGACCTAACACTGACCTTACCTTACATGACCTGATCTGACCTTACCTTACCTTACCTTACCTAACCTTACCTTACCTTACCTTACCTCACCTTACCTTACCTTACCTTACCTCACCTTACCTTACCTGGCCTTACCTGACCTTACCTTACCTTACCTTACCTTACCTTACCTTACCTTACCTTACCTCACCTTACCTTACCTGGCCTTACCTGACCTTACCTTACCTTACCTTACCTTGCCTGACCTCACCTCACCTCACCTCACCTTACCTTACCTTACCTTGCCATACCTTACCTTACCTTTTCTTACCTTATTCTGCCTTGCCTTACCTTACCTGACCTGACCTGACCCTGCCTTGCCTTACTTTGCTTGCCATGCCTTATCTAATCTCACCTCATCTCTTTGGCTGGTGCTACTCAACCCGACTTCTCTCAAACGGACTGCAAGTTCGACGGCTTTCGACCTATCCTTGAAGCTGACCTCCGACGCGTTATCGGCTCCTCGAACATGAAGTCGTGTGAGCTTGATCCGCTCCCACTGTTCATCATTGTTAATGTGCTTGATGACATTATTTCATTTCTTGTGTATATGTTTAATAGGTCACTCAGTGATGGATTTCTTCCTACATCTCAGAAACGTGCAATTGGTATTTCCAAAGAAGCCCAACCTGGACCTTAATGTTTGTAAAAACTACAGGGTACAGGCCCGTATCTAACCTCTCTTACCTATCTAAAAATCTTGAGAGACTTGTTGCATCTCAATTTGTCCCTTACTTGGAATTGGAGCAATCTGGGCATTTGCTCTCCCCACCCATGCATTAGAAGCCACCACTCGACAGAAACTCTTCTCCTTTCACTTCTTTCGGATGTTTACACCGCAATTGATAGATCTCAGCTATCTCTTCTTGCACTCTTTGATGCCTATATATGCGGTGTTTGACATGGCAGATCATGAGCTCCTTCAGCAGCGCGCCTACACCTCTCATTTGGCTTATGTGGCATATCCTTTAATTGGATTGAATCATACCTTGCAGATCGTTCTCAGATGGTTGTCCTGGGTAACATTAGAACACCCTGTGTAAGGGTTGACTTAGGTGTCCTGCAAGGGTCGGTCTTATATATGTCCTCTTTTATATATTCTTTTCACCTATAAACACTGGGCTAAGGGTCATCTTTACGCTGATGATGTCCAAGCTCTTGTGCATGGCTCACCTTCTGAACAGATCTCTCTGGCGGAAAGGATGAGCTCTCTATTGCAAGATCTCCATCTTTGGATGTCAGCAAACAGACTTATATATATAGCAGACCTTAATCCTTCCAAGACCCAATTGATTTGGTTTGGAACCAAGCAACAATTACATAAGCTTGATCTTCAATTACTGGCCACATAAGTCCCTGACTTTACATTTTCTTTCAGTGTTCGTGTTCTGCATGGGTGCATGTCACACTTGACAGTGCTCTGACATTTACTGAACACCTGTCACTCTTGACCCGTTTCAGTTACCATGCACCACTTGAGACGACTTAGAGCAATTAGAAGATCGGTGTCCTCCAACCTATAGACTATGGTACATGTCTTTATATCCTCCCGAATTGACTACTGTAACTCACTACTTATTGGGCTTCCTAAGATTCGCTTGTCATCTGTGCAATCTGTTCTAAATTTTGCTGCTATAGACAATGGCACGACTTCCTCGATACTCGCACATCTCTACATTCATGACTCATGACCTTCACTGGTTTCCGATCTTTGCCCGAATCAGATATAAGGTCTTACTCCTATAATAGTTACTAAGTCCCGGCGGGCTTAGCGCCTAAATACCTGTGCGACTTAATGTGTAAGTCTCTTTCTGCAAGATCTTCACGCCCTCTTCGTTCTGCTGACCGCTTTGACCTATTTGCACCTATAGAATAGATCACGAACCTCATTAACTCAACATCGGGCGCTTGCTATTGTTGGTCCTTTTATTTGGAATCACCATCCTTCTGAAATTCGTGGCAGAATAATTATTCTTGTAGGAAATTCACCTGCATCTTTTCGCTGCTTGTAACATTTCTCTTTTCGCTGAGAGCGCTTCTGAATAGCTCTGCTATGAGAAGCGCTTTACAAATGCTTTATTAGATTAGATTAGATTAGACCTCGATGATTAATTGATTATTAATATTTTCGCTATTGTTTATTACTAATTATTAGTCTGATACACTCACATTTATTTATTCATAATCCCTAATTTCTATGTTATATTCCCACAAAATTACTTTTAATCTCCGCGTATATAATACAAATCAGATGTAAAACTTATAAAAATGGTTGAAAGAATTAAAATATTAAACCAAATCTGTGCAGAAAATTCTACATAAGACAAGGAACTGCCAAGAACAACAAGCAGACGCTATAGGTCAGGGTCGTTTACGATATCCGGTTTAAAAAAATCCTTTATTTTATATACAGGGGCCAAAAAGACCCCTATAGGTTTTTGGCCAATATCTTGGCCAGAAATAAGAATTTCGAAATGAAATTTTACAGGCTTAAAGACAATTCATATTTACACATGGTGGCCAGATTTCATCAACATATTTCAAACACAACAAAAGATAGGCCTACACCACTTTTTGCAAGGCGACCCCCGTTTTTTGACGATTCAAAAACGAAACGCAACAAAAATTAGAGGTTTTGCAATATCATGCCCAAAGGTAAGAATTTTGAAATGAAATTTTACAGGCTCAAAGACAATTCATATTTACACATGATGGTCAGATTTCATCAAAATATGTCAAACAGAACAAAAGTTATACCACATTTTATGAGGCCACCCATCGTTTTTTGACGATACAAAAACGAAGCGCAACAAAAAGTAATAAAAACACGATTTTATTAAGTCTCATCTCAAATAGCCTAACTGTTGTCAAATGATGGTCCTGGGCATGACGTTAAACTGCATCCATCCTCCGCCACAGGGAACCAACAACGTCCCTGCGCCGGTCCTAAGCCCGGGCAAAAGGAGGAAGGTTTGCCAGATGGGTGGCGATACACTGGCAGTAAAATACCCACACGATTGAAATCCGCAAAAACCACTACACAAGTGACATAGCGACCCAGATGCTTCAAGGTGTCATGATGTGAAGCAGACATGCACAGGTCGGTCAGGACAGACTGGTGGAGAGAGTCGGAGAAGAGAGCATGGGACACATACGGGCATTGACCCAGTTGTCCTTCATGCCTCTTTCCCATATTCCCTTCAATCAGATAAGGTGGTCCAGCTGCTTCAAGATGGCAATGGTATGGGGCAGACCTGCTGACCGGACCTGTTGAAGCTGGGTAACATGACGCGAGACAGACTCAGACAGAGAGTGGCGTCGGACTCCTACGGGCACTGTGCCTATAGGGATATTGATATATTGATTGATATTGTCAAATGAACTTGGTAGTGCTTCACAACTTGTGTTCAATGTGCCCACCACCCGTGCCAAACTTTGAGTCTCTTTGCAAAGTTCTTTATGGACCTGTTGATTAATCTGATAAATTCCTTATTTACCAATTTGATTGTCATCTTGCTAAGTGACTTCTCAGTGACGAGCAGCTACTCTGGTACCCTCTTTCTCCTTTAAATAGTTATTATAATGATCATCTGGCAATATCAAGGCTATTTGGTAACAATTATTTGAGATGAGAAAAAAATCGTGTTTTTGTGAATTTTTTGCGTTTCGTTTTTGAATCGTCAAAAAACGGTGGGTCCCTCCTTAAAAGTGGTATAACTTTCGTTCTGTTTGAAATATTTTGATGGAATCGTACCACCATGTGCAGATATGAATTGTCTTTAAGCCTGTAAAAATTTCATTTCGATATTCTTACTATTGGCCAAGATTATTGGCCAGAATAATTAGATTGGTTTTTTGTTACTTTTTGTTGCGTCGCATTTTTGAATTGTCAAAAAACGGTGGGTGGCCTCCCTAAAAGTGGTGTAACTTTCGTTCTGCTTGAAATATTTTGATGAAATCTGACCATCATGTGTACATATGAATTGTCTATAAACCTGAAAAATTTCATTTAAAAATTCTTATTTTTGGTCAAGATATTAGCAAAAATCTATTGGTATTTTTGCCCACCCTGTATATATTTTGTTAAGGTTTTTTGTTGTCAGGTATGCACGGCAAACGTTTTGACTTAGCAATCGACCCCAATCGGAGGGTGGGAGAGGGGTCGACCCGACGCTGGTCATGGGGGGTCGGCGAATCTCTGCCACCATGGGGGCCAGGGTAGGGGCGAAAACCCACATTTTCGCTGTTGTCCGTTTCCCTCGCAGGCTTATGGCAGTACTTTCTTTCGGTCCCATACGCATAAAAGCAGCGGTTGACAGCGCTTTAGTGGTGTTTAAGGCCAGCGCTTTTGCCAGTCCGGATTTCACGGGTCGCGTAAAAAGCAGCGGTTGACGCCGTTTTAGAGGTGTTTAAGGCCAGCGCTTTTGCCAGTCCGGATTTCACGGGTCGCGTACCGGTCGAGGTCGGAGTCTGGTGGAGTGTGGGTGTGGTGGGGTCAGAGAGGGATGGAGGGTAGGAGGGGTGGAGTGACGTAGGGTGGGAGGGATAGAGGGAGAGAGGGACGGACGGATTGGCGGGGAACGGCCCGAATCGTAAAATTTCCGGGCAACGCCGGGTACCCCAGCTAGTTTAATATAAATTTGTACAACGGCAAGTTGAATTTTCTCATATACGCAAGCGGAAATGATCCGTAAAAATAAATAAAAAATAAGTAGCCTAATTCTCTTAAATTCATGGTGCGATTGCGTAAAGTCATTTGAAAAAATATAATATCGACCAAATTAACATGATAAAAGTATGATAATTTAGTTTTCGTGAAGGACATTATGTATGTGTATATACAGGGTGGGCCATAAAAAAGTAACCCCCTACGGTTTCTTGCCCATATCTTGGCCAGAAGTAAGATTTTCGAAATCAAATTTTACAGTCTTAAAGACAATTCATATTTACACATGATGACCAGATGTTATCAAAATATTTCAAACCCAACAAAAGTTACACCACTTTTAGTGAGGCCACCCACCGTTTTTTGACGATTCAAAAACGCGACCCATTAAAAAGTTGCAAAAAAATTTTATTATTCTGGCCAATATCTTGGTCAGAAGTAAGAATATCGAAAGGAAATTTCACAGGCTTAAAGATAATTCATTTCTACACATGATGGCCAGATTTCATCAAAATATTTCAAACAGAACAAAAGTTATACCATATTCATTGAGGCCACTACCGTTTTTTGACGATTCAATAGGGTAACGCAAAAAAAATTAACAAAAACACAATTTTACTAAGTCTCATCTCAGATATTTGTTATCAAACAGCCTTGATTTGTGCCAGATAATTATTATTATTACTATTTAAAAGAGAAACAGGGTACCAGCGTAGCTGCACGTCACTGAGAAGTCACTTAGCAAGATGACAATCAAATTGGTAAATAAGGAATCTGTCAGATTAATCAACAGGTCCATCAAGAACTTTGCAAAGAGACTCAAAAGAACTTATGGCACTGGTGGTGGGCACATTGAACACAAGTTGTGAAGCACTACCAAGTTCATTTGACAACAGTTATTTGAGATGAGACTTAATAAAATCGTGTTTTTGTTACTTTTTGTGCATTTCGTTTTTGAATCGTCAAAAAACGGTGGGTGGCCTCACTAAAAGTGGTATAACTTTTGTTCTGTTTGGAATATTTTGATAAAATCTGGCCGTCATGTGTAAATATGAATTGTCTTTAAGCCCGTAAAATTTCATTTCGAAATTCTTACTTCTGGCCAAGATATGGGTAAAAAACCTAATTTTTTGGCGTTTCGTTTTTGAATCGTTAAAAAACGAGAGGTGGCCTCACTAAAAGTGGTATAACTTTTGTTCTGTTTGGAATATTTTGATAAAATCTGGCCATCATTTGTAAATATGAATTATCTTTAAGCCTCTAAAATTTCATTTCAAAATTCTTACTTCTGGCCAAGATATGGGCCAAAAACCTTAGGGGTTACTTTTTATGGCCCACCATGTATATCTTTAATATATTTCTCAAAGTTTGTCCCTCCGTTTGTTTGTATGTATGTATGCTTGTATGTCCGGATGTATTTTGATTCCTCGTCCCAGAAAACCAAAATTTCACGGGTGGCGTACCGATGGAGGTCAGAGTTAGTGGTGGCGTGTTGTGAAGTGAGGTGGGGTTGGATTGGGGGGGGTGGAAGCTGGGGTGGTGGGGGTGGAGAAATTTGGGGGAATTTTTTCCCCGGTAACCAAAATTTAACGGGTGCGAACCCGCGTACCGGTGAAGGTCGGTGTTAGTGGTGGCGTGTTGTGGAGGGAGTAGGAGAAATTTGGGGGAAAAGTTTTTCCCAGAAAACCAAAATTTCACGAGTGGCGTACCGGTGGAGGTCGGAGTTAGTGGTGGCGTGTTGTGGAGGGGGTGGAGGAGGGGTGGAGGAAATATGGGTTGGGGGAATTTTTTTCCCGAAAACCAAAATTTCACGTCGGTGGACGTCGGAGTTAGTGGTGGCGTGTTGTGGAGGGGTTGGGGAGGCGGTGGGTGGAAATTTGGGGAATTTTTTTTCCTCGGAAACTAAAATTTCATGGAGGGCGCACCGGTGAAGGTCGGAGTAAGTGTTGTCGTGTTGTGGAGGGTGGGGAGTGGGTGGGGGAAAATCTGGCAGGGAAAATTTTCCCCCGAAAACCAAAATTTCACGGATGGCGTACCGTTGGAGGTCGGAGTAAGTGGTGGCGTGTTGTGAAGGGGGTTAGGGGTGGGGGAATTCGGAGGAGGGGATTTTTAACCCGAAAACCAAATTTCACGCGTGGCGTGCCGGTGGAGGTTGGAGCTTGTGGTGGCGTGTTGTGGGGTGGGGGTCAGAGGTGCAAGTTTTTTGGGGGGGAAATTTGGGAGGGATTTCCTCCCGAAAACTCAAATTTCTCGTGTGGCGTACCGCTGGATGTTGTAATGTGGTGGCTGGTGTGGTGTGGTGGGGTTGTGGCCGGAGCGGGACGAATCCTAAATTTCCCGGGCAACGCCGGGTACTCCAGCTAGTTTATTATTTAAGTAACAAGTACAGACCGGAGGCGCCATTTTTGATCCAACAAAGGCACGGGGAGCGGCCAGACTCCCGGGCCTGTACGGAATCAGCCACTGATTGCATGGCAGTACTACGTTCTGCATGCATACATGCATTGCATGCAGAACATATATATAATTCCATGCATGCAGCCCATAATTGGAAACTTCACATTTTTTAATAAAGCTATAAATTATATATATATATATATATATATATATATATATCTGCAAGTCAAACGCAGGGCACCAGCATGTATATAGGAGCGCTGTGCCGTATCAGAATCGACCACACTTGACGGTGCGCGGTGGTGTATTGGTTGGTTTGGTGCCATGGAGTCGAAGGAGACGAGGTTCGAATCTAACTCAGGCCGCATATATATATATATATATATATATATATATAAAGACCCTCATGCATATCCTTCACTTGTAATTGTTCGGTGTGAAACTCCGATGCAGTGTCCGCGCTGCAGCTGGGGCGCCTCTGAGTAGGGAGATTGTGTGGGCCAAAGAATCAATTTCCAAAGAATGTTGGCCAATATCTTGGCCATGGCAGAAATATATGAACTTTTAAATCAAGTTTTATACTGGATGAACGTGAATCATATTTTTTTATATACATCACAAATGTTTCAAAAACAAATTTGAATAGAACAAATGCTATATCGCTTAAGGCAGGGGCGGATCCAGGGGGCCAATCCGGCCATGGCCCCCATTTAAAAATTGCATGGGACGTGGCCCCCATTTGGTTTCAATAAGCCATCAAATAAATTTAGTGGGAGAGAAAAACAGGACATCAGGCCCCCTATTAAAAAATCGAATGGGGCGTGGCCCCCCCCCCGTCAATTTAGCGGCGGTTGAGACGGTAACCTTTTCCCCGAAGAAAAATTAGTCGATGACTAAAAAAAAGAAAAAAAGGTCATCAGTTTTTTTGGCGGATGAAATGGTATCTTTTTCCCGGAAAATTGGCCGATGACTAAAAAAAGTCATCAGTTTTTTTGGCGGATGAAATGGTATCTTTTTCCCGGAAAATTGGCCGATGACTGAAAAAAGGGTCATCAGTTTTTTCGGCGACACAACGAAATTTTTCCTCTGTCCAACAAACAAGACCCAAAATTTTGGCCCCCCTTCGAAAATGTCTGTTTCCGCCCTTGGCTTAAGGTGAGTGCAAATTGTGTTTTTTACGCTTCAAAAGCATAACGCAACAAACAAAACTAAAACCTTTTTTGTTAAGTCACGTCTAAAATGTTTATCAAATAAACTTGATATTGCATCACAGCTTGCGTACAATGTGTCCACCACCACCAGTGCCCACACTGGTCATGGGTATCTTTGTATAATTCCTGATAATCCATGACAATCAATCAATCAATCAGTCAAATATTTTTGATTTTGCAACCAAAGTATGCATGACAGATCTACACATCTTGCTCATTGGCTAATCGATGTGCTCCAGAGGTAAATTTTCCCGTATCAACCCCAATGCGACCATCAATTCTCTTGTTGCCCTTGGCTCTGGTCGCAGATTGTGGTATAATAATTATTTCTTCAGTATCGCTCTCCACACTTGATAATCATAATCCATCGCTTTCGTGCAAGACTTGCATTGTTAAAGCGCGTTATAAATATATACCTAATTGTATTGTATTGTATTGAGTGCATATCCGTAAATTTGGGGCCATTGGTTTTTCTCAATGAGACCAACAAGAATTGACATTGAACCGAACTCCTTTCATCAACGGCATACTTCTTTACTCTCAATTTAATTCTTAATTTCTGCGATCTCACTGTAAGCGGTAATTATACAACTTTACAACAGTGCCCAAAGTGTGGAAAAGTAATTGCCTGGACGCCCCATAACTCTCCAAAGTAGTCCCTGGACGCTCCCTACCTTTCTAGTATGTGCTCGCCAATAAGTGGCTGGACGACTTTCAGGTTTTAAAACAAATGCATGGACGCCGTCCATGACCGTCCAGGCACACTTTAAGCCCTGCTTTACAGGCTACAGAACCTTGATCATGAAGAGTCTGCATACACATATGTCTGTCATCGACACCTTGACCATTTTAATGTTTTAAAATTTTCAATTTTATTCTTTAAAAAATGATTAATTTGAAAAATTCACTATTTACCAACTTGATTGCCATTTTGCTAAAGTGTTTCAAACACGAAAACAGTCTTTAATATTTTATGAAGAAAATCTAAATAGTATTGGTTAATTATTTAAATAAAGAAGATATTATAGGCGACAGGATTTAAGTCTGGACTTTTCGGCGGAGGCCGTATATGGGAGAGAAAAAAGTATGATGTCTCTCTTGTTAGCATTTCGACGGTTTCCCTGGCTCTGTGAGCTGGCATGCACTGTTCTGTTGAAAAGGAAAATAGCCTTCTATAAAGATATATACACTGTGTCCCAACTGAACTGATACCCTTTTTGTTTTGGCGATATGCTTGTCAATTCCAAATGAAACACTATAAAATTTCAGAGTATGTAAGAGGGATAAATAATATTATTATCAATGTTTCCTGAAATTTATCCAATTCTACGAACAGAATCGAAGTTATGCACATTCAAATTTGGGCAAAGAAAATTTTAAGTTTTCAAAATGTAAAAGATAGGAAATTACTGTTTGCAACTGCGCATCTTGCTTTCTAAAATAATAAATATGACGTCATAATTATTTCCATCATTTCCATGTTAATGTTCATGTTTCCATAGTATGAACAATAATAAATGGTTTTTCAGCAAAGATGACTTGAGTTTAATAAAAAAAATTCTCAGAGAAGAAAAACATTACGGAGCAAAAAGGTTTTTAAAGAAAGTTTCTGACATAAATTGGTCCATCCTTGAATCGAGTGATTGAAAAAAAATTCTTAGTCATGCAGGACAGTGCTCATGTCCTATACTCATCGAGCCAAAGAAACTGTTGGTCTGCTTTCAAGAGAAACTCCAGAGTTCATGCCACCAACTCTTTGCCCCCTCCCCCCAACCCCCAATAGTCCTGATCTTAATCCACTAGACTACAAAATAAGGAACGTCCTTCAAGAACGCGTTTATCAAACTCGCATACGTGACGTTGCCGCGTTGTCCACCTCAAGCAGCGAATTAGCCTCTTGTGGAAGAATGGGATCGTTTTGATCAAGGGATTGTTGACAATGCAATCAATGAATGGCGAAAGCGCCTGAGAGCATGCATACAATGTATGCATTCGAACTAATGGATGACATTTTGAACATCAGCTTTGAAGACAGCAATTGTTGCAAACAATAATTTCCTATCTTTTACATGTTGGAAACTTAAAATTTTCTTTGCCCAAATCTGAAGTGCATAACTTCGGACTCTGTTCGTAGAATTTAATAAAATTTTCAGGAAAATAGCTGTACTTTCAGTACTGAGGAGAGTGGCCTAAAACTTCAACAAATACACTATAGACAATATACTAAACTTACAATAACAATTTCTTTTTTGATTTTCACATTGTTGTTCCCCTTTCAATATGTCATTTTAGCAAAATAACTGAATTATTTGAGTATAAGCTTACTGATAAAAAAGAGAGTGTGCGGGAGGGGTATGTGCCCCTCCCCACCAGTAACTGTTCGAATTTCCAAATTGCAGGGGTATCATTTTAAGCTGTCATCTTGACAAAATAGCTGTACGTTTTCAGTGCTGATAAGAGTGGCCTAAGATCTTAATAAATATAGGCTATGGTTACAATAGTAATCTATTGGGAGTTTCCACATTGTAATGGTACCCTTTACAGATGTCATTTTAGCAAAATTGCTCGATTAGTTCCGTACAGAGAAAAGTGTTTCAGGGTTTCAACATATATATACACACTGTGACTTATATATATAGGCTAACAACCACAATAATAATTTCCGTCAGAGGATCAGTTCTGCTGTTGCTGGTTTATTATAATGACTATCTGCAGACCTGAGTATGCCTATAATAATATAAAACTATTTAAGCTGACTTTTCAGCACTGAAGCAGCTTATCCCTATTGCCCAAGATGGTTCTGCTTTGCTGACCAGGACACACTGCAGCATTCTTAGACTCTATTATAAATGATACACAAAACAACCAAGAACTTATAAACTACAGGTAGGCTACCAAAATCTGGAAGCCTTGCAGTAATGATGTTATTTTACTAGGTGTTCAAAGACCAAAACATTTGAAATTTGGCAGTTTAAAATTTGAAAGAAAGCACTGGAGAGAAGCCATTTAGATGTACGAAAATAGTATTTGTACGAATATTTTCAATAAGTTTTACTCATTGTAACAAGATTGTGCGATTTGCATCATATATTT
The DNA here is from genome assembly GCA_949752735.1 of Lumbricus terrestris. Taxonomy (NCBI): domain Eukaryota; kingdom Metazoa; phylum Annelida; class Clitellata; order Crassiclitellata; family Lumbricidae; genus Lumbricus; species Lumbricus terrestris. The sequence continues at coordinate 8,757,515 of OX457039.1, forward strand.
TAATAGTAATAATAGCATTATAATCATATAAACTATTAAATATATTAAATATATTTTTATCGTATAAATAGTAAACAATATCGCACTATATTATAACAGTTCGTGTAGGCCTAATACAATGGTGTAAACAGCAACTAAAAAGTATCATAATTTTGTCGTTTGTTTCTGGAGGGGATGTCATCTCTGTTTTTAGCTGGACAAAAATAGTATTTGTACAAATGTATACAGTAAATTATAGGCTAGGCTACTCATTGCAATATGATAGTATCATATAGGCTACTATACGAGTCTATAATGGCCTTATATATAATCTTATAACAGTAAATGATATCACGGTATATTATAATACTTCTTTTAAAAGAATTATATAAACAGCAACTAAAAACTATTATCATTTCGTCAAATTTTTCTGGGGGGAAATGTCAATCCTGGGGGAACTTCTCCCCCAGAGACGTCTAGATTAAACACTGATGGATGTATATATATATATATATATATATATCAGCGAACACTGCATAGCTTAACAGTGATTGTAGCCTGTGTGTGTATATTCGTATGAGTTCGTATGCATCATGTATGCATATAATATAGATCTGTTATATTATTGTGCACAATATTCGTACGCATATAATATTTTGTGCATCATGCATTATGGTAATACTACGCATATGATTACGCGTGTGCATTAACAAGTGCAAATAATAATATTATGTATAAAGAAAGTCGGAAAGACCTTTAGGTGTGATTAACAACATAGTCTATCAAAAGAAGGTAGCACTTTAATCTCGTCTGTGCTTAGTGCATTAGGGTCTCACAGGATACGAACGGATGTTATCCAAAAATCAAACCGCAATTATCTATAGGATGTAAATTGGTAAAGTTTCCAAATTAGCATAATATATTATGCAAATAATATACTGTGACACATAAACATATTATACATGCATACATATCTATGTATATATAAATATATAATCATTTCCATCATCATCATTATCGTCATTATTTCCATGAGGCACATAATATTATCTCTCGGGTTGCTCAAATTAGTGGAGCCTTGTTCTGGAATTACATTTCGCCTTCAACAATTGAATTATAAAAAATTATTAACCGATATACAGCCTAACTTAAAAGTATCAGGTTTCGGTCATTGTATGCATTTTCCAAGCATACAGTTTCGACAAGAGACAGTGATGCGGACGGAAATGAAGCAGACCGAGACAAACTGGCAGACAGACTGAGCGAGAGATAGAAACAGACACAGAGGTATTAAGTGGCGTGATTTGATCTACAGGGTGGGTCATAAAGAGACCCATACGGTTTTTGCCAATATCTTGGCCAGAAGTTAGAATTTCGAAATCAAATTTTACAGGCTTATAAAGGCAATTCATATTTACACATGGTTCCGGAATTTCCAAAATAACTTTTGTTCTGCTTGAAATATTTTAATGAAATCTGGCCATCATGTGTAAACATAAATGGTCTTCAAGCACAAAAAATTCTATTTGAAAATTCCTACATCTGGTCAAGATATTGGCAAAAAACCTTAGAGGGGGTCATTTTCATGGCCACCCTGTATAGGCCCACACTGCAGGAGATGGCTTGAGCTAATCAAACACCCCGGGGGCGTGTAAAGTGTTTATTCAAGACAGAAGACTTTTGATGGGAAAATTGTAACTCTTTAGTTCAACATTAATATATAATAATATACATATATTGTATATATATATATATATATATATTTATCCAGCCTCTGTGACTTCACACAAATCTTCAATTCGTCTACATCTTGTTTCTTTTACACTAAGGCGCCATGTCACATCTGCGACTGATCTCACTGATGATTTTTTCGACTTGATTACGCGAATGTATATAGTGCTGGACGATTTATCTTCGATTCATCGAAAACAAGTCCAGACTCTTGTAATTTCTCTATAATTAGGATTCTAACGTATTCTAATTCATCATAAAATGCACGCCATCAACTTTCGTGATTTGCTGATGAATAGCGCATTGGCTTAAGTTGATTTTTGAACCTTAAATCCTTAATCAACGACACTGAATTAGAAACAAAGGTTTCAATATCTTCTGCAAACGACCACCACGTGCACGTGTGATGCTTAGATTATATCTTAGACAGCTTACGGAATTACTGTGTATATACAGCTGACATGCACTTGCTCCAAGACTTGAGTTCCACCGACATTTTTAACACTCACAAAGAAGATGCATGCACATCATATAACCATCTTATTGGTTCTACTACAAAATATACAATTTCCGATCATGATAGTTTTTTCTACATTTTTTATAATATGCATATACAAAGTCGTACGTAAAAGTCACGCACCACCTCTATATATATAGAACACAAAATCATGACATCTTTGTAGCACATTGCAGGCAATCAATCCCAATAGCATAGAGACTATTGCAACATTATAGGACAATCATGCTACTGAATAGCACATACAATGCTATCTGCAACTCATAATAAGTATAGGCCTATGGATCGTCAACTATACAAACTTCATTGTCAATTTGGTATCTGTATTTATAGTTAAACAGTATCTTACTATGGAATGGCTGCATTCATGACACCAACCTGCATGCTGGCCCTTAGATTCTGCTTTCAACTGTCTGTCTGTCTGTCTGTCGGTCTGTCTGTCTGTCTGTCCGTCTGTGTGTCTCACTCAATGCTTCTGCTAAGTTGTTTATGTCAACTTAAGACTTAAATGCTTCGAACACGGTCGGAGCTTACACATGTCGTCTTTAGAGAGACCAAGTTGTTTTAACCTTAGCAATATCTAGGCACATGTTCTAAATCTTCAACTGTAATCATAATTTATTTAAATTCGTCTCATTATCAGTTTTAAATTAAATTTAATACTGATGTTCGTATTTTAATCTTCTTCATAATACTGGAGCTCCGGAATGTTTGGCCGCAAAGACAGCAGCAGCAGCAGCAGCAGCAACAACAACAACGGCGTTTTGATGACCGCTATGCCAGTCACCGGTATAATTGTTTTGCGTCCGGAGCATACGATTGAATTTGCATCTTTGGACGTATACAGTGCAATACACCGGACAACATGTTTGATATAACTATATGCACGTCTGCCAAGTATTCGGAAGGATGAACTTATAACACGTGAGAATCTTGACTCTGAATGATGATGATGGTGATGGTGATGGTGATGATGATGATGATGATGATGATGATGATGATGATGATGATGATGATGATGATGATGATGATGATGATGATGATGATGATGATGATGATGATGATGATGATGACGACGACGACGATGACGATGATGATGATGACGACGACGACGATGATGATGATGATGATGATGATGATGACGATGACGATGACGACGACGACAACGACGACGATGACAATGACGACGACGACGACGATGGCGACGACGACAATGACGGCGACGGCGACGACGACGACGATGACGACGACGACGACGACCGATGATGATGACGACGACGATGATGATGATGACAGCGACGATGACGACGACGACGACGATGACGATGATGATAACCTTCGTGACTGTCACTACTCATGCAAGGTTCCTAATAGGGCATCGCCATCTACCGAATGGAAAGTTAAATGGACCTTTGGAAGGGTTACGGGAAGCAATAATACAGCACCCGTCCGATCTTCGTGCATGCCAGAGTATTAGGCCTATTATAAGCGTTACCATAAACACCTTCCAATCCTTCCAATATACAGAATGTTCCAAACTCTCCCTGGCATTTTCATATATGCATGCATCTCCTAAAGAACAATGGGGCACTGATGGTTTCACGAGCGCTCGTCTTAATGAAAGCGCGGAGAGCATGGGTCGATGCCGCTCCTTTGACGAAGGAGAGAGGAGCAGGTCCTTTATAAATAGCTATGGCTCTGAGGCAGCCATGGGCACGAAGACTATAGAAGCTTCGCTTTTCTTAGCCTCGGCATATGTGGGTTGGTGGCTAATCCTCTCCCTCGCCGTCTCGTCAATTGGCTTTAGGGGTACACTGTAACAGAAATCTCGATGCCAATTTTTTGCCATGGATATTGTGTAGATTGTGTATGAATATTCATTGCGCTAATTAAGCACTCAGCGTGCGATTGGTTCGCGAGATTCTATTATTTGCAACTAACTGGGGTACCCGGCTTTGCCCGAGAAATTTAAGATCCACCCCGCTCCCGGTCAATTCCTTACTTCCCGACCCTCACCGCCGGGTTCCCAACCGCCCGTCTCCCATCCCACTCGATTCACCCCACCACCCTACTCTACACCACCCCACCCACCCCAACCCACCCCATCCACCCAAACCACCCCACCCACCCCACCCCACCACATCCCACCCTCACCCACCTCACCCCACACACACCACATCCCCACCCAACCCCTCTAACCCAAAGTACCCAACCCCATCCCACCCCACCCACCTCCACCCCACTCCAGCCCCACCCCGATAGAGTAGTGAAGGTTTGGATTGAAAAAGTGAAAAACTGTGGAAATGCATTCCGGGAAACAGAGAAAATTATGGTTTTCGCCCCCACCCTGGCCCCCATTGTGGTAGTGATTCGCCAACCACCTCCAGTGGGTGTTCCATGCCCACACCGACAAAATAGCGAAGGTTTGGAGTGAAAAGCTAAAAAAAACTGTGGAAATGCTTTCCAGTGAAACAGAGAAAATTAGGGTTTTTAGCCCCCAACCAGGTCTCCTTGGTGGTAGAGATTCTCCAACTTCTCAACCAGGTTGTTCGAATGGCCCTCTGTCTTGGTAGAAAGTTTCAGATCAATAGCTGCGTTTTACGAAAAAAAATTCTCCTCCTCCCCAATAATACCCTGGCCCCACCCGGTGTACCCGGCGTTGCCCGAGAAATTTAGAATTCGCCCCGCTCCCGGCCAATTCCTTACTTCCCCACCATCTCTGCCGGCTCCCCAACCCACCCCATCCCACTCAACCCAACTCAACCTAAGCCCACCTCGGCCCACCCCCACCCCGACCCACCCCGACGCACTCCTCCCCAACCCACACCTCTACACCCAACTCCGATGCAGTAGTGAATTAAGGTTTGGAGTGAAAAGCTAAAAACTATGGAAATGAATGCCGGTGAAAAGCGAAAATTAAGATTTTCGCCCCCAAACCCCATGGTCGTAGAGACTACCAACCCCTCCACCGATTGTCACATGCCCAGACCGACACAGTAATGAAGATTTGGAGTGAAAAGCTTTTAAAAATGTGGAAATGCAACCCTATATATATATTAAACAGGGAAAATGTGGGCTTTCGCCCCCACTCTGGCCCCCAAGATGGGAGGAATTCGCCGACCTCTTCACTGGGTTGTCCTGATGGCTCTCTGTCCAGGTAGAAAGTTTCAGATCAATAGTTGCGTTTTACTGGAAATTCCCCCTCCCCAATAATATTCTGCCGGACCCGGCCCCTGCGGGGCGAGGTGTGTGTGTTGGGTGGGGACGAGGTGACCCCGGTAGCACTCGGTCTAGCTGCAACGTTTCAGATGAATAGCTGTGAAACTATGGCGATGGAATGGATATTGCAAAAGTTTGGGTTTTCGCTCCCCCACCCTGAGCCCCATGGTGGGAGAGATTTGCCAACCACTCCACTGCATGGGTCGTTCTGATGGCCCTCTGCATGTCTAGTTAGAAAGATTCAGATCAATAGCTGCGTTTTATTCTAAATATTTGTGGGGTTTCGCCTCCACCCTGATCCCATGTGGTAGAGAATCGCCAACCCCTCGTTGGGTTGTCTCATGCCGAGACCTCCACAGTAGTGAAGGTTTGGAGTGAAAAGGTCAAGAACTGTGAAAATGCATTCCTTTCAGACAGACAGACGCACACACAGACAGACAGACAGACAGACACACAAAATCTTCTCTTTATTTATGTAGATATGAATATTCAATAGGCAAATCATGCGCTCCTCGTTTGATTTGTTTGCGAGATTTCACTGTTTGTAACTTGAATATTCATCAGGGTAATTATGTGTTCGTCTTTTGGTTGGTTGACGAGATTCCGCAGTTTGTAACGTGAGCCTTCGCGGTGTCGAGCATCTGGCTTGGAAACTTTCCTAATGAATATTCATCAAGGCTCAAGCCAAATGCACATCGTTGACTGATTGCAGAGACTCCGTGGAGCAATTTAGATGTGCATTTTCTAAATATACTGGATACAAATTCAACATGGCATTGCACAGCTGCCGGGCAGGTGTCACGAAATAGAGTATCCCCGTATTAATGGTATCCCCCTAAATTAAAAAAAATCGAAAAAACCGCTTTCGCCTGAATTTTTTTGGCAAATTAATTTTTATCTGCTTTGTTTTTAACAATGACACTAACAGGTATGTTTATTCCTACTAGATAATTTGTCTTGCCCTGTTTTAGAGCACTTAAAACATTTAAAACACTTAAGAACACTAAGAGTCACTAAATAAATTCGAGTTGCCTTTATCTGAGCATTGCTTAGGACACTTAAAACAATTAGAGTCACTTTAAATTTTAATTACAGCATAAACAATTTTAGTATGCGCATTTTTCAAAAAAGAGGATTGAATGGTTTATCCCCCCGGATAGTATAGACCGGTTAATTCCATCCGGGGGATAGATTAATTCATCCCTCCGGATAGCTTTCAGGGGGGGATACTCCGTTTCGTGTCACAGGCGTGACTTGGTCTATTCCAATCGACTATTGTAACTTGTCATTTCTTTGCCCACATTGTTACAGCCAATTTTTTTATTGCTCTGCACAACTATTTATTTAGCTTTCACAATAAAAGTCCTGTACGTCACACCATGAGGACGACCGTAATGGTGATAATAATAATTATTATAATAACTAATAATTATTCAGGGCTTCAACGCAGTCGCTTTCAGCATAACATTTCCCATCATAGCCACCATCTTGATATAAATTCCTGTTTGTGGTTGCCAAGGTTTAGCGGGATCACTCCCTTTCTGGGTTATCCTTTCCTAGGTATCTTTTACCTGATAGATGATAATAATAGCTCCTCAACTCACTGTACACTGTTATTTTATTCATTTTTTGTCATTTTGCTGTTTTGATTTGTTGAACTCTCTGAATAAACAAGTTTTGATTTGATTCCAAAACATTACCTCAGTAATTTTTGGTGATTGAAAATGTAACGGAATTTGTATACTTAGGCCAGTGGTTCCCAACCCACGGCCCGCCGGCCAAAAGTGGCCCGTCAGGCCTCCCAAAATGGCCCTCATCTCTCAAAGAATTAGCAAAAATGTAAACAAAAATTGACAATTTGGACAGGATATACATGTAACACATAATTATTTTCTATTAGAAGTTATTTTATTTCGAGGTCTATAAATTATAACATCAAACATTATAATTTGATTGAATTGTAACCATTTCATGCGCTTTTAATTAATTAAATTCTAGCCTTGTGGCCCCGTAATGTCCTTCAATTGAGAAAAAGTGGCCCTCTTGTTCTTCAACTTTAAAAAATTGGTCCTAAAGTCAAAAAAGTGTTGGGAGCCATGCAGTGAACCTCTCACTGACTTAGGCAGTCTGCTGACATGGAATAATGATTGGCATGCAAGAATTACAAATGCGAAGGGATTCACGGCAGGTTTAGAAGACCAAACAAATTACGCAGTTACAAGACCAAATTAAACATGTCAAGAACATGCGTGTTTAGCACAGCTCTTTATGCTTGTGAAACATGTACAATTAAAAAGGTGGACCAGAAAAAATACAGGCATTTGAAATGCAATGTTATACAAGAGGATTCGACACTTGAACTGGACAATGAAGGTTACAAATCTGGAGTTATATATATACGAAGATGATTTTTTATAAATACAAGAGAAGACCTATAAGCTCAAATATAATGCAAACAGTGATGAGATGAAAACTGAGCTTATTTGGACATGTATGCAGAGTGGACGATGTATGTATATATAGCAGAAAAATAAAAACAGTGAAACAGTGATGTTGGGTATACCATGAATGGGAAGGGGCGGAGGGGAAGACCTAACCATTGATGGATCGATGAGTTTAGGGACTGCCGTGGAGCGTGCACGCAAGATCTTCAAAGTTTTAGAATAGCAGCACAAGAGCGGGAACTCTGGCGAAAAGTGATTCTGCATGAGAAACGGTGATAGCATGCAGAGAAGAAAAGTTCATTTTCTCAAGTTTCGAGAAAAAGTAATTATTTCTTTGATCAGTGTCATATCATATTTACTCCCTGCAGCAGGGGAAGATGCATAAAGCATCCTATAGGCACGCTGCAGTGGGGTGCAGAGTCGAGCTGTAACATAAAATTCCCTATACTGATATATACATCATTCATGATTGCATATACATATATATATATATTGCCTATTTTTTGTATATACGGGATAAGCTATCAAATGATATAATATTATATATATACGTTAACTTTATAACGTGCTTGTAGATATATATATATATATATATATATATATATATATTTATAGTATATATAATTATTTTTATTAGTATACATACCTATATAATATATATATATATATATATTATACATGGTGTTAAGTCTTAACACGGTTTCGTAATACCTGTAACATTATACATCTCAGCGCCATGTGCAAGTAATCTGTGGGTATAGCCTACCTTTAAATCTTTCTCTGCAGTGTAACTAACGACTTGTACAGCGTGGGTAAACAATGCCCCCTATACGGTTTTTGCAAATATCTTGACCAGAAGTAAGAATTTGTAAAAGATGTTTTACAGCTAGGATTAAAGGCAATTCATGTGTACGAGGAAGAAAATATTTGAAATAGAAGAATAGTTATATCATCTTTAGTGAATCCCACGGTTTCTTGACGGTCCAAAAGCACAACGCAACAAAAAGTAGTCTTAAAAAAAACGAAAGGTTTAGGTCACATCTCAAATAATTGCAATAAAATAAACACAATAGTGCTTCACAATTTGTGTTCAACACCATTGTACGCACTTGTTCTGAGACTGTTTGAAACGTTCTTGATGGCCTTTTTGATGTATTCCAGAAATAAATCTTTCAATGTGACCATCAATTCTCTTATCGCCTTTTGTTTTCGCCGCAGATTGTGCATGGTATTTCTCCAGCAATGCTCACGGTATACATGCACTTGATTATCCGTCGGGTTCAAATAGGGTGGTTTTGGACCATTGGCTCCTCAAAATGAAGCCATGCAAGACAATTGACATTGAACCGATCACCTTTCATCAATGGCGTATTTATTAGCTCTCAAATTATCTCTTAATTTTCTCTACACTCACTGTTTTTCAGAGCATAAATAGTCTATTCTAGCCACCAGGATCTCCTCATGAAGTGTCTGAATACAAATTTTTTCTGTCATTGACATCTTGGGCATTTAAAGTTTCAGAAATGACGATCTTATTGTTTTAATAAAAAAAATCGCAGTCTGAAAAATTCTTTATTTGCCAACTTGATAGGCATCTTGCAAAAATGATGTCACGGTGGCGTGCAGCTACGCTAGCACGTGTTTCTTTTCTAAATTGTAGTAATAATGACTATCTGGCGATATCAAATTTATTTTATAGCAATGAGATGCGACTTAATAAAAATCGTCTTTTTGCTGCCTTCTTTGCGTTCTGGTTTTGGTTCGTCAAAAAGAGTGAGCGGGCTCACTAAAACTGATATAACGCTTGTTCTGTTTGGTTTTTTATTTGGTTGTTGTAATGTACGTGGATATAAATTACCGTTAAGCCTGTAAAACTTGATTTTTAAAAAGTCTTCTTGCAAGATAGTTGGGGGAATTCATTCCTGAGGGGGAACTTCTCATCTCCCCCAAGAGACGTATAGATTAGACACTATAGGTCTCGAAACTTGTGTTGAAAGCAATGATGGACATTTTGAAAAAATTATGGTTATGTATTATTATTATTGTTCAATAATATTTCAAGATTTGATTGTTTTTATAAGTTAATAAATTAATAATTATAAACTAGTTTTTTAAGTCATTATCATAAGAGATCGGGATTTTTTTCGGACACAGTGCATACGTCGAAAGTAGTATACAGAACCAATTAGATCGTCTTCCAAAATATAGCCTAAGTTACAAATGAAATTTCCTCGCTAAAGAATAACAGTTATCTAAATATATTATATATATATATATATATATATATATATATATATATATGAGTGTATGTATATTGGCCTATTATTAATTAACTATTGGTCAGGTAACGCTGTTTGTGTTTATAGAATAGGTAAATTAATTGCTAAAATTAATAATTATTAATGCTAGCATGTCATTAAGCCTAAGGAGGTTCTGATTCGTCATGCAACGCATATAAAAAAGTATTTAAAGATACTTGTAGAAATGCGCTGGGTGGGCTAAAAAACTAATTTTCTTAAATTCCTGTCAACATTTTGGCCAAAAGTTAGAATGTTTAAATCAAGTTTTACAAGCCTAAGTTAAGATATTTCATATATTTACGTAAAATAGTCAAATTGCATCACAAAATTTGAAACAGAGCAAATATTATATCACCCTTAGTGAGTCGACCCACTTATGTCGATGATCCAGAAACATAACTCAAAAAGTAGCTAAAATCAATTTCACCAAGTCACATCTCAAATAATTATCATCAAAATAAACATGATACTTCTTCATCACTTCTGTTTAAATGTGTTCATCACAAGTGTCCACACTAAGTCTTGTTCTCGAATCTCTTTGCAACGCTCCTTATGTCCCTGTTGATGTCTTCCAATATATCAACTCCTATTCGATGATCAATTCCTTTATCTCACTTTCTTTATATTGACATTGAACCGATCGCCTTTCATCGACGACATAATTTATTTCTTAACTCAATTTGATTCTTAATTTCTGCGCTGTCACTGTTTATCAAAGAAAGTGGTGATTATAACCTTAGGTTCAGGACTTTGCTTGCTAAGTGTGTGAATTCAAATTGTGTCTGTCATTGACATCTTGGGCGATTTAATTTTTCAGAAATTTAAGTTTTATTGTTTAATTAAAAAAGTTATTAGTCTAAAAAATCCTCATTTGCCAACTTGATATTCACCTTGTAAATTGATGTCACGGCGAAGTGCAGCTATACGCTGGTACAAGTTTCTTTTATAAATGATGATGATGTTTGTGTATATTCGTTTAATTGAAAATGACAAGTCAGGGTGACATACCGCACCCAGTTACCCAGACGATGATGATGATGATGATGATGATGATGATGATGATGATGATGATGATGATGATGATGATGATGATGATGATGATGATGATGATGATGATGATGATGATGATGATGATGATGATGATGATGATGATGATGATGATGATGATGATGGTGATGGTGATGGTGATGGTGATGGTGATGGTGATGGTGATGGTGATGGTGATGATGATGATGATGATGATGATGATGATGATGATGATGGTGATGGTGATGGTGATGGTGATGGTGATGGTGATGGTGATGGTGATGGTGATGGTGATGGTGATGATGATGATGATGATGATGATGATGATGGTGATGGTGATGGTGATGGTGATGGTGATGGTGATGGTGATGGTGATGGTGATGGTGATGGTGATGGTGATGTTGATGTTGATGGCGATGGCGATGGCGATGGCGATGGCGATGGCGATGGCGATGGCGATGGCGATGGCGATGTTGATGTTGATGGCGATGGCGATGGCGATGGCGATGGCGATGGCGATGGCGATGGCGATGGCGATGGCGATGGCGATGGCGATGACGATGACGATGACGATGACGATGACGATGATGATGATGATGATGATGATGATGATGAAGACTATGAAGACGACGACGACGACGAAGGCGATGGCGATGACGACGACGACGACGACGATGATGATGATGATGATGATAATAATAGTAATAATAATTATTATTATTATTATTATTGTTTGTCTATATCAAATTTAATTTACAACAGTAATTTATTTGAGAAGCAAGCAAGTTTTGAAAATCGTTTTATCGCTACTTTCTTTGCGCTAGCTTTTAGGTCTTCAAAAAAAGTGATAGGGTACACTAAATGTGATAAAAATTTTGGTCTGTTTGACACTTTCCTGTGAAATATTACTGTTTTGCGTATATATGAATTAGTTTTAAGCCTTTAAATTTTGATTTAAAAATGTTCCCTTTTGGCCAAAATATTCGCATAAACAGCAGGTGATTATTTTTTGTCCCACCCTATAGATTGGAAGGACGACGTTCGATACCCGCTGCCCATAAAATTGATTCAGCCCTCATTTCCATACATATAATTATAAGGGTGATTGCAAAATGAGGAGTTTTCAGATGTGCGCCTTGCATGCTGCAGGATGCCATCTTGTAAAATTCAACTATTTTAATCATGTCATCATCTGCTAACATCCTGTAATCTTGTTGCCTCATAAACACGCATTCTTGTCAGTTTGAACTGATAAACAAATATTTGAAATATATCTATGTTTATCACCTTGATCGGAATAATCAATGTGTGTACGTGCATGGTAAAACGTTCACAGGTCTTGATTTGATCTTAATTTCGACAGTGTATCATATTTTGATAGAAATAAAGTGGAAACGTTCCTTTCTTGTGGTTGATCAATGTTTCATTCGGAATTTTGTTTAGTGATCCTATAGTCAGGACTGTCAGGATATTTTCACACTAACAATTTCGATCAAGCATAATATAGATGGACACCTACCGAATGAAAAGCAAGGAAATACTCCATACGTTTAGAACTTTTCCTATTATAGACCCTTCCTTATAAGGTCTTCCTTATACTTCCTTTCTTATTACTCTCTTTGTTCATTGATTCAGTCAGTAGTAGGCCTATAGACCTAACTGCTCATTCTTTTCTTTTCTTTTTTCTTATACCTTTCTCCGGTGATATTCCAATTTGAAAAACGTCATGTCTCGCTTTGAAGTGGGAGGCAATTCTGCAGCAATTGCTTCTGCTTAGCGACACCGTGTGATAACAAAGATCATTAGCGTCGCCCTCCTCCATTATCCAGGCTTTGGACTGGCACTTTCAGACAAGCCCTCATCAAGGTGGGCACAATGGATGCTGCAGCACCCTGGCCCACCGAACTTTTGGCATGCGAAAAAAGTTATGAACATTTGCATGCATGGTAGACCGGTGACATGTGCACGAAACGGAGTATCCCCCCTGAAAGCTATCCGGGGGGATGAATTAATCTATCCCCCCCGGATGGAATTAAACGGTCTATACTATCCGGAGAGATAAACCATTCTATCTCCTTTTTTGAAAAATGCGCATAATAAATTCTTTTATGCTGTAATCGAAATTTAAAGTGACTTTAATAATTATTGTTTTAAGTGTCGTAAGCAATGCTCAGATAAAGGCAACTCGAATTTATTTAGTGACTCTGAGCGTTCTTAAGTGTTTCAAACGTTTTAAGTGCTCTAAAAACAGGGCAAAACAAATTATCTAGGAGGAATAAAAATACCTGTTATAGTGTCATTGTTCAAAACAAAGCAGATAAAAATTAATTTGCAAAAACAAAAATCCACTCGGAAGCGGTTTTTTCGACTTTTTTATTTTGGGGGGATATAATTAATACGGGGGATACTCTATTTCGTGACACCGGCACGCTGTCTGAGGGGAGGCCTTTGGAAGGTATATACTCACAATACCCTGGTCCGCAGTGGTCTTAAAGCGGTCAGAGTACGAGAACAGCAGCTGCAGCGCAGTGGTGAGAATTTATTTGAAAAAATAAATGAAGTGTTCAGCCGTGGATTTATGTGGAGTTGGGATATGCCATGAAGACTTTACTATGGGGTCAACAACTCAACACAAAGGCTGGGGGTTGCTCCAAAACAGACCCCCCACGAGTTCCACGACAGTTCTGACCCTGACATTTACTGTAAGAGTCAAGCGGTTAACGGCAACGTTTCTACCTTTGAATCCCGTCAAAAACACAAATTAGATTGAATTTAGTGATTTAAGTCTATTTGCGAAAAATTCAGTCGATGGCTTCCTGCAGTTTAGGACTTTCAATCGGTCTTTTTAGGTCGACCTCCTTAATTTTTTTTAAACCGAAGCCTCGAGTTTAAGCTAGACCCTATTATAGAAAGATGTGATGGGGATTTATAGACTGTTGAATGATTGAAACCATAACCTGGATGCCTGGCGAGTTATGGATGGCACCGCCAGACGGGGCTGCTGGGAGCCGATAAGGGCGTGCACATGGGCGGCAATACATATATATTCGCAGTGCCATGGGCTGTCTTTCCAAGCCGCGCAGCAGGCGATTTGGCTAGGCTGAGCTGGGCCGGCTTCAGGCGGAGAGCCAAGCTTCGCGGGTCGAGGTATTCGCAGCAAGCAGACGGGGATAGGCCATCCCTTGACAGTAGGCTATATATCCTACACCATTGTGGAAAGCAAGCCGGGTCGCAACTGACTGGCGCTTGCAGAGACACGCCAAGCGGAATACCAATCAAAAGCATATGATCATGGGCGCCCGTACATATATGGGGCAAAGAGGGGCACTTGCACCAACACCCAGTATACGGAAAATTGATCTACCCATCTTTTAACGACTTTTTTTGGTTTCTAACAGATTTCTTCGTATTAAAGCGCTAATGATACACAAAAGTGAAACTGAAAAATTGCGATGATGATGATGATGATGATGATGATGATGATGATGATGATGATGATCGATTGATTGATTGATTTATTGAATTATTTATTGATTCATTGATTCATTCATTCGTTCATTCATTTTTTGATCGATAGATCGATAGATCGTTAGATCGATCGATCGATCAGTGATTGATTGATTTGTAATTGATTGGTGATTGATTGGTGATTGATTAATTGGTTGATTTATTGATAGATTGATGATTGATTGATTGATTCATTCATTCATTAATTTATTTTCATTTATTCATTCATTCAATCAGTAACTCATTCGTTTCTTCGGCCGTTTGTTCTTTCTTATTTCCATCAAAGAGACTCTATTGGGTTTTGGGAATTGGGCATTTTGAACGACTATTTCTAATCCAAATCGATAAGCAATTCCTCCTGTCACAACAGACACGAGCACACACATAAAATCATACAGTCATATAATTTTTTATACGTAGGCCTACGTGTATAAAATTATGTAATAGATATGTATGCAATTATTATAATATCATAGGTATACGCACGATATAGGCCTATTAAATGACAAGTACGCCTATTTATATCTTATTAGAATTATAGAACTGCCAAGAGTTAACTACTCAAATAAGCTATGGTATTAGTAACAGCTTGTGAAATTTGTTAATTGACTAAGCGATAAGAATTCCGTATAATTTGGTTATAAATAGCTACTGAAAATTGCATATATAACGATTAGAAATAGACGTCGACAAACTCTCTGGCAAAATCATTAGAATTAATTGGAAATTTGGAACAGGCTGCACGTCTGACAATTAGATCCATAGATAGAGTCGATTGGGATATAATAGATTCGAATCAAACGGATTATGATTCTAATAGATTATATAATCAAATCGACAAGAATCAAAGCGATTAGAATCAAATCGATTAGAATCAAATCGATAAGAATCAAATCGATTAGAATCAAATCGATTAGAATCAAATCGATTAGATCAAAATCGATTAGAATCTAAATCTAATCGATTAGAATCAAATCGATTAGAATCAAATCGAATAGAATCATATCGATTAGAATCTAAATCTAATCGATTAGAATCAAATCAATTAGAACAAAATCAATTAGAATCTAAATATAATCGATTAGAATCAAATCAATTAGAACAAAATCAATTAGAATCTAAATATAATCGATTAGAATCAAATCGATTAGAATCAAATCGATTAGAACAAAATCAATTGGAATCTAATCGATTAGAATCAAATTGATTAGGATAAAATCGATTAGAACAAAATCGATTAGAATCTAAATCTAATCGATTAGAATCAAATCAATTAGAACAAAATCGATTAGAATCTAAATCTAATCGATTAGAATCAAATCGATTAGAATCAAACCGATTAGAATCAAATCAATTAGAATCAAATCAATTGGAATCTAATCGATTAGAATCAAATTGATTAGGATAAAATCGATTAGAACAAAATCAATTAGAATCTAAATATAATCGATTAGAATCAAATCAATTAGAACAAAATCGATTAGAATCTAAATCTAATCGATTAGAATCAAATCGATTAGAATCAAACCGATTAGAATCAAATCAATTAGAATCAAATCGATTAGAATCAAATCGATTAGAATCAAATCGATTAGAATCAAATCGATTAGAATCAAATCGATTAGAATCAAATCGATTAGAATCAAATCGATTAGAATCAAATCGATTAGAATCAAATCGATTAGAATCAAATCGATTAGAATCAAATCGATTAGAATCAAATCAATTAGGATCAAATCGATTAGAATCAAATCGATTAGAATCAAATCAATTAGGATCAAATCGATTAGAATCAAATCGATTAGAATAAAATCGATTAGAATCAAATCGATTAGAATCAAATCGATTAGAATCAAATCGATTAGAATAAAATCGATTAGAATCAAATCGATTAGAATAAAATCGATTAGAATAAAATCGATTGGAATAAAACCGAATAGAATCAAATCGATTAGAATCAAACCGATCAGAATCAAACCGATCAGAATCATATCGATTAGGATCATGTCGATTTGATTCAAACCGATATCTATATATGATAAAATTCGATTCTTGGCTGCGTGACGTCTGATTATATTATGTTCTTACTTGCGCACTCTAGCGAACTATTATATGCTTCAAAAGAAATGTCGCTATATATAGATCCGATTGATACTTGAAGCAGGAACATACTCTCTGTCTCTCTCTCTTTCTCTCTCTCTCTCTCTCTCTGTCTCTCTCTCTCTTTCTCTCTGTCTCTCTCTCTCTTTCTTTCTCTCTCTCTTTTTCTCTGTCTCTGTCTCTGTCTCTGTCTCTCTGTCTCTGTCTCTCTGTCTCTCTGTCTGTCTGTCTGTCTGTCTCTCTGTCTCTCTGTCTCTCTGTCTGTCTGTCTGTGTGTCTGTGTGTCTGTCTGTCTGTCTCTCTCTCTCTCTTTCTCTCTCAGATTGAGTCCCAGTAATTAAGAAACTTTAGAAACACTTTATTGTGCTATTGCATGTTTAGTGTTTCCTTAAGTTAAAGAGAGACTTCGTTATAAAAATGAACAGTTAATAGCTAACGTTCATCCATCAATGTGTGTGTGTGTGTGTGTGTGTGTGTGTGTGTGTGTGTGTGTGTGTGTGTGTGTGTGTGTGTGTGTGTGTGTGTGTGTGTGTGTGTGTGTGTGTGTGTGTGTGTGTGTGTGTGTGTGTGTGTGTGTGTGTGTGTGTGTGTGTGTGTGTGTGTGTGCAACTGTGTATGTATATGTATGCATGCATATAATTATGTATGCATATCATAGGCGGAGAGCTGGTCTAAACTTTAGGGGGACGGACGACGGACGAGCGGCCGAAGGACGATCGCCGAGCAGGGGAGGGGTTTGGGCAGAGGATGTGTCCCTCTCCAAATGTCGAAATTTTTTGCATTTCCACACTGCGATGGAAGCATTTTAGGATGTCATTTTCACGAAATTGCTCATCATTTAAGAGCTAATAGTCCTGCTATGTATAAGACTTCAAAATGTTCCCATGTCGAATTTGAGTTGCGACTGAGGCGAACAATACAATGCAATATTGAATTGTAGGCTCATTCATTCGATTCAGTTTTTTCAATATTTCAATTTCACAATCTCCTAAAATTCAATTATGCATTTTTCGTGTTGACGCTGGTAATGCAGTCAAGTTAATTAGAATGTTGTACTCATATAAAAAGTAAGTAAGATCAAGTAAGAAGTATAAGATGTCTTCAAGTGGAAATGCTCGGTTTGAAGAAACGCCGAGGATTTATTTGAATCCCACATTCTAGACACAGACGAATGACCATGTATGCATGCGCAATTGCACATGCATGTCGTCATGCGCTACAGCATCCCCGGTGCAATCCATTAGCACTATTTGTTCAAACCATGGGACGTCAGACTAAATCCTACAGCATTCCCGGCCGGTGCAGCACACTGTATGTATGCTTTAGCCAAGGGATGTTCGGACTAAAGCCTGCGGGATAGCGTGCCAGTAACGCTTAACAACTGGACTAAAACTGGAACTTTGGTCAGTATAATTGATACGCATGTTTGTGAAATGACATAAAAGAATTAATAGGGCCCTATTGCAATATGTTGAGATCCTCTATTATGATAGAGAACTTTAATAATGAAATTTCGGTAAAATTCAATTTGAGGCAGCATCTTATGCATTTTATGAAGTGTTCTTTTTCGTGAATGGTTAACGCTTGCATCATGTCGACGTTCAACCAGGTATCAAATCGTTTCCATGGTTTCGTCGCATCAAATCCTCTATGCCTGTGTCTATTATAATGTCTTTCAGCACTAAAAGTCAGCGAGATAATGTTGAGGTGACAGGTTTAAATGTTACCATTATATATATATATATATATATATATATATAGTTTGGAACATCTGAGGATCATAAATACGAATATATTTATATATGTAATATTATTCGTATTTATATTTCGTATTTATTCATATCTTTCTATCCGCTCAACTTTATCTCATGAAATTTTGGAATCATATTCTTAGTCCAATTTTCTAAATATTTGGAAAATTTTAGCATGACAGGCATCAGAGATATATGAAAAACAATTTGGCTTACTTTTTTGAATCCCGGTGTATAGTCTATTCGTATTTATGATCCTCATGTGTTCCAAACTATAAATATCCTGAGATGGGCATGTAAATTTTATGCCCAAGAAAAAAAGCAGATTAGATTAGATTAGAATAGAATATATTAGATTAGATTAGATTCAGGGCTGTACTCATTGATATACGCGGGTATATATGGCGTGCACTCACTACTCACCTCGGGCAAAAATGACAGCGTATACACCCGCCTCGAAATATCCGGACCAAAAACTTCGATGACTAAAAAAAGGTCGTCAGAAATTTTTCGGCGACAGCATATACCCGTGCACCTCAAAAGTTCTGAGTACAGCCTTGATTAGATTAATTAACCCACCGTCAGTTCCTGCTGAGGTCGAAAAAACTATATTTCAAGCTTTTCACAACCATCGATTTGAAACGATGTTTTTAAAACGGCAAAATTTTAATGCGTCTGCTAAAGGTCTACAACAAACTCGCACAGTATTTTAAGCAATTCTGCAGGTTTAGGTATACGCATATGCTTTCCATATAGACCGGGTTTTTTTTAGTTTAAAGGTCAACGCTTTCTCTTGTCTATATGATGTTGAGGTGGCAGGTTAAAATGCAATTATTCATCAATACCATTTTCTAAACGAACGCTGCTTTTAGCCTCGACTTGATATATAGAGCCTAAGTATATGTATATAATTATGTGGTTTGTTTGCTTGAATGTGTGTAGGTGAGTGTGTTTGTGTGCAGGTGTATGTTTGCGTGTGTATCCATGGGTGTGCATGTGTGTGCGCCTGCGTGTGTGTGTAGGTGTGTGGGTGTATATGCGCAGGTGTGTGCATGTGTGTAGGTGTTTCATGTTTTTGTGTACATGCGCGTGCATAAGTATATACGTATGTAAACATATTCAACTTCAACTTCAACTTGTTTATTGATCCCAAAAAAATACAACACAGACAATTATACAGTCATAATAGTACACAGAGTGATTAATTACAGTTTACAATTGCGATGGTATAGCTTAATGTACAATCATTACTGTGAAATGTAGGGAGCAATAGGCTACCCGAAGGGAGTGATCCCGCTAGTGGGGCCTATTTACCAAAAAATAAATTCTTCACTATAATATGATAAATGATAATAGATTAGGAAACAGATAAAAATGGCAGTATTTTTGGAATCAATTAAATAACAGCAGTGGGATACCTTCCGTCTGCTCAACTTTAAAATTTAAAAAAACAACACAGAATAAATGGGTTGTTCCTTTTACATTTTTTAATGTGTGTGCACGGATTTGGGATTTAAATCGAGCGAGACTCCTGGATGCACGAATATTTTCCGGTATATTATTCCATAAAAGAGGACCCTGATACTTAATAGAAAACTATAGATATGATACACACAAATGCATATAATTATTATACTCTCACACAGTGAGACAGCCATCGGCGCGGGCGCTAAAAAACCACCTATCCGGTGGCGGTGTGGTTGCCATGTGTCGCTAATTATCATAATTTATTTCAAAGCGCATGCGTTTGCATACGAACACCCGCGCAGTGAAACTCATCAGCATAATTTATTCAGCATGGGCCATTCCACGGTATTCAAACTGTTACGAACTCTTCTACATTTCGTAGACTTTGAGCCGTTCATACAGAGAGATAGATGATGAGTGTTTAAATTATAAAAATATTTTTCCCAGGTGCCGCTTGAATCATAGACTAGTTTGGTATTAGTTAGACTTTGCTGGCTGTTATGTATCATTTCTGGTGAATTAAAACGTTTGCGTTTCGGACTCTACAGAAAAGTTCCCTGAACTTTTGTGATGACTGAACTGTCTTTATTTTCTGTGAAATTATTATATACAAATTCTTTTGAGACACAGCCTTAGAATTGCCAGCCATTTCTGTTGATATAGTCATAATTGAATTTCTTTTTCATGATAGGCCTAAGTAGGCCTACTGATGTTGAGCACTCACTTAATGTGCACACTATGCGTTACGGACTCTACAGTTTTGGATCATAAACAAAAACTGATTAATGTCAATGAAAGCAGTTAATTTATAGCAATTACTTTCATCATTTCAATTGTTTGCAAGGTACTACGGGAAGTTTCAGAGCTCAAATTGAACAAATATGGTGTTTTATTGTCACCAGCAATTAATGGAACGCTTGCACAGTTCAAAGATCTGCAATGTTGAAGCTCTTAATGTTTCCCAAGTCACTCAGCTTAGGTCATTCTGTAACACTAGCCACAGGGTCAATGAACTTGAAAAGACCTCTTTCATCTTTTGCTGGTGTATATAACTTTTCAACAATCTGATAATTGGTGATCCATAACTGGTCAATTCTGTCTGGAAAGTCGAACAGATTGCCCAATTTGTCATTCACAACATGCAGTATATATTCACCTTTGTATCTATAGCTTATAGTCTTGTTTCAGATAAAAAGCTTCTTTTAGGCGCATGGACCAAAATAATTATTTAGACAAACCAATTTTTACACCTTATCCAGTGCAAAAATCTGGTGTATACTTACAAGGTTGAGGAGCACTACTCGTTTCTGGTGACGCTCTCGCCCTAGACTCAATTGCTCTGAGTTAAACACTTATAAAATCTTGCGTTCTTGAGCATGTATACATCTCATGGTCTAAAAAATCATAAATCTGATTCTGTAAGTACTGGTACTTGAATCTGATTCTGTAAGTAGGCCTATGTGCAGATTCCATGTTGTATATTGTTGTACATTGTTGTATAGACTTTCTGCCTGTACTCTCCACATGTTATTTAACTGTTTCCACCATTTCTAAGAACAATCGAGGAAAATTAACTAGCATACTATTAATTTAAATTATTGATTACGTAACCTTGTTTTAACAGCACTTATAAGTCAATATAAATGCAATGAATATATAATAAAACACATAAATTCATCATGCTATATGTTGATTTATGTGTGTTAGATGCCAGCTAAATAAAATTTCTAAATGTCTGAAAGTTGTTGACTAATTCCATGCTTTCCACATAGTAGCTTAGAAAGTGATGAATAAAAGGAATCATTTGAACAAGATACATGTCGAATGTTTAGCTTCCATGCATAATTTCTGGCAATTTGAACCATTATCTCATTAGCCGAATTTGTGCTTGGTAGAGTCTGTAACTATTTTTGTAGAGTCCGTAACTATATTCAACTTCACATAAAAAAATTTAAAGCAATATTAGGAAAAGTAATCTATGCTTACTGAGTAGCCTACAATGGGGAATCAGAGGAATCGAGATAACAAGTTTACTGCTCAATTCGAAATGCCTGCAAAACAAATTAGAAGCCCCAGAATGTTACGGACTCTACAACTCATGTTTTGCTCGAGCAAATCTGGACACAAGATAAGGTGAATTTTTGATCACGAAGTATTTATCACTTACTCTCACCATGGTCATGATATCCAGCTAAAAATATATCGACATTGTATTTACATTAGAAATTTAACATTTAAAAATTGCATGTAGAGTTCGTAACGCAAAAAAATCAAATTTGCCACTTTGAAGCAAAGTCGACACAAAACGATAAGTGCAGAAAGACAAATTCTTTTGGAATCTTATACTAGAACCATCTATAGCTATAGCAGAAATTAATCGCAATTTATAATTTCAATATTTTTTTTTGACCCTTCATGGACTCCAATATACCGTGGAATGGCCCGCATACAAAACGAAGCTTTTTTAAATTTTGTGAACACAGAAAATGAAAACACATTTTCCCATCAACATGCATGATGTCTCCTCGTGTAGTTTATTCGACCAAGACACTGATTAATATCGGAAGAACTGATGGATAAATAGACCGCCCGTGGTTTGTACCTAAAAAATGAATAACTGAGCTCAGCATGCTCTAATCATTGAGTCATTGAGTTAATCAGTTAGGCAGTTAGTCTAACTGTCTAGCTGTCAGTCAGTCAATCAATCAGTCAATCAGCCAGGGCTGTTTATAAGGAATTTTTAGAACTGCACAACCACTTCCTTCCTCTCCCATCCTCCATGGTAAATTACTTCCAATCGGAGGACAATGACCTCTTTTGCTAGTTTTAACTGTACAGAAGTGCTTCTACAACTGCACAAATCCATTTACAACTGCACATTTTGTGTACAACTGCACGCTAAAAAAGCCCTGCAATCATCAGTGTTTAACCCAATGGCGTAGATAAGGGGGTTTCGGGGGTTAAACCCACATTGGTCTAGAAAAAAGTTTTTTGAAGGTTATTTGTCCACTTAAATAAGAAAACACAAAGCAATTGCTTGTATATTAGAAACACTTGTTTTTCTTACTTTAGTCCCCTTGTTACTTTATTCCCTTCTTATTTACTGTAATACTTGTGGATTGGTATTAGAAAAAACATCAGGTCACGCCATAAAAACCTCAAACCCCCCATCATAAATTTATGGCTACGCCACTGGTTTAATCTAGTCCCTCCAATTTGGGAGATTGACTGAAGACACTGCATGATTAATCAGTCAGTTAGAGTCAGTCAATCAGTTATAGTCGGTCAATAATGCAGTCAGTCAGTCAACCAATCAGCCAGTCAATCAATCAATCAATCAGTCAATCAGTCAGTCAGTAAATTAGGCAGTCATAGACGATCAATCAGTCAGTCCTGTAGTCAGTCTTTACTTCTGACCAATATATTGGCCAAAAAACCTTATAAGGGGTACTTTCTTTTGCCCACTCTGTATGTATAGAATATATTTGAGGGCGCAATGCACGGTGTAGAGGTATAGTAGGTTCAGGGCCTTAGAGCCGGAAGTTGGCGGGTTCGAATTCACCTCAAGCCGCCGAGTGGGGAACCAAGAACAGGTCAGTCACACCGACTCACACGTAATTGCTCATGCGCTTCGTCATGAAACTCCGATTCTGTGCCCGCGCTGTAGTCGGGATTGCCTCTGAGTAGTTCTTGGAGATGGCGTTATAGCAAGTGTTCGTATTTGTATTTATAATATATATATACATATATAATATATATTAGATTATAATATATATATATATATTATCAAGCCGGGATGGAATTGCAATCGTCTATAGCATATATATATATATATATATATATATATATATATATATATATATATATATATATATATATATATGGTTTAAAACTGAGTCTAGTGCTGAATAAAATAATTTTTTCGATTAATCACTCAAATATAATAGCGATTAATCGTTTTAATTCGATCAATTCGGTGTAAACGTGAAGTAAAGCGTTAAAACTGTCAAAAATGTTGTCCTCAATCAAAAGCATCGTTTTATTATCCACTTACCAACCTCACATAGTCAATGTTCACCATGTTAATTGTCTTTACTTCGGAAATGTCCTCTTGGTATCGTGAAATAGGCAAAAAATCAATATAAATTTAATTGAAGAAGTCAAAAATTAACGAATGAAGCATTTTTAACGATTATAATTGCTCTTGAAAATCCGAAGTCCTATTTAAAACAGATACCCTCATGTCTGTACAATATCTTATGCTATACTAATTTTTAGTTTTTAGATTGCCTGTTGCTGTTTTACTATAGCGTATACACTTAACATAATATAACATGACATTTATTCGGCAACCAACTTATTCATTACATGTATATTGCATATATATATATATATATATATATATATATATATTTATGGACATCTGTTACTTGTTTAGTATATCGGTTTACCCATTAGACCCAAAAGTGGCCAACGGTTCCGCTAACCAGGGCCACCCGGTCATCTGAGAGAATTGGGTTAAAAATATGCAACACTGTCATACAAAGTTTAATTAGTGCCACATAAGTGTCGCCCTCCTCCTTCTCCAGCCTTTGGACTGGCAATGCCAAAGAACGAGTATGGAGGCGGAGTATAGGTTTTGTACATTTCTGTTTAGCGTCATTTTATATGCCTATAGGCCAGTGGTTCCCAACCCGTGGCCCGCGGGCCAAAAGTGTCCCGCCAAAGCTAAAAAATTGCCATCATCTCTCAAAGAATTAAAAGAAATATATGAAAAAATGGACAATTTGTACAGGATAAAACACGTAATTATTGGCTGTTACAATTTTTTATTTGGCGTCTATAAATAGCATCAAACATTCTAATTTGATTCATATATGTGAGTCATTTTCTGCTATAAGATTAATTTGACATTTCTATTGTCCCAACGATTTTAAAAGTCGAATACGCCAAAATTTCGTTTAAATGCAGATGTTTATTTTAATTTAATATTGATTAGATTATTGTTTTCACGGATATTCATGGCATATGCCTCAATTTTTATTTTATCTGTGGCATTTTAATGTCCAAAATGTCCACTCCGTTACTGTCCTTTTCACACTTTCACTGCAATATAAGTAACAATTTGTGACAACAAGTGATAGTTTTCCAAAAACTTAATGTTATTCATAATCAAAATTGAAAGGCCTTTCATTTAATAAGTTTGTCATTGAATGAATCAATACTTATCATCGATAAAAAAAATTATTTTTAGCTATCTCCGGAAATATTGTCCACTCCGTTACCGCGCATAAATCCGTGTGCTAGACCTACCACATAATTTACAAGAACTAGGCACGCTGCAAATCAATAAAATCATTTAGTCATGTCTCTGTTTATGCATACCAGTCTTTATATCATTACTTTTCGAAGATAAACCGCAATAATATGTTTTAAAAGGTGTTACCTGCGAATGGTATACGTTTAATAGGTGTCTACTCCGTTACCGTGAATTAGTCGAGATTAAGTGTGCTCATGTATGCATCAATTACCAGTTTTCATCTCCTTAATGAACAAAATTGATATGTAGAAAAAGGGTGTCCTAAATGTGGTCAATAACAAAATGTGTGATGCATTATTTAGAAATTGTCCACTCCGTTACCTGTCCACTCCGTTACATTTCATGCTATTTATACCCTCGGAAATGGTAACAGAGTGGACTTTTAGAGGTAACGGAGTGGACATTTGTTCGAATTACGATAGAAAATAGAAATATATACACATTAAATGTTCTTATTCGTTTGTTGGTTAAGATGGAATTACTTTCCTTCATGTATTCGTGAATTTTCAAAACTGTGCATGTGTAAATCATGATCATTGAGCTCTATGAACATGTATTGTTGAGCAAAATTGGCAGTAACGGAGTGGACGGTTCTTGTGGCATATAAGAAATTTATAAGAATGCCGTATTGCATGTCACTGAGTAGTTTACTAGAACAATATTAGCTAAATGGAACATTGAAGCTCAGATTAACATGCAGTTATTTGATATTGATTTAGTTTTTCAATAAAATTTATAATAAAGTTTACGGAGAAGCAAATTTGGTAACGGAGTGGACATTCTTGGGTGTCTTGAAATTCTTGAATGTTTTGCCAATATCTTAACAGATATTTTCCTACTCTTTTGTGTATTGTGATGGAATTATATTTTCATTCAAGTATATTCAAAGCTTTACGTGTTTGAAACATTTCCACTAAGTTTTGTGAACTTGTATTGTTGAGTAAAATTGACTGTAACGGAGTGGACAAATTTTTTGACATAAAAAAAATTCCGCAAAGTGTGTTACCGAGTTGATAATACAAGTTTACCGAAATTGTAGACAAGTGATACAATGGAGTTAAGATCAACACACAGTTATTTGATGTTGCTTTATTTTTTCAATAAAATTTATGGATAAGAAAGTTGGGTAACGGAGTGGACATTGCTGCTTTGGTGGTGTCACAAATTTTGCGAAAAAAATATTAAACTAGAATATTGTAACGGATCCCACTTCCTGGGACCAATATGTAACGGAACAGGGCTGGGCAAAAGATACCAGGAGCCGAACCACCAACCCTGTCGTCACGGTCTCGTCAGTCTTGTCCGGGGGTAAGGCTTCAACTGGGGATTGAAGGCTAGCCGACTAGGCTTAAACACGTTTATTGGTTTCCAATGACAACATATAGCAAGGCAAATACAAATAGGCGAACAGAACAGAACAGTACTAGAAATGGGACTCGATATGGACTGCCGCAACCCCTATAGCACCCAGAGACCTCCTTACGGTCGCAGTCACCGTCCTGGCACCACCCGTCAGTCGAGAAGGTAGTCGTCGGCAGTAACCGTCGCAGTAACCGTCGCAGTAACCGTCGCAGTAGTCAGGGAGAAACCGACATCTAGACCGTTGTGCAAGGTCGACATCCAGGAATCCCCACAGTGAGAGAAACCGACATCTAGACCGAACCGTAGCTCAAGTCGACATCCAGGAGTCCCCACAGAGTCAGTCACCACTCGAGCCCACGTTTTACCGTGTGTCAAGTGCCGGCCTCTCTGGTTAGCTTCGTGGCCTTACCAGGAGTCGGTAGTCAGTCCCCACTCGAACTCACGTTTTACCGTGTGTCGAGTGTCACTCGATCAGTCAGCTTCAAGGCCGTCTGAAATCGGTTGTCAGTCAACTACCACTCAAACTCACGTTTTACCGTGTGTTGAGCGGCAGGCGATCAGTCAGCTTCTAGGCCGTCCGAAAGCAAGTCGGTCTCCACTCGAACCCACGTTTTACCGTGTATCAAGTGCCAGGCTCTCTAGTCAGCTTCGTGGCCGTCCAGAGAGTCGGTGGCGAACAGTGAAATCCTGCCCTTTTATAGCACCCAGAGCGCGATGCGCGCCAGCCAGTCCGGTCGGCAGCAGTCGTAGGCGGCGAGTCAGTGCATGCAGCAGATAGGCGGACGGAGGCAGACAAGCAGGCAGACAAAAACAGAACGGTCAAAGGCTGTCAACACATAGTGCACCCACGCAATGCATTAGTCCAAATCGTCACATGCCTCCCCCCAAAAGCAATCCAAAAGTCCCATTTTGGAGCAAACAAAGCACGGCATTGCGAAACAAAACACGACGTGACGAACACAGTGTCCCTAAAACTTAACTGGTACTGTTCATCGCAGTCAACTGTTCATCGGACACACTAAGTTCGAATACGAGAAAATCGCCAAAACTAGCGCAAAACTTCACTGTTCAAAGATTCGCACTAAAATGTCTTTTCACAAGATAAGAGTTCAATAATGCAATCGTTCTCTACAAATAAAAAGTCTGTCTGTTCTTTTCGAATCGCACAGTTCAATGTTCATTGCACGAAGTCATTCAACAAAACCAACTTGGTTAATTAGAGTTCAGTTCGTATATAGCACAACAGTTTAAAACACAAAAATCGAAAAGTCATTTCTCATGACCACTAATTAAAAGTCCATGACGTTTGTTCAACGCCTTTCACGAGTGTCTATCGCACAAAGTTCACCGGATCAGTCAACTCGTAGAAACTGTTCATTCTCTTCATTCTTCGTCATCGGTCCATAGAGGTCCTTGTCGCAGACGTGACTTACGCGCGGACGAGAACCTGCGCACACGTACGCAGACATGTGCGTCGAAGAGGAGTAGACATCGAGGAGCGCGTGCAGACAAGCGCGCCGACGAGGAGTAGACGTCGCGGAAGCACGCGCGCACACAAGCGCGCCGACGATGAGGAAGCCACGCGCACACGTACGCAGACACGTGCGCCGACGAAGGAGTAGAACGTCGAGGAACCACGCGCGCACACCCATGCGCGCCCGACGAAGGAGTAGACGAGGAAGCCACGCGCGCACACAAGCGCGCCGACGAAGGAGGAAGCGCGCGCGCACACCAGCGCGCCGACGAGGAGGAGTAGACGAGGAAGCCACGCGCGCACACAAGCGCGCCGACGAAGGAGGAAGCGCGCGCGCACACCAGCGCGCCGACGAGGAAGCCACGCGCACGTCCATGCGCGCACGAAGAGGAGTAGACTGCGCACACGTAAAGGAAACGTGCTTCGTCACCCTCGTACACTTTACTGGAACCGGACAGGCCGACGAACGGCCCGACGTGGTCTGCTTGAGACCGTCGTTGCTCCGTCCGAATCTGCTCCCGTTGCTTCTGTTGCTTCCGTTGCTTCTCTTGCTTCTGTTCGTGATGCATAGGACCTGGTCCTTGGCCGATCGACAGCAGAAGCCGTCGCGCCATCGCGGACGTCGGTGCGTCGTCGTCCCGAAGAGGCTTCCTTCGTAAGTATTTCTTTCCAGCGGTGACGCGGCTGACGGCTGGAAGAAGCTGTAGCGCTGTCCGTTGTCTCGACGCGTGGTCCTTCGGTCACTTTCGCAGGCGACTCGCTCCACTGACCCTTCGTCCGCCCATAGCAGTGGCGGAGTTTACCGACATGCGCCACTACGAAGGTCGAATAAGTAGACTTCTCTCGATTTGGTCGACCAAAATCTAACCCATATCCTCCAGGGTCGAAAGGCACAAGTCCACAATTCAAAATCGACTTGTAGGTAGACCGAGCGGAAGCGGTCCCATCCGCACGACCATAACTCATCCTCCCTTGGACATATACGCAATCTGATCCCAGTGTGCCGACACACACTGTACGAAGTGGGACTCTCAGACATACATCAATTCCAGAAAAAGGACCAAAATCCTTGCGGGTCAGACCAGGACAATATCGCAAAGACTCATCAAGCACAACATACGCAGAACATCCACCAACAATAGGTTCAACAACTCCAGTCGACAACATTTGACCCAATTCCTCATCAATAGCAGCCTGATACGGAAGCGGTTGTCTACGTAAGGGTTGTCTCACAGGACGAGAGTCTCCAGTGTCGATCCTGTGTTGGGAAATCGCGGTTCGTCCCAAGTCCTGGTCTGTGGTCGAGAAAATGCTTTCATACTCCGTCAATAAACCTTTCAACCGTTCTTTCACGTCCATCGGGACATCCTCCAAAATTTCCTCCATAAGTTTATCAACCAAATGGGTTTCGGGACCCGTATGACTATCAGTTTCCTCCCTTACCTCGACCTTTACGGGGTGCAAATCACCCAACATTTGATTAGCAGTCAACAAAGCAGATTGCTCATTCAAGTTTACCACACGAATGCAGGCCCTATCAGCATCATCATCAAGCACAACCCTAGCTACGTGCAAACCAGGCTGGATCTCTTTAGACTCAGTCATCCACGCCTGTGCAGTGGTCGACAAATTCCTATACTGCGTCATGCATGGAATATCGCACTGAGATCGAGGAAGAACAGTTGTCTCCTCTGCAACCATCACCCTGCGGCACCAAAGTGAACCATTCCCTTTAACCAGTGGAATACGACGACGACCAACAAAGAGTGCGCCCTGTCCAAAACCAAGCCTGCATCGGCGCTTCCTTAGCCAGTCCATTCCAAGCATAGGCTCGCCTATCTGATCAGAGACAAGAAAGCAGGTATCAATGGAAAACCCTCTGGAGATTTTAATCGGGACATCCAGCTGACCCAAGACTCTAATCGAAGAACCATTCGCAGCCAAAAGAACGCGGTTACAAGGTTGGAGCGGCAAACCATCAACATCAGATGAGGGAACCAGGCTTACCTCCGACCCAGTGTCCACTAGGCAAGTTCTTTGCTGTCCGTTGATCTCTCCACGGATGTAGATCGCGTTGTTCGTCACACCAGTCGTTCGATCTCTCGTTGTGTGGTTGGTGACGATCGGTCCATTCTGCTCGGGCGTCGTCGGGCCCGAGTCGAGTGCGTCGTCTTGACGGTTGGGAGGCTGTCGGCGTTGGCGGCACTGACGAGCCACGTGACCCACGCGTCCACAGTTGAAGCAGGTCACGGCTCGACCAGAGTTCCCGGGAGACCTTCCCGGAGGCGGAACCGGCGGAGAGACTGTCGGTTCGGCGTCGAGACTCGTCCGATACGAGCCTCGGAGTTCCTCCAGCTGACGGCTGATCCTCCCTTCCAGATCCTGTTGCCACTTGCGTTGCGCAGCGAAGAAGCTGTCCAGTTGGGACTGAAGTTGTCCACCGGCGTCACCTTCTTGCGTTCCTCTCACTCGGTTGGCTGGTGTACGTCGGTCTTCCAGTTCCGACGTCTGCTGATAGGCGGCGAGGCGTAGAGCGGTTCGGTACGCCTCGTCGATCGTCTTTGGCTCTCGTTCTCTCACCTTGAGAGACAACTCCCGGTCACGGATCGCTTCGAGAAAGGCGTCCTTCGCGACGATCTCCGTCGTTTCGTTGGACGGAACCGGATAAGCAAGGACGACGAGTCTCCGGATGTCGTGCAGCAGATCCCCAAGCGTCTCTGTCGGCGGTAGTATAGTTGCGCACGGAAAGTCTCAGCTTGACCTTCCGCGCCGTACCGTTGACGCAGTCTCTCGACGAGCTGTTCGTACGTGACTTCCGTCCGGGCTCCGAAATCCCAGAGCAGCTGCGTTGCTGCCTTCTCCAACGAGCAGCGGAGGAAGTCGACTTTATCGTCTGCAGTCCATCGGTTGTGTCTCGCGCACACATCGAATTGTGCCAAGAACGATTCGAGGGATCCGGTTCCATCGAATTTCCCAGGCTTTATCGGGCTCTTGCGTTCCCCGACCAAACGACTGACATTCTCCAGGACCTTGGTCTCCAAAGCGCTGACGTCTTTCTCCGGGATCAGCATGCTCTTGCGGTCCCTCTTCGGTGAGTCGTCGAAGTCGATCTTCTCCAGGAAACGGCTGGACTCGACCTCGTAGTCGAACAGGACGTCCTTCCGTTGTCCAGCGGCTGGCGACGAAGTTGTCGGGAAGCCAGGAGCAGTTCCGTCCGTCCGAGTGCTCCACATCGTTGCCAGTCTGTCAGAGACAAAGTCTACCACCCCAAGTTCCAGTTCTGTCGAAGGCCCAAAACCAAACCAAAAGAAACCAAGGGACCAAAGACCAAAAGACCCCACTTACCGGGTACCAGTTTGTAACGGATCCCACTTCCTGGGACCAATATGTAACGGAACAGGGCTGGGCAAAAGATACCAGGAGCCGAACCACCAACCCTGTCGTCACGGTCTCGTCAGTCTTGTCCGGGGGTAAGGCTTCAACTGGGGATTGAAGGCTAGCCGACTAGGCTTAAACACGTTTATTGGTTTCCAATGACAACATATAGCAAGGCAAATACAAATAGGCGAACAGAACAGAACAGTACTAGAAATGGGACTCGATATGGACTGCAGCAACCCCTATAGCACCCAGAGACCTCCTTACGGTCGCAGTCACCGTCCTGGCACCACCCGTCAGTCGAGAAGGTAGTCGTCGGAAGTAACCGTCGCAGTAACCGTCGCAGTAACCGTCGCAGTAACCGTCGCAGTAGTCAGGGAGAAACCGACATCTAGACCGTTGTGCAAGGTCGACATCCAGGAATCCCCACAGTGAGAGAAACCGACATCTAGACCGAACCGTAGCTCAAGTCGACATCCAGGAGTCCCCACAGAGTCAGTCACCACTCGAGCCCACGTTTTACCGTGTGTCAAGTGCCGGCCTCTCTGGTTAGCTTCGTGGCCTTACCAGGAGTCGGTAGTCAGTCCCCACTCGAACTCACGTTTTACCGTGTGTCGAGTGTCACTCGATCAGTCAGCTTCAAGGCCGTCTGAAATCGGTTGTCAGTCAACTACCACTCAAACTCACGTTTTACCGTGTGTTGAGCGGCAGGCGATCAGTCAGCTTCTAGGCCGTCCGAAAGCAAGTCGGTCTCCACTCGAACCCACGTTTTACCGTGTATCAAGTGCCAGGCTCTCTAGTCAGCTTCGTGGCCGTCCAGAGAGTCGGTGGCGAACAGTGAAATCCTGCCCTTTTATAGCACCCAGAGCGCGATGCGCGCCAGCCAGTCCGGTCGGCAGCAGTCGTAGGCGGCGAGTCAGTGCATGCAGCAGATAGGCGGATGCAGCGCACAGGCGGACGGAGGCAGACAAGCAGGCAGACAAAAACAGAACGGTCAAAGGCTGTCAATACATAGTGCACCCACGCAATGCATTAGTCCAAATCGTCACAATATTAGTGCGCAACAGCACCCATATTTCTTAAGGACATACATTGCTGATTAAAATAAGATGAAAAAATAATCGGTTTGAAAGAACAAAATTTCATCCAACTCCAAAAGTCAATTTAATCTAATAGCAGAAAATGACTCATCATGTGCTCTTAGTTAATTAAAGTGTGGCCTTGTGGACCTCTAATGTCCTTCAACTAAAAAAAAAGTGGCCCTCGTGTCCTCAAACTTACAAATAGTGGCCCTAAAATCAAAAAAGGTTGGGAACCACTGCTATCTATATCTATAAGAAAGGACTTGGCTATGTGTGTATGTGGATATGTGACTTTGTCCAGAATGCACGCTCACAGTTTTTGAGCTTTTCACTTCAAACCTTCACTGCTGTGTAGGTCTCGGCACGAGACGCAAATCGAGGGGTTGGCGATTCTCTACCACCATGGGGGCCAGGGTGGGAGCGAAACCCCCCATTTTTTTCAAAAAACCGCAGGTATTGATATGAAATTTTTTCCTAGATAGAGGTCCATCAGAACCACCCGGATCAGTGGTTGGCAAATCTCTATCACCATGGGGGCCAGAGTGCGGGGGGCCAAAAACACTAATTTTCGCCATAAATTTTCATTCGCTTGCCACGTATAAAAACAGTGATTTTAACCGTTTTAGAGGTGTTTAAGGTAATTTTCGCTATAAATTTTCATTTGCTTGCCACGTCTAAAAGCAGTGATTTTAACCGTTTTATGGGTGTTTAAGGTCATCTCTGTTGCCAGTACGGATCTCACGGGTCGCGTACCGGTGGAGGCGGGGTGGGGTGGGATTGTGGGGTGGGGTGGAAGAGGTGGGGTGGAGGGAGGGGTGGGGTGGAGGTGGAGTGGTGGGATGGGGTGAGGGGTGGAGGTGGTGGGGCGGCGTGGGGGTCGAGGGGTAGGGGTTGGGGTCGGGTTGGGGGTGGGGAGTGGGGTTGGTGTGGAGGGGTGGGGTGGGGTGGAGGGGATGGAGTGGGAGGTGGGGGTGGAGTGGGAGTGGAAGGGGGTTGGGGTGGAGTGGTGGGTGTGGAGGGGTGGGGTGGGATGGGGGGGAGGAAATTTTCGTCAAACCCAAATTTCTCCGTTGGCGTACTGGTAGAGGTCGAAGTGTGGTGGGGTGTTGTGGGGTGCGGTTGTGGCCGGAGCGGATCGAATCCTAAATTTCCCTGGCAACGCCGGGTACCCCAGCTAGTAGGCTATATAGAAGCTGCGCATCAAGATCTCGAATATAATTATGTTAATGAATTGCAATTTTATATGCTTGTTGCTTGTTTGCGGTAAGAGCCGCCACGCTTCATGCATGCGGCACGGTCTGTGTGCGCTCAGCCAACCGTATACCGTGTTCATGACATCGCCATACGCCATTGGACGATGGCTGAAGCAAACAATACAATAATAATGCAAAGCAGAATGGACTCTCAATGGCCAATGACAAGGCATGCAGAATATAAATATAGACCTACGCCAGATAACGTCTTAACAGAAATATAATAAGAGTGACTTCTATAGCACTATGATAGAAATATAAAGCAGAATAATCTAGATGATACAATAGAATAATATAACAGAATAATATAGCAGAATCTATATAACCTATATATATATATAGCAGAATACTCGACACATCGCAAGCGGAATTTAGGCCTACACAAAAGTTTAAATGGAAGATATATATATATATATATATATATATATATATATATATATTGTTCGACCTGGTGGCAGACCGGTAACGCGCCCGCTCTCGGAGCGGCAGGTTGCGGGTTCGACTCCGGGTAACGACCTTGGGCAAGTTGTTTACGCACACGTGCCTCTGTCACCAAGCAGTATAATTTGGTACCGGCGTAAGCTGGGAAGTAAACAGCAAGTCTTGCGACGCACTGGCCAAGTGTCCAGGACCTTGGGATTCGTCCATTGCTGGCTCAGGGCCATGGAAAAGGAGATGAGCGCCTCCCTATGTTCCTCACGGAACGGGATAGGACTTATATATATATTAGGGTGTCCCATTTTGAGGTTATTTTTGAAAATGCTAAGTCTCTCCAGCCAAAAAAGTATCATTGGTGGAAAATAATTTTAGGGAAAAAATTTCAAATTTTTTCAAGGACATTTAGAGGTCCCCCAAAGGGCTATAAGATATCATAAAAACACATTGTGGTCTGCCGCTATCATTATCAATATCACTCATACGTATCTTCATGAACCTTGGGTTTTTTGCAGCCCAACACCATTTTCATTCTGAATAAGTGCACCACACATAATTATATGTACAATGTATATGCCCTAAATATACATACATATATTATATATAATATTATATATAATTTAATGCAGAGCTGCTGTCTCGTGCATGGGTTTGCATGTATGGAGCAGCCATTTCGTTAAGTGTGCAAAACGAAATTTCAGAGTGTTTGATATATCCTTTTCACTATAGTGTATACAGTCTGTTACATAATGCAAATATGGGTTAACGGTTACATATTTTATATATTTTACAATATTGGTTAATTTTATTGTCATGGCAAGTCACAGTATAACTAAAGCACTGTCAAAGTTGATTAATTGACCATCTATTTGAGAACTTGTGCTATCTTTGAGGTGATGCCTTCCATGCAGCGACTTTTATACATGTCTTTGGCCATCTATAAGGTTGCAGATATTCTGTGTTTTCAAGATGTTTGATGAAACTGGTTCAAATTAAACAAACGTTAGTTTCTGCAGCAGCAAATCCCAAAAGATAATTATTGTTAACTGAGGGCTTTAAAACTTGTTTTTTGGTTCAGGCTCACAGAGCCTCATCCTATGGAGCATTTCCACGAATTCTTTACATTTGCTGAGTTGATGGTGGGATGGGTGTACGGTGACCCGTGTACCAAACATAACTGGTATACTTGCAAGTTTGATGCCCTTCAGATAGAGTGACGTTGTATAGCAAAGGCCGTTATATTACTCAATGAAAATGGAGTTGCTGTTCTATGGAAACAAGGCTGTCATCTGTTTAACAGATAACGATTCACATGTATAATTAAAACACTTTAGCAATTTTTGTTGTAACAGTATACATCCTATTCTGGCGCACTGTCCGATCTCAGCTGATACTTCATTTAATTGCATCATGTTAGTTAGAAGATTACAGGCATGTGATTATCCTGGTCTCAGTATAACTGCACTTAAAGCAATGCAATGCCATTCATGATACTTCAGTAGCCTACAGAGCATGCAACTCCTGAATTGTTTTCCGATCTCTTAGCACCACACAAGGAAGCAACTCTCATACTACACAAGACCCCGAACTTGGATCTCACTTGGTCAAGTTTCTTCCACAACTTTACCAGAGCTATATATATATCAAAGCTTTCTCCATGCAGACTACCGGCATTGACGATAGCTTTCTAGAGAGTTCTGCTGTTGACCATCTGGAAAATCGTACAATTAAGCCATTGCAATCGTGAACAACTTGACATGTGTAAATGGCTGTGCCTGATACAGACATTTAATGCCATAACAAATGAAAGTCATAAACAGTTCTAATTGCAAGCTTTTGAGAAACTTCGAAAGTACTTCCCAAATTGCAACCATGACTCACTTGAGTCACTTCTTCCGATGTAGTGAACTACTGATTGGACCAAACATGTGACTATCTCACATTTGGTACTGTGTACTAATATGCCATCTCAAAGTAAACTATGTTTTGAATAAATGCTCGAATTATTATAGTAGTCAATAATAATTCCAAATTCTAATAATATATGAAAGTCTGTGCATATATCAATTTTGTCAAATTTCAGTCAATTTACTGCAAACCAGTCTGAGAAAAAGAAGAGAGATATTAGGCCTAACTGTATAATAGACTAAACACATCGACCTCATTGATAATTTACGTACAGTATGCATATGTAATATTGCTTTGTTATATATTGTATTTCATATATATATATACTATATATATATAGTATACATTTATTTAGCGCCTCTTGCCAAAGGCGGATACAGCAATTTTCGAAGGGGGGGGCAATATTTTCGGTCTTCGGACAGAGGAAAATGTTCGTCTTGGTCGCCGTTTGATGACCTTTTTTAGTTATTTGTCTCGAATTCTCAAGAAAAATATACTTTTTTATCCGCCAAAATAGTTGGTGACCTTTTTTAGTCGTTTGGACCTCATATACGGACCTCGCATACGGACCTCGTGGGCGTGGGGAGGGGCCTATGAAACTACTCATGGGGAGGGGGTCGCGCCAACTTTCCAACCCAGAATAGCTGGTCAAAAAAAAGAAATTTCTAAATGGGGGCCACGGCCGGATTGCCCCCCCCCCATTCAGAGGCGCTCTCAGCTCGAAAAACTCTGTGGGAAAAGAAATGTTTGTAAAGAACGAGGTACTGATAAGCAAAGATATAGCCATTAGTTTGGTCGGAAGTACGGGGGAAAGGTCAAACTAAATGGGGAACCAACCGTGCACAGCAAACACCCGATGTTGCAATGGGCAAGAGCATGCAGTTCTAATCCTGCGGGGAAAAAATCAAGACAATCTGCAGAAAGCATTGAGCGAGATGAAGATGAGCAGTGTTTAATCTATAGACGTCCATGGGTTAAGTCACCCCCCAGGATTGACATTCCCCCAGAAAAATTTGACAAAATGATATTGATTTTTAGATGCTGTTTTCATCATTGTTTTACATGATTAAGTGTCATATTTATGCCGTGATATTATTTACTATTATAATATATGGTGCTATGAGTATAACTTACTTTATATGCGGGGTGCGCAAAAAAGACCCCCCTATGTTTTTGCCAATATCTTGACCAAAAGTAATAATCTCGAAATGCAATTTTACGGGCTTATAGACAATTCATATTTACACATGATGGCCAGATTTCATCAAAATATTTCAGACAGAACAAACGTTATGCGACTTTTAGTGAGGCCACCCACCGTTTTTTGACGATTCAAAAGCGAAACCCAACAAAAAGTAACAAAAACACGATTTTACTAAGTCTGATCTCAAATGACTGTTGTCAATAATATAGAATTTGGTATAGTGCTTCACAACTTGTGTTCAATGTGCCCACCACCAGTGTCAAAACTTCTTTTGAGTCTCTTTGCATAGTTCTTGATGGACCTGTTGATTAATCTGACAGATTCCTTATTTACCAATTTGATTGTCATCTTGCTAAGTGACTTCTCAGTGACTCTCAGCTACGCTGGTACCCTGTTTCTTTTTTAAATAGTAATAATAATGATCATCTGGCAATATCAAGGCTATTTGACACCAATTATTTGAGATGAGAAAAAATTCGTGTTTTTCTACGTTTTGCTGCGTTACGTCTATGAATCGTCAAAAAGCGGTGGGTGATATGAATTGTCTTTAAGTCTATAAAATTTCATTTCGATATTCTTACTTTTGGCCAAGATATTTATCCAGAATAATTAGATTGGGTTTTTTGTTACTTTTTGTTGCGTCGCGTTTTTATATCGTCAAAAAACGATGGGTGACCTCACTAAAAGTGGTGTAACTTTTGTTGTGTTTGAAATATTTTGATGAAATCTGACCATCATGTGTAAATATGAATTGACTTTAAGACTGTAAAATTTCATTTGGAAATTCTTACTTTTAGCCAAGATATTGGCACAAAACCTAAGGGGTATTTTTGGCGCACCCTGTATATTTGTATAAACACTCTTTTTGCGCAACTAAAAAACAGACATCCTCTCCAGAAAAATTTGTCAAAATGATAATAGTTTTTAGTTGCTGTTTACATCATCGCATTACATGATTTACTGTTTATAATATAGTTTATACCGTAATATTATTTACTACTTTATGGTCGTAGCAATAATTTACTATTTTATTATATGGCGCAATCCTGCTAAAATGAGTCTAACTTACTGATAATATTTGTACAAATACTATTTTTTTTGTATACAACTGAATGGCTTCTCTCCAGTGATATCCTTCAAATTTTAAACTGTCAAATTTCAAAATGTTTTGGTCCTACTATTTGAACACATAGTTAAAAAAAACATTACCACACGTGGCTTCCCGAATTTGGTACCGGTATAGTTTATTAGTTCATGGTTGATTTCGGAAAGTGTGTCCTGTTCAGCAATTCAGGACCATATTGGGAAACAGGGATAAGCTGCAATAAAGTCAGCTCATATATACTATTATATTCATGTCTGCAGTTATTCATTATACAATAACCCAGCAACGGAAGAACTGAGCTGCTGATTGCTGAACTCGATACATACAGATATATTTTTTGTTATTATATTTACATAATACTAACTGGGGTACCCGAGGTTGCCAGGGAAATTTAGGATTCGCCTCGCTCCCGGGCAATTCCTTACTTCCCGCTCCTCACTGCCAGCTCCCAACCGCCCCTCCCCATCTCACCCACCCCACTTCACCCCCACCCGCACTCCACCCCATCCCACCCCAACCAAATTCCACCCCACACGACCCCAACCCCACCCCACCACCCCACTCTCCACCCACTCCCCTCCACTCCCACCCCACCCGAACCCACCCACCCCATCCCACTCCCACCCCAACCCCACCCCACCCAATCCCACCCCCACACCATCCCACCTCACCCGACAGAGTAGTGAAGGTTTGGAGCGAGAAGCTAAAAAACTGTGGAAATTCATACCTGTGAAACAGGGGGAATTAGGACTTTCGCCCCCGCCGTGGCCCCATGGTGGTTGAGATTCGCCAGTCCCTCCACCGGGTGACTCTGATGGCCCTCTATCTAGGTAGAAAGCTTCAGATCAAGAGCTGCGTCTTAGCAAAAAAATTGGGGTTTCACCCAGGCCTCATGGCATGGTGGTAGAGAATCGCCAACCCATCGTTGGGGTGTCTCGTACCGCGACCTACTGAGTAGTGAAGGGTTGGAGTGATAAAGATCAAAAACTGGAAATGCATCCCGATAAAACAGATACCCAAACATACAAAATCTTCTCTTTATTTATATACTAGCTCGGGTACCAGGCATTGCCCGGAAAATTTAGGATTCGACACGCCCCTGCCCACAACCCCACCACACCACACCCCACCCCAACCCCCACCCCACCCCACAACAACCCACCACACTCCAACCACCACTGGAACGCCACCAGTGAAATTTTTTTGTTTGGGACAAATCCCAACACCCTCACTCACCCCTTTCCACCCCCTCCCACCAGCACACCACACTCCGACCCCCACCAGCACCGCCACCCGTGAAATTATGGTTTCAGGAAAATTCTTTCTCACTCCACCCACCCCTCACCCACCCCACTCTATACCCCACCCATCCCACCACACCGACTTGCACCAATACGAAACCCGTGAAATTATTATTTTTTGAAAATTCCCCCTCACACCCCCCCCATCGTCACCCCCACCCCCACACCCTCTCCCACCCCGCACCTCGCCCCACCCAACGCCATCATCTCCATCCCACCACACTACGACCTCCACCACTACGCCACCCGTAAAAATAGGGTTTTCTGGAAAATGGCCCCCACCCCGCGAACCCTTTACCCTGCTCCACCCGGCCTCTGCGGACCGAGGTGTGTGCTGGGTGGAGGCGAGTTGGCCCGTGTAAAAATCTGTCTAACTACGAAACTATGGCAAGCGAATGAAAATTTATATCGAAAATTAGTGTTTCCGCCCCCTCCCTCTATGGCCCCCACGGGGGTAGAGATTCTCCAACCACTAATCCGGGCGGTTCTGCTGGCCCTTTATCTAGGCAAAAAATTCACATCAATAGCTGCATTTTTTGGAAAAAATGTTTGGGGTTTCGCCCCCCCCACCTGACCCCCATGGTGGTAGAGAATCGCCAACCCCTCGACTTTGTGTCTAATGCCGAGACCTACACAGTAGTGAAGGTTTGGAGTGGAAAGCTAAAAAACTGTGGAAATGCATCCCGAACAAACAGAAAAATTTTGGGGGGGTTTCGCCCCCACCTGACCCCCATGGTGGTAGAGAATCGCCAACCCCTCGACTTTGTGTCTAATGCCGAGACCTACACAGTAGTGAAGGTTTGGAGTGGAAAGCTAAAAAACTGTGGAAATGCATCCCGAATAAACAGACAGACACAGAATCTTCTCTTTATTTATATAGACATACAGGGTGCGCCAAAAAAAGACCTCCAAGGTTTTTTGCCCATATCTTGACCAAAAGTAAGAATTTTGAAATGAAATTTTGCAGGCTTATAGACAATTCATATCTACACATCATAGTCAGATTTCATCAAAATATTGTAAACAGAACAAAAGTTACACCACTTTTAGTGAGGCCACCCACCGTTTTTGACGATTCAAAAACGAAACACAGCAAAAAGTAACAAAAACACGATTTTATAAAGTCTCATCTCTAATAAATGTTGTCAAGTGAACTTGGTAATGCATCACAACTTGTGTTCAATGTGCCCACCATCCGTGCCAAAACTTCTTGTAAGTCTCTTTGCAAAGTTCTTGATGGACCTGTTGATTAATCTGCCACATTCCTTATTTACTGCGCAGGTACCCTGTTTCTCTTTTAAATAGTAATAACAATTATCAACTGGCTATATCAAGGCTATTTGATACCAATTATTTGAGATGAGAAAAAATCGTGATTTTCTTACTTTTTTGTTGCGTTTCGTTTTTGAATCGTCAAAAAACGATGGGTGACCTCCCTAAAAGTAATATAACTTTTGTTCTGTTTGAAATATTTTGATGGAATCTGACCACCATGTGCAGATTTGAATTGTCTTTACGCCTGTAAAATTGTATTTCGATATTCTCACTTTTGGCCAAGATATTGGCCAGAATAATTAGCTTGGTTTTTGTTACTTTTTGTTGCGTCGCGTTTTTTGAATCGTCAAAAAAACGGTAGGTCGCTTCACTAAAAGTGGTATAACGTTTGTTGTGTTTGAAATATTTTGGTGAAATTTGGCTATGATGTGTAAATGTGAATTGCCTATAAGCCTGTAAAATTGTATTTGGAAATTCTTACTTTTGGTCGAGATATTGGCAAAAAACCTAAAGTGGGGGGTCTTTTTTGGCGCACCCTGTATGTATATATATTGAAATAATAAAACATTTTTATATCACTACTAAAATAATGGAGTTATTTTGCCTCATGGCATCTTCAAAAGGTTCCATTACAGTGTGAAAACTACCCCATTTTTTAATATTGCGTATATTTATTGAAGCCTTAGGCCAATCTTACTATAAGCACAGAAAAAGAATAGCTATTTTGTTAAGATGACGTCTTCAAATGATGCCATTGCGATGTGGAAATTAAAAAAGTTTCTTATAGGGAGGGAGCGCATCCCTCCTCATACCCTCCCCCTCCCGGTCTTGGCGCTATACGCCTCACGAGAGTCCTTCGGACGTTCACTTGTCCGTACCCTCCCACCCAGAAACCTAATTCCCGCCTCAGAGGAAGGGGACTAAATTAAAAACTGCAGCCAGATGATGGCTTTTGAATATACAGGGTGGGCAAAAAAAACCTCTAGGTTTTTTGCCAATATCTTGACCAAAAGTAAGAATTTCGAAATAAAATTTTACAGGCTTAAAGACAATTCATATTTACACATGATGGCCAGATTTCATCAAAATATTTCAAACGCAACAAACGTTACACCAGTTTTAGTGAGACCACCACCCGTTGTTTGACGATTCAAAAACGGAACTCAATTTTTTAGGTTTTTTGCCAATATCATGACCAAAAGTATAAGAATTTCGAAATAAAATTTTGCGGGCACAAAGACAATTCATATAGACACAAGATGGTCAGATTTCATCAAAATATTTCAAACAGAACAAAGTTATACCACTTTTAGTGAGGCCACCCACCGTTTTTGACGATTCAAAAACGAAACACAGCAAAAAGTAACAAAAACACGATTTTATAAAGTCTGATCTCAAATAACTGTTGCCAAATGAACTTGGTAGTGCTTCACAACTTGTGTTCAATGTGCCTAACACCAGTGCCAAAACCTATTTTGAGTCTCTTTGCAAAGTTTTTGATGGGTCCTTTGATTAATCTGATAGATTCCTTATTTCCCAATTTGATTGTCATCTTGCTATGTGACTTCGTAGTGACTCTCAGCTACGCTGGTACCATGTTTCTTTTATAAATAATGATCATCTGGCAATATCATGGCCTTTTGATATCAATTATTTGATATGAACACTTAATAAAATCGTGTTTTTGCTACTTTTTGCTGCGTTACGTCTTTTAATCGCCAAAAAACGGTGGGTGGTATGAATTGAATATGAATATCAGATATGAATTGTCTTATAGACTGTAAAATTTCATTTCGATATTCTTACGTCTGGCCAAGATATTGACCAGAATAATTAAATTGGTTTTTTGTTACTTTTTGTTGCGTCGCGTTTTTGAATCGTCAAAAAACGGTGGGTGGCCTCACTAAAAGTGATATAACTTTTGTTCTGTTTAAAATATTTTGATAGAATCTGGCCATGCTATGTAAATATGAATTGCCTATAAGCCTGTAAAATTTCATTTCGAAATTCTTACTTTTGGTCAAGATATTGGCAAAAATCCTAGAGGGGTCTTTTTTGGCCCACCCTGTACACCACACCGTGATTAAAACAGGTATGCCTAATTGTTTTTCATATATAATTATATATCTCAATTGCCTGATAGCATATCACGCTAACATTTTCCAAATATTTAGAGAATTGGAACAAGAATCTGATTCCAAAATTTCATGGGATAAAGTTGAACGGATAGAATTAAGGATATGAATCTTTCAACTTCTTTATCTTCATATGCTGAAATTTCAGTTTACAAGCCATTTTCTGTTAGATCCATGCAATAAAATGTCAGTCAAACTGTTTTTCATTGTCCTCCTGGCCTGATTATTAATCATATTAAAAAAAATTCCAAATATTTAGAGAATTTAACCAGGAACATGATTCCCAAATATCATGTCACAAATATGAGCGGATAGAAAGACATGAATTTTTTAACTTCATATCCCGAAATTTCAGCTTTCAGCAAGTCTGTTATGGTGTTATTTGCGGTATTAACGCTTGATAGTTCCCAATTTTGGTCTTCAGTGATCCTGGAGTAAAAATTAACGGAGCATATTATCGTAGCGCTGTGATGTCACAAGATCTTCAACCTGCAATCAGAAATCTATAGCCCCAGAAGTCTGCTTTGTTTTTCAACAGGACAGTGTCCCAGTCCATAGAGCCAAGGAAACCATCGAAATGCTGACAAGAGAGACGCCAGACTTCATTTCTCCCACATTATGGCCTCCGAACAGCGATTTTAATCATGTCGACTATAAAGTGTGGAGCGTGATGCAAGACCGAGTCTACCAGACAAAATCCATGATATAAACGATCTGAATCAACGGTTGCTGGAAGTGCGGAAGTGACAGGAAGAGGGAGAGTGAGAGGGAAAGGGAAAAGTAGGAAGTGAGGGAGTGGGAGAGGGAGAGAGAAAAAGAGTGAGAGTGATAGGAAGAGGGAGAGTGAGAAGGAAAGAGAGAGGGGAGGAAGAGGTAGAGGTAGCAGTAGAGTGAGATGGAGTGGAGGTGGGAGATGGAAAGGAAGAGAGAAAGAAAGAGGGAGAGGGAGAAGTAGGGAGAGAGGGAGTGGGAGAGGGAGAGAGAGAGAAAGAGTGAGAGTGATAGGAAGAGGGAGAGTGAGAAGGAAAGGGAGACGGGAGGGAGTTGTAAAGGTAGCAGTCGAGTGAGATGGAGTGGAAGTGGGAGATGGAAAGGAAGAGAGAAAGAAAGAGGGAGAGAGAGAGAGAAGGAGAGGGACCGGGAGAGGGAGAGGGAGAGGGAGAGTGAGAGAGGGAGAGGGAGAGGGAGAGGGAGAGGGAGAGGGAGAGGGAGAGGGAGAGGGAGAGGGAGAGGGAGAGGGAGAGGGAGAGGGAGAGGGAGAGGGAGAGGGAGAGGGAGAGGGAGAGGGAGAGGGAGAGGGAGAGGGAGAGGGAGAGGGAGAGGGAGAGGGAGAGGGAGAGGGAGAGGGAGAGGGAGAGGGGAGCCTGGAGAGGGAGAGGGAGAGCCTGGAGAGCCTGGAGAGGGAGAGGGAGAGCCAGGAGAGGGAGAGCCTGGAGAGAATGAAGAGGGAGAGGGAGAGCCTGGAGAGCCTAGAGAGGGAGAGCCT
The DNA here is from genome assembly GCA_949752735.1 of Lumbricus terrestris. Classification (NCBI taxonomy): domain Eukaryota; kingdom Metazoa; phylum Annelida; class Clitellata; order Crassiclitellata; family Lumbricidae; genus Lumbricus; species Lumbricus terrestris. Next base: position 8,802,274 of record OX457039.1, read on the forward strand.
TGAGAGGGATAGCCTGGAGAGTGAGAGCCTGGAGAGGGAGAGAGAGAGGGACAGGGAGAGGGAGAGGGAGAGGGAGAGGGAGAGGAAGAGAGAGAGGGAGAGGGAGAGGGAGAGGGAAAGAAAGAGGGAGAGGGAGAGGGAGAGGGAGAGGGAGAGGGAGAGGGAGAGGGAGAGGGAGAGGGAGAGGGAGAGGGAGAGGGAGAGGGAGAGGGAGAGGAAGAGGGTGAGGGAGAGGGTGAGGGAGAGGGTGAGGGAGAGTGTGAGGGAGAGGGACAGGGACAGGGACAGGGAGATGGAGAGGGAGAGGGAGATGGAGAGGGAGAGGGAGATGGAGAGGGAGAGGGAGAGGGAGAGGGAGAGGGAGAGGGAGAGGGAGAGGGAGAGGGAGAGGGAGAGGGAGAGATAATATGAGAAGACACCCACTTCCACTCAGTCATCATAAATAACTGTTTCTATAGGTCAGGGCCATGTGCTGCTCTCATCTGTTTCCTATTACTTCCATAATCATCCTTGCGTTATAATAAACAAAATATCAGGTCGTGCACGATGTCTTGGCGTGGTGCTGATGCCGGTGAGAGTGTTGGAATGCTTTACAGCAGATGCTTTTGTTATATATATATATATATATATATATATATATATATATATATATATATATATATGGCTTGCCCTTGCTGCTGTCCTTGGCAGGAGTGGCGTTGGTGGTAGTGGTAGTGGTGGTGGTGGTGGTGGTGGTGGTGGTGGTGGTGGTGGTGGTGGTGGTGGTGGTGGTGGTGGTGGTAGTGGTGGTGGTAGTGGTGGTGGTGGTGGTGGTGGTGGTGGTGGTGGTGGTGGTGGTGGTGTTGGTGTTGGTGGTGGTGGTGGTGGTGGTGGTGGTGGTGGTGGTGGTGGTGGTGGTGGTGGTGGTGGTGGTGGTGGTGGTGGTGGTGGTGGTGGTGGTGGTGGTGGTGGTGGTGGTGGTGGTGGTGGTGGTGGTGGTGGTGGTGGTGGTGGTGGTGGTGGTGGTGGTGGTGGTGGTGGTGGTGGTGGTGGTGGTGGTGGTGGTGGTGGTGGTGGTGGTGGTATACATATAGTCGTGGATGTGTGGCAGTTGGTTTACGATAGATAAGACTATAGTTATATATATACACATATATATATACATGTGTATATATATATATGTTATATTCGTGTGTTACTTCCGATGTTACGATTGTACATTTCTTATCTGTATTATATTGCAGATGACTTGAGATGAACGGAGTTGAATTGAAAATGCGATGCAGTCAGCTGACAGCGACATTCGACTTCCTCTACGACTTCTTTTCTTCGTGATTTTTTTTCTCTTTCAACTTCATCTACCGAAATTTCAGTTTACCAGCAATTTTTGCTTGGGTTTTGTAACAAAGGACTTCAAACACGAAAAAAGTTCTTAATATTTTTATGAAGAAACTTTAAGTGGTTATTGCTTGATTATTTACATATTAAAAGAAGATGTTATAGACGATAGGATTTAAAGCTGGACTTTCGGAGGCCATAATGTGGAAGAAATGAAGTATGGTGTCTCTCTAGTCAGCATTTCGATGGCTTGTCTCCATGGTTCTGTGGCCTGGTTCTGTTCTGTTGAAAAAGTAAATAGCCTTCGAGGGCTATATATTTCTGATTATAGGTGGAAGATCAGTGGCAGCGCCAGGATTTTCGTTTTGGGGGGGCTGGATTTTCGGGGAAAAAATTTTCCGTCCGCCGCCAAAATTTCTGACGACCTTTTTTTAGTAATGGACCAAAATCTTCAGCCTTGCGCTTCATTTTTATTTTGGGGGGGCTAAAGGGGGTAAATCATCCAAATATTTCATTTTTACATGGCGAAAAAATAGATGGCCTTTTTTAGGGGGGGGCTTAGCCCCCAGCCCCTTCTTGCGCCGCTACTGTGAAAGATGTTATGGCAGCAGAACATTGCGATAATATACTCCGTTAATTATACTCCAGGATCAATGAAGACCAAAATTGGGAACTATCAAGCGTCGAAATCGCAACGAGCAAGCACCATAACAGACTTGCTGAAAACTGAAATTTCGGGTGATGAAGTTGCAATATTCATATCTTTATATCCGTTCAAATTTATGACATGATATTTTGGAATACTATTCTTGGTTCAATTATCTAAATATTTGAAACATTTTAGTGTGATTAATCATCAGGCATTAGGGATATAAGAAAAACAGTTTGGCTTACTTTTTATTGGACGACGGTGTAAAAATGGAATAAAGTAACAAAGGGAATAAATATGAAAAAACAATTGTTACTACATGCAATTGGGTTTTTTCTTATTTAAGTGGGTACGCCTTTAAAAGCTTTCTTCCTTAGCCATTGCAAT
>OX457039.1:8814626-8819626 GCA_949752735.1 Lumbricus terrestris
AAAATTAAATCAGTCTCCGTGGAGTAGCCTATAGGCTTAGGCCTACTGGTGAGAAATCTTGAGTTTAAGTTCATAAGAAAAATGCTGCGACTTCAGTTGAAAAGCTAATCGCCCTGTATATTTAACCTATAAGAATTATTAGCTTATAATTATACATTAAGTGCCTCTGATTAGGCTATATTTCGGGGCGGATTCAGATTGGGCCAATCCGGCTATGGCCCCCACTTCCCCAGTGCCTGAAGTGTAGAAAAATAAGTGCCTTGACGCCCCTTACCTTTCTAGTCTGTGCTCGCCATCAAGTGGCTGGAAGGCGTTCAGATTTTAAAACAAGTGCATGGACGCCGTCCATAACCGTCCAGGCGCACTTTGAGCCCTGCACTTCCCCATTTGCACAGGACGTGCCCATGGTGCACCCCCCATTAGGTTTCAAGCTTTCAATCATGCAGCAGGAGGGAGAGAGAGAGAGAGAGAGAGAGAGAGAGAGAGAGAGAGAGAGGGAGGGAGGGAGGGAGGGAGGGAGGGAGGGAGGGAGGGAGGGAGGGAGGGAGGGAGGGAGGGAGGGAGGGAGGGAGGGAGGGAGGGAGGGAGGGAGGGAGGGAGGGAGGGAGGGAGGGAGGGAGGGAGGGAGGGAGGGAGGGAGGGAGGGAGGGAGGGAGGGAGGGAGGGAGGGAGGGAGGGAGGGAGGGAGAGTAGGAGAGAGAGTGGGAGAGAGAGTGTGTGTGAGAGAGAGAGAGAGAGAGAGAGAGAGAGAGAGAGGGAGAGAGAGAGAGGGAGAGAAAGAGAGAGGGAGAGAGGGAGAGAGGGAGAGAGGGAGAGAGAGAGAGAGAGAGAGAGAGAGAGAGAGAGAGAGAGAGAGAGAGAGAGAGAGAGAGAGAGAGAGAGAGAGAGAGAGAGAGAGAATAGCATATGATTTTAAAAGGGTTATTATCTTATCCAAGACTAAAAATTTAGGACTGCCCTTCAACAATTTCATTTTCCGCTCCTGAATATATAGGCTTCAGCCTACTTTTGAGCGAATGCGTAAACGTCACAGAAATTTCCATCAGCGAATGACTACAGGTTAAGACAAAATTTATTTACATGCATCATGACCTGGTTCATTTGCATATTCATCGATTCACGTGACTTAAAGAGGGGCACTGGAAGAAAACACGAGGGGATCATGAGCCATGAGGTAAAATTGACAATGAAACATTCATCCAAGAACGATATAACAGTGTGATAGCCAACAGATGCCAAATCGGCCTAAAAATATAGGAAAAATGTTTTAAAAATTATTTCAATATATACCGACTTGGGTTTGAAGACTTTTAAATTAGGTCGTCAGAAACATTGAGGAAGAAAGCGAATTTTTCGATCGCATCGTGCATGGCCTACCCATTAGGGTGGAGTGAAAAACACGAATATTAGAAATCGAAAATCCGATAGCAATAAAAAGTTGTCTTATGGTATGGGGTCAAGAAATATCAGAAAAGTTTTGAAAAATATTAATGTCTTCCTTTGCCCCCAGAGGGCCAAAGTTTCGAAAAATTGGAGTTTTTTGAGAAAATTGCAGGTTTTCTTATGAAATATTTTTAGTGTAAAATAATTAACCACCAAGCAATACATCATTGGAAAGAGCTCTTTAAACTGAGTAAAATCATATCTTAATTTCAAGAATATTCGCATATTTGTAGGAGATATTAACTTTTTAAGATACCCCACGTTCGCGACATGTCGCTATGCCTGAAAATGGTAAAACACTAATAACTTTTTTATCCTTTGCGATATTTCAACTTGTAATAGCCTATGTCATTCTATTCAGTTTATGACAGTCTATCTGACGGTGCATTTAAACTTATGAGAACCTTCCATTAAGAATTTCAAAGTTCATGAAACCCTACAAAAATGAGGAAAACTAAAGGAAATGTCCTCAGAAATTGCAAAACTTTGAAAAAAGTGTAGATAATTTTTTACGTTGCAGCCTGCAAATGCACCACTGACAATTGCAAATGTACCAAAGCCAGAAAGGTTCTAAGAGAGGAACAAGAGTCCTACATGATCAACAGACAATTAGAGTTATGACGATTAGCCGTCAGGATAAGATTATATCAACTTCACTAAAGAAGCGGCATGATAGAAAGAGAAAGGAGACCATGCGCCTATAATATGTCGTAAACGTCTAGATTTCGTCAACGAACAAGCATTAGCAGACAGCAGTGTTCAAAACAATGAAACGGACAGTGAAGTAAATCCAGTAAAGTGTTAAATCTTCCCAGAAGATGAATCCAATTAAGGGTGTATCAGAAAAGTCAAGACGTATAGTAGTAGACTAGTAGTAGTAGTAGTAGTAGTAGCAGTAGCAGCAGCAGCAGCTGCAGCAGCAGTTGCAGTAGCAGTAATAATAATACTACTAGGCCCTACTACTACTACTACTACTACTAATAATAATAATAATAATTTTCGTTTAATCAACCATTCGGTTGACAGAACGTAACTGGTTGCAGTGTACACTTTATATGCAGTTGAAACAATAATATTTACAGGAACTCAGATTACAGAATACACAAATCTTAACTATATATACTGACTTAACAGACAGCTTGCAATAATCGGCGCTAATAGCACCTACAAAGCTGTCGTCCCAGCGGGGGCTCGAATTCGTTACTTCTCGCACTCTTGGCCAGGGTGTTATCCATTACTCTACCGGGTATAGGCTTCACAAAATTAATTAAACTAAGCAAATGAGAAAGAGATTGTCAAAGCTGTCACGACTCTGTGACCGATATGAAACATCGGATAGAGCAGATGCGGTAATTCCAAATGCTCTACTAGAAGACCTTGGTATTCTTTCACACATCGAATCAAAACATGTGATCGATCGCTATGAGCTTCGACGTGTTAAAGAATCACTAGACAGAATGCAATGCAGGAAGTTGAAATAAGGGATTCAACTGAAACATTGTACTTTGATGGTCGCAAAGATAGAACACTGAAATTAGAAAAAGAGCACTCGTTGGAATACCAAGGTCTTCTAGTACAGCATTTGGAATAACCGCACCTGCTATATCCGATGCTCCATATCGGTCACAGAGTCGTGACAGCTTCGACAATCTTTTTCTCATTTGCTTAGTTTCATTAATTTTGTGAGGTAGGCCTATACTATGGGTCTTGACTTTTCTGACACATCCATGGTTTCATCTTCTGGCAAGATTTAACACTTTACTGGATTTACTTCACTGTCCGTTTCATTATTGAACACTGCTGTCTGCTAATGCTTGTTCGTTGACGAAATCTATAGACGTTTACGACATATTATAGGCGCATGGTCTCCTTTCTTTTTCTATCATGCCGCTTCTTTAGTGAAGTTGATATAATCTTATCCTGACGGCTAATCGTCATAACTCTAATTGTCTGTTGATCATGTACATAGGCGTAGGAGACGGGGGTCCAGGGGGGGCAAATGCCCCCCCAAATTTCGGGCAAGTCTGTTTTTTCGGGCAAGTAGACCCGGGGAAATTTTAACCAAACTTCTTGAAGTTCAACGTTCATTAGTATACCACATTATCTCCCAGTTCCATCTTGCCCGAATCGAGTTAGATATTGGCTTAGGCCTATACAACAATCATGGTTAGCAGAAATTCCCGAAAAAGCTCTGAATTCACGGTAGCATTTTATAAATAAGCTTGATGGCGAGAATGGCAGCAAATTCAAGAGCCGAAATTTGTCCGAACATCTTGCCCGAATGAGTTATAGATATTAACTCACAACCATTGATAGCAGAAATTCCGGAAAAATTCTGAATTCACGGTAGCATTTGTAAATAATGGTGAGAATCGAAACAAATTCAAGAGCCGAAATTTGCCCGAAAATCTTGCCCGAATTGAGTTAGATATTATAAGCCCACAACAACTATGGATGGCAGAAATTCCCGAAAAGTTCTGAATTCACGGTAAATAATGGCTAGAGTCGCAGCAAATTCAAGAGCCGAAATTTGACCGAAAATTGCGACTATTCGTGGCATTTGGGGAAATTCACAGCATGTAAGCATCGAAATTTCTACTGGTCATGAGGCAAAATAGACACGATAATCTTGCGATTATCAACATTGAACGTACAGATCTTGGTCTGCTCTCTGAAAATTTACAATATTTTCCTTCTTGTCAAGTGTGCGGGATCACGGTGTTGCACTTGATAGCTCACTTATATTACGGGAAGGATAATGCCTTAACTGAGCACATTTCAAAAAGCACACGTTCCTCTTATTTTCATTTAAGGTGTCTCATGATCTTTCGCTGTTCTGTCTCCACCAATTGACTTCCTCTCCGTGCTCACATATATACAATCTAAATTCCTCACTCTGATATTCAGGGCTCAGCGGGGTTTTACCCCAAATATCTGACCGACGTTATACTAAGGCCTCACTCAGCTTCCTCCAACCGTCCACTTCGTTCATCCAACAGACTTGACTCTTGCTTCCGCCTTCTAGAACTGCAATGGCTCAGTCTTGATCATTTGCCTCAATTGGCCCTTCTCTTTGAAATGAGCTCTCTCCTTGCGTTCGCTCTATACACTTTCTGTGGCAGTCTCTCTTCTTCATTCTCTCATCTTAAAACCTGCCTCTTCGAGCGCGGTTTTGCGCACTAGAAGCGCCTCTGAATGGTTCACCCTACTATAGGCTCTTTGTAGATGATTAGATACAATACAATACAATGTACAATTATGAATTTAATAAGTTGCTCGTGTGAAGTTTTAACTGGTTAAGCGTCAGGAATATATACATAGGCTACATAATAAATTTGCATATACATGTATGCCTAAAATTACCCAGTCTGGTCCCTATAATAGGGTCGGGCCCCGGTGTATTTGTCTCTTGTCCCCGGGTGTGGGTGCAAGAACAGAGATGGCTATGTGTGCACGACGTCAATTATTCCGGGTTTAATTTTTCGGGCAAAAGTTAAAATTTTGCCCCCCCACTGCTGAAATGTCCCCTACGCCTATGATCATGTAGGACTCTTGTT
>OX457039.1:8824626-8947126 GCA_949752735.1 Lumbricus terrestris
CGCTAATATACAGCTCCATGCATTCCTCAGCATCTCATAGCCGCCCGTGGATAATCAGACTAAAATTATATAGTCCGGGATCAGCGTGCCAATAACGCTTAACAACTGGACTAAAACTGGGACATTGTAAATAAATTCGTGTAGGAAAAAAGAGAATAAGCATACATAGGGGCCCCTAAGGTTATACTTAGAATATTTGTCTATATGAGTCATCGATGAAATAAGACTTGAATAAACCTGTCGTATAGTCGGTGGCATATATTTATACATAACAAGCTCGACAATACTGGGAGAGAACGCGTTCCGAGCATCCTGATTGGCTGGTTATATATAACAGGTCTGTTATTTCTACCAACAAGAATGTCGCTGACGCCTAATAATTACCATGGTTACAAAACAAAGTAAATTCAATTAATATTAGCTTATATTGCAGCCAAGACATGCAGATGCTATTGTGATGTCAATGCATACATAAGTAAGTAAGTAAGAACGTACTTTATTGAACCGTCTGCATGCATGCAAAGGCGGGAACATTGGATGAGAACAGAATGAAGCGTGTATACACAATGACAAAAAATCGAAATATGCAATTGAATAATCATACAGCATGCAATTACGAAATAATACATACACTTTGTAACTTGATGTCTGTAATGTTTTTGCAGTTTGAATTTTGTACAACTTTCGGATGCAGTACTACAAGACGTGGAAGTATAGGCGTGTATATATATATATATATATATATATATATATATATATATATATATATATATATATATATATACAGAAATTTCGACTGCGCACGGGAACTTTCATATATATATATATATATATATATATATATATATCACTTATGCTAATTATCCTAGGACGAGTTCCTATAGAAAAAACGCTGAAGGAAAATTGTACTATAAGCTTATGTTGGCACGTATATACATATGTATACTGACGTTGGCTGAAGGTGAACAGAATTCCACATGCATGTCTGCATGCGTTGCGTTCACTCCTCGGTTCGTGTGTAGTTGATTCTAAAATTATAACTCGCAGTATAGTATTTAGAATTCCTGTCTTTCTTCGCTATTGGTCAATCCGCAACAGATCAAATCTGTGGTGCGCTTGCGCAAAGCCGTTGCCAGGATTTTATTTGGGGAAGGCATGGAGACGGAGTTTATCAGGGGCTATGGGGGGTGGGGTGTTAAGCCCTCCAAGAAGACCCAGATTCATTTTTTTACCGCGTAAATGGTTTCTTTTTCCGGGCTTAGCCCCTCCCCAAGAAGGCTTTAGCCCCTCCAAGAACGGAAACCAAACTCCGCCCATGGAGGAAGGGTGTTTACTCGACCTTGAGCAAGCCGACAAGCAACCGAATCAACGGGTTAAAGGGGTTTGGAACTTTGGATAATCCATTGTAAAATGTCACATAGAAATAAGAGCTTCCAAATGAAATCCAATTAGTCGTTATGCATCATGATTTTGTTAGTATATAGATGCATTATTTCATAGTAGCAATATTTCATTGGGGGGTCAAACATCCAAAACACCCCCTAGCTTATTAAGGTCGGTATATACGCAGCTATAGGCTTGCTGCGTCACAACACAATAACCATGCATGGTGTTGACTCAGCTATATATATATATATATATATATATATATATATATATATATATATATATATATATATATACTAGCTGTACTCGGCCACGCGTTGCTGTGGCTGAAAAGACTGCCCAAGCCTCCCTTCCTACGTCCCCTCCCATTTCCCCTTCCCTTCCTTCTTCCCCGCCCTTTGCCTCTACCCTCCCCTCTACTCCCCTCCCTCCCTCTCTCCGTCCCCTCCCTCCATCCCTCTCTCCCGTTTCCTCCCCTTCGCCGGATAAACGTTTTAAAACGCGCCCGAAAATGGACGGCGGATGCGTGAAAACTGTAGAAAGACGCGCGGAAAACGGCCGCAAATGGACGATTTTGTAAAATCCGACAGTTACACATAAATTTGCGCTATAGCAGACGGCCGGTGTCACGAAATAGAGTATCCCCCGTATTAATTGTATCCCCCAAATTAAAAAAAAGTCGAAAAAATCGTTTCCGTGTGTATTTTTCTTTGCAATTTGATTTTCATCTGCTTTGTTTTCAACAATGACACTAACAGGTATGTTTATTCCTACTAGATAATTTGTTTTGCCCGGTTTTTAGAGCACTTAAAACATTTAAAACACTTAAAAACACTCAGAGTCACTAAATAAATTCGAGTTGCCTTTATCTGAGCATTGCTTAGGACACTTAAAACAATTAAAGTCACTTTAAATTTTGATTACGGCATAAAAAAATTATTATGCGCATTTTTCAAAAAAGGGGATAGAATGGTTTATCCCTCCGGATAGTATAGACCGGTTAATTCCATCCGGGGGATAGATTAATTCATCCCCCCGGATAGCTTTCAGGGTGGATACTCCGTTTCGTGTCACCGGCTACACGTTTTGAAACGCGCCCGAAGAATGGTTTTGAAACGCGCCCGAAGAATGGGCGGACTAATGCGTGACAAACTCGACATGGCTGGACTCCATCGACGTCTATAGAATGGAATTAAAAGTTGTGTTTTTTGGGTCGTAAAGGTTGCGCTTTTTCCCAAAAGGCATATAGCCTACACAAACCCGCTTATGTTCGAATGGAACGTTTTGGTAAAATTTTGAAAACAATCGGTGAATAACTTTCCGAGATCCTTCTTGTCGAACGGTAGCGTTTTACATTTATATATATATATATATTTATTCATATAATTTATATATAGGAAATAATATTTGATTGCGTTGTTGGGTAACCATGGTGATGATTATGCGTTTCCGACATTCGTCGACGACAATATCCAATCAGTGATATGTGAGAGCGCTGAATATGCATATATTTATGTAACTGAATGCTACAGGTTTATTCAAGTCTTTTTCATCGATGACCTACAGACAACTTCTAAGTATATCTTATATGGACTCTGTAAACATGCCGATATGTCTACTTCCAAGCACAAATACATCAAATATCAACACGCGCCCCAGTTTCATTATGGTTGTTAAGCGTTACCGGCATGCAGTTCTCTAGACATTATAGTCTGACAATTCCAAGGGCGGGTCAAGAAGTACCGGAGCTGCTGTAGCGCATGACCTTTGGAGGTCATTCATCTGTGGTTAGAATGTGGGATTTAAAGTGAGGAATTCAGTATAACATTGCCAGGTTCACGGTTCTACTATATATATATGAACAGTTGAACGCGTTCAATAGTAAACAATGGATGCTGCATGCCGCAATGTTATTAAGCCGGAAGGATCACTAAACTCGATGAGTCTTTATCGAGCCTTCATACACGTCAAACCAGGACCTATCTTATCTTTCTCCACTCTTCCATGGCATCTCATTTTCGAGTCTAAATATCTGTCTGATAAGCATCAACACGTCAATGCATGAATCATAAATGATTTATTACGGATTGACAAAGGAGGAGAGACTGTTAGCATATATACATGTATGTAGTGTTAGGTAAAAATAATATTGAAACACATAACGCATTGTATAATATATATATATATATATATATATATTTGCCCTATTGGTGGAAACAGCCTATCGGCCGCATGCACCTCGATATACAACTATATATGCTTCATCTGCTTCTGTCTTCCATATAATACAGTATACATGTATACAAGGGTCGCATGCACCATGCAGTGACCTGAATATCAACAAAATGAGAGTGCACTCTCATAAGTAAAATTAATTTATGCAGAAACGACTCCCAGTACAACCTCGAGACGCATTATATAATGTGTATATATACACGTCACAACACAATAGACAACAATTGTCTTCATGACTGTAACATCAACTACTACATTATGAAATAAAATCTGCATGCTTGGTTAATGGGTATACGCCCTAACCATATAGTGCACGATTATGTGTTTCCGACTTTCGCCGATGACAATGGCTGGCGATTATTTATAACCAATCAGTGCACCGGAGAACGCAGAATTTGTCCAGAATCCTGCATGTAGCCTATATATATTCAAGTAATTTTCGTCGATGACTTAAATACAGATAAAACTTAATTTCTAAGTATGTAATTAGTGGCCTCTACAGGGCCCTATGTTTATACTTTTTTGTCTTATGCTCTAATGTATAAAAAAACCACACGCCCCAGTTTTACTACAGCCGTTAAGTGTTACTGGCACGCTGTTCCGTAGACAATAATAGTCTGATAATCCCAAGGGCGGGTCGAGGAGTACCGGAGCTGCTGAAGCGCATGACCTTTGAAGGTCATTCGTCTGTGGTTAGAATGTGGGATTCAAAGTGAGGAACTCAAAGTATCATTGGCAGGTTCAAGCTTATATATATGAACCGTTTGACCGCGTTCAATATAGCAAGCATTTGATGCTGCTGCAGTGTTATTTACTCCACGGAAGGATCACTAAACTCGGTGAGTCTATATGTCATATATCGAGCCTTTACACGTCAAACCATGCAGATCTATCTTTCTTGACTCTTCGATCTCTTTTCTAATTCAACAATAAGCCTGTCTTGCTTGATCAGAATCAACACCAAGGCCGTAGCAAGGGGTGTTTTGGGTGTTTGAACACACCCGAAATGGAAAATGCAAAAAATAACAAAATGCATTAACTAGCACAGGATGTATAAACCATGAAATAAAACCATGAAAACATCACCCGAAATGTAAAAAGGGCATTTCTGAAGATTTCGGCCGGATGACTTAAAAAAGGGTCATCAGTTTCTTCGGACGGGAAATTGGTGACATTTTCTGAAGATTTCGGTCGGATGACTAAAAATAGGTCCTCAGTTTTTACGGACGGAAGAAACACTCCCCGAAATCAAATCCTGGCTACGGCCTTGATCAACACGCAAACATATCACGTTTGTGTTGTTTTGAGTGACAACAAGCCCGAATAGGCCTAACGCTGTTAGCTATAAATAATTTCGAAATCATCCTCGTGAACACGGACCGAAGAGTGAAAGCACGGTAAGCACCACAGACAACAGTGTACAACACTGTACATGCTTTCCAATTAGTAGCCTATTATTGTCTCCTGTTCTCCATCAGTAACAGTTAATGTCAACTGCTGTATTCCACATATTTTCCACGTACAATGTATACATGTATGTCGTTGCGTGAATAATTGACAATTCAGTCAATGACATTGTGTGGAACACAGTAGTTTTCCTTCAGTGCATGATCTATACAGGGTGGGCCAAAAAACACTAGGTTTTTCCCCCATATCTTGACCAAAAGTAAGAAATTCCAAATGAAATTTTACAGGCTTATAGACAATTCATATTTACACATCATGGCCAGATTTCATCAAAATATTCAAAACAGAACAAAAGTTATATCACTTTTAGTGAGGCCACCCACCGTTTTTTCACGATTCAAAAACGCGACGCAACAAAAAGTAACATAAAACCGATCTAATTATTCTGGTCAATATCTTGGCCAGAAGTAGGAATATCGAAATGAAATTTTACAGAGTTAAAGACAATATATATCTGCATAGGATGGCCAGATTTTATCAAAATATTTCAGACAGAAAAAAGTTGTGCCACTTTTAGTGAGACCACCCACCGTTTTTTGACGATTCAAAGGAGTAACGCAGCAAAAAGTATCAAAAACACGATTTTATTACGTCTCATCTCAAATAATTGTTATCAAATAGCCTTCATATAGCCAGATGATCATTATTATTACTATTTAAAAGAGAAACAGGGTACCAGCGTAGCTGCACGTCACTGAGAAGTAACTTAGCAAGATGACAATCAAATTGGTAAATGAGGAATCTGTCAGATTAATCAGGGGTCCATCAAGAACTTTGCAAAGAAACTCAAAACGTTTTTGTCACTGGTGGTGGGCACATTGAACACAAATTGTGAAGCACTACCAAGTTCATTTGACAACAGTTATTTGAGATGAGACTTATAAAATCGTGTTTTTGTTACTTTTTGTTGCATTTCGTTTTTGAATCGTCAAAAAATGGTGGGTGACCTCCCTACAAGTGGTATAACTTTTGTTCTATTTGAAATATTTTGATGAAATCTGACCACCATGTACAGGGTTCTAGGGCAATTACCCCCCGGACAATTACCCCCCGTACCAATTACCCCCCGGACAACTACCCCCCGTGGCACAGTGTGAGCTTGTTCAGTTGTTCGTATACGCGTGAGGGAACGAACGTTCCCATGGTCATGGTCTTCGTATTTGTCACACGTTCAGAGCTGCCAAGACCTATCCTAAAGTAACTTTGCTGTGTAGACATCTTTAGTCATTATCTCACTCTACAATACTTATTGTACATACTTATACACACTCCTTCCTACTACCATTTTTTCTCAGCTATCTGCGTACATACCTCCTTCTAGCACTCCATGCCTCTTCTGTTCCTCTCGCTGTCTTTCTCTATTTATCTCCATGTATCTGTTTCTCTCGCTCTCATGCGTACGTTACATGCACGCTCTTGCATAATATTATATATACTAGCTGGGGTACTTAATTTATCCTTACCTAGTCATGATTCAATTTTATAAATCTTACAGAGAGGAAAAGATAAACATTTAAAGATTTTATTAGGCAGGCGTTACAACTAGCTTAGAGCCGTTTTTAAATTGGATTTTATTTAATATTTTCCTTGAATGCTTAACACTAACTTGCATCTAACATGACACGGGGGGTAAATGTCCGGGTCCGGGGGGTAATTGGTACGGGGGGGGTAATTGTCCGGGGGTAATTGGCACGGGGGGTAGTTGTCCGGGGGGTAATTGGCATGGGGGTAGTTGTCCGGCGGTAATTGTCCTGGGGGGTAATTGTCCAGGGGGTAATTGTCGGAGGGTAATTGTCCGGGGGTAATTGTCCAGGAGGTAATTGTCCTGTCACCCATGTGCAGATATGAATTGCCTTTAAGCCTGTAAAATTTCGTTTCGATATTCTTACTTTTGGCCAAAATATTGGCCATAATAATTAAATTGGTTTTTTGTTACTTTTTGTTGCGTCGCGTTTTTGAATCGTCAAAAAACGGTGGGTGACCTCACTAAAAGTGGTGCAACGTTTGTTGTGTTTGAAATATTTTGATGAAATCTGGCTATGATGTGTAAATATGAATTGTCTAAAAGCCTGTAAAATTTCATTTTGAAATTCTTACTTTTGGTCAAGATATTGGCAAAAACCTAGGGGTGGGTCTTTTTTTGGCGCACCCTGTAGACTATTTTGCTTTATGCGTCCGACTGTCTACGTCCCTTCCTGCCTCAGCTTGTCAGAGTAAGCGGAAAAAGCAGGAGAAAGTAGACTACGATGGCCAAGGAGTTGTCAGTATGGTATATATGAAGGATAACCTCGGCCTTTACAACTTTATCAGGATATCAACCTACAGTAGGCCTTGAATCTGCATCCGCCCATACATTTAACCTACTGCAAGTTCTTCTGTCTGCAGCCTATGTGTGATTTTTAGCAGAACCATGTCTTCGATTACATCACCCATTTTCCCCGCTCTTACTTCATGCACACGGGTGACCTTCGATCGCTGTATATATCGGTCTAATGCTTGACTTGAAAACTGCATGTAATCACCATATCTATTATAGTTCACGCCAAATTTCTACAGGCCTGCTCTTTTCCTGAACATAAATATCACCCAAATAAACCGCCTCAAAGATGTTCACTTTGGGCTGTTACTATCATGTTTGTGTTCAACTCTTTGCCACGGTTCACACAACTAGGCAAAAAGTAACTGCACAAGATCTGATTTTCAACTGCACAAATCTCTTTCCCAACTACACACTTTGTGTCCAGCTGCACGTTAAAATAACCCCTGGGATCATCATCATCATCATCGCCGTCGTCGTCGTCGTCTTCGTCGTCGTCGTCGTCGTCATCATCATCATCATCATCATCATCATCGTCGTCGTCGTCGTCGTCGTCGTCGTCGTCATCATCATCATCGTCATCGTCATCGTCATCATTATCATCATCGTCGTCGTCGTCGCCGTCGTCGTCATCATCATCATATTATGTTCCTATAGCAAATAGAATTGATGACGATTGCATATCGCGAGCCTCGTCTTCTGAGTAAAGTTTAAAGTGTGGCTCTAAAAGGAACTTACATAGACTTACTAGGGACGAGTTCCTATAGCTTTAGGAACTCGTCCCTAGTAAGTCTTCCTTTAGTGCTTGATCTATATACAGGGTGGGCCAAAAAAGACCCCCTAGGTTTTTTGCCAATATCTTGGCCAGAAGTAGGAATTTCTAAATGAAATTTTACAGACCTAAAGACAATTCATATTGTATTGTATTGTATAAAAACATTTATAAAGCGCCTCTACTAGGGTGAACCGTTCAGAGGCGCTCCCAGTGCGCAAGGCCACGAGAGAAAAAATAGGTTTTAAGAAAAGAAAATGAGGAGGAGGGATTACCTGTCAGAAGTTGAGATCGAATAGAAGGAGAGAGCGTATTCCAAAGAGAGGGGCCAATTGATGTAAAGGAACGGGACTGAGCCATAGCCGTTCTAGTAGGAGGTACTAGAAGTTCAAATCTGTTTAAAGAGCGGAGTGGACGATGTGAGGAGGCTGAAACTGGCCTGCGAATTCCATTGGTTAGATATTTTGGAGCAAGACCCCGTTGTGCTTTAGAGACCAAAATGAGAATTTTGAACTTAATGCGCGCAGTTAGAGGAAGCCAATGGAGCTGCTCAAACATAAAAGTAGAGATATGAGAGTATCGTGGAAGGCGTGCAATTAATCTGGCGGCCGCATTAAGGACCGACTGCAAAGGTGAGAGTCGAACCTTGGGAAGACCAATTAGAAGAGAATTACAGTAGTCAATTCTGGAGCAAATGAAAGCATGGACCAAAGTGGTAAAAACAGAAAGCGAAACAGAACGCCGAACTGCCCTTAGACACCTTAAATGAAAATATGAGGATCGTGTAAGATTAGATATATGGTCTTTAAATGAAAAGGAACTATCTAGAGTAACACCCAGATCACGACCAGTTGAGGAAAAGGTATAGTGTATATAGCATATATATACACATGATGGCCAGATTTCATAAAAATATTTCAAACACAACAAAAGTTACACCACTTTTCGTGAGGCCACGGTCTGGCCACGGTGGCCACACATAGGCTGCAGACAGAAGAACTTGCAGTAGGTTAAATGTATGGGCGGATGCAGATTCAAGGCCTACTGTAGGTTGATATCCTGATAAAGTTGTAAAGGCCGAGGTTATCCTTCATATATACCATACTGACAACTCCTTGGCCATCGTAGTCTACTTTCTCCTGCTTTTGCCGCTTACTCTGACAAGCTGAGGCAGGAAGGGACGTAGACAGTCGGACGCATAAAGCAAAATAGTCTACAGGGTGCGCCAAAAAAAGACCCACCCCTAGGTTTTTGCCAATATCTTGACCAAAAGTAAGAATTTCAAAATGAAATTTTACAGGCTTTTAGACAATTCATATTTACACATCATAGCCAGATTTCATCAAAATATTTCAAACACAACAAACGTTGCACCACTTTTAGTGAGGTCACCCACCGTTTTTTGACGATTCAAAAACGCGACGCAACAAAAAGTAACAAAAAACCAATTTAATTATTATGGCCAATATCTTGGCCAAAAGTAAGAATATCGAAACGAAATTTTACAGGCTTAAAGGCAATTCATATCTGCACATGGGTGACAGGACAATTACCCCCTGGACAATTACCCCCGGACAATTACCCTCCGACAATTACCCCCTGGACAATTACCCCCCAGGACAATTACCCCCCCGGACAACTACCCCCATGCCAATTACCCCCCGGACAACTACCCCCGCGCCAATTACCCCCGGACAATTACCCCCCCCGTACCAATTACCCCCCCGGACAATTACCCCCCGTGTCATGTTAGATGCAAGTTAGTGTTAAGCATTGTTGTAAAAAACGATGGAAACGGAATAAAAAACGGTAAAAAACGTCGTTTTTTTCGAAAAAATAAAAAACGACAAAAACACGATAAAAAACGGAAACGGCAAATAATTTGACTTTGCTACTTCTAAAACCGCATTTTAACCTTGAAAACATTGATTAGGAACCTACTACACGCAGGCTATCACTTAAATGATGATGTTAAACGATGAAATAATGACTTTAATTAGCTGAATCCTTGAGAGTTGGCGGAGAACATAAGGAATATCAGAAAAAAAATTAAAATTCAGGAAAATAATAACAGAAAGTAAATGAATAAATAAAGTTAAAGAAAAAATAAAAAACGATAAAAAACGATGGGAAAAATAAAAAACGAAAAAAACGACGTTTTTGGGGAGAGAATAAAAAACGAAAAAAACGTTTTTTACAACTATGGTGTTAAGCATTCAAGGAAAATATTAAATAAAATCCAATTTAAAAACGGCTCTAAGCTAGTTGTAACGCCTGCCTAATAAAATCTTTAAATGTTTGTCTTTTCCTCTCTGTAAGATTTATAAAATTGAATCATGACTAGGTAAGGATAAATTAAGTACCCCAGCTAGTATATATAATATTATGCAAGAGCGTGCAGGTAACGTACGCATGAGAGCGAGAGAAACAGATACATGGAGATAAATAGAGAAAGACAGCGAGAGGAACAGAAGAGGCATGGAGTGCTAGAAGGAGGTATGTACGCAGATAGCTGAGAAAAAATGGTAGTAGGAAGGAGTGTGTATAAGTATGTACAATAAGTATTGTAGAGTGAGATAATGACTAAAGATGTCTACAAAGCAAAGTTACTTTAGGATAGGTCTTGGCAGCTCTGAACGTGTGACAAATACGAAGACCATGACCATGGGAACGTTCGTTCCCTCACGCGTATACGAACAACTGAACAAGCTCACACTGTGCCACGGGGGGGTAGTTGTCCGGGGGGTAATTGGTACGGGGGGTAATTGTCCGGGGGGTAATTGCCCTAGAACCCTGCACATGGTGGTCAGATTTCATCAAAATATTTCAAATAGAACAAAAGTTATACCACTTGTAGGGAGGTCACCCACCATTTTTTGACGATTCAAAAACGAAACGCAACAAAAACACGAATTTTTTCTCATCTCAAATAATTGGTATCAAATAGCTTTGATATTGCCAGATGATCATTATTATTACCATTTAAAAAAGAAACAGGGTCACTGAGAAGTCCCTTAGCAAGATGACAATTAAATTGGTAAATAAGGAATCTGTCAGATTAGGCCTAATCAGGGGTCCATCAAGAACTTTGTAAAGAAACTCAAAAGAAGTTTTGTCACTGGGGTGGGCACATTGAACACAAGTTGTGAAGCACTACCAAGTTCATTTGACAACAGCTATTTGAGATGAAACTTAATAAAATCGTGTTTTTGTAACTTTTTTGTGTTTCGTTTTTGAATCGTCAAAAAACGGTGGGTGGCCTCACTAAAAGTGGCATAACTTTGTTCCTGTTTGAAATATTTTGATGAAATCTGACCAAATGTGCAGATATGAATTGTCTTTAAGCCTGTAAAATTTCATTTCGATATTCCTACTTTTGGCCAAGATATTCCCAAAAAACCTAATTTTTGTTTCGCTTCGTTTTTGAATCGTCAAAAAACGGTGGGTGACCTCACTAAAAGTGATGGAACTTTTGTTCCGTTTGAAACATTTTGATGAAATCTGGCCATAATGTGTAAATATGAATTTCATTTAAGCCTGTAAAATTTCATGTGGAAATTCTAACTTTTGGTCAAAATATTGTCAAAAAACCTAAGGGGATCTTTTTTTGGCGCACCCTGTACTATAATATAACAACCCAAGTATCTAACTGGAGACAGGCGATGAAAAGAAAAGAATTAATCAGGCAGACATCCAGACTGAGCTAGCCTTTCAGCCACACAGCTATCCAATACATACATACATGATGTAGGATTTCAATGCATGCTCAAATTTTCTTCCAAATTCTCCATGTATCCCCATTTTACACGCACCCTTTTTGAGTTTATGTGATCCTGTAGCGAACCAGGTTGCTACAAGCTACCTTACTTATTTACTTAAGTAAGGCCGCTATTTCTATTACGAATTCATGGGTGCTATGCTTAGCACTGATCGATGCGGTCATCGCTATATTTAGCTTCCCATGCATTTTTCAATGGAACTTTCCGCCACGTGCGATTTTTGATTGGTTAGACATCACGCGATGTTTTAGGCGCCAAAAAGCGCTCTCTTGCGGCAAATTAACGCGCAAACCTTCAGTCGGGCTGCAGAATTGAATCGTGTAAGACCTATGCTGGTGGAAATCGTGAATCGTGGTAAAATTGATGGTATTTTTGATTCTGGCAAGTTTCTCAAGAAGAAGACGAGGTTCTTCCGATGTCTTGTGAATCGATGTGTAATTACGAAGATTTCCGGCAACAATTAAATTAATAATACGCTTCCTACGGAGAAATTCTGGCATCGGCCGACGACTCAATAACTTTCTACAGGACGGAAAACGGTGGATCGGCTGTCCTAAAATATCAATGGGAACAGGGAAGTATAGGCAACCTAATCTATAGAGCTCGAACCTGAACTAAGAGTAATTAGATAAAACTTGTATCGCTATTTTGGTGCAAATATTAGTTGTGGTATATTCAGTCTGTGAACTGATCGGATAGGTGTGAAATAGTCAGTCTGTGAACTGATCTGATAAAACTTAAGCTAGTCAAGGGACATAGGCGTTTTAGGAGGGCCTTAATAGTGATTCTTTAATATTGATTCTATTTCATCGGCTGTGTAAATAATTGCTAATGAACGACAGACAGTCGCTTGATTAATTCTACAATAAATGAAACTTAAATAGAGAACTGTGAAGTGATTTTTGCTATCAAATTATAATGGACTCCGACGGGGATACGGACAGTGTCTTAGGAACAGGACAAGAGGAAGATGAGATGTGTCCGGGAGGAACACTTGAGTTAGGGACTACCGACAATACTGATGACTTAGACCCGGCCGTATTACAGAAGCAAATGACAACAATAGAACAGTTGATGGAGCGCCAGAGTAGCATTTTAACCGGTCTAGCCGAAGAGCTAAATCTAGTTTCCATGCAGCAAGCCCAATTAAATTCCCGCCAGAAAGAATGTGAAATAATGGTGAGGACGGTAGCTGATGGTAAAGTGGGTGGTGGAGCTTGGGGAAATGTTGAGGATTCGAACCCAGATAAGTACCCATTTAGTGGGGCTGTCGTGAACTTAACAGCCACCGCTGACATATGTCCAATATCGGCTCATCCTGAGGAAGAAGGTAACCAGAAAAGCTCACACCCTAGGTTAGGATTCGAACCTGCTTCCATTGGCACCAAAACCTTTGACCTAGGACCCGGATTTCCTCAACCGCGCTTAAGGGGGCGCGCAACAGTAGAGCCCATTAATTTGGGGGTGGAAACGTTAGGACAGGCGGCGCCCCCGCGCGTCACAATTGGTTCCAGCAAGTGGGATGAAGCTACAAAAGGTCATGGGTCAGAGGGTAAAATAATAATGGATCCCAGATTTGGTGGAACAGAAGATTTATGGGAAGAAGTGGAAAATGGAAAAGAAAAATTTTCACAAGATGATCCAAGAAGAATGGATGTACAGATGAAATACTTTGGTGCTAGACCAAGGGATTTACAAGGTCAAGGTCAAAAGGTAAATGACTTGCAAGGTCAAAAGGTAAATGATTTACAAGGTCAAGGTCAAGGTCAAAGAGTAAATACAACTGACATGTTGCATGGTCAAACAATGTATTATTATGATACAAATGTTTTGTATAGAGATTTTGACTTTGAAAATTACATGCGTCGAAAACAAGATAAATTAGTTAGAATTGGAATCGAAAATAAATCTGAAGACGATGATTCAGAAGTTACCGACTTGCGAGCGCTACATAAATTCGAACTGGAAACAAAAGCGTTAGGCGTTCGGCAAAAAGATAGTAAAACTTGTACTAATCCTAGATTTTTAGTTTCAGATGGAAAAATGGGGGATTCTTCGTTGCTGAGCGACGACCACGTGGGAACATGGGATGCACATCCTCACCGGTCATCAGCGACTGCTACCCCATGGGCTGCCACCTTCCCCCCCTCGTCGGTTCCTGAAACAGAAAAAACCCGGTCACCGAGTAAAACGCTGTCACAAGTGACCGCTTCAGTCACCTCGGCTGCTTCTGATGTCCTGTTCTGCGAGTCGAAAACAGAACCCGGAAGAATCCTTCCAGTCTTCGCATCAGTTCCTCAGATGTTCGCGTACACATCTGCTCCGAGTCGACCGATCATGTCCATGGTGTCCCTGTCGTCGGAAACTCGAGTCACGCACAGCTACGAATACATACATTGGGCTAATGGTCTGCCCATGTATGCGCCATACAGTCAGAAGATGGTTCCACCTGTTCCAGTCTTCCCTGTCTACGCGGAAGCAGTTTCTCTTCCGATCCAGATACAACCGTGACCCATGACGAGCACAGTTCTGGAAAACTCTGCCAAGGTCATGCAACTGCATCCATCGTCAGAAAAGCTCAGCTCAGCCAGTGTGAACTGTCAAGATAACTGTCTGAAAACAGCTGAAGGAAAGACAGTCAGTCTTTCTTTCCCAGCAGTGCAAGTTGCTGCTGAAAGTCGAGCATCAACTGGTGGTCATGCAACTCCATCAACCAACACAGAACAAGAAAAAGCTGCCGAGAAAGTTCAGACTTCAGCTGCCGATTCAACAAGAGAGAAGGTGAGATCGCACATGAAACTAGGTCATTATAATGGAAAAACGTCGGTAGAGGTGTTCCTAAAAAAATTTGAGGTGTGTTCCAAGAACAACCAATGGACAGAAGACGAAAAACTAGCACAACTCACCTGCGCACTGGTCGAACCTGTAGATCAACTTCTCTATGAATTTGACTCTGACACAATCACCACATGCGCCGACCTGATGGACAGGTTGAGGTTAAGACATGGGAGCACTGACCAAACGGTTTTGTACCAGACTCAACTAAGTGCTCGCAGACAGAAGGTAGGAGAAGATCTGGGTTCTTTAGTCCAAGACATAAGACGATTAATGATTCTGGCATTTCCAGGACCGAGGTCAACACACAGTGAAACTATAGCGATCAAAGCTTTCCTTGATGCCTTACGAGATAAAGAGCTAGCCTTAAAAGTGAGAGAGAGGGAACCGGTCACCCTAGACAATGCATACAAAACGGCCATGAGACTGGAAGGCTACCGCAGAGCTGATGAAGATGGCATGGACCGCCAAGAACGACGTCCAGGCCGAGTCAAAATCGTGAAGGAAAGTAATGAAACGGAAGATTGTGATACGAAAGAATTTCGCGAAGACATCGCCCGTCAATTAAAGCAATTGAGTGACAGAATGGACTGCTTGCTAAATACTCCATCAACCGAAAGACACTATCCGCCATGGCAACCGCAACGCATCTCGTCAGCATGGAGAGGCACAAACTTTCGGAATCAACGATGGAGTCAGAAACCGAATGAAAACTACCGAAGAACAACTCCTGACAACCGACGCTGCTTCGAGTGCAACCAGGTTGGACATTTGGCCCGGGTTTGTCCTCGCAGAGTAACCTCTTCGTCAACTGGAGAGCAAGATGAACCTGAAGGACCTGGGGTGAGTAACGCTAGACATGTAAAAGAAAACAGTGACGCTTATATGTCTGTGACAATTAGAGGGAAGAAATTGCTAGCTTTGTTAGACTCTGGCAGTGAAATGACATTATGCCCTGCGTCGTTAGTGGGCTCGAAAGAAATTATCGGTTCTAGTCAACTATTACAAGCTGCTAACGGGTCTGCAATTCGTGTAATGGGAGAAACTGTACTGAAACTGAAAATTGAAGGGCAAGCTTTCGAAATCCCTTGTCTGGTAACTGAGCAGGTTACTGAACTGATCCTCGGTCTCTCTTGGATGGTGAAAGAAAATGTCCTGTGGCATATGGGGAAAAGATGGGTCCTCGTGCGGAACTTTTGGTTCACCGTTCATGGTAAAAACCGTTCAGGACTATGTCGTAAAATAATCGTTTCTCGTGATGTTCAAGTACCATCAAATAGTGAAATGGACATAACGACACATGCAGTATTACCAAACCTGAAGGCGGTAACCACCCAATGGGCTGTCAGACCTCAACTGTTGGACTCCGGGCTCATTCTAGCAGGGACCCTGCTCCCACACCGGACTTTTGATCTGCCACTCAGAGTCATGAATCCGACCAGTCGACCCATCTGGATAAAGAGAGGAATCCAATGCACCGCCGAACCGGTTATCGTAACAGACGAAGAGCCGCTTGCAAGGACCGATTCCGCTTGTGCAGTCATCACCGAGACATCGAGGAAGCAAACCGAAGAGGATGTTACCGAGATTCTGGCCCCGCTATGGGAAGAGATTGCAGCTGATGTGCCGGAGGGAGTACAGCAAAGATTACAGGCAATCATCTTAGAAAATCAGAAGGCCTTCTCCTTAAATGAATGGGACTTGGGTTTCACTGATGCGATTCAACACGAGATTGAGACGGGGACCGAAAGCCCTGTTAGACAATCGCTGCGGCGGCAACCCATGTCCGTACTACCTACCATCGACGAACAAGTAAATCAAATGTTGCAGCAAAGACTCATTGAACCCTCCGCTTCCGCTTGGGCCAGCAATGTGGTTATGGTCACGAAGAAAGACGGTACCCCGAGGTTTTGTGTGGACTACCGCGCGGTGAACACTAAAACCCGGAAGGACGCCTACCCCCTCCCCCTCATAGGCGAAAGTCTCGACGCTTTGGCCGGGGCAAGGTGGTTTAGTACTTTCGACCTCCGTGCGGGTTACCATCAGGTAGCGGTACATCCAAGAGACCGGCATAAGACGGCTTTCATCACTAGAAGAGGAAGCTTCCAGTTTCGGGTCTTACCATTTGGCCTCTGCAATTCGCCGGCCACCTTTTCACGAATGATGAACCTAGTAATGGCTGGACTGAATTTCGAGGTATGTCTCATCTACCTTGACGACATCATTGTTTTCGCCGAAGACCTGGAGACGCACCTGAACCGACTGAAACAGGTGCTGGAGCGTCTAGCCAAGGTGGGACTGAAATTGAAACCGTCCAAATGTCATCTGCTACAACGACAAGTACTATTCCTAGGACATGTGATCAGCGAGCAGGGAATCACGACCGATCCGGAAAAGACAGTTGCTGTGCGGAGCTGGCCGACTCCGAGAAACCTTAAGGAAGTCCGGGGCTTTATCGGATTGTGCTCGTACTACCGGAAGTTCGTCCCTGACTTCTCTAACATTGCTAAACCGCTGCATGCCCTGACAAGGAAGGGGTGTCGTTTTCTCTGGTCTGAAGAGTGTGAAATGGCCTTCACCCAGTTGAAGCAACTTCTTATCGAGGCACCAATACTGGCTTTACCATTGGACGACGGAATGTACGTCCTTGACACTGATGCATCAGGAGAGGCCATAGGAGCTGTTCTATCGCAAATCCAACGAGGACAAGAACGAGTCATTTGCTATGGAAGCCGCCTCTGTTCGAGAGCTGAGCAGAATTATGATGTAACGAAAAGAGAGCTTCTCGCAATTGTACATTTCTTAAAGGCCTACCGACAGTACTTGCTGGGGCACCTTTTTCTCCTTCGAACAGACCATTCGGCGCTTCAATGGTTGAGGAGAACCCCTGTCCCCATCGGACAGCAAGCGCGGTGGCTAGCCATTACAGAAGAATTTGAATTTGACATTCAGCACCGGGCAGGGACGGCACATCGAAACGCAGACGCTATGTCCCGCATTCCACCACAAATACAAGCTGTTCGGGAACTGCGAGACTTCTCGAATGGGCTAACTGGCTTACCAATGGATTGGAATAGGACGGTCATGCGTGACGAGCAAAGAACCGATACTGATCTGGACTGGGTGATTCAGAAGAAGTTGGACTCAAGCGATCCGCCTTCTTACGAGGAAGTAAGGAGTCAGAGTGGAGCCGTAAAGAACCTAATCTCCCAATGGCCGCAGTTGGAGTTGAGAGATGAACTGTTGGTACGGAAATGGCTGGATGCAGAGGATGGCAACGTCGCTAACTACCAGTTGATTCCACCTCCTAGCCGTCGGTTGGCGTTGATTCAGCTGTCCCACGAAGGAATAACTGGAGGACACATGGGAATCAAACGAACCTTGTCCCAGTTACAGAAGAGAGCCTACTGGCCCGGGTGGCGAGAGGACGTTCGGATGGCACTGAGGCGATGCACTCCTTGCGCCCAATACTTCAGAGGCAAACCGCCCAAGCAAGGTCGACTGCAGTCAATGACCGTAGGAGCGCCCATGGAATGCCTCGGAGTGGACATCACCGGACCGCATCCCACCTCCAGCAAAGGACACCGTTATATCCTGACGGCTGTCGACCACTTCACGCGCTGGGCGGAGGCGCATCCGATCCGCAACCAAGAGGCAGCGACCGTGGCCCGTGTCCTCGTGAAAGAAGTCTTCTGCCGGTTCGGGTGCCCGCGGCAGATTCTGACGGACCAAGGGCCCTGCTTCGAGGCGGCCTTGTTTCAGGAACTGTGCCGTCTCCTCCAAATCGACAAGATCCGTACCACCCCCTATAAGCCGAGCACGAATGGCGCGGTCGAAAGATTTCATCGGACCCTGAACGCCCTCCTGGGAAAGGTGGTAGCCCAAAATCAGAAAGACTGGGATGTGCATCTGCCCTACGTCCTGGCCGCCTACCGAGCCAGCGAGAGTGAAAGTACCGGATTCACTCCGAATCGGTTGTTTCTGTCAAGGGAATTGTGCATGCCTATTGATTTAGTGCTTGGGGATGTGCGGGACATGAATACCTTGTTAAATGTGGATGATTTCGTTGCTAATCAAATTGAAAATGTACAAACCGGTTTTGAAACCGCCAGGAAAGTTATGCAGCGCCAGGCTACCACTAGGAGTGCCCGCTACAACCTGAGGGTCAAACCGGCTACCTTTGCCATTGGGTCCTGGGTTTGGTATTTCTACCCGAGGCGACGACCCGGGGTAAAGGAAAAATGGAACAAACCCTATACTGGACCCTACCGAGTTATGGCACAACTGGGTCCTGTTCTGTATAAAATACAGAAGTCGGCCCGATCACAGGTTAAGTTAGTTTATGTCGATAAACTAAAACGATACGAAGGAGAAACCCCTAGGGACTGGGAGATGGACCTTATCCCTGACCTGGTTGAACCAGTTGACCTGGAGGTTTTGGTAAATGCCAATGATTCGGGCGAAGAAGAAGAGGTAGCCCCTTCGAGACCGCGTAGGATCATTGTACCGCCCCGTAGGTATAGAGAATAGCGTAATGTGATGTAATGTGATATGATAGGGTAGTTAGGTCGCGTAATGGCGACAAGTAGGTGAATAGAGTATAGAGTCTTCTCTGCTTTAGTTGTGTTTTGATGATATTAAATGTGACCTTGAGATGTAGGTTTACATTTTTCTTTTAATGTGCGTTGATATATTGTGCTTTCTTACTGTGTAAAAATGTGAAAGGTGATTACAGTAATGAAGTGTAATATGATGATATAGGTTATGTGAGAATGCATAGTTTTATTAGTGTGAAGTGTAGCTTAAGTGTGTCAGATTACCTGTATGTCTTCTGATGATAAAAAATAACTATGTAGATGAGATGAATAATAAAGAAATGGGATAAATAAGAGATAACCAGGTAAAGATACTTGTACTTGTCTCGTGTAGGATCCCTCCAGGTCGTGTAATGGCGACGAGAGTAAGCGATGGGAGAATAGAATCTTCTCTGTTTTATTTGCTTTTTGATGATATGTGACTATGTGATGTGGGAATACATTGTTTTATTTTCTTGTGCATAAATGCTGTGCTTTCTGATGTAAGCTAGTTGGCTGTAACTATGCGAAAATGTTTACAGTAAGTGTTTAGTACCAGTTACAAGAAAGTAATGTAGAGTAATGTGATGCTACAAGGACATTTAGTAAGTTTTAGCTCCAGCGTAATGCTTAAAGAGTAGTCCTTTAGTTTGAAGTAAAAAGGGTAGTTTTAAACTCAGTTTAAAAATTTGAATTGCTTCTTGTTGCCACGAAGAAGGGCAGAAGTTGTACTGTATGTAAATTGCATAATAATGGTTGCAAGTTAAAAAGTTATGATTATAATATGCTATGGTAGAAGTAATTAGCATTCTGCGTGGTGATTGAAGGATAACCTTGCGTGATTGGATGAATGAGTAACTTGGTGATGATGTGGTGTTAGATTGTGTAGTAAGGTTGAGTAAAGCACCCAATTGTAAGCATCGCCCTGAGAGTTAGTGAGTAAGTTGGATTATAGACTTAGAGGCAGAATCACTGTAGCAGGCAGTGGAGATTGCATGCAATGGTGAAGCTGTGCCTGTGGATTAGTGACGAAATGAATTCGTACAGTCTTAGACTACTTCCTGTAGAGGTTGTAATGTAATAGACTATTATAGGATATGGGAATAAATCCTTTATGCCTTGGGTATGCTTAGCTGAGCAGTAATTCCTTCTTCGATCCAGGTAGCTAAGCCTTGATGTAATGTTGAAACGTGTGCATGTTGGTATGCATTATTAGTAGCCTAGGTTTATGATCTGACGTTGCTTCATCTCTATAACAGTGGCTTGTTGTAAAAGGAATGCGTGCCTGTAAAACACAGCTTAAGTTTTAAGTTGCTGTATATGTTTGGCTTGGGGAATGGGTGAACCTTGGTTTCGGATTGCAGTAGAAAAGATGGTTTGTGGATATCAAACATTGTCTAAGAGATAGAGTAAGGTAGTATGTATGAGAGCGACTGAGTGTGCTTGAAGATGCATTTCCCATTTTGTGGCTTTTGATGACAAGTTTAAATGGATTATGGCCTCAGACTCTTGTGTACCTGAGATTTAGTATAGTATCATAACCATAAAATTGTATAAGGTATTGATTCTTCTATAGCGATTCTTGTTGATTGTGATTATTATATGCGAAATTTTGTATAGCGCCACTGCTGTATAAAAATGTAATAACGGATTAATATAAGATTTGGCGCCGGAACATGACTACATGTGTTAAGAGGACTTTCTCTCGCTAGGGTTCCGTGCAATTGCTGGAAGTAGTGTGTAGCTAAGTTTCATTGTGGATAATTGCTAAAAGTAGTTAAGCTAAGTGATTGTAATTATGTGTAGTTAATGGGGTTACGTTAAACGATTACTCTTCCTCTTACAGACCGAGGCAACAAATAGACATGGAAG
The DNA here is from genome assembly GCA_949752735.1 of Lumbricus terrestris. Classification (NCBI taxonomy): domain Eukaryota; kingdom Metazoa; phylum Annelida; class Clitellata; order Crassiclitellata; family Lumbricidae; genus Lumbricus; species Lumbricus terrestris. The sequence goes on from OX457039.1 coordinate 8,845,864, forward strand.
ATAAGATTGACATCTTGGATTTGATATCCCCCTGGGTAGGAAGTCATGAGGAGGTGATAGTTACAACGCTGTTTACTATTAAGAAGGCCGCATGGTTCTGGCCATTCCTCGTTTAACGCTACTGAGTTGGTTGTAAGCAGTAATGTTATCGCTTAGATGTACCAGGCTCCTATAATTTAGTATCGAGGGATCTAGCATATAACACTAGTCGTGAAATGAAGATATGATTTCAAGTGGTTATTTTATGTGGACTATACAATTGTGTTACTGCATTGTCTTGGAAATGCTATGTCCTGTATTGCTATATGATGTACTAGCTGGGGTACCCGGCGTTGCCCGGGAAATTTAGGATTCGACCCGGCCTCAGCCCCACCACACCACGCCCCACCCCTTCAACCCCCACAACACCCCACAGCACTCCGACCTCCACCGGTACGCCACCCGTGAAATTACGGTTTTCGGGAAAAATTCCCCCCTGACCCCACCCCTCTCACCCGCACCCAACCCTCTTCACCCCACCCCACCAAACCGACCCACCCCTACCTTCGCCTCCCCACCCCACCATCCTCCACCCCACAACGCCCCACCGCACTCCGACCTCCACAGGCACGCCACCCGTGAAATTAGGGTTTTCGGGAAAAATTCCCCCTGAACCCCACCCCTCTCACCCCAACACAACCCTCCCCCACCTACCCCACCCTCTCCCCACCCACCCACCCCACCGATCCACCCCTACCTTCGCCTCTCCACCCCACCATCCCCCCCACAACGCCCCGCTGCACTCCGACCTCCTCAGGTACGCCACCCGTGAAATTTGGGTTTCGGGGAAAATTCCCCCTCACCTCATCCCCTCCCCTCTCCTTCCCTCCACCCAACCCTCCCCCCGCCCCCACCCTCTCCCCACCTCATCCCACCACACCGACCTGCACCAGTACGCCATCCGTGAGGATCTTCGTGAAAAATACATCTTTTGCGCTGGCGTTTTATATAATGACCACGCAAGCGTTTAAAAAGGTGTTTAAGAAACTGCCGTCTCAGTGTTTTCGGCCCCCACCCTGGCCCTCTTGGTGGTAGAGATTCGCCAACCACTGATCCGGGTGGTTCTGATGGCCCTCTATCTGGGTAAAAAAAATCATATAAATGGCTGCGTTTTTTTGAAAAAAAAAAGGGGGTTTCGCCCCCCATCCTGACCCCCATGGTGGCAGAGAATCGCCAACCCCTCGACTTTGTGTCTCCTGCCGAGACCTACACAGTAGTGAAGGTTTGGAGTGAAAAGCTCAAAAACTGTGGAAATGCATCCCGGACAAACAGACAGACAGACAGACAGACAGACACACGTTACAGAATCTTCTCTTTATTTATATAGATGTAATCTGATGGCAGGTATTAATGATAAAAACTGTGACAGTTTATGTGAATGAGGAGATTAGTAAGACTTTGTTGGTCAGTGTGAAGACCTCGGTTAGTTAAGAGCTGTTGTTGGGCATATGTGAACCCTTATGACTGACTAATAATCAGCCATTGTACAAATTTCTATGCCAATTGATGCAACTTCTGAGACATTGTAAGCTGTAGCATGCTAGATGATATACCAGTACTATGTATCCGGTTCGAGCTCCGAAGTATTATTAAATTTACCAGGGTACTGGTAAATTTAAGAGTAAGTTGTGGGGGGTGTAGCGAACCAGGTTGCTACAAGCTACCTTACTTATTTACTTAAGTAAGGCCGCTATTTCTATTACGAATTCATGGGTGCTATGCTTAGCACTGATCGATGCGGTCATCGCTATATTTAGCTTCCCATGCATTTTTCAATGGAACTTTCCGCCACGTGCGATTTTTGATTGGTTAGACATCACGCGATGTTTTAGGCGCCAAAAAGCGCTCTCTTGCGGCAAATTAACGCGCAAACCTTCAGTCGGGCTGCAGAATTGAATCGTGTAAGACCTATGCTGGTGGAAATCGTGAATCGTGGTAAAATTGATGGTATTTTTGATTCTGGCAAGTTTCTCAAGAAGAAGACGAGGTTCTTCCGATGTCTTGTGAATCGATGTGTAATTACGAAGATTTCCGGCAACAATTAAATTAATAATACGCTTCCTACGGAGAAATTCTGGCATCGGCCGACGACTCAATAACTTTCTACAGGACGGAAAACGGTGGATCGGCTGTCCTAAAATATCAATGGGAACAGGGAAGTATAGGCAACCTAATCTATAGAGCTCGAACCTGAACTAAGAGTAATTAGATAAAACTTGTATCGCTATTTTGGTGCAAATATTAGTTGTGGTATATTCAGTCTGTGAACTGATCGGATAGGTGTGAAATAGTCAGTCTGTGAACTGATCTGATAAAACTTAAGCTAGTCAAGGGACATAGGCGTTTTAGGAGGGCCTTAATAGTGATTCTTTAATATTGATTCTATTTCATCGGCTGTGTAAATAATTGCTAATGAACGACAGACAGTCGCTTGATTAATTCTACAATAAATGAAACTTAAATAGAGAACTGTGAAGTGATTTTTGCTATCAAATTATAATGGACTCCGACGGGGATACGGACAGTGTCTTAGGAACAGGACAAGAGGAAGATGAGATGTGTCCGGGAGGAACACTTGAGTTAGGGACTACCGACAATACTGATGACTTAGACCCGGCCGTATTACAGAAGCAAATGACAACAATAGAACAGTTGATGGAGCGCCAGAGTAGCATTTTAACCGGTCTAGCCGAAGAGCTAAATCTAGTTTCCATGCAGCAAGCCCAATTAAATTCCCGCCAGAAAGAATGTGAAATAATGGTGAGGACGGTAGCTGATGGTAAAGTGGGTGGTAGAGCTTGGGGAAATGTTGAGGATTCGAACCCAGATAAGTACCCATTTAGTGGGGCTGTCGTGAACTTAACAGCCACCGCTGACATATGTCCAATATCGGCTCATCCTGAGGAAGAAGGTAACCAGAAAAGCTCACACCCTAGGTTAGGATTCGAACCTGCTTCCATTGGCACCAAAACCTTTGACCTAGGACCCGGATTTCCTCAACCGCGCTTAAGGGGGCGCGCAACAGTAGAGCCCATTAATTTGGGGGTGGAAACGTTAGGACAGGCGGCGCCCCCGCGCGTCACAATCCCATCCAAAAATCACCATCCTCAGAATCTGAAAGATACACGTAGGCCTATGTTATTGAACTAGTATCTCGCACAGGGGTGTAGACTTAGATGGGATAGGATCGAGGAACGGAACTCGGAACTTGTGGTGGTGACGGAGATGCTTATAACTTATATCCCCCAAATAATTCAGAGATATTATCACAAGCATTATTATAGATTTCTACGGTGTTATCCACTGCCTGTCCATAATTATCAATTTTGATACAGATGACGGCCTAAACAGCCACCATTACGCTGTGTAAATTTAAAAAAATTTAAGATACAGGTAGGGGAAATTATTCAAGTCTTAAACCACGTCTCTGAGTACCAAATTATGTTTGAATTTGTCAAGGTAACAGCCTAAAATGCTATTACAACAGTGGGCAAATGACTTTTTTCAAGCAATGGACGAGAAAAGAAAATTATGAGTAATTTTTTCAAATGACAGCTTTAAATGCCAGATTAACAGCGTGCAAATGAAAAAATTAAACAATTAGGAGGAGACTCTCTAAACTCTAAAAACCATAGCTGTCAGCATTTAAAAAGAGCAATTTTGTTCAGATGAAAAAAAGGACCCCCCTAGGGTTTTTGCCAATATCTTGACCAAAAGTAAGAATTTTGAAATCAAATTTTACAGTCTTATAGACAATTCATATTTACATATGATGGCCAACTTTCAGAACTCTTCGCAAAGTACAACCTGTTTACTATGCGGTACATAAATTATTGTTGACGAAATTCACAATTGATTTTTTATACATTGATTCCGGCTGTATTGTATACTTTTATTAAATTGCTCTGTATGGATTTTGAAAACACATCATTTTTATCGCTATTTTTTTAAGTTTCTTGATCAATCGGTTTGCAGGGCGACTGATCAGGTCTCTCCCATTTCCCTGGTTCAGATTTAGCCAGGACCGAGTCCTGTTGCTTGGGAGAGACGACGAGGACGTACTGAACCACCTCCCCCACGTACTGAACCACCTCCCCACGTACTGAACCACCTCCCCCACGTACTGAACCACCTCCCCCACAGTGGCGGCGCCAGGATTTCAGTTTTGGGGGGCTGAAGCCTCGACCGAAATCTCATGAAAATTTTCCATTTTCGCCGCCAAAATTTCTGACGACCTTTTTTTTAAGTCATCGGCCGAAATCTTGTGAAAATTTTCCGCCAACATTTCTGACGACCTTTTTTTTTTAGTCGTCAGCCCCAAATCGTGGATATTTCACTGTAAAAAATTTCGGGTGACCCTTTTTAGGGGGGGCTGAGCCTCTTGTAGGGGGCTTAGCCCCCAGCCCCCCTAGCGCCGCCACTGCTCCCCCATCGCTATAAAAAGACAAATATGCTGGAATTAATGACTAAGCCTGTTTTGCCTCATAAAGGATAAAAGGAAAACGGAAATTTCAAATGCATTGAGTCACAAGTATTATTTTTACTCAACTTAAAAGCATACAGGTATTTATAATGCTATACATCCAGTATAATGAGAATTGCAGAAAAACAACTGAGTAGTAAAACCTATCATGATCCACCATGGAGTAGGGGTGTGAAAGGAAGACATTACTATGGGCCCTTAGAAAGACTGGGGGATGAACCCCTCAATCCCCCACCGCTTACCGGCAATTCTCAATTCTAACCTTGCCTATAAATCTGCTGTCTGTGCTTAAACAAAGCAACATTTAAATGCATGCCTCACTAAGCCTACTGAATAATTTTGAAAATACTAATTTCTATGTATAGGTCTATATAAATTATGAGTGATCATGCACTGCGAAATATAATAGTATTCTGCACAACGAAAGAGCATCTCAGATGTGTATACAGGGGCTTCTATCCCTATACATGGCGGGCGCAGCTTGCGCCCAGTGAAAAATAGGGGGGGAATCAAAAGACAGCCAAAATTCACGTAGGTTGGGGGGGAGGTCGGACATGGAGGGCAGCGTTCAATCTAGGCATCACTAAAGGAAGATAGTAAAGGAATATTCCCCCAGAAAATACTTCCCCTCCATATAAATTTGAACAAAATGGTAGGCCTAATAGTTTTTAGCAAAATGTGTACACATTGAGTTTTAGTTAGGCTAGCCTACTATCTGCATTTTTGAATTACACGAACTGCTATAACAGCTATAATATACTATAAAAATTCCTATTACATGATTATAATTATGTTTTTACAGGAAGCTCGGGAATGAAGGTTTGTAATAAATTGTAATAAATATTACAATCATATTAAAATTGAAAAATAATGTTAATACAAATACTATTTTGCACAACTAAATGGCTTCTCTCCAATGTTATCTTTCAAATTTCAGACAGTCAAATTTGGTCCTTGAACACTTAGTAAAGCAACATCATTATTACGTGGGCTTACAATGTATTTGTAGCGGTTGAATGCTTCTTGCCAAACAAAACCTATTAAACAATGCTATGTATAATGATTAATGTAGGTAAGAATAAAGTTAGATAATTCGTGGCGTATTTAGAAATATATTTAATCATAATTTGTGGCTTAATATAACAATTATTAATAATGATGAAATCAACATGCGCTACAACAATTGACTAAACATTACGGAGCGGCGGAAAGCAGCGTTAACGAAAGCAGACGACAGAGGCAGTCTTCGAGGAGCTGTGCAAGGTGATGGACGGAAGGATATTTCGAGCGATGGCGTCTGTCGGCAATTACAGAGCCATACGTTGGTAATTCGAATATCTGGAACTTGATTTATGGGTGTGGAAAGCGACACGTTGTCGACTTGTCCCACTGTCGAACTTTGAGACGTTTGAAGCGAAGTTCCGAGGCGAAGCGAGTGAACTGTGCGAAGCAGTGTGACTCTTGGCGACGATTTGCGAATCGGTCGAACGTTGAAGTTGGGATCGAACTCTGAAGCGATCCGTGGTGAAACATTTGCAGCAAGACGAGGAGGAAGAATCGGTTGAGCGACGGGAGAATTCCTATGCTCGACGAAATCCGAGGAAGAAGGAGAAACACGCTGGGTTACTGTTTCGAGCTACAGTACCCATCGACCAAGCAACAACCGAAGAAACTGGACTGACGGCAAGTGAGAAGATCGCGACCTTCTTCAACTTTCCCTTCAATCCATTCCCTGCGGAAGTTGAAAAGCATTTCTACATCCACCAGAAAGGACGATGTGGAAAGATAAGAAATATACATAATATTATTAATTATAAATAATACGCCACAAATAGGTAGATAAGATTCTTTTCTTTGAATTGCATTTATTGACTGAAGTGTTATTTTATATTATATCTTTATATGAATCACAGTCTCATTTGTTCTAGGTCGTAGGTTGCTATTATACCATTATTCGCCCAACAGCCTCTGAGCATAAAGTTCACCTTTCAATATTCTAGACTTAATAAATCCAGAATATAGGGGGTAGTGACAAGAGAGTGGGTGCCCACGCCGGGATATTTTAGACAGTTAAAAATGTCATTTGAGTATTGTTATAGTGGCAAACTTTGAACAATTGTTGCTAGTGATTATTAGAGAGACAATTTGAACTGATTGGCATCTGAGTTGAAGTAGTACATTGCTTATTGAAAAGTGCACAATAGGTTGTGTAAACTTTTAGATATTAGCTTTTGTGGAACTGAATTTCTCTTTGTAGAATTGAACAATTTCTATCTGTTAGAAATTTATATAGTGCACGTTGAAGCCTATATTTGTGTCAAGTGAAAAATCATAAGTAAGACAGTAAGGATGTCTGTAAGTGATTTTGAAGCTTGGTTGGAAATTGCCAAACGGATGAACATGGAAGGGGACGAGACACGTGCCTTTGTCAAAGAAAGACAGGCAGAGTGGAGACAAGATAGAGCGACTGAGAGGGAGATCGCCAAAGAGATGAAATTAGCTGAAGCAGCAGCAGAAGTCAAGAGACTTGAGATAGAAGCAGCAACGAGAAAAGCAGAGATGGAAGCTGAAGCAGCAGCAGAAACGAGAAAAGCTGAAGTACAAGCAGAAGTGAGAAAAGCTGAAGCAGAAACAGAGGCTGCAATGCAAGCAAAGAAGGCTGAAGTGGAATTGGAAGCAATCAGGAGTGCTGAAGCAGAAGCCAGATTGAATCGTGAAGCAGCTGAGACAGAAGCGAGAGAAAATCGCTTGGCAACAGAAGCCAGAGAACAGCGCGAACACCAGTTAGAAATAAAGAGACTTGAAGCACAAGTGAGAATGCGTGAAATTGATTCAAGAGGGGAACAAAACCGAGAGCACGAGAGTGACTACATGAGGATCGGTGATGGTCAACAACAGGGAGATCACCGAGAAAGTAATAAAGGAATCAGAAATATCAAATTTCCTATATTCAACGAGTCAAAGGATTGTTTAGATGCCTACTTGTTGAGATTCGAGAGAACATGTGTGGCGTATGAAATCAGAAAAGAAGTTTGGTCGTTAACGTTAGCGAGACATTTGGAAGGCAGAGCACTGGAAGTATACCAAAGGTTGTCTGCAGATGAAGTGCAAGATTATGAGTGTTTGAAGACTCAGCTTTTGAAGAGATTTCAACTGACTGAAGGTGGTTATCGAAACAAGTTCAAAACAAGTAAAATGGAATCAGGAGAGACACCTTCTAGTTTTGTGCATAGATTGAGAAGGTATATGCAACAGTGGTTAGCACAAGCGGGATTTGAGAGAACTTATGAAGGAGTGGAAGATCTCTTGTTGAAAGACCAGTTTTACCTGACATGCAGTACTGAACTTCGTATGTTTATAAAAGAGAAAGGTAAGATGAGTTTGAAGGACATGTTAGTTTGTGCGGAATCACATATTGAAGCACACGGTTACAAATACAGCGAGCAGTCTGCAAAACCAGATGTGAAATTCCATGGCGACAGGTTGAACGGTAGACCGTTTGAACACAGACCCAAGGAACAGTCTGGGTACAATCTAAACAGGAGTAGAAGTGATGTGAAGATAAATCAGGGTACACATCAAAACCGAGGGTTCAGCAGGGAAAGAGAAGCTGCAACTGGACATAAGATTACTTGCTTTTTCTGTGGAGAACAAAACCATAAGGCATATCAATGCCCAAAGAAGAACAGGGGTACATTTAAACACACTGCAGCAGCAGTACAAATATTTGAAAGTCGAGCACACCTGGTTAAGCCAGAAAGTGAAATACAGAGAGTGGTTGAAGTTACAAGAGGAGAACAACAGATGAAACAGGGTGAACATAGTAAAATACCACCAATGTACATGGCAGCCAGTGCAATGGTGATAAAAGACAATGATGGATGTATTAGTCTTGAAGACAAGAGTGAATACCAAGTAACAGTTAATGGAAACTTAGTGGGATGCTTATACGACACAGGCGCAAGTTGCTGTATCGTAAAACGTTCTTTGATAAATGAAGAAGCATTGACTGGTGAAGAAACACATTGTGTTTTAGTTGACGGAAGTTTAAGATGTTTCCCGTTGGCTAAGGTGTACATAGAGAGCGAACACTTTAATGGTGAAGTGCAAGCGATGGTGATGGAACAGCCGATAAAACCAGTAATAATTGGGAAAATCAAAGGATTGAAGTACATGGTTAAAGATGAGAGAACTGAGAATGTGACAAATCATGAGCCAAAAGAAATAAATGAGAATAGTACTGAAGTGGAAAACAAAGGAATATTGATTAGAAAAACAGGACATGAAGAAAGACCTGTTGGTGCAAAGAAAACAGTGAGATTTTCTGACAATGCGATAAGGAATCAAGATGAAAAATTAATGACAGTAGCAGTTGTGGAAACAAGAGCAGAAGCTAAAAAGGTAGCAAAGTATAAACCATTGAAAGTTGTGGAGATGCCGAACTTGAATGTGTCAGTAAAAGAGATACAGGAGTTGCAGAGTCAAGATGAAACTATGACGAAACAAATGGAAAGAGCAATTGAATGGGATGATAATGAAGACAACATAGAAGATAATCCATATGTGATAAAGAAGGGATTGTTGTATAAAAGATACAAAGAAGCACAGAAAGATGAGGTGAAATGGCAACTAATGGTACCTAAACCATTGAGGGATAAAGTGTTAGCCGTAGCACACAATTCATTGTTGTCGGCTCATCTAGGAATGAGGAAAACACATGATAAGATCCTAAATGAATTCTATTGGCCTGGAATAGGACAAGATATACGGAGATATGTGTTGAGTTGTGACATTTGTCAAAAATCAGTTGACAAGAAGGTGAACCACAAGGCGCCTATGGGTCATCTACCTGTATTAGATGTACCATTCAAACACATATGCATAGACATAATCGGAGAAGTTAACCCTTTGTCTGCAAGGGGTTACCGATACATATTGACCATCATAGATTTGAGTACAAGGTATCCGGAAGCTATTCCATTGAAAGGAATTAGTACTGAGGAAGTTGCAGAAGCTTTGTTTGGATTCTATTGTCGTATGGGAGTACCGCAGAAGATCCATACTGATCGTGGAAGCCAGTTCACTTCTGAACTCATGGCTGAAGTGAATAAGATGCTATTGATAAAACACACCATGACTAGTCCATACCATGCAATGGGCAATGGATGTGTGGAAAGACTTAACGGAACCATCAAAGCGACGTTGAGGAAGTTGATTGGTGAACAGGCGAAAGAATGGGATCGCTATATAGCTCCATTACTGTTTGCGTTGAGAGACACAGTACATGAGAGTCACGGTTTCACACCATTCGAACTAATATTCGGTAGGTCGTGCAGAGGACCAGTGCAAATATTAAAGGAGTTATGGACCAATGAGACAGTGGAAGAAGAAGTGAAAGACGTGTATACTTATATGCAGGATTTAAGAGAAAGGATTGAGGAGACTTGTGATATGGCACAGAAGGCGATACACAAGGCGAATGCTAAAAACAAGAAATATTATGACAGGAAAGCGAGATACCGGAAGTTGGAAATAGGTGATAAGGTGTTGTTACTATTGCCTAGTTGTAAGAACAAGATGTTAGTGAAGTGGCAAGGGCCATATGTTGTGAGAGAGAAGATTGGAGACTATGACTACAGAGTTGAAATCGAGAAAGGAAAGATAAAGACATATCACATTAATATATTGAAGAAATATCACGAAAGAGAAGATGCCGAGACTGTAGCATACATTTCAGCAGTGGTATATGACGGAAAAGTGGGAGAAGATGAAGAAGAAGAGATATTGGATTTGTATGTGAGTGAACAAACAGAGACCTATGAAGATGTAGATATAAATCCTAATTTGGATGAAGAACAAAAAGGAGAATTGAGAAAACTACTGAAGAAATACGAAGACATTTTCACAGACAAGCCTGGGAGAACAGACTTGGTGAAGCATGAAATACATTTGACGAGTGAAGAGCCAGTGAGACAAAGAGCGTATCCAACACCATACCATTTGCAAAAAGAAATAGATAAGGAGATTCAAACGATGTTGGACAATAAGGTGATAGAAAGATCAGAGGCAGCTTATGCAGCACCGCTGGTGGTTGTCAAGAAATCAGACGGAAGTAATAGACTGTGTTGCAATTACAAACAGCTAAACAAATTGACAATATTTGATCCTGAGCCTATGATGACAAACGAAGATATTTTTAATAAGTTGAGTGGGAGTAGAATCTACAGCAAGTTCGATTTCTGCAAGGGTTATTGGCAGATCCCTATGAGTCCAGAATCGAAAGACTACACTACATTTGTATGTGCCAATGGAATATACAAATTCAATGTTATGCCATTTGGATTGATTAACAGTGCGTCAAGTTATAACCGACTAATTAGAAAGATTCTTCACGGAACAGAAAATCTTGAAAGTTATGTCGACGATATACTAGCGCATAATAAAGGATGGAGAGAACACTTGAAGACATTGGAGATATTTTTCGAAAGAGTGAGACAAGCGAATTTGACATTGAAGCCAAAGAAATGTTCAATAGGGTATGAAAAGATTGATTTTTTGGGACATACATTGAACAAGGATGACATAAGTCCAAAGGATAAATCAGTAGATAAAATAGTAGACATGCCACGTCCAAAGACGAAAAAACAAGTCAGGAGTTTTCTTGGAGCGATAAATTATTATCGTAAGTTCATACCACACTGTGCGGAGATCATGGCACCGTTGAGCGATTTGACAAAGAAGATGGCACCTGGAGTAGTTGAATGGAACGAAGAACTGGAAGCTAGTTTTACGATGTTGAAGAGTGAATTGGCAAAGGAACCAATTCTGAAATTACCAAACCTGGAGAAAGAGTTTATTCTTCAGACGGATGCAAGTGGAAGCGGAGTAGGATGTGTAATAATGCAGCAGTACGAGGGGATAAATCATCCCATAGCGTATGCCAGCAGGAAACTAGTGGAACGTGAGAGAAGGTACTCAGTGGAGGAAAGGGAATGCTTATCGATCATGTGGGGAGTTAGTAGGTTCGATCGATACCTTTGTGGAAAGAAATTCATAATCGAGACAGATCATTGCGGATTGCAATACATGAGAGAGAATAGGATGAAAAATGCAAGGGTGATGAGATGGAGTTTGGCACTCCAAAATTATTCATTTAGCATAAGATACATCAAGGGGTCCAACAATGTTATGTCCGACTACCTGAGTAGAGGATTAGAGTAGAGTAGGTTGCAATGAGGTAGATGTATAGTTGTAAATAAGTAAGTGAAGTATAGTAGTTCTATATGATATCTAAAGTAAGTTAAAGAAGTTTATTAGGTTAGTTTGTCAAGTAGGTGAGTTTGATAAAGCCTGTAAACAGACTTTTGAAGGAGGGGCATTTGTAGCGGTTGAATGCTTCTTGCCAAACAAAACCTATTAAACAATGCTATGTATAATGATTAATGTAGGTAAGAATAAAGTTAGATAATTCGTGGCGTATTTAGAAATATATTTAATCATAATTTGTGGCTTAATATAACAATTATTAATAATGATGAAATCAACATGCGCTACAACAATTGACTAAACATTACGGAGCGGCGGAAAGCAGCGTTAACGAAAGCAGACGACAGAGGCAGTCTTCGAGGAGCTGTGCAAGGTGATGGACGGAAGGATATTTCGAGCGATGGCGTCTGTCGGCAATTACAGAGCCATACGTTGGTAATTCGAATATCTGGAACTTGATTTATGGGTGTGGAAAGCGACACGTTGTCGACTTGTCCCACTGTCGAACTTTGAGACGTTTGAAGCGAAGTTCCGAGGCGAAGCGAGTGAACTGTGCGAAGCAGTGTGACTCTTGGCGACGATTTGCGAATCGGTCGAACGTTGAAGTTGGGATCGAACTCTGAAGCGATCCGTGGTGAAACATTTGCAGCAAGACGAGGAGGAAGAATCGGTTGAGCGACGGGAGAATTCCTATGCTCGACGAAATCCGAGGAAGAAGGAGAAACACGCTGGGTTACTGTTTCGAGCTACAGTACCCATCGACCAAGCAACAACCGAAGAAACTGGACTGACGGCAAGTGAGAAGATCGCGACCTTCTTCAACTTTCCCTTCAATCCATTCCCTGCGGAAGTTGAAAAGCATTTCTACATCCACCAGAAAGGACGATGTGGAAAGATAAGAAATATACATAATATTATTAATTATAAATAATACGCCACAAATAGGTAGATAAGATTCTTTTCTTTGAATTGCATTTATTGACTGAAGTGTTATTTTATATTATATCTTTATATGAATCACAGTCTCATTTGTTCTAGGTCGTAGGTTGCTATTATACCATTATTCGCCCAACAGCCTCTGAGCATAAAGTTCACCTTTCAATATTCTAGACTTAATAAATCCAGAATATAGGGGGTAGTGACAGTAGGACCTACATTGTATTTTATTGTATTGCATTGTGCTCTAAAAATTTATGTAACGCCTCTCGAGTGCACACTGATCAGAGGCGCAAAACATAATATGGTTGCCCAATTTTGGCAGCAATTCCTCCACTGAAACAGTAGAGTTTGCTAAGAGGACAGCATAAAATGCTGAAATTGCAATGCGGAAATCGCAAAAAATTTCTTATGGGGAGGGGCACATTCCCTCCCCAATCCCCATACCAGGTCCCTTCTCGGCGCTACACATGCTTCGGAGATCGTCTGCTGGATGCTCGTTTGTCCCTCTCCAAACAAACCTTCATTCCCACACTAGAGGAGGTCATGCGCTAGATTGCATTATACATACGGTAGAGGAAGGCCTGTCCAGAAAAGGGGGGGGAAAGAAAATGGATTGCGCCCGGTTGCTAAGGGGGGATAAAAGCCCCTGTGTGTATACTAGACGAAAGTCTGTTGATAATGATTTGCAATGCATTGACGTTGTCTTAAGTTTCCTTATAGATCTGCCTGATTTCCATTTTTTAAACAGTCCAATCAAGAATGTTATGTTTGACAGATCTTTTGCCTGTTTGACGTCTATTCGGCCTATAGGACGTGCAGCTCCATCTATAGCACCCTCTATCATGGACTACCGGCCGACCGGATTGGCTACCTGGAACGGGTCCTCCGCTCTGCGGCGCGACTTGTTGGCCATATCCCAAAATATGGCCATGTCTCATCCTATATGCGGGATATCTTACACTTGCTCCCTTCTCCACAGCGGATTGCATACAGGGTCATTGCATTGGTTAGGCGGTGCATTGAAGGACTAGCTCCACCGTATCTCTGTTGTTCCACCTTGGGAGTTCAGCGTCGATCCACCCTTCGATCGGCGAACCAAGCCGAGCTTCTTGTTCCCCGCTGAAACAGTAGAGTTATCTGCTATCCGACAGCGTCGCTCATTCTCTGTTGCAGGTCCTACAACTTGGAATGGTCTCCCTGTTACACTGCGCTTAATTCCCATGGGTCACTCCGGTCTGTTCCTTAAGAAACCTAAAAAGTGTTTTATTTAGCCGTGGTTGGGCCGGGAGCGCTTCTGAGTAGCCTACCTTGAAGAGGCGCTATATAAATTTCTGAAATAAATAAATAAATATAGGTAGCTTAGGCAAACCTCTATAGCATGTAGAAATACTCACATAATATATACACATCACACGAAGACTTGGCATCTAAAATCCTAAGCCAAGTGACACTTGACAGAATTGCGAATGGTGTAGGCCTATACACGCTGCTATCGGCGTGCTATATCAGCCAAACAGAGGTATTCCAATGATTCTGCTGCTAATGAATATAATGACGCTGTTGCAACTCTGCAGTAAACGAGTAATTATTCGCCATCTTGAACGTGATATGCATTTTACGTCACAGCACAATAGCAATTGTGTTGAGCGCATGCATGCAGCTCAACTATATTACAATTATTATAATATGAAATAATAATATTTGCTTCGTTTGGTAACCATGGTGATGATTCTGTGCTTTCGGCATTCGTCGATGACAATATCCAATAGGTGATATCTGAGAACGCTGAATTTATCAAAATATGCATATATTTATGTCACTGAATGTTACGGGCTCATTCAAGTCTTTTTTCGTCGACGACTTTCAGACAAACTCTATAAGTATTATGTGGCCATGTAAATACTGTTGTCTTCTTCCATGCACGAATGCATCAAATATCAAATACGCACCCAGTTTTAGTCTACAGTTGTTAAGCGTTACTGGTAGGCGTTCCGTGGACATTTATAGTCTGATAATCCCAAGGGCAAGGTTTAGGGAGCCGGAGCTGCTGTAGCGCATGATCTTTGGGGGTCATTCATCTGTGGTTAAAATGTGGGATTCAAAGTGAGGAACTCAAAGCAGCATTACCAGGTTCAAGGTTTACTATGAACAGTTGATGACGTTAAGTAGTAAACCATGGATGCTGCGATAGTGTTACTTACACCACGGAGGGATCACTAAACTCGGTAAGCCTCTATCGAGCCTTTAGACGTCAAACCAGAACCTATATATCTTGCTCGACTCTTAATTCGATCTCATTTTCACATCTATAATTATCTGTCTGATAAGCATCAACACGTGAGCAGAGGCGGATCCAGGTGGGCGAATCCGGCCATGACCACTCATCAGAAATGGAACAGAACGTCCCCGACCCATCAGGTTTCAACAACCTTTCGACCAACGCAGTGGGAAAGGTGAAGGTAGGCTATGACTAAAAAAACAAGTGATCAACAATTTCTGTAGCATTAGATTTTAAAAATGGTACATGTTCAAGAGATTCGGTTGATTAAATGACTTAAAAAGGTCGTCAGCTATTTTGGGAGGGAAACTTTGTATATTTTCAAGCCATTTCGACCAGACTAAAAAAATCATCAGATTTTTCGCCCAAAGATCAACGAAATTTTTTCAGGCCGAAGGCCCTAAATTTTGCCCCCGTCGAAAATTTCTGTATCTGCCCCTGCTCGTGAGTGAATCATGAATTGCAAATTGACAGAATTCTAAATAGGCCTACCATATACACTATTACACTATGTTAGTCTAAAAAAATATGATGGTGGTGATGATGATGATGATGACGACGACGACGACGACGACGATGACGATGACGACGACGATGATGATGATGATGATGATGATGACGACGACGACGACGACGACGACGGCGACGACGACGACGACGACGATGATGATGATGATGATGATGATGATGATGATGATGATGATGATGATGATGATGATGATGATGATGATGATGTTGAAAATGATGTAATGATGAGAATGATGTGATGATGATGATGCCCATGCTCCATACAGTAGCACCGGTACAACAAGTGTTCCATGCAGCTTCATCTTCGTTCTTATCGAGTTTGTTTTCCCACATCTTACTCAGCCGTCCAAACATCGTTCCTGCAAGCCAGTTCTACGTCTGATGTCCTTTGTGCACTTCCCGTCCTCCGTTATCAAACCCCCCAAGGTACACTAATTCTGTCACCTGCTACAGCACCCTGCTCTCCAGTCTTATTTCCAGATCTTCATGGTGTTTTCTATAGTGATAAATTTGGTGATGTCGTCACTTAAGCCTTATGTTGCACCTTTAAATGTCTGCTATAGATATAGAAGGCTCTTAATTTTGATTCAATTTTGACTTACAACCTGCTGGCGTAGGCCTACGTTGAATTCTGCCGCTGTCAAATTTCGTTGACATCAAGCTTAGTTCTCAAATTTCGGATAAAAAGGTCGACTTTACATGGATCAAAGTCTGGCCCCCAGTCTTTTTCGACAATTCTCACACTGTAGGCCTATATGACTAAAGATTAGGCCTTATAACAAAGAAACACTGCATTTCATTTTGAAAGTATAATAAAGAAAAGCAAAAAAATCAAGTAGGGTAAAAAGCTTAAGGTACAGCAAGTAATGGCGGCGCTAGAGGAACTATGGGGCTAAGCCCCCTCCCCATAAAAGGCTAAGTCCCCCTAAAATGGTCCATCCGGTTTTTTGCATCCGTGTAAAAGTGAAATATCCCCACACGATAAGCTCGCCAAAAATGAAACACACACACGAGATTTTGGCCGGATGACTAAAAAAGGTCATCAGAAATTTTGGCCGGTGAAAATGGAAGACTTCCTCCGCGAGGCTTTAGCCCCCAAAACTGAAATCCTGGCGCCGCCACTGACAGCTCTGCCATGTTTCTGTCCAAAGCTATGAGTAAAAATATGGTTCAACCGTCCAAATTACAATTCTGAGAAAAATGCGTTTAAAGTTTTCTATAACTTAGAAATGCAAGATTCTTTAGAACCATGTTCATAATTAAATAAAATTTGCGACAAATAAACATATTGCATAGTAGGCTAGAAGGAAGTCTGGGCCTTTCACTGATACCAAATTTATTTTGTTAGCCACATTCCGAATATGGCTACCAATGGCGGGAAAGTGGAAAACGGCGGGGAAAGTCATCTAATTATTTGAACAATAAAAACCACAAAATTATCTAAAATATCATTTAAAATAATATTTCTGCAAATTTTTTTTAATGTGTTTAAAACATATTTATCATTTTCTGTCAAAAACAAAACATTGAAAAAATTCGCTTTTTTCGCATTTTGGTCATTATCTCAGAAGCGTGTCTTGCGACTTACGCATGGTTTTGGTCAGATGGGACACATTTGGTCGATGAAAGACGGAAAATGTCAGGCGACTCGCGATCCGCCAAAAAATGTAAGGTGTACTTTTCGGGCAAAAGTAGAATCTTTGACTACCCAATGCCGAAATGTCTCCTACGTCTATGTACGTATGCTTAGACCTATCTCTCCTCATGAGCTTTTCGTCCTCAGCATGAAGTGTTCGGACCACAGGGAATGAAGATCGGATTGAGCGAAGAGAAGAGAGATCAATCTTCGTAAATTACGATATTGCAATCGTATTGCAGATGTCTTCTCTCCCTCTCTCCTCCCTCCCTCCCTCCCTCCCTCCCTCCCTCCCTCCCTCCCTCCCTCCCTCCCTCCCTCCCTCCCTCCCTCCCTCCCTCCCTCTCCCTCCCTCTTTTCGTCCTCAGCATGAAGTGTTCGGACCACAGGGAATGAAGATCGGATTGAGCGAAGAGAAGAAAGATCAATCTTCGTAAATTACGATATTGCAATCGTATTGCAGATGTCTTCTCTCTCTCCCTCCCTCCCTCCCTCCCTCCATCTCCCTCCCTCCCTCTCCCTCCATCCCTCCCTCCCTCTTTCCCTCCCTCCCTCCCTCCCTCCCTCCCTCCCTCCCTCTCTCTCTCTCTCTCCCTCTCTCTCTCTCTCTCTCTCTCTCTCTCTCCCTCCCTCCCTCCCTTCCTCCCTCCCTCCCTCCCTCTCTCTCTCTCTCTCCCTCTCTCTCCCTCTCTCTCTCTCTCTCTCTCCCTCTCTCCCTCCCTCTCTCCCTCCCTCCCTCCCTCCCTCCCTCCCTCTCTCTCTCTCTCTCTCTCTCTCTCTCTCTCTCCCCCCATTGTAATCTGTCTACAGGGTGGGCCATAAAAAAGTAACCCCCTACGGTTCTATGCCCATATCTCGGCCATAAGTAAGAATTTCGAAATGAAATTTTACAGGCTTAAAGACAATTCATATTTACACATTATGGTCAGATTTCATCAATATATTTCAAACAGAACAAAAGTTATATCACTTTTAATGAGGCCAGATGACCATGCCGACTTTTAGCTGTGTCGAACTCAACTGGAGTCCTTTTTCGACCCTTGTTTGCCAGCTATTTTATGAACGATAAAGTCATGAAAACTTCAAGAATAAGTCGTTTTTTAGAGTCGCACGCTACCAGGATAACAATAAAAGTCAAAGTTTTATTGTAAAAGATAAAGGTTTTGTCTTTACCGTAATCACAACAGTTAATAGTTTAGGCCAATAACAAGTTTGTAAGTATGCCGTCGTATGGGTACCGTATAGGAAACTCAAGGGGCATGTCGTATTTAGGGGTTTTTACGGGCTCAGCCCACCCAAATTGTGTGATTTCCTAATTTTTTGAAAAATAAATAAATGAAAAATTATATGAAGGCTTAACTTATACTTATTGTTTTTTGCGAGAATGCTTGGTGTTGAGCCACTGAGCAGAGGGAGGGGTTTTGGTGAAGGGATAGCACCTCCCCACATATCGAAATGTTTTTGAATTTCCGCGCTGCAATGGTAGCATTTTAGACTGTCATTATGACGAAAATGCTCATCATTTCAGTGCTGATAGTCGTGGTTTTCGACTTCAAAAGTGTCTCCTGCAGAGTCCTGCTATTGTTTAAATCTCTCACATTTCTTGACTGCAAAATCCCTGATAATTTCGTTGCTGAAAGATATGGTTTCAGAGTTCAAGAAATGTATTCTCCCCATTGTTCAAATTTGACCAATTTCCACACTGCAATAATAGCATTTTAGGTTGTCATTTTAACTAAACGTCTCGTCACTTCAGTGCCGATAGTCGTGGTTTATGGATTCAAAAGTGTCTCTTCAGCTGTTTAAATTTTGGTTAAATCTTAAAACTGTAATGGTAACAAATTTCTCATAATTTCATTGATGAAAGACACAGTTTGCGAGTTCAATAAATGTCCTCTCCACGTTGTTTGCATGTTTGAACTTCCTCACTGCAATGGCGGCATTTTAAGACGTCATCTTAATAAAATTGCTCATTATGGATAGACAATGGATAACACTATAGAAATCTAAAATGATATATCTGAAATATTTGTGAAATAATTTAGTCCAGCTTCCATTTCTCAAGCGCTGGACCATTTGTCTGTAGACCAGTTGTCGTTTGACGCGTTGTCTGTTGAACAGTAGTCGTGACACCGCTTAAATAGAAGTTGGATGAATGCATTTTTAGATATGAAATAGAAGCTGGATTGATGAAAATAACGCATGAGAAATAGAAGCTGCAGGATGAAGGTATTTTTAGATATGAACTAGAAGCTGGATTGATGAAAATAACGCATGAGAAATAGAAGCCGGATGAAGGTATTTTTAGATATGAAATAGAAGCTGGATTGATGAAAATAACGCATGAGAAATAGAAGCTGGATGAAGGTATTCTTAGATAGGCTATGAAATAGAAGCTGGATTGATGAAAATAACGCATGAGAAATAGAAGCTGGATGAAGGTATTTTTAGATATGAAATAGAAGCTGGATGCATGTTGAAATACTTGTATGCGGTTATGATCGTGCGCGGTAATGATCGTGCGCGGTAATGATCGTGCGCGGTAGTGAACATCGCGGTATTGTGTGCGCGGTATTGTGTGCGCGGTATTGTGTACGCGGTATTGAGCCGATACTCTGCGGAGAACCCGAAGTCGGTTCGCTTCCCTCCTCATCGTCTGAATCAATGAAAAATTCTTTCGGTGGATCTGGAACAGGAATTATAAGTCCTTCGCCATGCAGAGCGGGTCGCATTGCACTGATTGCAGATGGTATATTCGGGAACACAATAATGGAACACTTGTCTTTCTCGATCTGTCATGTCTGTAGAAGTAGGTGGAACCATGCATATACCGGTAGGCTATAGCCTAAATACCGGAGCAGTCATTTGCATGATTGCTTGGTTCTCTCCAAACCATTGGAACAGTAAAGGACATCAGCCACTTTTACGTCTTTCAACTACTTTGAAAATTTTCAAGCACACGAGGACGGAGCCTTGAGGAACGCCGCAAGATAGTTATCTATATATATATATATATACCAAAGACCTTATAGTAACTTAAATATCTTTGTATATACTGTGACTATACTTTTGGTTAGAAATAGGATTATAGGCCTAGGCTATATATGGTCTACTGTATAACGCGTTTTAGTTTCCTGGGGTGTATGCGGCCGAACGGTTGAAGCTCTGCCTCACATGTTTTCAGTAAAGCAAGAGGTCTCGACAACTCGCTCTCATTAGGCCTAGTAGATAAACTTAGCAGAAGAGACCGACAGACAGACAAAGAGACAGACAGAGACAGACGGCAACAGACCGACAGAGCAGAGAGACAGAGAGACGCACAGACTGACAGGCAGACAGACAGGTCACAATATCTGTGGTAGGATATAATAGGTAACTGTTCCTTGTGACTAATAGGCCTATCTATTGTTTCATCGCCAGCGGCCGAAAAATAAGTAGAATCTTAACCATCTCCTTGATCTTATCCAAGGCACAAAACAATCATGGAACCAGTCTAACTGACTCTGATATAAATAATAATATGAGTGATCTATGGTGTCTTCAAGTGAACGTATCGATGGTCGTGACCAAAAAGTATTTGGTCGAGACGTTTATAAGAGCGTACTGTTGTTATGAAACAAATATTTATCGGAGTTCAAACTGACGAATTCGTCCATCAAAATGGAGTCAAAAAAGAAACGAACGCTTCAACGAAGCACTATTTTCCGTTTAGCCAAAAAAGCTTTGAGCGCCGGAGAAACTTGGTAATTGCAGATGGGTACAGATTTGTTCAATAAGAAACTGCCAAAATGGATCTCTGAATTTTTTGAAAGTTACGAAGGAAAATTCATCTCCTACGGAGCATATAGATGAAATTTCATTGAAAGTCTTGTTGTTGATTGTTAATGATAGTTAGAGTGCAAATTGTGTTACGATTATTTGTAGCGACATGATTGCCCTTTTTTACTATTAATGTGTAGAGTGAACGTGTAGTTCAATGTCGTTTGGTTCAAGGAAAGCAAATTTTTGCAGTGAAATTAGAAATTGGATGGGCGATGAAAACATACAATAGCACGAGTAGAGCTGGATGAACTATGAAAATACGTTACAAGAAAACTAAAAGTTGGATGAGCAATGATAAATGGCAAATTATTGTGGTAGCAGAAGTTGGATAAATGATGAAAGCAGTGTTGTGCTAGGTTATTCCACTAAAAATTGAAGTTGTATCAGCGATAAAATATTAATAGCAGAAGTGGAAGTTGAATGACAGATGAAGGTAACAAGGCAGGAAGAGAAGTTGGCTGAGCTATGAAACCATGATCCCGGTATTTATTGTATGAAACCATGTTATTGGATATTGATGCTAAATCATTGCAGTAAAAACAGAAGCTTGATGAGTGATCAAATAAATTTATAGTAATTGTGTAAGTTGGATAAAGGATGGAAGTATGCTATAGGCCTAGCAGAAGTATGAGACAAGAACCATCCATAAATTATGTCTTAAATAATTTCCAACCACTGAGTTGCGCTGAACTTTAGCGATTAATTTTGTAGGTATCTTGTTTGTGCCGAATGGTGCACGAGGTGGAAGAATTACGTCTCCGCTACATCTGACCACAAGAGTCCTGGTCCAGTTGACAATGCACCACTGTTAACAGGTAAGCTAATAATTTATGTTAGCTTGTCTGGGTTCATTCTTGATTACTTAAGGTGTGCCATTTCTCATGCACAAGGTCATTGACATAATTATTGTGCACCAAAACGGAGCTGTAAGAAGGTCAATTACATGTAAGATCAGTTAACTAAAAGAATTAACCCTTAGGCAATTTGATCAAAGTTGATTCTTCAATTTAGAGTAAAATGACTTACAGCAACTCATCAAGGCAACTCGGACTAATGTGCTTGCTAGAAATATTTCTTCGAGACATAGGGACTTAGTGCCTAATTCTACATACATCATAAATATACCTTTGTGATGATTTGCACAAAGCATTATAGATTAAATGCACAAGCAGCATCAACCAAGCATGTATACCTGACAACCAACAACTCAGTCACCATAATTATGTATATGATTTAAGGTAATATAATTTTATAAAGGACAACCATTGTTTCTTGCACCCCAGACACTTGGGTTGCTATTATACAAAGTGACACTTCTGTTTTCTTGTGGTGATTTTGATTTGTTTCTGAATAGATGGAGCTCATATCTTGCGACCAAAGCTGGTGGAAAACCTAGATTTCACCCTGATACCAGAGGAGGCCTGGAACCTCATGGTTAAGTGGTATGGCCTGGCTAATGGACAGGTAAGTTCTGCTTCTGTTTATGTCTAGACTTCTATTTTCTGTTATGGCATGGTATGGTATTTTTTAGTTTGTTATTAAATTATGTAATAACACTGAATGTTTCATAGCTATAATAGTTTTTAAGGACTTTACCAGTGTAATAGCTATCAAGCAGTAAATAATATCGAATTTTGAGTTATGTGGAAATGTTGCAAATTGTTACCGGTATATGAAACAATTATAACGGCAATCTAGCATGTTGGGATGTACACAGTAGACCGGTGCTTAAAGTGTGGGAAAAGAAGTGCCTGGACGCCCCTTACCCTTCCAGGCTGTGCTGGCCAATAAGTGGCAGGACGGCATTCAGATTTTAAAATAAGTACATGGACGGCGTCCATGACCGTCCAGCCACACTTTAAGCCCTGCAGTAGACCTTTTATAATGTTTAGCTACACTGCCTTACAAAAAACTATGGTATTACAGATTACAGAAGGAGTGTTATGTAGTGCAGTTGTGAGTTTACAGTGTTATAAGACCTACATAATATATATTACAGAAGTGTTTTTTGCAAACAGTGATTGGTTGGACTGAATGTGATGTAACTGCTGTCTTTTTAAAACGCAGCTCTGCAGGTACTGGTGGTAATTTTGTGTTTTATTCGTTATTTCCAAAATCCAGGAGCCTATTGCTCGGAAAGTCATCGAACAGGGCATTTTCAACCGAAACTGCAGCGTTGAAATATACCTTATCGATCTGAAGCTGTGCCAAAACAGCAACTTGGACGCTTGTCTGACAGAGAACTTCAGTCGTACTGCAACCCTAGGTGAGAATGTTTAGGCATTAAGGCATTTCTGATGCGATTACATGATCTTATGTTTTGAACATCTTTTCTGGAAACACATTATAACATTAACTATTGCTACCAATTTGACTGGTAGGAACAAGACGTATGCAATGCATCTCTCTTCTCTCTCTGGTAATAATTACAAAAGACTAGACCTGCTCTCAGCTGGACCTAGATTTTGTACGTATTTATTCTGCTGATTCTCTTATATCATGTCACTATTGACTCAAGTGCAGCTTTATTGTCATGCGATGTTTTATGCTCACATTTGACATTCACATGCTAAAGTGCAAGCTCTAATTATAATTTAATATAAGCTTATTATAAATTATAATATAATATATTTAAAAAATTTAATCTGACAAACAGCAGGATAATTACAATTCATGGTATGATCGGATAATAGCAAGTTATTACAGGAATCTAATCTAACTGTTGGCAGCTTTGCAAGGTGTCCATCGCATTCTACTGCTCAATTTACCAATGCCATCTGCCGAATGGAAGGTTGAGTGGACCTTTGGGAGGGTAGCGGGAAGCGATCCTGTGTTGGTGTGTTAGCCATTACCCTTAATGCCCCTCTGTTACTGGTTTATGATAAGTCAACTTATTATTTATTTATATCGCGTCTGCTTTAGCGCCCCTTCAAGCACGCTACTCAGAAGCGCTCCGACTACAGCGCAGACACTGCATTGGAATTTAGCACCAAAGTGCACTAGCATTTGCGAATGAAGGACTTGCTCAAGGTCTGTACGCGGCGTCTTGAGGCAGAGTTGAGCCTGAAACCCTCTGGCTACAGGGCACTGCACCATCATTATTTGAGATCTTCTGAGTGTTTTATTATTGTCATTTCTTTAGTTTCGCTAACTAATGCACGAACATAGATCTGTTTATGGCATCACGTAAATTTGTGTGAAAGAAATTTTCATGTTAAAATGTAAGTGCTGAACTGGAAAGATAACCTTGCCACATGGCAGGTTTCTGAGTGACCTAACTATTTTGATTGAAGTTGATTGAATCCTTTTCAATGGATGTCATTGTGGCTGATTGCTGGCATGTTGGTCTTTGACAGAACAAGTGGAAAAGGTAATGAGGGATTTGTTCAACATCCCTGATTATGCAGAGGTTAGACTCTGGAGTAAGCACTTGACAAACACGTACGAACCACAGGAGAAACGCTCGAACACGTTGGTTGAAGCCGGTCTGCATGCCGGCCAGCTGATCGTCATAGAGGAAAAAGATTCCGATGGCACTTGGCCTGGACCGTTCAAGTTGTACGTTGAATAGTTTGTATGCTCTGTTGAATAGTTTGTTTCAGGCTTGTGGTGTGAACCAAGTAAAAACAGAGCTTTTAAAAAGACATTGGTGACAAATTGTGCCCACATTGCACCGCTAAAATTATATCCTTCCAAATGCAAGTGCATATCAGTGCCAGTTGTGTATCCACCTTTGTATATGTACCATTCTTCCAGACTAAGTTGAGCACCTCTTTTGTATACAATGATATGATGGTAGAGTGGCAGAATTTTTAAAAAATCATTGCATTGGCCACAGTTGCAGATACGGCACACCCATACCCAGATGGTTAGTTGTATGTAAGTATGTGTGTCAACTGTTAGTCATAAATATCTAGGAAATTTTAAAAAAATACTTGCTAAAAATTACCTTGGGTTGGAATTAATTTTTATGTACTTTTAAAATAGCATTTTTTAGCATTTAGAGTTTTAGTTTTACGGTTGTTTTTCCAAAATTGAAATTAAATGTTTTAGGCTTTGCAGTGTGTTATGATTAAACCATGATAAGTACTTGGTTCTATACCTCACTTAGCTGAAGGGATCTAAAGATAATATTTATACTGACTGATAAAGAGGCATCAAGATATTGAAGAGATGAATCAGTTCAGCACCTTTATGTAAGCTGCTACTCCTGACTAATGTAAATTTGCTAAGTCTTATAGTCTGGAAATTGTGGTATATTCATTATTTACACTATTTGGAACTGGGTTTGAGAAAACAGAAACTGATTTTTTCAGTGTGGTCTGTTCTGGTTGCTGGACAGTTGCCCAGTTACTCATTTTAAAGTTTTCTCTGACCCAGCACACAAGAACTGTAGATTTAAACAAGAGTTCTATGTTGCGATAAGGTCATTTGTACATGTATGAAAGTGTTAAAGGCATTCATACACGTATCAAGAGTGATAAGGGCATTCTAACATGTATTAAAGTGATAAGGACATTCATACGTGTATTAGAGTGATAAGGGCATTCATACATGTATCAAAGTGATAAAGGCATTCATACATGTATCAGCGTGATAGGGGCATTTATACATGTATCAAAGTGATAAAGGCATTCATACATGTATCAAAATGATAAAGGCATTCATACATGTACCAATGTGATCTT
The DNA here is from genome assembly GCA_949752735.1 of Lumbricus terrestris. NCBI lineage: Eukaryota > Metazoa > Annelida > Clitellata > Crassiclitellata > Lumbricidae > Lumbricus > Lumbricus terrestris. The sequence goes on from OX457039.1 coordinate 8,871,543, forward strand.
TAATAGTTAAATTTCTTTATGGTATCTGACATTGCTTTGATTTGAACTGGTTTCAAATGACTTAACTTCTGCTGAAACTTCATGTAATCTCTTATGGAAATGTGCACGTATTTGGATCCCAGTGGTTGACTGAATGGGGAAATGATTTGCTAAATTAGAAGTCCTGAATTAATGTTGTTTGAATTATTTTCCTACTAAGATTTTGATTATTTGTGTGTGTGTGCAGCAGTTCAAAAAGATCCTCGGAAGCTGTTGGCGATGCTCCTGCAAAACGGTGTGTAATGTCATCAGATGTTTCATCTAACAGCATGACGCCTGTCTTTATAATGCAAGAGTTTGTAAACTTTTTATGTTGTTAGTGTGATTTTGGTCAGAAATGGCGAACTAGTAAAAGTCCTCGATGTTCATTGTATTTGTGGTCTCCATATGATAGTTAGTTCATGACAGTTTTGAACGGATATATTAGGGAGAATTGCATGATCATTGGCCAGATACTTTGATACCAGAAAGGAACTTGTCTCCTGCTGATAGTTATTATTATTATTGATTAGTATTTGCAGCATTTAACATTACAATAAGAAGTGTCAGTGATAAAAAAAAGTGCTGAATGCTGGCTTGGTGTAATGTGCATTCTTGCATACCATGGAGAGATATGGATTCTAAATCTGATTAAGAATTCGTTTGCATTCATTCATTATTACATGATACAGTGCTTAAAATGAGCATTGCGTTGTTAGTAAGATCCAGTGTATTACTTGGCTTGTAGCTCTTGCATACTTTTGTCATGCTTCATTGTCTTTTTCATGCTTCTGTTGTGTTAACTGCAGAAGCTTCATTGACTCGACTGACCGAAGTCATGACTCCAACTTCACCGACAGTCGACATCGCAGCGAAGCACCCCCAGGTCTCTGTGGACTTCGTAATCTTGGCAACACATGCTTCATGAATGCCGCCATACAGGTAAGATTGAACTGTTAAGTTAATTTATGGTTGATGCAGGCACAATTGCTTACGTGTAGTCAAGCCAGCAGAGACCCATTCAGAGTTTATAGTTTACACTTCAGAAACGTCTAACAATTTATTGTCTTTACAGGGCTAAATAGCTTTCAGATGTGTCAATGTGCCATGCATTTTTGTGCAGAGCATGTAACTCATGCTGTATATTTAGAGGCTTATCAAGGAGTCTTGGGTTTAAGCTCAGCAAGGAATCATGAATGTAACAGCAATGCACTTTAACTGTATGGCTGCCGAAACAGTTGTTACCATATTGACTCTAACCCGATATTTGGCTGTGGAGGTATAATGCTAGTTACTCTTCTAATTATTATTTTGTTTTTCTATTGAATTCTTTGCTCAATAACAACATTTTTCTCTGTACAGAATTATTTCTAAAATCATTTGGAATAGGTTGATTCCTGAGCTTCCCTTCAGGTGATGTCCTTATCAGTTTCTGCTTACGATTACTTGTGGGCACGGTGGTGCTGTGGTGGATTCGGTGCCTTGAGGGTTGCAGGTTCGAATCCAACACAAGCCACTGCATAGGGACATTGAGTAAGTCGTGTACTTGCAATTGCCATGCACTTCAGTGTGAAACTTTGATTCAGTGTCTGTGCTGCGTTCGGGGGCACCTCTGAGTAGAGAGCTTGAAGGGTTGCTATAGCAAATGAAGAAATAAATAAATAAAGACTTTACTTTTTGATTTGCAGTGTCTGAGTAATGTACCTCCGCTAACCGAATATATGTTGAGTGGACGTTGGAGAGAGGAGTTGAACGTTGTCAATCCACTCGGAATGCATGGAGAGATCGCAACGTCTTATGCGGAACTTCTACAGGACTTGTGGTCAGGCGATCACGCATTTGTATCGCCAGAAAAACTTAAAGTGAGTGATCAATAGTCTTATGGCTTGCCTGAAATAAATGAATTTCAAAAGTTAAACGGAATTTAGATAATTGTCATGTATGTTTGTTATCTGAGTTTCGATTTTGCTGTGCACTTAGTGTTGACTTTGAAAAGTGTTTCCATTTGTGCCGTGTGCTGATTGCAACTGTGTTTAGTTATGTGTTACGTTACATTGTGCTATTCAAATCAATTGATGATGATGATGATGATGATGACGACGGCGGCGGCGATGACAACGACGACGATAAAAGTCCAGTGCAGATAGCAAATACTTGGATGTATAATTTTAACATGATTTTTTCATTTATTGGTATGATTTTTGTTTTATGCTTTGTTGTTATCAACTGATATTTATGATTAATGGGCAATTTGTGCTAATATTTATATGTGCTGTTTAGTATATAGTTGTTGTTTGTTTGAACAACAAGCCTTTAAATATATATTATTTAAAGCTAACATACATAGTTATTGCTGCCAAGCAACAAAATTTTGTAATTTAACAGGTTACTCTTACTTGGTGTAGATTATCTTTTGTTATCAATTAATTCTTTTACTCAATAATAATTCCTTGGAACTCAAAAGTCTTTGTAGTTGACAGTCTTTTGAAATTTCTTTTCAGTGCATGTTTTTAGCGTGAATATTTTGTAAAAGCTTATTAGCAGTGTAAGGCACGCTTTGCTGTTAGATAGCTGCGCTCTCTCAGGTTCTTATAACATGCGATATAAAGCAATTGGATGCATGCATGCACATCTGGATTTATTTGAATGGCTAATGATGTTTTGTAGGAAGTGTTCAAGAGGTTCAGGCCACGATTTAAGGATTATGAAGAACAGGATTCCCAGGACTTCATGAACGAACTCCTGGATGGTTTGCACGAGGACGTCAATCGTTGTCTGAATGAATCAGTGGCAGAAGCGACAGAGGCAGGAATTCAATCGGATGAGGTGAAACTCATTTGCTTTTGTTGGTTTCTAGTTCACCGAGCTTTACTCAGTCAGTGTACAATCTGTGATGGTGAACAGACCAAGAGACAGGATTTAAAGTGGGTGGTAACCACTGCTCTAAAAAATTTTGGCTTGCGTTCCCATTGCTCACCATGCATGGAACCATGGAAAACACATGTGTTGATTGCATTCTTCAGTGGTCCCACTGCTCACCCACTTGGCGTTCCCAATGCTCACCCAAACCACTGTCAACAGTGGCCAGACACGGTTTGAACTTTCCAGTTCAGATTTTGGTCAATATATACTTCGAGGAATTTTAGTAGCTTTTTTGTTGAGCTAAACAGGATGTAATTCATTTACGCGGATTAATTTTTTTAATTCCTTAAGCAGCGGTGTGACAAGTATAGGTGGCGGTGATGCCATTGGGAGTCTTAAGGCATAACAACTAAGTGTTATGTACTACCCAGGTTAACACCATCCAACATCCCATGAAAGTGTTATGTTGCCTAGGGTTAACAGTGTGCAATATAGAGTTAACCAATTTAAGTTTCTGTACTGTGTTAATAAATAAATGTCTGGCATGTATAGATAATGGCTGCAAAGTCATGGAGCAAACATGAGGAGAAGAATAGGTCCATCGTTGTTGATCTCTTCTATGGAATCATGAAGTCGTCCATAAGATGTCCTGACTGTCCATACTCTTCTAAAGCATTCGAGCCGTACAGTTCGCTCTCGTTGCCGCTCCCTGTGTCCTGCTTGTCCGTGCCATTGGAAGATCGGGAGATGAATGTAACGTTTGTGGACTCAACATTTCGAAGAAGAAAGGTTTGTGACTTATTTCTGGATATGTGTGGCAATGGAAGTTAGTACAAATTGTGTTGTGTACATTTTGAATTTAACATTATGATATTAATATAGCATATAACAGTAACATGACTTTTATTGATATACAGGATGTTTTTATCTTGATGCCTCAGACTTGCACATGGTGTGACATTCTAAATTAATGCTGGAGTCAAGGCTAATCAAAAAAATCAACGGAAACTTTATTGTAAGTTCTCCTATTAACAAAAAACACTGCCTGTGATGGCATAAGTGATATTCAAACTACGAAAAACAAGCGCTTTATAACAGCAAAGTTCAAATCGCATTGTTGTTGTTGTTGAGTTAATGACATCTTTAAACCTCTGCCTTATGTTTTGACCTTGTTTGATCATAATTTTGGTTATTTGAATCTTAGTTGTATCTTGTTAAAATTTAAAAACAAGTATTTGAAGTATATGTAGATTGTTTTTTTAAACTGATTTATACATTATAGCTTAGCGTCGTGGTTCCGAAGGTTGGAGCGGTAAATGACTTACAGAGGGCAGTCGCAAATCTTACAAAGACTTCCATGAACATTGTACGTGTGAAGTGACTTCATCAGTCTTAATCTTTCTCTCTTCGACATTGGAAGTTTGCTAGTTTTAATTGTTTTCTTTGTTCAGTTTGCAACTAAAAACCATGGTGAAATATTTTTACACAGCAGCTGTTGGTATTATGTTAATGTATGTTAGTTCTGCAACCGAAGTTATGCAGCACCTTAGGGTTTAGTGAAGAGCATGTATTTGATTTATTAGGGCAATTTGATAATTTATTACCGTTTTGTTGTTTAATTATTACCTATTATGGCACTGAACAAGTGCCTGTGTTTGAGTCCAATTAGTACAGATAATTATTCATTTTGTATTTTGAGTTGTGTGGTTTACTTATGACTCTGTTGATCTGTATTATATTTCCTCTGAAGTTTGGTTTCTAGGTTGTCTCCTGCTGAGCTTTTTTCTCACAAAGTTGAAGTTCTGATATATTATCTTGTTTTGCAATTAAGCTGTCTGGAATAACAACTTAGTTTATAGGAACATGGTGTCCATTGAGCAAGAGCGCTTGCCTTATAAGGTGGATGCTCGAAAGGATCGTTGCAATGCAGGTTCTTCACTCACAATTGCACAATCCCATTGTTTGTTCAATGATCATTAGACAGTGTTGCTTTAATAAATTCATAACTGTAGTAATAATTTCTTGGTTGTTTAACTGTTTTTGTCCCTATATAGTTGATAGCAACGACGGTCATGGGTCATCGATTCTCTAGATTCCTCAACCACTGCACTTCACTGGATGAAATCTCGGACAGCGATAATGTCGTGATGTAAGAACTTGTAAAATCCAATTGTATCCATATCTTTAAAAATTATATTATTGCGTATCATATTATGCTGTAAAAGCCGGAATTCTTTTTATATGGTCATTATCTTTGAACTTCTAAAGCTCCAAAGTGCAGAGCATCAACTAATTCAGGAGCACTGAATTGATTGAATTGGATATTTGCTGACGTGAAAAGGATAAAGTCAGGCCCAAAGTTACAGTCAGACAACTGTTGCCTTGTTTCATTTTTAGTGAAAATATTGTATTATTATGGCGTATTTGTTGCTTGTCTGTATTATATTGAATCATTGATACAATGCTATTTGTAGCTTCGAAGTCCCTGTCACGACAACTGCGGATCCAGATACAGTGGTTGTACCTGTCTACATGCGGGAAGTCAGGTACGATCTAGTCAGAAAGTGCCAAGCATTTTTGATTATGGTTCCTGCCATATATGGAATAGCCTTCCATTTAGACTTGCAACTGATGCCTAAGCTAAACCCACTTGCTTTTCATAAGTAGCTCAAATTTTACTTACTTTTTTAACTGTGGGTGGGCTGGGCATGGAGCACCTCTGAGTAGTTCTCTTGAAGAGTTTCTCTATAAATTCTTAAAATGAATGTAGTGCGGACCAATTAATGAATGGTTGTTGGGACCATTTGCCAACGGGGATTCATGCTGAAATATTGTAGTGTCTGATTTGCATAAGTCTTAGTGTGGCTAGAAAGATGAGAAGGCTCTTGCACTTAAGCCCGATATCAGAGGAAATTATTCAGTTACTTAATGTTGCATATTTGCTGATGCCAGACGTTATTTCTTTGTGAAGCTGTTAATGATTTTGTTATGGCCTCTGCATTATTGTTTATTTGCAATTAGTGGACAAAGAACACTAATGTTGGCAAATTGGAGGACATGTCAGAACATTCTAGATAAGTTCCAAGAAGTATAGCTTGAATTTATCTATGTGGTACGCTAAAATGCAGTTTCTTTTCCATTATAGTAGTTCTGCTGCTTCTGATTTATTTTTGATCTTTTTCTAAAGAAAACAATTAACTGGATATTTCTTTTCTATTAACTGACTTGGGTGCACAGTAGTTTCAACCGAGATGGCAGACATTTGGTTTGAGATTTCTGTCTTGCCTGTGTCCTCGTGCCATCTTTGATATACTGAGTACACCACTACACCAACCGCATACACTGTTTGTGGGAAGATGAGGCAGTGAGGTAGAAGACTGACTACACATGCTCATATGCCATGAGTAAGAATGAAATCTTTAGCACTTTGTGCTCAAGTCTGTTTGTGAGACTTGTTTAAGGGACTGCTGTTCTTTTAACTTTTTTAAAATCCATTTGTTTTGCAGCCGTTTACATGTGGTGCTGAACTAAGCATTTCTATTTGCTTACAAGTTGTTATTTGAGCTTTTTGTTTAGCAAACATCTGTGTGATGACGGAATTAGTGATTTGTCTTTGGTTTTTGCCTATTTCAGGGAAGAACACGAACCTGACGTTGACTATCAGCTGTTTGGCCAGCCGCTACTCGTGCCGTTTCCGAGGAACAGTAGCAGCTTAGATGTTATATACAACACTCTGCTCGACGCTATGGGGTGAGTTACTTGCAGGCTGTGCTCAACAGAACTTTGCTGCATGTGCATTAGCTGTATTGACAGAGATTTTTGAAAGTTTAAAATGGAAGAATTGATGCCAAAATTCTAGCCTTATCTAAAGTTCTTAAAGCAGAGTTACCTGTAAGTTGTTGGCAATGTTGATTATTTTGTCATTTATTTGTCTTGCTACATTTGGAGATTAATAGTGTAGGTCTGGTAAGTATGACAGTTGTGAACAAACAGTGTATGGTCTCATGTGGAGTTTTCTCAACAGATACAAACCCAATCAGCCACCATGTTGCCCAGTTGGTCTTAGTAATAAGCTCTTGGTTGTGGTTTCTGATCTACATTAATGCTGAGACGCATTTTCTCTTGTGTTACTGGCTTTTTCGACTGTGTGCTCCATGGCAAGACTCTAATTAGCAGCTTACTTTTATGTGACGACTTTGAGTACTTTCAAGAATCTAAACTTTGGTGTTCTTGGTTGAAAAAGCCGTGCACTGTGAGTCAGCAGCACTCTGGCTGATGCAATGTATGTTAATTTATGCAAATTTCTATGTCACATCTTGAAGAGTCTCTGTTAAGTGAAGCGGAGTTTCACTTCTAAGACAAATCTTTAAACCCTGATTAAATTTTTTTGTTCCAGGCGTTTCGTACACATAGAAGAAGAGGAAGGCAGCAGTGCTGTGGGACTGAATGATGAAGAAGAATCAGGTGACTTGTTTTCCTTATTGTCTTATTGCTGTGTGTATAAATTGATGGCTATGATCATTGGTGTGTATACATGTATATGGAGAGAAAACAGACACACAGACAGGGAGAGACAGCCAGACAGACTGAGAGAGTTGTTTGTGATGGTGCATAAAATTAGATGCTGGAGGTGCTGACTTTAACTCCGAAGAGAGTGGCACTCAACTCCCTTGGGGCTGAAGCATGTATGTAATACATGCAAGACGAAACTGCTCTGCATCATGGCTAAACTGAAAAAAATTGTATTTGATGACTGCAAGCAACAACGAGAAATGTTATTAGTTAGTGTGTAAGGTATTTTTACCTTGTAACCATCTAGTTTTGCTACGCTTCTTTTACTGATAGGTGAAAGAAAAGTTGCTATACAAATACCTTTTGGTGTAGTGGTGAGTTCGGTGCCTTGGATCCAAAGGGTTCCAGGTTCAAATCCACCTCAAGCCGCCACGTAGGGACCTTGAGCAAATTTTTCACTCGCAATTGCTCATGCGGTTCGGCATGAAACTCAGAAGCAGTGTCTGCGCTGTAGTCGGGAGCGCCTCTGATTAGCAAACTTGAAGGGACGCTGTAGCAAATGCGAGTAATAAACAAATACATGTATGTACATGGAAGAGGTATAATGGAAATGAGGCAGGTAGCTATTAGCTCTTCTCATCTGCGACTTTGAATTCTGGGCTCGTTGCATGAAATGTATATACATGTATAGATCACAGTGCTGGACTGTGCAGTCTTCTTAAATATATATTACAGGAATTTATTGCTTTATTGCTGCATAATTTTAATAAAGCGCATCGATATTTTTTCCCTGTGGATTGTAATAAATGCTGATTAATGTTAAAAAATGGCAATATGTAGGTGATGACATCGCTGATGAGGAAGATGATGAGGAGGAGGAGGATGCCAGTTCACAGCAAGATGAGGAACAAATGGAGACGAGTTCATGCCCAGTCGAAAGCAGTAAACGTAAAATCTTCGCCCTGCGATTCGTCAACTCCCATGGCACTGTCGACTTTGAGGAGATTGTTGATGACGGAACGCCAGTGAAATTTTCGGGTAATGCCTGGCATCGTTGTTACACAGACTTATTTAACAAAATCAATTTACACTGCTACACTGCCTGTTACATTGATGCCACTATCATCGTCATGATGATCATTATTGTCATATTATTGTTATTAGTTTTTTAAATCATCCTGCCTTTGCCTCTGTTGGGAACTGTTCAAGGAGTTGCTTTTGCTCGGAAGTTAGCGGTCTCTGTCCCCAGTCAATTGTGTGAATGCAGAGAAATTTGTTATTGAGATTTATTTGGAAGGCGGTGTGAGAATGTCAAGTTGCAATTTACATACATATTATGGGTTTTAAGTGGTTCAGAGGATGCTGGGTCTGTGTTAGAATAGGCACTTTAAAGTCTGATACATTTAAAGGAATTACTATGAAGTTTGGTAAAACAGACACCTGTGAAAACTAGCATTTCTGTCTGTTCTAGATAGAGCATACTTGGCAGCGGACTGGTCGTCAAAAGCGAAAAAACACTGCTACAACGAGGCGGAGGCAGAGGTACTTTACTGAATGAGCTTTCATTTGCATTTTTTTACTAAAATGCAATGTGTGATAAACAACCATCTGATAAAATCATTTCAACATTTGGCAGATTGAAATAGGTGTCGGAGGCTTGAGCATTCTTGTGCTCTTTACTTGAGATATGCTGTTTTTTTGACGACTCTTAAAAGGCTGCTTGTTGAGTTTGCATCTAGCCTTTAGAACTATCTTTTCTTGTTTTCTTCACACATTGCACTGTCACTCATTTTGATGGTATGTAATGAGAATGTTTAGGTAAGCTTAAGGTAAGCTTATACTACATTGCAGTCCTCGACCCGGACGACCACGGACTATTCTTACAGACAACCCTTTAGGACTCAACGCAGCGCTCGTGAATAAGCTGGTGCCCTGCGCTTGGCTTTCAAGTAGCGCTTTAGAAAATTTGGAGATTGCAATTACGCTACTATGACCGGTTGATCTTTAGAGGTAGACAAATTTCACTGAATCAATGATTGCGTGTTCACTGTTCACGCTGAACTTTATGGACCATGGACAAGTTGTCCAAGCCTTTCTACGACTCATCTTTTAGTTGTCTGCACCTCTCTGATTTATTGCAGTTGTTTATTTAGTAATTTAGCTTAAATGGGTGTTGGAGATTGTAAGCTGGCTCTTTCGTTTTCATTTGTTTTATAAACAAGAAAAGTTTTTTTTTTGTGTCAGGCGATCGGTGTCGACAAGAAAACTATTGATCTCACCGACTGCATTCAGCTGTACACAACGGAAGAGAAGCTCGGACCAGATCACAAGTGGTATTTAACTGCTAAAATCATTCAAAAATGAAATTCCGGTGTAGTTTTGCCAAATACTGGATTATGTCTGAAAACATCACTTCTTAGTGTGAAACTACTTTGAAATTACTGTAATTTGGTTACACTGGGAACACTGAAGAAGAGTTTATTGGAACACATGTTCACCGGGTTCCATACAGTGGAAACACAAGCAAAGTATTTCTATAGCACTGAGAATGCCATTCCCATGCGTTCCCACACACTTCTAAGTTCCCTTGTTTGTAATTAATTATTATTTTTAGTTGCATGGGTACCTGTACTCGTGTGTTACTGTTTTTCATCTTGCAGTTAATGTTCCAATGTCTTTTAAGATTTGTTAGTAAAGTATAATGTTCCATTTGGTTTCTTTGTAGGAGGTGTCCCGTTTGCAATGAGGACAAGCAAGCGCTGAAGAAACTCGACATCTGGAGTCTGCCAAACATCCTGGTCATTCACTTGATGCGCTTCTTGTACAGCGGAAAGACGAAAACCAAGATCGACGAATTCATTGATTTTCCAATCAGGTATACGACCAAACATTTCTGTGCTTTTACTGATCATGGATTTTACATTGAGGTGTATGTCATACTAAGGGATTTTACCATCTTTATTAACTATGCATAGAGATATGGCCTACCAAATGGTTTAGATTCGACAATCAAAGATGGCGTAAATTGCCCAAGTCCATTTTATACACGACTGCATGTCATTGTGTCACTGAGTATTAAATCGTCTGGATGTGAATCATTGTGCCGTCACATTTTGGGCAGATTCTAAGTGCCTTTTCAAATTGATGTGTGAAGTATACCTGAGCTTAGAATTTAAGTACATTGCGGAATTACAATGAGATGCGACTATGTAAGAATTTGAATATTATTCAGAATTGCTCGTGTATGAACAACTAAATGATTTAGAAACCAGCTTTGACACGTGAATCATCTCTGCATAATGAACATATATTTATTTGTTAGGATATTTTAAGATCATGTTTTTAATCATCGTGCTACTTAATTGCAAAGAACTATTTTCGTGGCTTTTAGACATTTGTGACTGTTAATTCTGGTTTCATTTTTTGATGCAGAAACCTGAATATGTCTCCATTCATCGTCAATCCTTCTCAAGAAACTGTTCTGTACGACTTGATCTCTGTCAACAATCACTACAATATCGGCCAGGGGCACTGTAAGAACTTGCATTTCAATAGAGGTTAATGTGCTGGGACAGCCACACAAAAGGTTGGCACTTCATACCTTTGGCTGCCCCAGGGCTAAAGCTTAAGGGACTGTTCCTCTATGCATGCACTCTTCATAAAATTATGCGCATGCCGATGTAAAAAATAACTATAGAATATCACAGCAGGATTTTATGCTTCATGATTTTGTTTTTCAATTAGTATTTCTCTTTTCACTGTACTGGTGGAATGTAGCACATCACTCACAATGTGAGCCTGTGTTTTAGAATTCAGTTGCATTTGTTTATTCTGATGTGTATCTTAGAACAGTTTGCATACTGTATATTTTGTGAACTACACGTCAATTCCATGTTAGATGATCTTGCATGAAAAAATTAGCGTTACTTTAAGGTTTTAGTCTCTTTTTCACAGTAATTCTTGTTTCCAGGCACGACCTTCGCAAAACACAGGAGTCTTGACCAATGGTTCAGCTTCGACGATGTGAATGTGTCACAGATGAGCGAGGAGTCCGTTGTGGTACGTTGAACGATTTCTTTGCAACAATAATGCTGCTTTTAAAAGATTTAATTGTTGAAGACTAATTACTTTTTAATTAACCCCTTTACCGGCAACCCCGATTATAATCGTCAATTTTATATACGATTATGTGCCGGTCTGCCGCTAAAGGGGTTTAGTCATAAATTTAGGATAATTGTATGTAGAGTTGCAAATAAATTAAGCTGGTCTAGGTGAGCGTTGGTGTTAAAAATTTCCTGCTAGTACTACTAACAAATCCGAACGAACGCAGAAATGGTCAATTCTGTTAAACATTTGTTTTTGCCAGCCTTGCTACCTGTTTTTTTGGACATTCTCTGCTCTAGAGCATCATAACGTATGTGTACCACAGTCTCGGTCTGCCACAGCCAGCACCATGCCTTTGCCTCTGTTGGTCCTTTGCTGTGGTATGACCCTCCTATGACTCGTGCTCAGACCTTATCTGGATGCACTGTTGGTTTCTGTGCATTTTATTAAGACTTTTTTTTCGAGTTCTTTGCACTGGAAGTGCCTTTGATTAATATGTACTGTAAGAGACACTTTGTAAATCTGTAAATCAGTTAGAATGTGGAGTTCATCTGTGATGTAGACATTGTCTGACTGAACTGCTCATATCCTACTCCTAGTTACTTAGTCCATGCAGGGCTTAGTGCCTAAATAGTAAATACCTCTGTGACTTTCATGTGCAAACCACTTTCTGCAAGATCTTCACCCCCTCTTCGTTCTGCTGACTGCCTTGATCTATTTGTACCTCGGTCATGGACCTCATTAAGCCAGCACCGAGCTTTGCTACTGTGGGTCTCTCAATATCGAATGACCTTTCACATTGGAAGGTTATTCCACATTGAGGAATTCGTAGCAGGATTCTGTAAATTGCCCCTCACAGTGTAATCTATATTCAGAGTGAAGAACTCCTTGAAACAATAAAAGTCTTGTGAGAACAGGCAGGAAAAGTACAGTAGTGCCCGAGATTAGATCTCTGCACATGTTTTATTAGAAAGGTAAATTTAACAGCAAAGATGACTTCAGCGTTCAATACATGTCGACTGTAGAGAGGACAAATGTGATATTCCTCTCTAAGATGCATTGGACATATCCCATTTGTCCTCTATTGTGTTTGTTGTATTTTTCTTTGTGACAGATAATTAATCTACAGTGGTTATGTGTGTCTGTTTTCAGACCAAAGCCGGCTACGTCTTGATCTATCAGCTGCAGACTTAGACCGCTGAATCGTCTATAGGAAGTTACCTGATTTGTTGAAAACTGAAATCATTTAACGAAGTCCTATTATAACTCAACCCGGACCACCTTCGGAGTACTCTTTCAGACACCCCTTTTGACTCGGCGTGAATAAACCAAATGACTTTCTATTAGCTTTCGATTAGTAGTTTGTCGATGCATTTGGCCATTCACTGTTTAACATGTAATGATGATAATGATTATGAATGATAATGATGATAAATTGATGACTGTGCATTTTACCAAGGCGAACTGTAAAATCAATGTTATGCAACAGTGCAACTTAATTTCTGTACTTTTTGGAAAAAAGAAATCACTCATATGGCTACTTTTTGCTAAACTATAAATAAATTGTTGAACAGTGGTAATTGACTTTTTTATATTTTCTTAGGAGGAACAGTCATTCACACATTGGCAAACTTACTGAGGGATTTTAAATTTGTTTAAATTCTGGTATTTATGGGTTTCAAAAGTTTGTAATACTTTGGGTGAAAACTGTTTACAACTTGTCACAGACATGTTATATCATTGTCATTATGTTATTTCAAAGTACTAGGTGACCGTGCAACATTAATGGAAAGTTGTCAGCGGCATAGATATTATGACAATATATTTTTTTAAATTTGAAGAAAGCTGTTTTTCAGTGATTGGCATTCTTGAAATATCATAACTATTGGAATGACTCTTGTGCTTAATGCATTTAAAATATATATATAATATATTATATAAATACATATTTTATAGATTTGTAGACTGCATAACTGCATATTTGTAATTATATATAATGATATATAATGAGTTTACCTATTGTCATCATTACATGTGACCATAATTATAAATTGTGCTTGTTATCTAAACATGGTGAGCAACAATGGATTTATTGATTGCCATTGCATGTTATCATATGAATTGTGCATAAATTATTTTATGTAAACATGGTGGGCAGCAAAGAATACTGATTTATTGATTGCCATTGCATGTTACCATATGAATTGTGCATAAATTGTTATGTAAACATGGTGGGCATCAAAGGATACTGATTGATTGATAGTCATTGCATGTTACCATATGAATTGTACATATGTTATGTAAACATGGTGGGTAACAAAGAATAATGATTGATTGACATTGATTAAATTCATGCTTGTGAAAGAAAGGCTTGCCTCAAGAAGTAGCCATAGATATCAAGTTTTAGCATCGGGAAGGGGGTACATTAGCAACTCTTCTGCCTCCTGCCTTTGGTTGTCTGTGAGCTGTTATGTTGGCATCTTTGGACAATCCCTTTGGACTTTGATGCAGCCCTTAAGTTGACAAACGGCTCACCAAAATACAAGGGTGGCCATCTGTATTGTAATTTGGAGTGAAGGTCCTGTGAAAGAGGTGGCTAATGCACCTTTTGAATCCTCAATCATTCAAGTGAATATGACTGACTCTGTGGAACTGTAAGAAACATGCAGGATATCGAGAGCCTCCTTAATAGAAAATTACACAATGGACACAACTCTTGTTGGGGTTTAATTTCCCAGCTGTATACTGTATTCTCTTCGATGGAAGAAGGTGTTGAAAGTCAATCTTGTTTATACGTGAAATTCAGTTTATTATGAACCGTTGACAATAATATTGTGGTGGTTCTTAAAACATACATGAGCAATTGAGCATACTAATGAAAACTGAAGACTATGCATCAGTTTCTAATAGGAGTTTACCATTCAATGAATTGTAGCTGAATGGCCTATGTGCATTTATTGCACACAGTGCAAAAGAAGTAACCTACCAGGTGAAGAATAAAAGCCTTTCATTCACTAGTAAAATTAAAGCTAATTAACATTTGCTCTGATTGATCTAGCATCGTCATTGTCATTATATAATCATCCACCTTTGAGTCTATAGAGCTCGATTTCCTAAAAGTTGCTGGGCCACTGAGCATTGCCCCTCTTGTTACTATATTACCTATATAGCGCCACTGAATCTGTGAGTGGCGCTATATAAATATTTCAATTACAATTATATAGCTCAACATGAATGGTTACTCTTCCCGTTACTGGTTTATTTCTCTTTATTTTAGAGGCGCTAGTTAGTCTCGCTCCCCTGTCGTACCTAGGCTGGTATCGGATCCAACAGATATTAAATTTTGTGTTTAAGTTATTGAGTTGAACAGTTCATAACAGGGTCGTGTTCGCTGTTTCTTCCGTGTGAATGTACCAGCTAATACTTATTTGCTCACTCCATTGGACTCATTGAGACATGCTTGGAAATAAACCTGGGGTCCCTCATTCCAGCATTTCCTTGTCATGGAGAAATTTGGAATGTTTAAATCATGTTTCTCAGTAACCGAATTAAATGCTCTTACACTGAGCAACAAAATTCCTTGTTATTCATGTGAACATTTTCTGATCCAAAACTTCAGCAACTATCTTAGCTGTCTCATCCTGGAAATTGTCATATACCTCTACATTGTGGGGCGCGGTGGTGTAGTGGTGGCGTCGTTGCCTTGAAGCCGGAAGGTTCGAGGTTCGAATCCACCTCGCCGCGTAAGGACCTTGGGCAAGTCCTTCACTCACAATTGCTCAGCGCTTCGGCGTGAAACTCCGATGCAGTGTCCGCTCTGCATTCGGGAGCGCCTCTGAGTAGTGAGAGCTTGAAGGGGCGCTATAACAAGTGCACATACATACATACATTTAAGACAATCTACAACATTTTACTCTTAAATGCGTTTACACAGAACCTTCACAAGACTCTTATTTCACAAAACAGTTATTGTCACCCACTAACAAAGAACATGCAATTCTTTACACAGAACACATGAGTGTCTATATATGCATCATGCCAATGCATGACAGACGAAACCTTCCACAAATCTGGCAGTCCTGTTGGCAAATGAAACTTCAACTGAAATCAGTCTACGAATGTTACAGTGTAATTTAAACGAATTCTAGTGAAACAGAACATTTCAACCGTAGGCCTAAGCACAATTTAGGACATCATTTGAAGTCAATGCATAATGTGTTTCTTTATCTTTGCCCGTTAGGTTTTGTCGGACAACATTTTCATATCTAACAGATGACACTGCTATTCAGATTGGTGTCAGGCCAGTATACTGGTAATAAAGTTAAATTAAATTATATGATAACCAAATGACTTTGATATCGTTATCAAACATCGGTCAAATGCACAATTAACTTGAAGTCGCATCATAAGAATTAAAATTGCAACAAGAATTCGAAATTCTTCAATAATGTAAAAAATTTCACGGTGCGCTACTTTCCATTTGACGTTGCCAATAAGATTGCAAAAGTGAATCTTGCGATTTATCATTGGTAACGTCGTGAAGGAAGTGCTATAATGCTGAAGTATAGTTTTAGAAAATTATATTATAATGTTTTTAGCAAAACACTAAAAAAATTATCTGGTTTAAAAACCACGCCGGCTAAAAATGTAAACACTGGTTCTTATTTATTGTTCTTATAGCCGCATTCACTTGATTTTTATAGCGCATTCGCAGGGCAGCCGAAAATTTTTATAATTGAATCGGGACGAGGTGAGGGGTTCAACCCCTAGTCTTTTTAGGGCTCCATATTGAATTCTTCTTTGCACACCCCAATTCCACGTGGATTAAAGGCTGGCCCCAGCTATTTTCCTACAATTCTCTTAATGCATGGAATACCGATGAATCAGAGGTAACATTTTGACCTCGTAGGCTAATAATTATAATCAACATTCAACACACTTCTAAAAACAACTCGAAAGCCAAATTCTAGTGAAGAGGTATCTTAATTTTCTTATGAGCGAACGTGCAGAGTAGGCCTAATTGGATCCCTGTATAATTTTGCAAAATATAATACCCTGCAGTAGTCACTTTGTAAAAGAGGACGTTTTTGGGCTAATTTCAGTATAATTGGGCGTGTTTTGTACGCATAGTAACCTACGTTGATATGGTTACGAGTTTGTTTATCCGTTCCCTCTTATCTGTCGTTGACAATAATAATAATTGTTGTGATATAATTATATTTCAGTGTATTGATAGTGTATTTATTATATGAACATTTTGGGAGTAAATCGTTCAGTTAGGCTGATGTCATCTGCTGACTTTCGTCAACATTATAAAACTGTATCAAAGTGGATAATATACGAACTCGGCAATGCAACCACAGTAGCCTATTGTTATTTATAGCCTACTGTGATGCAACTCTCCCTGGCATGGGTGCGCCTACTCGCAGACTATGGCTCCTAGTAAGCATAGGAGCGGGCATTATTGATTGGAGTGAGTGTATATTTTCGAATGGAGGGTGCTTAAAACGGTCAGGTTTTGAGGTCTTCGTGAACTGGTTTAGACGTCTGGCTAAACTTACATCCTGATGCTATAGCGGTTGAAACGTTAGCACAAGAGGCTGGTTAGAGCTGTTCAGGGAAACGAACTTCCATGTCCTTCGTGACCTCTGCCCACTGCAGCGAGATCCATTGTATAACTGTCGGTAAAGGGCTAACAATTTCACCCTCCCCAAAAAAGCTCTGAACTTTATTCCAAGAATGTTATATAAAAGCATGTACCGACAAACTTAGCCGTAAGTACTAAGTAGCCATGCTGTCAATTGGGTACATGAACACAGTAGTGCATGTACAAGTGCGTTAAGCAGGCAACAATAAGTTAATTTATTGAGGTGCCTATAGCTAATCACTGACGTGTTACATCTGCCTTATCAATATTGAAGGTCACAGTATGACTGACTAATATGTTTATGCCTATTTTTGTAATTACTTTTTATTTGAATCTGGGCAATTTTTACGGAATAATAGTCCAGATGTTGAATAATTTTGCATGATCGTGTTATGGCGTGCTTAGGATTCGACATAGTATACATTATGTATAGCAACATTTGCATAATATAAGTTTGGCAAGATGGCTTGATTAAATTTTAATTTTGCAATGTTGTATTTTTAGACAAGGAAGATCAGCATGCTGACTCCCAGAAGAATGCAAATGACTTGTGGATTGCGTGGAATCGGTCGTCGAAACGACTTTGGAATTGGATGACCAAAAAGTCACTGCAGCCAATGCTATCGCAAACAAGAATTGATGCTTCTGTACTGACTCAATATCTTCAAGATGAACAAGTGATGCTGACTATTCTTGGGTTGTCATCATTACGCCAACTGAAATTGCTTTATCGCTTGGATAAAGCTAAGCGTCATCGTACCACTGTCCTTCAGGGGTCATCATTTTTCATCCTAGTGATGCTTCAACCCATGATATCTTCAATGAACGTTCCTCCATGAAGGAAAATCTGGCAATATTGACGGACCCTGTACTCGTGACAGGTTACATCAACACCTGTATTGATCGCCCATCTCAATCACAGTGCGCCAAGTCTACGAATGTTACAGTACAACTCAGTTTCACCAACCAGACATGTCAGTCTACCAACATGTAACCAGGGAGGCATGGCCGACACAAGTCTATTGGAACATTGTCTCTTCAATGGTCCAAAGACCTCAGATGACCAGCAACATCACTATCAAAGTCAAGAAGTTTCACTTGGTTCTTCAGAAGTCACCCTTTACACAAATCTTTGGATGTTAATTAACTGGCAAGTGTCTACAAATGGTCCGTCTAAATAGCTGCATTGGTGACATCGCTCGGTGAAGTGCAATCAATTGCGACTATAGTCATCCAAGTCAGAATTCCTGTGGTGCTCGTCCTCATGCAGGATTAAAAAAATTCGATCATGTGTTTGGTGTGGATGCTATCGAGTCAAAAAACCAAGTTTTCGATGTCAATCTTTCTCTCGACAGAGATCTAGCAATGACATCACTGGACTTTTGAGGACTAGCTTTACAATCTTAAGACATCTGGTCTCTCACAAAGGATTTGACTTTCCATCTCGTGTAAAGTTTACTGCAGAAGTGTTGGATCTAATTTACTCTAAAATAATTATCGCTTAGAAATACGAGTCTCAAGATGAAATCCCCTTATTAGTTCTTACATCGAATGCCAGTAAACACAGTATTGATTTTTTTTTAAATTTCATTTCGGGAGTATTCAAACACCTAAAACCAGAATTTAACCAAATAAGCTGTTCTGCTGCCAAAAAGGAATTATATTAAGAAAACAATAGGGTTTCCAAGTTATAAGGCTTGTTTGACGGATATTTTCATGTACGTTGAATGTTTACCATTCCTGACCGACACTGACACTTGTTTTGCTAATAAACTGGGAAAAGGTCTCAATTTAAAAGTAAAAGGATACAGAACTGATACAGATTTAAATCACATACTAACACCAATACTGAATCACTGACTTCTCCAAACAGATTTGGAGAAGTCGAAATTGTCTACTAAACAAGTCACGGCATTAGGCTCATTACAAAGATAACGAGGTCCCTTGTCTTGCCAGTGGCCACTTATGGTTGCGAGAGCTGGACGATCAAGAAGAGAGAGGAGGAAAGAATAGAGGCTTTTGTCTTGAGAGTGTCATGGGAAAGAAAAACGAACAAATGGGTGTTGGAGACAATGGGAGTGGAGAGAAGTCTTCTTGATTCAATTAAAAGAAGGAAACTCACATACTTTGAACATCTGATGAGAAAAAGCGGAGAATGCCTGGAGAAATAGATCATACAGGGAAATGTACCGGGAGCAAGAACACGAGGAAGGCCGAGGATGGGCTGGCCTGCCAACATCGGAACATGGATGGGAACAACTCTCGGGCAGACCCTGGTGGACACAAGGGACTGGAAGAGATGGAGGAAGCTCATCCATGATTCGACCAACTCTCGGATCAAGGATGGTTGACGACAAGACATGCTTTGTATTTAAATTTGTTTAGGGAATTAGGAAACTCGATCCTTTCCTAGTGTTTCTTCCCTACTTTCTAGGATAAGAAATACAACACACATCTAACATAAATTTTACTTTCCAGCACTTAAGTTCTATGTTTGTCACTGTCACAGTGTTACAAATCATTGGAAAATATTAGCAAATAAGAAATAACTTTAAGACAATGCATGGCAATATTCCAAGTAAATTCTATCGCCGCACATCAAGATAACTATTGAAAATGGTTGGATGATAAATCCTATAACGAACCATGTCAAGAACAGTCCTTAGAAAACATTTCATGCGATCACTCACAGCAGTCTGTACTGAAACAATATGACTAAAACCATCATCTACAGTTCACAATGCCTTGAAACATAATGATGCATCATTGTAGTCATGTATCAGTACATGTTACAACATCTGGACCAATTTTATCAATTGATGTCTAACAAGTATTCTAATATAATATTTATATATTTTATCTACATATAAGTACATACCCATTACATATAAATGCATACATCCAATAGCAAATATCATGTGCATTATATATGTAGATATCAATGTACATGTATATATTTATTACAAGTATATAGATTTATTATGAGTCAAACATACATGCGAACGAGCATGCATTATGCCCATACTTGTATTAGTAAATATATAATATGTGCCTTATTTTTGTAGACATCAATATATATATATATATATATATATATATATATATATATATATATATATATACACACATATATATATAAATATATAATATGACTATTTCATATATACATATAAAATAACATATATAAATAAATATATTGAAATGTGAATAAATTATATATACATAATATATATAATTATGTAAACAAAATATAGAAATATAATAATATATATAAATATTTACATAGATTTAGTCTTTTAATCTATAAAATATCTATATAAATATATAATATGACTATTATATATATATAAAATGATATAATTTTATATATATATATATTATACGTGAATAATTTATATAATATACATAATGTATATATATAAAACATATTTAAATATATATAAATATTTACATAGATTTAGTCTTAAAATTAATCTATTAAATATCTATATAAATATGTAATATGACTATTATATATATTTGTATATATATAAAATTATATATATATAAATATATTAAACATGAATAATTATATAATATACACAATGTATATATATATAAAAAATATATAAATATGTATAAATATTTACATAGATTTATTTTTTAATCTATTAAATATCCATATAAATATATAAGATGACATATATATATATATAAATTATATATATATAAATATATTAAAATGTGAATAAATATATATATATACATAACTACGTATGAAAATATATATATTAAGGCATGTAAAAAACAATAATTAAAAAATATTAATAAATTATGCTGCTGTTTTTGTTCATGACTATGCATTTTCAATTGACTTCAGTTCTTCCATCATTGTGTCCTCACGATATCGAATTCGGATGTTTGGAAGGTTCGTGCTCTTCTCGCTTTCAAACTCCGGTCCAAGCCACTCTTGTTTTGTCTGAAATAAAACAAAGAAAAATTTTTGTAAGTTAAATTGAAATACACATGTTAAGAATAAGACACAATAGGTCTCCTATGTGGAGAATAGAGTGTGAAACTTTGTTTCATAAATCTCTCAAGCCTTTTTTTCTTTTGCCATAGTTTGGCTGTGAGCACTTTTCAGTAGATGTGATATATAAGTCCATAGATTGAAGGAATGAAATGCAAAGCACTCAGGTAGATATGGACTAAGTCCAGATGCCCAATGATTGAACATTTAAAAAACAGCTTGTATGTATGTATACATT
Organism: Lumbricus terrestris; assembly: GCA_949752735.1. Taxonomy (NCBI): domain Eukaryota; kingdom Metazoa; phylum Annelida; class Clitellata; order Crassiclitellata; family Lumbricidae; genus Lumbricus; species Lumbricus terrestris. Next base: position 8,892,933 of record OX457039.1, read on the forward strand.
TTTAAAGAAATCTAGACCAACTACGTTAGTTCTGTAGTCACATGCCATAGCATTTGTTTAACTATGCCATTTCTGCACTTCCTTTTACATGCCCAATGCCGCCATGAATAACTTACATTATTATTCCTGGTAATAAATTTTATATACAAAGGTAATGATCAATGCATAATTGCATATATTTCCAAATTTCCAATTCCAATTAATTGAATTTATGATACATTTGTACAGATGAGATTTGCAATTTCTTGTAAAATATCATGGATTTACTCTAGACACCAAGACTAAGTTTAAACAATAAACAAGTATAACAGCATTTTGATGATCTGTCAATTTTACTAGACTTCTAAACTAAAGAACAATGAGAACTGTTCAGATTACAATCTAATCATGAATCAATATTCATTTATATGTGATCGCATCATTTTAACTATACACTTGTAACTGGAACTGAGCTACACAACAAAACTGGGCTAAACAAAGTAATCCATCAAATTTTATAGTGTCTATTTTTATACATATCAAAGCAGTTGGAAGAAATGAAAAACTACTGACTTCATTTGGGAAATTGCACATCAGTACGCTGTTCCTCGCCAGCTCGCAGAGATCCACGCTGCTCAATCCAAAGATGTGCGCAGCAGTCGCAAATTCTTCCATCAGCGGATCCTATAAGATCAAACCGAGATTCGTTTCATTATGAGGTTACTTTTATTTGCATAACAAGCAAAAGCCAAAAACTATCATTTAGCAAATAAGAAATATTTTATTGCAATGTCAAAGGGAAGTTTTGTCTTTTTGCTTTGAAGATGAAAGATGAGAAGATGAGGATTTTGAATTTGATGTGAGCAGACGGAGGAAGTTTTTAAGTGCAGTGGTTCAACACGAAGGTAGAAAGTGAGAGTAGTGGATTGTCTATTTATTATGTAACCACTGAGAGGATCACAAGATTTAGGCTAAGTACTGGAATCACCCAAGATAACCATGTGGGTTTGGTCAGTCAGACAAATACGATCGAAACCAACAAAGGTGAAGACTTTACAGGCCATAAGAAGCCTCAAGACACTGAAGAAGAATGTGGATGTCAGCCATGATCAAAGGCTGCAGAAACATCATAAAAGTGAAGAGGGTGAGTTCAGATCTGTCCACAGCAGAACAGATTTCAGACAAAAGACAGAAAAGAGCAGAATACAAATTTTAGTTCCCTTAATCTGAAGGCAGTTCACCTGTACATTTTTTCATACACCTGCAAAGCCAATGCTCACCTTAATTGTTAACGATAACACCCAAATGATACACTTTAACAATGACACTAAATTGATAGAACTTTTAAGTGCAGACTGTGCAGGGTTGCCAGGTCGTCGCGAAAAGCGCGAATTGGGCGACTTTTGAAATCGCTTGCGACTGAAAATTTCGTCCTCGCGACCTCGCGCTTTTTGGGCGACTTTTTAATTGCCTCGCGGTCGCCACGGCGACGTTTTTGACAACGTTTTTTTAGTCATCAGCGATTTCGGCGAGCAAACAATGGGGAAAAACGGGAAAATTCGCGTAAAAATGGCATTTTTGCGAAGTTAAAATTTCTGACGACCTTTTTTTTTTAGTCGTCACAAATTTTTGCGACCAAAAATAGAAAAGCTCAACGGTCTCGCGATTTTCGCGACTTTTTTTCGAAATCTCGCGACAAAGTTTTGCCGAAATCTGGCAACCCTGAGACTGTGCATTACAGACGTAAATTTCTGCACATACCCTTGTCAAATGAAACTGAAGTGGGTCGTCTGTAGACACTGACACCAGGAGCCCACGCTGAAACAAATTCGGAAGCGGATTCTCGTTGTACTTTAAGAAAAGAGCGTTATTGCTTATCGGTGACATGGCTATTCCCATTCTCGCCAGGTAGTAGAGGTACTGTAGTACTGGTGACTGTAATATATAAAAAAACACAAAATAACATTGCATTGGAGATTTCTCTTTCTACCCTACTCTAGCGCTATAATTATCTTAATCTCCTTAGCCCAGTTAGCTACCTGGGTAAGAGAGCTGGCGGCCGTGCATCGATTATTAATTATTAATAATAATTATTATCATATTGCATTATTATTATTATTATTAATTGTTGTTATTATTATTATCACTGTTGTGGTCATTATTTTTTATTATTATTAATATCATAAAAACCCAGTGTTCGATTGTGCAGGGTTACGGCACAATCGCCGAATAACTGCAATTACCAGAATCATGATTTTCTAATAATTGTTAAAACATCAGCTGACCTCCTTTAGTTGGATTCCATGAGAGATCGACTCGCCAGTCAAGAAGCCCGTCGCAAGATGATGCAGTGGTCCTGACTCTCCGCAGTGTGGCCGAAACACGAAGGTGGATAGACCCTGCTTGCTGTTGAAAATATAAAATTTAATCAAAAAACTATATTAGAAGAAATCAAAGAGAAAGCTAAGAAAATAAACTGAAAAAATGTTTGATTAGTTGTATTGAATGAATCACATTGACCTGATATGACAGATAATAATAATTCTATTAGAATGAATGACTTTCTTGCCTTGACAAGATCAATTGATCAATGCTAAAGTATTCACTTTTTTATATAAAAGAAATGCGAGGTCTGAGATTATTGACCGCTTGACTTGACTCTCAGGATTAATTTTTAAAATTCATTACAATCAAGTATGCAGGTATTGAAGGATGCAGTTTACAATCATTAGGACTACTATCAAAAGAGGTCTTCAATCTACTGACCAACACACCCACCCATAGGTTGGGGTCCATGCATGCTTGCAGCCATGCCTATGCATTGCATAAGTGTGTATGCTAACTGATCGGACTCACATTATCAGAGGCGATGTGGCTCTACACAGATGTTCAATTACTATTAAAAGAATTATCATCACATTTTTATAATAGATAAATGAAAGCAGCACATCAAACCTTCTCAGCTGATTCAGCACAACAATATTTGCGAAGATGAAGTAGCAGTAGTATGCATAAGACGGATTCTCATCTCCGAACCAGTTCTCTGGTGATGGATCATCTTTGTTGATCATGAGATCCTCGGCGTTCGACTCGTCATCAACCAGATCAAACCCCGACACCTAAACACAACAGAACTTCGTTAAGAACCAAAGTTCTGCATTCTAGCTCAGTTGTTCATGATTCATTATGTTATGTTAGCAATTGGGACATCACACCTAGGGGAAAGCGATTGGGTCACAGCGCCTGGTATAAATGAAATTGTTTGTTGATGTCTGGGCACGCATATAATAGTACTTCTGAAATTCCTGTTTGTATATAATCAAGTGGTGAAACCGGTTTCGATTGCTGGAAGACTCATGGCACTAGAAAACAGATAAACTGTGTATTGGAATGATCTAAGAATAAATCATGGCAAGTACGGTAGTATCTAACTACAACAAAATTATTATACTAATGTTCATACACATTGGGAAACCGAAAGATCAGCACTTGCCTGAGACAGAAGCTCATGCAGCTCTGGATTAGCACTTGGGTCCGCAGAGATTTCGAAGAGAGGCGTAAAAATGTTCTCCAGTAGCTCTTGGAAATTTCTAACATACCCCTTCAGCTTGTGCTCATTGCTAAAAATAAGAATACTCTGCGTATTACAAACTAAACATTCTTTTTTAATAAGCAAATGGCTTCTCATATATACAGAGGTGAACATATAAAAAATATAAATTGTAAAGCATTAGTTATAAATTTTTATATGCAAATAGATCAGGTGCTGCGCTCGGCTGCTCAAAACAAAATGGGTGAATTCCCAAATCGTCTCAGTCTCTGCCTACATGTGTGATGCGTTGCAACAACGCGTCTCCAACAACATATAATTTCTTAACTATGATATCAATTGAGAAACAGCTAATGACAACTTTCTGCACAACGAAACCATGGAACAGCTTTGACTGAATTAGATTAGAATGTCCAGTAGACCTTAATTCAACTGAAAAACCATTAACTTCCGAATCCCACCACCATGAACTGCTATAAAATTGAAGGCAAAAATTAATAGGCAATTGTCTTGATGCATCAAAACACATAAAAAACCTGTCAAAACAAAAAAATAACAAGACAACGTACTAGAGTCTCGGAACCTGGATGATCCAAGAGACGTTCCCACTGTGAATATGATTCCTGCTGATCCACAGGGCCAGCTTGGTCCATTCGTCCTGTGTTCGTCCATAAATGGACAGACGAAGTTCAGCACTTTGGAAACGGTGCTCTTCAAGCTCCAGAAGAACCTCCTACATCCAGCAGACATTGCTGGTAATGTTACCACTATAAACTTATTCATTTAAAGGCATGGCTATAACATACATTTCTTTCAACTGTGCAGGTTAAAGGCATGGCTATAACATACATTTCTTTCAACTGTGCAGGTTAGAGGTCCTCAAAAGCACTTAATTAATACCAAGTAAGAAAGTTGGATTACACTGTAAATGGAAAAGCTTGCATGGACTTCACTGATATGCAGGTTAGCAGTAGTAAAATGCTTAAATTTACATTCTATTTAACTTGGTGATGCAGAATTTTAATAGCAGGCACAAAAAATGTCACTATTATGAGCTAAAACTGTCACTGGCCTGTGTGTGGATCATAAACACAAGTCATTTTTCATTCTGATGTCACAGCAAAACAGCGTAATGACATTTTCTGTCAGTAGAGGCCACCTATGGCAGCAAGGGCTGGTAATCCAATGCTTATCATCAGTCAACAATCTCTCAGCAATTATTATTATTATTATTACATGAAGATTTCTAAAGTCCAAGGTAATATCAATAATCACATGGCACAGAACTACGAAAGAAAATAACTACCAAAATACCATATGTACTAAAATTTTGTTAATTCTCAACTACTCAATCAATTTACATCTTTAATTACTAATTACATTTCCTGGTGCATGTCCTATAATGAATTCAAAAGTGGGTAATAAAGAATATACCTAATAATAAATGGAAGGTTGAGTCAACTTTATAGAGCTTGCAGATATCAAACCTGCGTTCTGCCACTAAACTGCACCTTTGCAGTTTAGTGGCAACAGATTTAAAAATAATACAACAGTAAGAACCTTCACGAGCTCTGCAAAAAACAGTCCTCTGATGCTGTTATCCGTTTTCAAGAAGATGTCGCGCAGATGATTCTTTCCCATTGGACTGAATCTGTCATTAAATTTCTTGAAATCTCCAAACGTCCCTTTATCCTATGAAATACAGAAAAACAGGATGTCGTTTGACCTTCACCTAAGAAGATTTGATTTCAAGGATGCAAAACGCAACATACAGCCGCTAAAATCTCTAAAAATTAAAATGATGTTTCCTAATTATGATTAATATTGTGGGATGCAGTGGTGTAGAGGTATGTTTGGTGCCTTGGAGCTGAAAACATGCGGGCTCGAATCCACCTCAAGCAGACATGTATGGACCTTGAGCAAGTCCTTCACTTGCAATCGCTCATGCACGTCGGCGTGAAAAGTCTCCGATTCAGTGTTCAGGCTGCAGTAGGGAGCACTTCCGAGTTCAGAGTAGAAATCTTGAAGGGATGCTCTAACAAGTGCTCATATATACAATAGGGCACAATACGCTTGACTGATGAAAATGTAAAATTGCTTTTTATCAACTGTATATCATCGACCATGTTAATCTTTTAATAAATTTATGGGTGAGTTTCGAGTCTATTTGAATGGTTTACACACCCTTATATGTATGAACTGTGTTAGCCCAAGATTGACATTGTTGAAGTATAATGCTGCCATGGGTGTATGAAATGGCATCTCAGAGATGCCTCTAGATATGGACTTCAACTGATGTGGATAGCCATACACACAAAGTATAAGATTTATGCCCTTCAAAAAAATTTCTCATAAAGTCATTTAAGAATAAGATAGTTAGGGCCCACAACTGCTCTGCTTAGTGGCCCAGATTTTCTGGTTACACTATATTCCATATGAAAAAGAAACATATGTAACAAGCAATGCGAGATTGAAAATACATTTATAAGAAAAAAGGCATGCAGTAGCAGTGCTAGTAACTCAATAGAATTCAAACGAAGTCTTTCGAGGTAATTATATTCATTCATCCATTCATTACAAGAATTTATATAGTGCCTCTTCAAGGGGCTAATCAAAGGTGCTCCTATCCCAAGTGTGTGTTATCAATATTATAAACCTGTATTCTAACTATTTTAAACCAGTCCTACATCATCACAATAGAACTAAATTATAAGTCAATTAGCTGTACTGACTGCATGTACGTCAAGTAAATCCGCATTCAGATCATCAGCCGTCACTTTCAGTTCTTCAAACACCTGCAACCAATGAGAGAAGTTGGTTATCTTTCCAAATTACTAGACGTTCATCTAAAGATAGAACAAACAGGATGATAAACTTTTATTCCAATTTCTTTCATTAAGTGTCTAACTTATACCTGACATACTAATGTGGGGATACAGTTTAGTGGCAGGATGCAGGGTTGATATCTGCTAGCTCTATAAAGTTGACTCAACCTTCCATTCCCTAGGGGTGATTGTTAAAAGAGCAGTAGGATAGATGGACACCTTGCAGGCTGCCATGCAGTTAAATTCCACTCCGCTAGGTTTACTACGATCTGCTCTACTGTATCATGTAGCGGTGTAGCCTTACTGCAAACTTGCCAAATTGAATATTAAAAAACAAATATGATGATGATCATAATTATTCTGATCATGATTATGATTATTATTACTTCATTTCACTGTACCTCAGAAAGTGTCATGTGAATGCCTTCTGGTGTCTTGTGAACAATGTCGTCTCCATTGGTCTCCAACTTTCTTTTCATGAATCTTAAGAGATGCATCTGAGTCATGCTGGATGATGCATGTATGTGGTTGTCCACCTACAAAGCATAAGAACAGCAATTTTGCAAGTGTAATCAGATATTTACACAGTACCAATTACGCGTTAGATCATGGGGTTAGCATTGAAATAGCCCTGCATCTCAGTACCATACATTGATATCTATCATAGCATGGGTCAGTGACCTCTTAGATAATCCAGTGTCGCAGCTACCATCCATTTGTTGCGACTAGTTCTTTTTCACAACAACCTTTAAGCGTCGTAGACTCATAGTACAAGTTCATGAATCATCTTTTGCAATTTTCAAAAATGATTTTCAGAACTAAATGATTAAAAACACTAAAACAGATTATCATTTTAAAATCAATAGTCGAATTTCCCTAAACTGTAGTCATTTATTCTGGTAATCTGGCCAAAAACATAAAAAAAACTCTGCAAACCTTTTAGACATTGCAATGCAGAAGGCAGTATAATGTTACATTGTATTGTTGTGTGTTCCATTGTGCATTTAAAAGTGAAGCAATAAAAAAATATATTCACTTGCTAGCTTACTAACTTACTTACTTACTTACTAGTTATGCCACAGCAGTGAACAATTAAATCCACCTATTTTGTTTTATTAAATTGACTCCCAAAAGTTTTCCTTTGGTAGAAGTCTTGCCTAACATGTATTGCAATCACAAGCTCTGTTTATTGTTCCAAAAATGGCTCAACTGATAATTTCATATGGAAAATTACGTGGAACTGATGCCCTACATCCCATTCAACTCACCTTCATCACGTTGTAGAAGTCTTTGTGCACTATGTTCCTCTGACTGGCTGATTCAAGATGGCCATTGAGTGATGTATGCTTCTCATATTTCGACTCCAAATTCCTTAAACGCATGGAAGAAATGGCGTTCCTACAAAATAGATCACAACAATCGGACTTTTCCGCAAAATTCAGTGCAGCATAAAATAAAGTCTGTACATAAAAAGTACGGTTTGCTAAACAGACGAGTCTCCATTACATTGGTGCTATATAAATGTGAAGAAACAATTATAATTGCATGAGATACCACACCTCTCTCAATCTCATCCTTAAGATCTTGCCGCTGCAACTCTTACAGCTGCCTGTACAAAGTGCAAAACAGTATTTAATGTCTGCAAAAGAAGAAGAGCAGCTTAACATACATAGTACATACATACAATGTCAGAGAAAAATAAGAACCTAAGGTTAATTACAAACTGAGAAAAACTAGTTAATCAAAACATACCAAACTGCTTTCAACTTACAGTGGACCATCCTCGATCAGACTTAGCAGAAATTTCAGGTCACGGTGAAATTTCGTGAGGTTAGGGTGAACAAAGTCGATGGGGATCCCTCCCAGAAAACCATCCGAGTCCCGGTAGACACGCATCACACCACCGATCATCTGGAAGTGATATCCGCGGTCTCCAGGAAGTGGAATCCTGTCATCAGGTTTGTGCACGGGTGGATCTCCTGTAAGGTTTGAAGAATCGTTATTAGTGTATATTTACAGTGAAGTACATTGTTTTATAAAATTCCCTACTGGCATTCTAAAGTGATAAATTTAATTTTTATATGCTGAAGATCCTTCTTTTAATACATTGACTTAATTATATAACTGTGTAGTCAGAATTCCTGCTTTAAAAACACCCACCAGTTCTTGCTAAGTCTGCTTGCATTTGCATAATTATCAGCATTGTTAATTTCACAGGTTTTAAAAACAAAAATATTTTACACCATTGTATTGTATTTTATAAAGACACTTATAAGGAGACTCAAGCAGAATGCACTGTTCAGAGGCAGTCCCAGTGCGCAAGGCCATAAGAGAAGAAATAAAGGATACGCCAAGTCCAAGCAAGTCCAAGCAAGCAAATGAGGGATAACCAGCTAAAATCTGACATCAAGTAGACTGCGATTGATCATTTGGAATCACTAACATCTTTCTCAGCATTTAACCCTGTAATGCATTTAAATATTTTAACCATGCAACTTAGCGCAACAGACTATTATCAAAGTCATACTTTTAAAACTAATTGATCAGGGAAATTAACATAAATGCTCTGAATAAAGCTACTATATGCATCATTAGTTCAAAACTTAGAATGCCAAGTTAAAAACTAAAGCAGTGGCATCTACTAATTGGTAAGAAGTTGAGATAATGATCCGCAAGGATTGCCAGAAGAGGATGGGGGATGTTGATTTCCGATTATATAACGGATTACAATATGAAATTATTATATTATTAGCACCTGAAGTTGACAGGATGGAGAGTTTGATGTTCCAAGTGGGGGTGAGGGATAGTTAGACAACACTCGATAGCAAGCTTCTTTCTACTTATTTGTTAAGAATCTGCAAGCATTTCAGTTTTATTCTCCATTGATACCTTCTTTTGTGAGTCGATCAAGCAAGTGTGATGCAGATTCTGGAAATCGTTGCATCGACACTGACATGTACTGCTGGCGAATGCTGAGAGCTTTTACCATACACTCAGAGAAGGATCGGACATCATCCTGGAGAGATCATTTCAAAGTCACTGGATAGTTGCATACTGTCATAAAAACCTATAAACCTCAATAGCAGGTAACAAACGTGAAAACAACCACTGTGACATGGATCATCATCATGGAATACAGGTCGCTGCTATTATCTCCTTTGGAAGATTGTTTTATAAAATTGTAATTGTAATCTCTAAACTAAAAAAGTGCAACTTGAAAGCAAAGCGCAAGGCAGTGCTCAGCTTATTTAGACGTGCTGAATCGAGTCAGAGGGTAATTAAAATATACATCATCACTTTGCAATGCAGTGTAACAATTTTCAAAGATAATTAAAACAGCTTCATAGACTAATTGAACTACTAAACAGCAAGAAACAAAAGTGAATGGCTAAATTCTCTGTGGTGCAGACAACCGTTGGACTAAGTACAAGACAAAACATTGGCTTTGAGTGCCTTGAGTGTAAATGTAAAATGTAAATGTAGTCGGATTTTTATATAGCGGCCGTCTATGGCCTCGACCCAGAGGCCATAGACGATCCTCGATCCTTCACCACCGCTTGCCCATTTGAATGGACGCCACGCCATTTAGGTCCCCGTGGATGGACCGTGCCAGCCCGAGATTGTGAATCTCTGAAATATAGCCACCTTCGGAAATCGAACCGCGACCCACACGCTCTCTTTCACAGAAGTGCGGAAGCGTGCGCTCTTACCGATGTAGCCAAGCGAGCCAACAGTCAAAGGCTCTTTATCATTGCCCTGCATCTGTTCAGCAATGAAACTTAAAAGCCTCAATAAAGCCTTGTCTGTTTCTCTGTAAATTCATTGTTCTTAGACAACAGCAGGTTCAAAAACCCATCAGCCTTTTTTCAAAACACAAAATATCCTGCGTGTTTCCCGTGAGCTTTAAAAACCTTTCACGCCCTTCTCAAAACACTGCATGTCTACAATGTCTGGACACAGCAGATGTTAATAAATACAGATCAAGGTTCTTACCGGTTCGCCTGTCTCTGGTTTCTGGTCTTCTGTCGCTGCAATCGGGTGGATGTAGTCGTCTGGAAAACAATGGCCCAAAAATTCAAGTGGAGTAATACTTGTAACTCAATCAGAAATCCATAATTCATAGTTATGCAGAAAGTCTTAGTAAGTCTGGTTAACATTGATCATCAGATTTAGCTGTTCATAATCTAAATTTAACAGATAAATCCAAATAACCAAACCTAACTAGATGTAAAGAAGCAGCGCTGTGCCTGTCCCTATCGAATAAACAAAAATACAGCAACACTATAGAATATTTACAGAAATTAATAAATAATTTAACCACTAAAAAAATCATTCAATTTTCATTCGAAACACGATAACTCATCTGTCCATAATGCAAACTGATATCAACCAATAAACCATCTGTGGCAATCAGAAGAGTGAACAATGTAAGTAAGTATAAGTAAGTAATGAGACACAAGACAAACGCTCATTCATTTAAAAGAATTATTTAGATCCAATGGCGAAAAGTCGTACTCTAGGCATATTAGCATCAGAACAAAACAAAAGAGTAAATACAGAAGCATATGTCCCTGTACTTACTCTTTGTTTTATTTTGATGCCTCTGTACTACTTTCATCAATGATTTTATGCTGACGTATAAGATTTATTACCTCGACCAAAACAAAGGTCCGACAAGTATGGAATGTCCTCCTCGGCCCTGACCTACAGGCAAACACATGACAGACATAACCAGTTAACCTTAATCAACTTTGCAGTATTAATATTAACATATCCACTCACAGATTTGCATCTAAAAAGTCTTAGCAAGAACTACCATTGTGGAACATTGAGACATGTTATAATAAACAAGTCATTTTGGCCCTGCATTCAGCTTGGGTAAACAGGCAATCATATTTAGTTTGATAATTATAAAAAAAAGCAGCATCGATTCTGTATCTATATGAATGACTTAAGCCATTGATAATCAGCCAGTGGAAGAAAATACTCAATCAAAAGAACTTCATCTTCAAAACTTTGTGAGCTCACTGAAACTACTGAACTAAGTAGACCAAGTAGTTTGTGAAAACTCAGAGTGGCAGAACTTCCAAGACCTGTTCAATTCAGTTATCACCTCATGAGAAATAACACTTTCAACAGAGTTTTGAATTAATAAAACTCGTAAGAAAGAAATGTAAGAAATGAATGACTCATGCCATTGGTAGTTTTTGGTTTGACATTACTGCTTGTGAGTCAATCGTAATCATAATCGCAAGATTCGTAAACTTGTAACTTCTACAGTGCCCACAAAAGCCAAGAACTGAACAAGAAGCTGGGAAAGGTGAAGTCAAGATTCTATTCAATAAACAGTAAACAATCACTACAAGTCAGAAATGGTATGTAAAAATATTCTTTACCTCCTCCTTTCCTTTCTTTCTCGCAGGCAACGACGGAGGAAGGGGCATTCCAGCAGGCCGCTAAAAATATAAAAAGTTAATTCATGTTCTACTCATGAATTTTCTGTCTAAGTATATTTACTTATTGACATTAATATTACGGAGATCTATGTAGTGTACCTTCAGGTGACTACTCAGGAGCACTCCCGACCCACCCACAGATGAAAAGGACAATTTCAAGGCTGTGATAAAAAACCATCTCAATCAATCATAAATGTGCACACAAGGTTCTATGAAAACATTCAAGGATGAATGCCTCTAGTAAAACATCAGAGGAATTTATGTACCTTCATGCAAAACCTTGATATTTTAAAATGTGGTTCATTAACCAATAACTTAACATAACAAAGGGAACTTAAAAGAAACAAAAGATGAAAATACAAGGACAAATTAACTGTGCCAAGCACACCAGAACGCATCCTCACATGCAGGTCATAGTATAGTTTATTCACATAAACTGCAGCAAAGTTTGAAAAGAACACAAAAATCATCTTAGAAAAATGAATAAAGAAGACGACTTTATTCTCAGGTTCATATCTGTAAATTTAACCTCCTATTCCTCTAAATTGTTATATCATGCAAACAACAACCCAACACAACTTTATCAGTCATAATTAATTAATTGCCTAAATCAATATTTCCAAATAATAGCTGTGGAGGCAGTAGCATTAGTAACTTGAATGTCTTACTTTCTTGGCTGACTTCGGTGGCTTGTCCGGCAAACTTTCCTATAGAATGCAACGGTACTTTATGTAGCTCAAACAGACATTGCAAAGCTATGGATCATCTAGTCTGAAAAGGGCTAAGTTGAGTGTGACTGAGAGCATCAACAATTTGCAAAAAGTGTATGAAAGATAATGGATCATGGACCAATTGGAAGTTGGATACCATATGTTTACAATGTTTTTGTAAGCGATTTTAATATTGGCTCTTAGGTCCTGCATCTGATACTAAGTCTAGTACAACACGTGATTGGCTTAGAGCTTCCTGCACACAATTTCAGAGTTATATTGAGTAGCCTGATGGCATTTGCACAATTACTTATGACCTATTTAAGAAAAATCCCTACCAAAAGCCACTGTTCAAGACAACTGTCATTTGATAACTTTGGTTTATGCAACATGAATAGCTACATAATAATTATTGTTGCATAAATCTGTTTCATCATGTTGACGGGTAAAATGCCCTTCGAACGTGTGTATACTTCAGTTACAAAGTTCACATAAAAGCAATGCGAAGGAATCGTAATAATTCAAGTGGTGCATAGACAAAACAATATTCCAAATTTACACTAGTGGGATATGAGACCTACACGTTCCCGGGAAGGAAATCCCGACCACATTATATACACATTATACATGACATACGACCGGCGTCCAGCTAGATCAACAGGCTGCGAGAGGGCCTAATAAAGTTGCTTGTCGTCATTTCCTGGATGAATGCCCGCCCAAGTCATCCTATTTAAAAATTGTGCAGAAGATTCGCGTTGTCAGCAAGGGTTGTGGAGGTCAATATTTAAGAATCGTCGATGCAATAAATCACGTTGGACTGGTTCAGTGATGGATGTTATGAAGCCACACAGTACACAATGTTAAGGATGGCTGAAGTAGTTTTGATAATATTTAATATTCTGGGCTCCTTCCAAAAATTTGACTGGCCCCATAAAAAATATATATATCATTTCAAAATTCCAATAACCAAACATCATTATGACAATAATCCTTACCATGGTATTTAGATAAATAATTCTAGGAATAGCAAACTAAACTACACATCAACATTCATTAGTCTAGTTGCCAACATTCCAGGAAGTTTATCGCTAAATAACTTTAAAAAGTAGCCAAATATGATTGAGTGTGCGCGTGCGTGTGTGCGTGTGTGTACGCTTAATAATACTAATTTATAATAATAGCTATTCCTCCTATGTTAACTGGTCTGGGCTGGAGTGGACTGTTAACTGAGAGGTTGGGAGTTCAAATCCCACCAAAGTCAAAGTCTGGCTCGAGATTTCTGTGCTCCTAACCAACTCATCATCACACTGTGAGTCTGTGATGATGAGATGGTGGGTACAGGACTGCCCCCTCATATACTCATAGTAAATGCTTATATATATATATAATAGCTATTCCTCCTATGTTATATACATACATATATATATATATATATATATATATATATATGCATATAATATGCATATGTATAGGGACTTCTCTTCTTCTAACTAAACAAAGCCATCTGTTTAGCAGTTTTACATTAATTTACATTTGTTGCAGAACTATTCACATTGCAATTGCTTGCTATGTGTGTTTTCCTGTAGCACGCACTAGCTTCGTGTGTGATGGGCCAAATGGATGATTTTGTTTTGTCTGTCATGGTTGCAATGGAGCTTGGTAATTAATACAGCATACACACAGCTTGGCCTTCCGCCTCTTGTGCCATTTCCACGGAACAATTGCAGCTTTGAGGTGTTAGTCAACACCCTGCATGCTTGACAAAATTAATGGAGTATCTGTTTTCAAGGAAAGATTACCACCCAAAAATTTTCTGGTTGTAACATTGTGCTTTTTCCAAATTGAAAATCAATGGAAGAAATGGAAGTACTGATGCTGAACTTTTGGCCTTGCGTAATGTTCTTTAACTAGGCCTTTTTAACAACTGATTCCCATACCGTTTACTACACGTTGGTTGGCAAAGGGTTAAACTGGAAGTTGTTGTAAATATTAATTATTTTGTTTCGTATTCGCACATGGGTACATAAAGAGATGTAGAAAATATTATAAAAAAGTATTGAAAATGTCATCTTTAGTAACGGTTAGTAATGTATTTGGAGATGTTTGAACAACTCGTGTGTAGTGTGGTCTCAAGTGCAGTGTGCTCGGTAGGGTAAACTTGAAGTTTATTGGAGCAACATGTCGCTCAGTTGGCCTTGACGATAAGCACAAATTATTAGGCCTACCTTTCTGATCGACATCAACGTTCAGATCTATGCATAATTTGCGTATGTCATGGGTAATGGACTCTTTTGGATAAAGGTTAAAGGGAGTCCAACGACAAGACAAGTTTTCCTTTAGAACTAATTGGCGACTTCTTAATGGAAAATTTGCTGCACTATATATATAATATGAACAAAACACTCTTAGAGTGTATTGGACAGATCTTAAACCAGATGATTGCATGTTTTTATTGCAGTCGATTTCTTCACGGACTGGCTGAAATCCCAACACGCATGGAAGAGGACGATGGAGTGAACATTGGAAAATCCAGGTAAATTTTCTGCATCCATCAGGTCATTTATCCTATCACATAATTGCTGTGTAGGATTTGTATACAGACGTCAGGGCTCAAGTCGCCAATAAAACTCTTTAGCGTTCCCACTGCTCATGCATTCAGCATTCCCACTGCTCAGCCAAACCGCTTTAATCATTGGGGCTCGGTGGTGTAGTGGTGGTGTTGTCGCCTTGAAGCCAGAAGATTCGAGGTTCGAATCCACCTCAAGTCACCGCGTAGGGACCTTGGGCAAGTCCTTCACTCACAATTGCTCAGCGCTTCGGCGTGAAACTCCGATGCAGTGTACGCTCTGTAGTCGGGAGCGCCTCTGAGTAGAAGGCTTGAAGGGGCGCTATAACAAGTGTGCATACAAACAAACTGAGTGAAGGGATTGCTCAAGGTCTCTTTGTGGCCACTTGATAGTGGATTCGAACCCCGGAACCCTCTGACTTCAAGGTACCGAACGCCACCATTACACCACCGCACTTCACAACTTTTTCACAATTTATGCTAATGTTTGCACTGCTATTATCATCAGTTGTTTTTATTTTTATTATTATTATTATGGCCAGTAATATATTGACCCTTTCATGTCTCATTTCCATATGGCAACACACGCAGTAAAAGTTTTTTTTTTCTTCTGCTAATAAACTGTAGAAGAATTTGAAGCAGCATCTGTTACATTGATGTTGGCTAAATGAAATCATTACCTTTGTATGTGCATTTATTTATCATATTGTAACCTGGAATTGAGTTTGATAGTCTGCTTTCGAAAAACAGTTAGTTTTGTTCGTTTAATTTATTTTTACTGATGATTGCTAGGAAAGAATTAAAACAATTTAAAGAACAGACTTTGATCAGTATTCCGCTATGGTACTGCAAGTTACTGCTTTTGTTTATATATGCCATATCAGTTAGTTTTGTGACAGTTGCTATTTGGCAACAATGTAAGTCATGAAAGTCTACAAAAATGTGTTCTAATTTGGCACATTTTATAAGTAGCTCAGCCTGCTCAGGCTTGTGTGCTTGAACATAAAATAAATGTATGATTCAGGGATGTGTGAAGTTCTCATATAGAGTAAGGTCTTAGAATGTGGCTTACCCATGTTTAGTAATTGGATTTTTGAACATGATGCAGAATGATGGATGCTGACTTAGATAGGAGAGTTTCACGCTGGGGCTGACACTTGCATCAGTTGTTGCTGATGTTTTCCTGGATGGTAAAACGTTCTGTGGAAAGTTATTGCATTGAAGCGCAATGAATTAGTGCATTTTGAGGAATTGCTATTGTTACTGAGAGCTATTTAGAAGGCTGTATAAGAATTCCAATTTCATTAATCACTTTAGAAGTTTAGAGTAGTCTGGTCTGTTATAAAGTCAAATTTTTTTTGATAAAGCAAGCACCTGTGAAAATTTGCATTTCTGTTTATTGTAGGCAACACATACATGGCAACTGACTGGTCTTCGGAAGCTATGGAACACTTTTACGACAAGAAGGAAGCAGAGGTACTTTACTGATATTTCAGTCTGATTTTGTGTTGGTGTAATTGTGCAAGGCATTTATTTGGCAGTAACAGATCAGATCTGACAGCATTTTTTTTTGTGACTGTATTTCATCAATCCGACTCCAGTTAAATCACTCTAAAACTAGGATAGCCTGAGTTGGCACCAGGCAGCAGCTGGTAAAAATGTATCTATGTGCTCTCTCTACTCAATATCACCTCTTCACTTTCTTCAGCGCTGTTTGGGATCTTTGGTTCTTCACCTTCACTCAACAGATTAGCACTGTCTATCTTTATCAAAATGCAAGCAATATCCCACTATATCACCCCAGCATTGCCACTGCCTTGGTTCATGCCTTTATTGGTCCTTTTCCGCACACTTCTGTTTGGCAACATCAGTCATGATCTTGCCTTGGAATGGACTTCCTCTAGAGTGCCATCTCTTCAGTGGTGGTGCCAGACACTTCTTGTAGCCAGGGCATAGCCAGGGTAGCCATACCAGTAACCAGGACAGAGGGCGAGCCGCATGCTCGGTACAACGGGCTTACATAAGTCGTCCTGGTCATTGCCCTGCCTGAATTTAATTTTTGCTCTGCCAGAATTTTTTTGGCCCTGGGCAGAATTTTTCCTGCCAGAACTTTTGCTCTGCCAGAATTTCAACCCCAAATTTTGTTGCCAGAGCTTTTGCCAAGCGAGAATATTGCCCTGCCAGAATTTTTCCCTGACAGAACGTCTGCTCTGCCAGAACTTTTGCCCCAGAATTTGTCGTGCTAGAACTTTTGCCCTGCCAGAATTTTTGCCCTGTCAAAATGTTTCTTTGCCAGAACGTTTGCCCTGCTTCGTGCTGTTCCCATCTGTCCACTCTTTGAGTGCAGATGGACAGGAGCAGTAAGTAAAATATGCCAAAATTCTACCAAGGCAACGGGGCAAAGACTTTTTACCAGGGCATTTGCCCTGCCATGCCCTGGGCCTCTGGAACAGCGCCGCCCCTCCATCTCTTACCAATAAACTCCTTACCTGCATTGTATACCCTCTCTGAAATCTGTTCTTTTCAGCTGTGGTTGGTCCAGGAGTGCCTCTGAGTATTTATCTTCAAGGTGTAATATATCAAGTCTTTTGATTGATTGATTGATTGATTTGATTGATTGATTGATTCAATGATTGATTGATTGATTGATTGATTGATTGATTGATTGATTGATTGATTGATTGATTGATTGATTGATTGATCGATCGATCGATCGATCGATCGATCGATCGATCGATCGATTGATTGATTGATTGATTCAAAGATTGATTGATTCAATGATTGATTGATGGATTGATTGATTGATTCAATGATTGATTGATTCATTCATTCATTCATTCATTCATTCATTCATTCATTCATTCATTCATTGCATTGTTTCTCATTTCATTGATCCAAACAAGAATGAGGAAGAAAATGTATGGCACAGTGGTCTTCAGATAGTTCTTTCTTTGTTTCAACGACAATAGATGTGGTTGTGTGTCAGGAATTTGCTCCAGATGAGAGAGCACGACTCAAGTACCAACAGAAGAGAATGTTACTCAGCTGTCTGACTGCATCGAACTGTTCACAGCTGTTGAGAAATTTGATCAGTGTTCAGTATGGTATGTTGCTTCCATTGTGTATATGATAATAATTCTGTGTGGAAGACTAGTACCTGCTGTAATAAAAGCACAAAACAGATTTTTATTGCTGTTAATATTATTGAGCACTATTTAAACTGATTTTGCTTTCTGTATGGTTCTCTGATTTATGACTCAACTGTAGACCAATAACCATGGCTTCACAGACCGCAGACAACTGCACTGTTAAACATTTTCTCCTGCTTCTTTAGCCATATTCTGAGTTCATGATTCCTGTCATTTTTTGGGTTGGCTGTTCAGTCCTCTGAATGTCTGCTGACAAGACTAGCCTAGGTAACTTTTACTGAGTGAAATATACCTGACCATGAGATTTAGGTCCTTCCTGAATTACTGAGAGAGATTATAAATTCTTTTAGAATTACTCGGATATAAATTTAGAAACCATGCAGTTTCCATTTCTGAACCATCTCTGGATATTGTACATTTTAAGCTCATGCTTTTGTCATTATGCCACCTAATGGTAATTAGCTATTTTCATGACTTTTCGATTTTTTTACTTAATGGTGCTTTCATTTATTTGATGTAGAATCTGTCTTGCTTTCTCATTGATGCGAATCAGGAACCTTCCATATTATTAAAAACATTTTTTCCTGAAAACTTACCTATACAATAGTTAGTTTAATTATATAACGAATTTGATTTTAGCATTATAGTAGAGAATCACTGATTACAAACCTTTTTTCACTTGTAGTACAAGTACAGATGAAGTACTCGTTATAAGGCTACTTGACAAGATGCTTCCTAGTCGCACCGCACCGTTAAGAATCCTGTTCGACCGCTGGCTGTCTGGTATGACGGAGAATGTCATCAATCACGTCGCCGCGCCCGTTGTGCTGAGAGACAGTATCACCGTTCCAAAGATCCAAGCGACCATCTTGCCTGGATCAGAAAGCTGCGTGCCCCTCATCATCTCTACCACGACAAAGAGACCGCCTACTGGGAACAGTCGTCTCTCGAAATGCGAAGAATCCAAAGCGCCTTTGGACCTCCATCTTAGGACTTCTCGGTCGACGATCGAGGCCAGCGGAGACGCCTGCTTTTTCCGCCATTGACTTCCTTGACGTGCTCAACGCCAAGACTGATCATCTTCGTGCGTCTACTGCCAACGCTGCTCCTACGTTCTCATCAACGACGTCAGTCTTCGACGGCTTCCGACCCATCGTTGATTCGGATCTTCGCTCAGTTTTTGCATCTGTTAATTTGAAATCCTGTGATTTAGACCCTCTACCTCCTTTTATTATTAGTGACATTCTTGATGACATTGCTGCTTTCTTTGTGTATCTTTTTAACAGGTCACTTGGTGAGGGCTGCATTCCTGCCTCGCAAAAACGGGCCTTAGTCTTTCCTGCACTAAAGAAGCCCAATATTGACCCTAGTCTCAGTCAAAACTATCGACCTATTTCAAAACTATCTTTTCTGTCTAAGACTCTTGAAAGACTTGTGTCAATGCAACTTCTCCCCTATCTTGAGCAATCGGGACTCCTTCCTTCCCACCAGTCTGGCTATAGGGCTAACCACTCCACGGAAACAGCCCTCCTCTCCATGCTTTCTGATATATACTCTGCTGTTGACAAGTCTCATGTCACTCTTTTGGCTCTCTTTGATGTCTCTGCAGCCTTTGACATGGTCGATCATGAGATTCTGCTACAATGACTTGAAACCTCCTGTGGACTTAAGGGTTCTCCTCTTTTTTGGTTTCGGTCCTACCTGTCTGATCGTACCCAAATGATCATCTCTGGCGACTCTAGGACTCAGTGGGTTCCTGTTGTCTTGGGTGTTCCTCAGGGTTCTGTCCTAGGCCCACTCCTATTTATCCTTTACACGGCTGGTATTACCTCTCTTTTCCCTAGCCACTCTGCAACTGGCCATCTTTTCGCTGATGATGTCTAAGCTTATGTCCATGGACCCCTTCTGCTCAACTCCTTGCAAGCCGGATTGACGCTCTATCTCAAGATCTTCATTTGTGGATGTCGTCTAATCGTCTTTCTTTGAACTCTTCCAAAACCCAGTTGATTTGGTTTGGCACTCCTAAACAGCTTCAAAAACTTGACTGCACACTGCTCTCTCAAACTTTTCCTCACTTCAACTTCTCCTCCAGTGTTCGAGACCTAGGTGTCACCCTTGATAGTTCTCTTACCTTCACTGAGCACTTAGCCAATCTTACTCGCTCTGCTTACTTCCAGCTAAGACGTCTCAGGGCTATTCGCAAATCTGTCTCATCTTCGATCTTTACCTCAATATTATTGTTCACGCTTTTGTATGTTCTCGGATTGACTATTGTAATTCTGTCCTTATTGGCCTGCCTAAGGTTCGCCTAAGCTCCTCTGCAATCTGTACTCAATGCTGCTGCCAGCAGGCTCATTGCCCGTCTTCCTCGACTCTCCCACATTCTACATTCATGACTGAACAACTTCACTGGCTTCCTCTCTCGGTCCGCATACAATTTAAAGTCCTGATTCTGGTCCTTAAGTCTCAAATTGTTCTTGCTCCGAAGTATCGGTGTGATCAGATACTTTGCCCCCTTTCTGCCACCTCGCTGCATCTTAGGTCCTCTGATCGCCTTGACCTCTTTGTCCCTCGAGTCAGGACCGCCATGACTCAATCCAGGTCATTTGCATGCATTGGTCCCTCCCTATGGAATCAGCTTCCGCCATCAATTCGCTCTACCATCCTTTCTGGTAGTGTATCCTCGTCTTTCTCTCGTCTAAAAACTTGCCTTTTTTCTTGGGGTTGAACGCACTGGGAGCGCTTCTGAAAGGCTCTTGCTGCGAGAAGCGCTTTATAAATTGTCAGATAAGATAAGATAAGATAAGGCTCTTTCTTTTCTTGCAGACCTTCCTTGGCTTAACAAAGACATCACATTGATAATACTGCATTAATCCATTAGTAAAAATATGTAATCCTGAATTTCTAAAATTGCTGACTCTGGAACACATCAGTAAATACAGGTCTTACTCATCATGACTCATGTATAGGCAGATGGTACTAAGGCAGATAGCTGAGTTACCACTGCCTTTTCTATACCAAGCTTAGACACAGATAAAAAGTTGTGAATTTTGGTGACTAGTATTGACACCGTTGAAGTGAGAAGCATTTGCCTGGATAGTGGATGATGAAAAGCATGGACTTAAACATTTTGCGATATTTTACGATTCTCTAAGAGTGCTTAATTCCCTAAAATTAAATTCTTTTTAACATCCAGACCTACTCTGTTGCAAGATACAATAACAATTTTTTATCAAGTAAAGATGAGTGAGGTACATTTGATATGGATCCCATGTCATGTAGGTATACTTGGTAATGAAATGGCTGATTCTTTAGCAAAAGCAATCTTTGGAATTACCCACAATTAATTCCCCAGATTATTTTGAAATGTAAGGAAGTATTTTCGACAATGAAATCTCATATCATGTCTAAATGACAGAAGGAGTATGAACTGACATCAGGGGTCTTCAACAACGTTCCCTGAAGGGCATATGCTCTTACACTAAAGATTCTTCAGTATAAGAGCATATGCCCTGTAGCAAATCCAAGCAACGAATTTTTTTATCTGCATAGGAAAATATAAGTGCAAATCTCCAGACTAAGATTGGGAAAATTTAATCTTAATGAAAGACTTCTGGTGATGAAGAAGCATGATGAATTGATAATGGATTGTGCACCTCTTGTAAAGTTAAAGAAACTATAGATCATCTCTTGCTACACTGTAATCTAGAAAATACCTCCAATGATAATTTATATTAAGGGAAAGTGTAAGCACAGTTCGATGCGTATGCGTACCTTATATAAGGTACGCGTATCATACGTGCGTACCTTTAAAAGAATAAAATACGCGTACCATACGCGTATTTTATTTCTGAGTATTATTATATGTCAGCGCTTATCTTTAACAATGCAGAGTCACTATTCTATTGTTATTATTGTGCACTGTTCACTTTTGCATAATTGCATACAAAGACACAGAATATCACCAATAAGTTGAGTACTTGACAGTGACCAAACTAGTGTTAATTTAAGTAGTTTTTTTTACATTTTAATAAAAACTTCATGATAGCACCATATGACATGTAATGTTTCATGCACAGATGCACAATGACTTATAGCATGTGCCACGGTTAAGTGTTGTACCGTACCTTTTACACCTTTTACGTACCCTTCAATAAGGTACGTTAAAATACGTACGTACCTTTCAAACAATAGAATACGTACCATACGTACCCTCGAACTATGAGTGTAAGTCATTCCAGCTAGACTTTTACTTAAAGCCTTACTTGTCGTTGGCTTACAAAGTGAATTGTTTAGGCTTGTTGGCCTTATTGGTAATGGAAAGGTTTTTGTATCGTTGTAAACTTGTCAATTAAGGTTGATGATTGTTTTTCACCTTGAGAAGACATATATAGTTGTTGGGCCGATAATACAGACTATAAAATTTATTCTGTTGTTTTTCTTTGAAAAATAAAGTTTAGAATTTAATGCTGGTCAATAATTGTCAGTAGTTAAGTCTGTTAGTTAAGCTTTAGTTAAGAGTCAATCTGTATGCATTTGCTGCATTTATTTAAGGGAATTGCACGGTCAATGAGCCTGGTTTAACTTCTGATCTGCCAGTATGTGTTTAATGGTAATAATTGGGGTCCCTCCTTAGTGGGATTATTATCCCTTTTGAGGTCCCTTGTCACCTATGTGCTAATTTGTTTTCTTGTGATACTGCTTTTGCTGTGCCTATTCTTTTGTTTTGACAAAAGGTTTCAATAAAAGATTGATTGATTGATTGATTGATTGATTGAACGTTTGCATCTATTATAATAATATAGTGCTTGCTTGCATTGATATTTATGGCCACTGATTTACTTGGTATGTTATTAAGACAGCATTTAACTGAATTAAGAGTTTCATTTCATAATTACATGTATAATTACCAACCAATATACTGTATTAAAAAGTTGCAAGTAATTAATTTAGAGTCTGATGTTAAATTACAGTACTTGTGCTGCGTTCATGTGTATAATGTATGATAGAGAACCGTCATTTTTAATGTGTTTGCCTATCCTTGTATTTCTATAGTAAGGTTCATTACATTCAATGGTAGGCATTTGAGAATTCAAGTAAAATAAAAATGATTTCATGTTGCAAACTTGAAACCAAAGTGTTTTTTCATTGAGGAACTATGTCAAAAGTCTCATGTGCACTATAATTATATATTGGGAATATTTTTACAAAATTTTAGATATAAAGACTGTTTTGTGTTTGTATGATAATTGCTGCAAAATTTGTCTCAAAGACCATTTTATCATAGACATTATTAACTGATTTCTAATGAGCACTGTTAAACGATGAATAGGCTATAAACGACATTGGAAAGTAGCATACTGTTTTGATGCCTTTAACTGGTGTATTGTATATCGAACTATAGATGAATGTGTGCTTTAACTTTAGGCTACTGTACATAATTTTCTACAGTCGTGATGGTCTGTTATATTATTTGATGATTTTTGTTGAATTAATAATGTACAAAACTGTGACGGCTATGGCGTTCTTTAGTTTAGTTGTCAGAATTCCAATTAATCGATGGCTACATTGGCTAGATCACTTTAAAAAGTAGCTACATGTAAGTGTACGTGTGTATGTAAGTGCGTGCGCGTAAGCCTATTATAATTATGAAGGCCTGCTGATGTATAGGCTACAGAGAATTTATCCAATTTAAACTTAGCAGCTTGGCCTACTTAAGAGACTCGAATGTCCATTTCAAATATTCCCAGAAAAGAATTCCATAAAATTCTAGGTTCTATTTAGAAGACATGTCTACAGTTCAAAATCGTTGGTACCTGCATGCATTCCTGCCGCCTTGGTATTCATATATAGGCCTATACTACAGTTCGCTTATTTCATGGAACAGAGCACCAGCTGAAGAGCATAATAAAATTTATGTTCCTAAATTTCGTAACCCGGGAAAAACGGGTAAGTTGGCGGATGCAGCCAACCCTAGTGGCTTGAAGCGTGTACAGCCTGCGAAACCTACAGTAGACCTGTAGGCTTGTGTGGGGCGTGGTGGTGTAGTGGGTATGTTCGTCACCTTGCAGCTGAAGGGTTGCAGGTTCGAATCCACCTCAATTCGCCGCGTAGGGGCCTTTGGCAAGTCCTTCACTCGCAATTGCTCAGCGCTTCGGCGTGAAACTCCGATGCAGTGTCCGCTCTGTAGTCGGGAGCGCCTCTGAATAGAGAGCTTGAAGGGGCGCTATAACAAGTGCACATAGCCTACAAACAAAAGACAAACAGGTCTATTGTACATTAGTTTCAGTTTAACGACACTGACGACGAATATCAGCGTCGCCCTCCTCCTTTATCTAGGATTTGGACTGGCACTGTCAGTACTAACAGTGGCGGGTTAGGCCTGCTGCGCGACTGTACCAATAGGGACTCTCCGTTATAGGCCTAGTCTATTACGTACGCAGTGAGGGGTGTGGTGATCGGATTCATGGACGGAGACTAATTAGGGGGACAGGGACGGTCCCCTCAATATATGTGGTGGGGGACCGTTCATGCATTTGTTTCCTCCCCCTCCATGCACACTTCGTGAATATAGGCCTACTGGTGACGTTATAACCTTATAAGAAGAGATCTTCGAACAAACGACGAAATGACTTTAAAGAGGTCATCAACTTTTTTGACAGGAAAAAGGGGGTTCAGGAGATTTCGGCCAAGCGAGTAAACAAAAAGTCAGAAATTTTGGTCGGCGAAAAGATGGAAAATTTCGTCGACGACTCAGCCGTTCATCCGCCCAAAATCTCGCGTGCTTCCTTTGGCCACTCGGTCGTTCCCCGCAATTGTAGACCAAGTCTCCGCCCATCATCGGATTTAGGCGATTTGTGTAGGCCTGCGGCTGCGTATGGTGAGAGTGGTCTCGACAAAAATGTGTAGGGACAGTAGGTCTACGTACGAAAATAAACCACATTAGCCTATAAATCTATAACTCTTATCATAGCCTATAGACCTAGACGTCCGGCGTCTATTGCATGAGATTATTGTTTTCTGTTCAGAATCTTCAGATTGTTATCATTGTTCAGAGTTCAAACCTAAACAGTAGGCCTAAACCGTAAGAGCTAAAAAAAATTAGCTAGCAAATAGGCCCATGATGTTAAAATAAATGTCTTGGCTTATAGATGACTAAATAGCCAACTTTTGTGAAAGTGTACGTTAGCCTATAGAAACTTCCCATACCTATGCATGCATCCATATAGGGATCGAGTGACAAAATGTAGCCCTACGCGGTGCAACAGGGAGGGAAGGGTATGAAAAAGTGCGTTGTATGTATATGGGTTCAGATCGAATGCATCAATTAAGGAAGAGTGAAATAGGTAATTAATCAATTGCCGCAATTGCGTATTTTATTAACGCATGGTGTGAAGTTAGAAATAGGCTGCATGCCTGCATTCGTTCCTTAGTTCAGTTTAGACCTACTGATACCAGTAGGCCTACAATGCAGATACGTTATAGCGGTAGGCCTATAGGCCTACGTGTAGGCCTATATAGGCCTAAGTAATACAGAATCAGAACATTGGCTACCAGCGTGAACGTACGTATTTATGACTAAATTAGTTTAAAAAAATCACCAATCTTAAGCTGCTCCAAACAAGAAGAATATGACAGTAGTACTAGTAGACCAAACAACTGAATTTTGCTCTCGTTTCTATGAAACGTAATTTTTGTATGTAGTTTCGCTTAATAAAGAGAATTTGCTTAATTAACGTAGGCATATATATATATAGGTCTATTTCTCAATAATCATACGGTGATGAGATGGTTTTCCTGCAGTGCGACAAATTAGACTTAGTGGCCTTCCATAAATAACGTCACGCAGTTTTGGACGATTGTTGACCCCTCGTCACGCGCCGACACAAAATTCGTATGATGTCTAGTATATCGTCACAAGTGTCTGATCCTCCTCTCCCAGGTGCGTAACGTCATTTATAGACAGTCCCTTACACAGAGGTAAAATTTTCGAGCGCTATCAAACTGCTTAAAGAACATTATGTCGTAGGCCTATGTCGATCAGTAGGCTATCTTAATAGGTCTAATAAATATTTGCACTTAATTTGTTAGGTTGTAATTTTTTCGCATCGAACTAACGGACAATAAATTATATTATGGGCATTGTAAAACACTCTGGAAATGAAGGCGCAGACTCATAAGTTAGCCCCTCCAAGAACGGAAACCAAACTTCGCCCATGATGAGCTGGCTAAGCCTAAGTAGAATACAGTGCAGGATCAGGAGAATTCGGACCAGGAACGAGAAGACACGGGGTGACCGGAGGAAACAGTTGTAGACAAGATCAGGAAAAGAAGACTCACGTGGTTCAGCTATGTGGAAAGAATGGACGACAAAAGACTACCAACTGCGAGGAGAAAATGTAGACTGCTAATATTTTTTAAGCATATTATGTTTAACAAAAGTGATAGCAGCCTACATTTTTTAAACATACTATGATGTTTAACAAATATAATAGCAGCCTACAGCAACTTTTTGTTAGATGACCTTTGCAGGCGTATAGCTATTTAACTTTTGTAAGGGGGAGGTAGAGAAGCTTATTTGTACGTACACTGTACAGTGTTGGCTAGTTACTGTGGCGGAAAGACTAGCGCTGAAACACCCCGACTGCGGAAACAGTTGCCCTCTCGGTCCGTAGGATGGCCGATTACCGATCGGGCGGGTGCCAGTCCAAATATGCCCGCGTGTCGTCTCAGGAGGGAGACGCGAGTCCGCCTTCGTTGTATTTCGAAGGAAGTGCAGCCCCCTCCGACCGATACGCCTCACCCAAGAAACACACGACGATGAAGAGAAGAACACAGTTTATTCACGAAACGGCACACGACTGTCATCTACTGCACACGACAGAGCTACACACCGACTGCTGACGTAACGCTGACTACTGCCGACTGTCTGCGGCACGATGACGGACTGACTATGACTCTGACTACTCGAAGACTATTTGATGACTGCCCATCAGAGCAACAGGCTCCCTTATATATACTACAGGTCGTACACGCCGGCGACCGACTTCAAAGAGATGGCGGTGGAACATAAACGATTCCTACCGCGGGGGAGAGAGGCACATAAAGCGATGCCGCCAATACCCTCAATGCAGTCGGCGGTGGAACATAAACGATTCGCGCTGCGGGGGGAAGGGGCACATAAAGCATACCGCGGTCGCGGCCGATAATACTAGGCCAAGCGGCGACCGACTTCAAAGAGACGCCGCCAATACACTCAATACAGTCGGCGGTGGAACATAAACGATTCGCGCTGCGGGGGGAAGGGGCACATAAAGCATACCGCGGTCGCGGCCGATAATACTAGGCCAAGCGGCGACCGACTTCAAAGAGACGCCGCCAATACACTCAATACAGTCGGCGGTGGAACATAAACGATTCGCGCTGCGGGGGGAAGGGGCACATAAAGCATACCGCGGTCGCGGCCGATAATACTAGGCCAAGCGGCGACCGACTTCAAAGAGACGCCGCCAATACACTCAATACAGTCGGCGGTAGAACATAAACGATTCGCGCTGCGGGGGGAAGGGGCACATAAAGCATACCGCGGTCGCGGCCGATAATACTAGGCCAAGCGGCGACCGACTTCAAAGAGACGCCGCCAATACACTCAATACAGTCGGCGGTGGAACATAAACGATCGGCAAACCCAGGTTCGCAACATCCCCCACCCACTACGATTAATAAAATGTCCTCATTTTAGTCACCACGATGAAAGCATTGGCCAACGGGCCCACCAAGAGTCTATAGCTAAGAAAGTCTCTAACAGCAATACCCTAACTCTGGCACGGTCATCATACAATTAATCTAAATATGCCCTGAGGCTACAGAAACCCGTCCTTCAAGGGACAACTGAAAAGCAATTCCTCCACGGGGACTTTTACTCGTACGACTTTTAGTCAATAGCTAATAATATTAATTAGCCAGTAGGCAACACGATCTTAACTATGCCCGTAGGCAACAGAACAAGCGTGAACTCAAACGGGCGGAGGCGACGTTCCGCCCGTAACACATTAACATGTGCCCAATGGGCAACCAAGCTACAGAAATTCGTTCCACAAGGAACAACACATAACAAGGATATTTACGTCCAACGGACCCAAACCAAGTTCCTGCACACTGTCAAAAATCGGGACTCAACCTCAACGGCACAATCAGCAAATCAATCTAATTCTGGTACTCACGCGTCGCTATCAGAAGAAGGAACGGTCTCGGGACTGCGCTGCCCCGGGGGCAGGGAACTGTCGTCCGAATCCGAAGGAACGTAGTCGGGGTCGTTCGGATCGTCGTTGTCCGACTCCGAGGATACATAAATCGATTCCTCCTCCACATCTTCCGCCGGAGGGCCCATAGGATCGTAGACAAGATCGTCTACGAACCAGCGCATATCCACCTCCGGTTCCGGTGACGGGGGTGGAGTCTGCGGACGGATCATCGCCACACCGCACGGTCGGGCGGGTCGGGAACCCCCGGCATTGAAGGCGGCTTCGGCAACGTCGGCGGGGAAGGAGGGATAGGTCCGTCGGACTCTTTCAATGAACTGAGCGGGACTACCAAACAGCCCCGGACTCTCCGCCATCCGAAAAACCGCCCGAATCTCTTCTTGTGTAGGCGCGGGCACAGAGGATTCTCCAAGGGACATTGCGACATCCTTGACGACCGAGGACGTAGAAGGTCGAATTGCGCATGCCATGGCCAATCGTACTTCCTCATGGACCGATGCGGGCACCGGAAACTCCGACGGGGGGGCCGCGTCGTCCATTGCCGGCGATCGAATCGCGTCGATCAACGCCAGTAAAACCTCAGCCTCCGGTCCGGGTTCGTCCGGTGCAGATCCTCCATCCGCCTCGTCTTCGTTTGCCGATTCCATCGGGGCGTCGACATCTGGCGGCATCAGTTCATTCAACAACTCGTCCAGCGCCGGCCCCTCCATCAACTCATCACCCGGACCAACGGTTGTCTCTGCTTCCCTCGCCAGATCGACAGCCTGACCCATTCCCTCCATCGACGTACAAGCGGCGGAAGCGTCTTTCTCCATCCGTAAGCGGGGGGGACCGACCTCCGTAACTCGTCGCACGTAGGCCGTCGTCATCCGATCCCGGCCGTGAATCTCCCTCTCGTGGCGCCGCAGACATCGCTTCCCCGAAAATACGGCCGGGCATTCTTCACAAGAGAAACCGTCCATCTCACCCGTGGTCGACGCGTGAAAGAGGCGGTCGCACTGCCTTGGATTTGTTTTATACTCTTCGGACGGATGACGTCGTCGGTTTTGCGTTAACCGACGCCCAGAATACTGCGTTCTTTTCGTCGCGCCAGCTGCGGCAGCAGTTGACGTCACGTACGTCGCGCACGGCGGGTCAGGTGTACGAGCGACATCGTCGCGCCTCTCCTCCGGTGGGCAGCAGTAGCACAGTGCGAAGCCCCGCCCCAAACCCTCTGACGGCTGCTTTAGGCACTTTCCCACGGGCAATGGACCACCCGCGAATATTCTTACCCGCTCCCACGGATATACGTTGGGCGTTAGCAACAAGGGACAGGGCGTGGAGGGTCGACCACAGATAGTAACCCACTTACGAAATCTCGTCACCCTCCCCAGCCAATTGTTAGTCCGATCCGTCCGTCGTGGCACGTGTCGTTCAATATGGCGCGCGCTCTCACGGTCACCTCGTCCTCGCTTAAACCGTAACCTCTGCTGCCGATAGAATTTACGAGCGTTATTGTCCCTTCGCACCCGAACTCCGCCAAAGGCATGCTTACTAATTTCAGATTCAATCCGCCCGTCCTTTAACGTCTGATCAAGTTCACTGTCGATAGCTGTCCTATGCGGCAAGGGATGGCGTCTTAAGGGCTGCCTAACGAGGCGCGTCTCACTAACAGGTGCGGTCCCTTGTCCCCTACCTGTACCCAATTCCACCTCCACTGGATGCAATCCTCCTAGGAATCGATCCTTCGTTAGCGTAACGGTCTCGTCGCTCAGGTTAACTACTCTAACACTAGCATCTGCGCGGTCTCCAATGACGACGCGAGCGAGATGCACCCCTGGCTGTATCTCTTGGGCTTCTGTCATCCATGCAGGCGCTATAGTAGTCAGATCCCCGTACAACGTCTTCACAGAGACTTCGCTCTGGCATTTAGGAGGCACTACAACCTCTTCAGCAATTATCACTCTACGGCACCACATAGATCCGTTCCCTTTTACGAGGGGTACCCGTCTACGTCCTAAAAACAATGCCCCGTTACCAAAACCAATTCTACACCGGTGTTCCCTCAGCCAATCCATACCTAGCATGGGCTCGGTAATCTGGTCAGATACCAAAAATACGGTGGAAATCTCAAATCCGTCCCTTATCTTAATGGGCAAACGGACCTCCCCAAGGACATTAATGCTAGTGCCATTTGCAGCCATCAGAAAACGAGAGCAAGACTGCAGTGCTAACCCTTCGACGACTGTAGACGGGATCAAGCTGACCTCGGATCCGGTGTCGATTAAACACATCTGTTGTCGTCCGTTGATGCTCCCTCGAATGTAAACGGCGTTGCTGCTGGCTCGGTCCGGCAATCTTGGGCGAGTCGTATGGTTCATCAGAGGCGGCGGCGCCTCCGTTTCTGTGGTCTCGACGTCGTTCCGGCGGTCGAAGGGGCGACGAGGCTGGCGGCAATTCCGGCTAATGTGACCTGCGCGGTTGCAGTTGTAACAGGTCACACTCCGTCTCGACCGGTCCTGGTCGTTGGCGCTGCTGTTTCCGGGGCGGCCGTTGCGCCCCAGATCGTCGTCGGTTGAAGCTCGGTTCCGCAGCTCCTGGCACTGGCGATCGATCCGTCTCTCCATATCTTCCTGCCAGCGTCGTTGCTCGGCACGCTGAGCCTCCAGGAATCGGTCAAGCGTCGACTGGATCTGAGTACTCACATCGGTTTCTTGAGTACTCCTCACGCGGTTGGAAGGCCTCCGTCTATCGTCAGAATCGTTCGTCCGTTGGTAGGCGTCCAGACGAAGCGCAGTCCTGTATGCTTCGTCCAGGTTCTTTGGCTCCCGCTCACGTACTTTGAGTGACAGGTCTCTGTCGCTCAACGCCTCAAGGAAAGCATCCTTGGCGATGATCTCCGTGGTCTCGTTCGAAGGTACTGGATACGCCAACACGACAAGGCGACGAATGTCGTGCAGCAAGTCGCTCAGAGTCTCCTGGGAACGCTGGCGTCTGTAATAAAGCTGAGCGCGAAAGCTTTCCGCCTGGCCCTCCGTTCCATACCTCTGTCGAAGGCGTTCGACAAGCTCCTCGTAGCCAACGTTCGGACGGGCACCGAAGTCCCACAAAAGCTGCGTGGCAGCTTTCTCCAGGCTGCATCGAAGATAGTCGACTCGGTCGGCGGCAGTCCATTGGTTGTGACGGGCGCAGACTTCAAACTGCACCAGGAACGACTCCAGCGATCCCGTGCCGTCAAACTTTCCCGGCTTCATAGGAGGCGGTCGAGTCCACGGCCGTCCTCCGGTAGTCTCCGGCATTCTCAGGGAAGTCTCCCGATCGTCAGACGTCTCTCGGTAGCTCACCCTCGTCGGCCTCCGCAGCTCCTCGATGAGTCGGCCTCGGTCCGTTCGCTGGTCTGCCATTGCACTCTCATCGGCCAATGGCGAGGAAACGTTCGCCCGTAGATCGGCGAATCCTCCAGCGGCGTAGGCGATTGTGACTTCCTCGTCTTCTTCCATCGTCGGTCGATCTGCGAATGTCGATCAGAAGGCGACCACACACCCCACTTGCTGGGACCAGTGTGGCGGAAAGACTAGCGCTGAAACACCCCGACTGCGGAAACAGTTGCCCTCTCGGTCCGTAGGATGGCCGATTACCGATCGGGCGGGTGCCAGTCCAAATATGCCCGCGTGTCGTCTCAGGAGGGAGACGCGAGTCCGCCTTCGTTGTATTTCGAAGGAAGTGCAGCCCCCTCCGACCGATACGCCTCACCCAAGAAACACACGACGATGAAGAGAAGAACACAGTTTATTCACGAAACGGCACACGACTGTCATCTACTGCACACGACAGAGCTACACACCGACTGCTGACGTAACGCTGACTACTGCCGACTGTCTGCGGCACGATGACGGACTGACTATGACTCTGACTACTCGAAGACTATTTGATGACTGCCCATCAGAGCAACAGGCTCCCTTATATATACTACAGGTCGTACACGCCGGCGACCGACTTCAAAGAGATGGCGGTGGAACATAAAGGATTCCTACCGCGGGGGGAAGGGGCACATAAAGCATACCGCGGTCGCGGCCGATAATACTAGGCCAAGCGGCGACCGACTTCAAAGAGACGCCGCCAATACACTCAATACAGTCGGCGGTAGAACATAAACGATTCGCGCTGCGGGGGGAAGGGGCACATAAAGCATACCGCGGTCGCGGCCGATAATACTAGGCCAAGCGGCGACCGACTTCAAAGAGACGCCGCCAATACACTCAATACAGTCGGCGGTGGAACATAAACGATCGGCAAACCCAGGTTCGCAACATTACTTTTTAAAAGTAATCAGTTACAGTAACTAGTTACTGGACTGCGAAAAGTAACTAGTTACTGTAACTGATTACTTTTCCAAAAAAGTAACTAGTTACTGATTACAGTTACTTTTAAAAGTAACTATAGTTACTTTTAGTTACCACAGGTCCAATTTAATTGACTGGGTTTTTCAGCATGTAGTCACCCGAGTAATAGTCTGTACCACAAAAATAAGTGGCTACACACCACGTTGAGCTGCTCAGTGTTCACTGTCATTGATGAAGATGATTTAGTTGCAAAGTTGTCAATTTTGCTACTGTGACTTAGCTAATAAGTTCACTTTTTAGTTTAGCAAACAGTTGAAAATTTAGTCAAACTTTTTCCCATCGCTGACCAGTGATGTAGTTGAGTCCACCTGCGCCGAGTCCGAGTTCAAGTCTGAGTCAAGCTAAGCCGAGACCAAGTCGAGTCCGAGTCCAAAGAAGTTTGAGTCCGAGTCCGAGTCACTAAGGATCGAGTCCAAGTCTGAGTACAGTAACATAAACAGATTCAACACTCAATGTAATGACATAGAAAAGGTATCGATAATATTTATACAAAAAGGTTTTTAATGTAATTTATCCAAATTGAACTTTAAAATACTGAATTAAGCTTAGATAAAGTTTTGCTCGAAAATCTAGCGAAATGGAATGGATACAATTCTTCCACCGCCAAACACAAGTTCAACACTCGCATCTTGTGAAGTCTCTTATGTTGAGTCCAAAACTGCCACCCATCAGCAATGACTCTACTTTTAAAGAAAATATTCTGAGTCTGGGGTTTCTTGAGATGGGGTCTATCCGCTATGTTAATATCATCTGCTCTCCAATACCCAAGCATAGACGAACTAAGTGCTACGACCGTGCCTGCACACCTGTTGCAATCCGTATATTGTGTAGTATCTGATCTATTCATGAGGATGTAAATAGAACTCTGCGTCCGGTTCCAAGATCATAAGCCACAAATATAGGCTACTGGTCCAACCCTATCCTCAATTGTTTTATCCATAGACATCTAGATAAATTAAAAGTATATGTCCTATCGACCTATTCGATCAGCTTATTCATGCCAAGTCTATTAAGGTGTCAAAATATCGAACTCGATTTCAACTGTAGGCCTATACGAGTACCATGAGTGTCACCTGGTTATGTTTGTGTATCTATACAATAGGCTCATGTTCAAATAATGTTCACACTCCCCCATCCCGTAACCCAACGCCGACCACACATCAAGTAAGCTTACACCTGTAATTAGCTTCGATCGCTCTGTGGTCAGTCGTGCCCAGTCATCCGTCACATTACTTCAATGTCAAGTTGTTTAATTAACGGATGATCCAGTAGGCTAAAAGGGTTCCTTTGTCTGAGCTGAGTGACCAAGAAAGCAGACGAAATGTTTGAATTGGTTGTGGCAATAAAAAATGGCCTGTTCCACGGAGAGTAACGAAAAGTAACTATTATTATTTTAGTTATGGTTACCTAGTAAAAGTAATCAGTTACTGTAACTAATTACTTTTTTCGAAAAGTAACTAGTTACTGTAATAGTTACCTAAAAAAAGTAACTAGTTACTAGTAACGCGTTACTAGTAACGAGTAACGCACAACACTGCGTACACATGGGGTTTCCACAAAATCTTACGAGCTGCAACAGGGGAGAGTCGAAAATATTATAACTTGGTGTGATCGGTCTGTAATGCAGTAGACCAGGCTTTAGACCAGGGAGAGGTACAATGGATGCAGTGTTTATACTGAGACAGGTACAGGAAAAGGTATTAGAAGGAAACAACAAAAGATACTGGACCTTCGTGGATATGGAGAAAGCTTTCGACAGAGTGCCAAGAGATGTAGTTTACTGGAGCTTAAGGAAGAAAGGAGTCCCGGAGGTGTTGGTGCGCCTGGTAAGGTCGATGTATGAAGGAGCAAGAACAACGGTAAGAAGCAGTGTGGGAAATACAGGAAAATTTGAGATACGAGTAGGTGTGCACCAGGGATCATGCCTGAGTCCTCTACTGTTCATTATTGTGATGGATGCTGTGTCGGAGCATGTAAGGAGAGAGGTGCCGTGGGATATGCTGTATGCGGATGATCTTGTGCTGGCGGCCGATGCAGAGGAGAGGATGCAGACACGTTTTACGGAGTGGCAAACGGCAGTGGAGAGCAAGGGCCTCAAGGTAAACATAAACAAAACAGAGACCATGGTATGCTCAAAAACAGCGGAGACAGTGGAGATAAAGAGCATCAAGGGAGAACCACTGAAGCAGGTGGAAACGTTTAAATATCTGGGATCGACGATGAATGCGCAGGGAGGATGCGAGCAGGACGTCAGGAACAGAATCAGAGTGGCGTGGCAGAAGTGGAGAGAACTATCTGGAGTGTTGTGCGACTTTAAAATGCCGACTCACCTGAAGGGAAAAATCTACAAAACGATGATAAGGCCAGTAATGCTATATGGAGCAGAGGCCTGGGCATTAACGAAAAGGGACGAGAGTTTGCTGGAAAGAACAGAGATGAGAATGCTGCGATGGATGCTTGGAATATCACTGAAAGACATGAAACGAAGTGAAGACATCAGGAAGACGCTCGGTGTGGCATGCATCACTGACAAAGCACGAGAGACCAGGCTGCGATGGTATGGACACGTAATGAGAAAAGAGGAGGGTAGCTGCGTCAAAAGAATCATGCAGGCGGAGGTATATGGTCGACGCAGTCGGGGGCGACAGAAGAAAAGATGGGAGGACGTGATACAACAAGACCTGAAGCTGCTCAAATTGAAGAAAGAAGACACCGGAAGCAGAGACAAGTGGAGGAGAAGGATCCGAGTGGCTGACCCCTCGCCAGAGGGAATAATCCTAGCCTGAAGGGAAAGAAGAAGGTCTGTAATGCAGTAATGGCTGGAGCCTCATCTGACATAGGGCCTAGGCATAGGCGCAACCACCCTATGGGACCCACGGGACGCGTCCCCCCCAACTTTTGAGTGGTCCCATTGACTTTATCATTATGGTCCCCCCCAACTTTTGGGACGTGATTCATTTGGTCCCCCTCAACTTTTAGGACGTGATTGCGCCTATGGGCCTAGGTAGGCCTACTGTGAAGATACCTTGAGCAAGTATAAATTCATGTGATTGATTGAAGTCATTCACTCAAAACTGTTCAACGCCAGGCCGCCAGCGATGCCCTGTTATATGCACTTCTAACAATATACAGTTGTAGTGTCAGACATGGCAAAACCTCTTTACAGAATACCCATATAACTCAAAATGTTCAGTTAAAGAATCATGCACATATTATTATAATAAAGAAATACAGCAACGGAGATGTAGTAGTCATGGTTTTTTTAATCCAACAAATTAAAGGTAAAACAATCAAAGCGGCTGTATGTTCTGTCACATGCACTTCTAAGCATGTATACAGTTGCATTGCATTGTACTGTAAAACATGGCAAAGACCGCTTTCCAGAATGCCTAAACAGGACTCAAATGTTCAGTCAGAGAATCATGCACCTGTTATTATAATAACGCAATACAGCAACGGAAATGTAGTCACATAGTAATGTTTTTAATCTAACAAATTAAGGCTAAAAGAATCAAAGTGGCTGTATGGCATCGTCAAACTGCTGCTAGTCCTTGCTGCTGGAACAGTTTCCCTTCTCCGTGTCGTTTTGCTCACTCGGTTGAGTCCTAAAATGGTGAACAACAGACTTAAACCTACCTATTCACCACGACTATTATTATGGTTATTATTATTATTGTTGAATTGTTCCTACTATTAGTATTATTATTATTATTATTATTATTATTACTATAATTTTATTTTTTATTAACTTTAATAATCAACATCAGTAACGGGAAGAACAATTAACAAAAGAAGCAGCAGCTATTGTTCTAACTTGTTCTATTACTACTATTATTATTTTTTTTAGCTCCCAAGGTAAAAAATAACCTCAGGCTATTATTATTTAAATAATCCTCTGTCATTAACAGGTGCAGTATCTATTGGTATGAACAACCAAGTAGAAACACAGACACTAGGCTAAGTAAACAGCTTCATTGAAAGGGATTGCAGCTGTTCATTTTACGAGTGTAGGACATTTCCCCCCCTGGACAAAACCCCCCCGGACAAAACCCCCCCGGACAAAACCCCCCCCGGACAATTCCCCCCCAGGGTAGGACAATTCCCCCCCTGTCGAACATATTGCGTGTAAGTGGTATTACTATAAAACGGCGGTCCTAAGTGTCCTAAGTTGGATTGATGAAAAGATATCTTGCTAAATAGAAGCCGGATTGATACAAAATAATTTTTACTTAAATGGAAGCTGGATTGATGAAAATATTCTTGCTTAAATTGGAGCTGGATTGATGAAAATATTCTTGCTTAAATGGAAGCTGGATTGATGAAAATATTCTTGCTTAAATGGAAGCTGGATTGATGAAAATATTCTTGCTTAAATTGGAGCTGGATTGATGAAAATATTCTTGCTTAAATGGAAGCTGGATTGATGAAAATATTCTTGCTTAAATTGGAGCTGGATTGATGAAAATATTCTTGCTTAAATGGAAGCTGGATTGATGAAAATATTCTTGCTTAAATGGAAGCTGGATTGATGAAAATATTCTTGCTTAAATTGGAGCTGGATTGATGAAAATATTCTTGCTTAAATGGAAGCTGGATTGATGAAAATATTCTTGCCTAAATTGGAGCTGGATTGATGAAAATATTCTTGCTTAAATTGGAGCTGGATGGATCAAAATAATTGTTATTGAAATAGAAGTTGGATTAAACGCATTTTTGCCTAAATGGAAGCAAAGGGGGGAATTGTCCGGGGGGGTTAATGTCCTAGGCTAAATCGGGGGGGGAATTGTCCGGGGGGGTTTTGTCCGGGGGGGGTTTTGTCCGGGGGGGTTTTGTCCAGGGGGGGAAATGTCCGCGCCCCCATTTTACAGTAATGCAGCAGACAACAGGTTCTTCTCTATTGAATGGACTTCCCCATCAGTTCCTTCCACCATATTGGGTGCCCACAAATTTTTGCAGTAGTGGGCAAAACACAATAGTTACAGTTTAAAAAATACCATGAACTTCAAATGTGCAAACAGGAATTCAAGAACGTGGAAATTTTTCATAAAGTTGCTAAATGCAAATTTCTCAGTTCAACTTTGTGCATCATTAGTATCATTGTAGTAAATACAGCGCTATGTTGCTAATAAATATGTTGCAACCAAAGGAGTAGTTAAAAACAGATGTCAAATTTCCAGAGAGGAGGACGCAAGTAACCCTTCTCTCCCCTATGCCTGGGCCGATGGGCACCAAGGTAAACCATCCTCTCTGCTAGTCTCTCCTCTTACTCTCGCCTTTTCTCTTGGGTCGATCGAACTGGGAGCACTTCTGAAAGACTTTTACTGAGAGGAGCGCTTTATTAACCCGTTACCCGTTCATTTTTAAATTTAAAGCCCGTTTTCAGCGGATATTCTCGGGGCAAACGCGTCAGGGATTAATGGTCACATACAATACAATTACCTACACCTGTATCCAATGTTCTCTAAGAAGTTTGAACTCTTACGCTTCTTTATTTTCCTTCATTTTCTGCGCCTCCTGTCGCTTTGCTTTCTCCACCCAGTATTGCGCCGCAGTTGGTGGCAGCGTGCCATCGTCTTCCTCATCTGCAAGCACAGAAAAGCTTTAATTCTTTAGAAAGATTGTTTAATTTGTAAAAAAGTTCTAATAAATAAATTCCACTAGCATCACTTCAGTTCTGCCAAAATAATCAGTTACTTAAGACTCAGTCTTCAACTGAAAGATCAGGAATCGACTTCAAATCACACCCAAACTCCCGCTAATTTCAGCAACGTCTTGCTTGATGTCTCATACCTTTGCTTCAGTACTTCAAAATGACTGAGCTATAATGCAAGCATGGCAATTAATACATTCTTTGTCGGCACATGTGCTTATTTACAGTTTAATTCAGTTATTAATAGTTAGTTAATTAAGATATTCTTTCAGAAGTCATGTGTGTTGTCTTCAGCCAGATCCAACGTGATTTCCATCAATGCTGGTTTCTTGTTGTTTAACGTGCAAGTGAAATTCTTCTGACAGACACACATTCACTTATGCATCAGGTATCAATATGAAAATCCAGTGAAACCATCTTAAAACATTACTTTACCAAAATGTATCAATCCTCATCAATCCTCAATGATGGAACAAACTTCCTCTCGCTATTCAGTCGGCCGGCTCAGTTGGCTCTTTTAAATCCATGCTAAAAATATACTTGCTCGCTAGGGCTTATCCCGCATGTTAGCAGCCTTGTAAGGCACCCTTGTAACGGCATGGCGGTGTTACAGCGCCATATAAATTGTTGTAATTATTATTATTATTATTATTATCATTAAATTATCAAAACATGCTAAGTAGAATGTATCAATCCTAAAGATACTGCTGTGGAGGTGGTTCTCAAAAACCTAAACTTTGGAGGGACACAAAATGGAGGATGGCCTAAGTCATAACAGTGTCAGAGACAGACAGAACAGACACAGAGTCAGATAGACATGTCCAGAGAACTGATGCCAAATAATTCAAAGTCACCTGATTCATCACCATCACGGCCAAAGCAGGCATCTGTCAGCTCTCTCCTCCTATACACAGGACTTCTCTGATATCTGTAAGTTATACAAGTAAGAAAAGAGTTACATCAGTCAAGTATGCTGGAAACCAATTCATCAACTAATGGGATAATATAATACTAACATGATGCAAAACAACACCTGATTTCAAGAACATTCCATATGCAATAGTGATTTGCCACATGCCTGAATATAGCCTGAAATTGACATGCTGGAGTCAAAAATGTAACCAGCAAACTATCACATTTCTACACAAATTCATCAGGTAGTTTAGCATGATTTTTCACCTCTGTAGCCTAGTGTGATTTCTGTCCCAGGCAAATCAAGTAAATTCAACACAGTTGTATTTGAAACTGTGCTAAAACCATGAAAGTTTGTTTACCAAAGGCCGTAGCTAGGGTGTGTTTTGGGGTGTTTGAACACACCCCGAAATGAAATAATTTAAAAATGAAATAATGTGCACATTATACTAGCACACGATATGAGAACTAAGGGGATTTCATTCTGAGACTCTTATTTCTACGTGATATTTTACAGTAAAATTAGATTCAACACGCTTCGCCAAACCCCTTAGTCAGTTGATTTGGTTGCATGTCGGCTTGCTCAAGGTTTGGTTAAATACCCCCCGAAAAGTCCTGGCTATGGTCTTGATTTTTATAGATCCAAAACACACAACTAACGTGCAGTCAATCAGATGTGCATAATATGCAGAAACTGCTTCTTTAAATTCTTCAGTGTATAGGAAGCTACATGAAAATTTGTCATTCTAACAGCTATAAATATGCTATGGTTAAATCTGGGAATTGCAGCAAGTGCACAGCTGTATTCAAAGAGAGTTAGTTGTACAGTAATGCAGCAGACAATAGGTTCCTTTCTATTGAATAGACTTGCCCATCAGTTCAGTCCACCATAATGGGTGACCACAGATAATTTGCAGGAGTGGGCAAAACACGATGGCCATTGTTAAAATTGTTAGCAAGAACTTGAAATATGCAAACAGGAAATTAAGAACATGGGTTTTTCCATAGAGTTTCTATGTGGAAATTTCTCAGGTCCACTTTGTGCATCATTAGTATCATCGTAGTAGGCCTATGTATATATAGTGCCAGAGAATTTATAAATATGTTGGAACCAAAAGCAGTGGTTAAAAACAGATATCCAATTTCTAGGAGGGGGCACGTTCCCTCTTGTTCCAATGCTTGGGCCAGCTCCGTCTCATCAGGAGCTGTATCAAGTCCTTGCCTTTCGAGGCCGCTAGAGCAGCTGTCGCTGCTTTCGTCATCTCTCAAGTGGACCGCTGTAACAGTCTGCTGGCCGGAGCGCCTGTGTGTCTTTTGGACGAACTTCAGTCGGTGCTCAATGCCGCGGCCAAGCTCATTTGTAATAGGAGAAAATATGATCATGTTACACCACTCCTACGCGACGTCTTGCATTGGCTGCCTGTCCCGTTCCGAATTGAGTTCAAGCTCAGTTTGCTGGTCTACAACTCGCTTCATGGGACTGCGCCTGAATACATCCGCGACTACTGTTCCGAGACCCATTCCTCCGCTTCCGGGCTGCGACTCAGGTCGCTTGGGAAGACCGACCTCCGTGTACGGAGGATGAGGACACGTTTCGGCGACCGCGCATTCTCGGTTGCTGGTCCCAGATGCTGGAACAGTCTTCCACCGGACATTAGATTGGCCGCCTCAGTGGACTCTTTCAAAACAAAGCTTAAAACTTATCTGTTTGCTAAGGCGTATCCCGCAGTTGGCCGTTTGTGAGGCGCCCTTGTAGCGGTATGGCCGCGTTACGGCGCCATATAAATTGTCGTTATTATTATTATTATTATTATTGGGCACCAGTGGTGGCGTGAAGACATACAGTTTCAGCAGGTCGTGCCAGGGTCATTGGAATTATTCAACAGGTCAAAGAAAAAAAATGTATAGAAGATAGGCTACTAAAAATTCTCTAACGTATTTTTGGCAGGTCATAAGGCAGGTCAAGAGTAAAATAGGCAGAACGTCAAATGACCTGCTGCGACCTATGGTGGCGCCGCCACTGTAAGGTACCCATGTGAACCATCCTCTCTGCCATAGTCTTCATCTTTCTCTGGTCTCCAATCCTACCTTTTCCTCTTGGGATCGATAGCTTTTTAGAAGCGCTTCTGAAACCCTTGTGCTGAGAGAAGCGCTTTATAAATGGTCATTATACAATACAATAAAATTACCTGCACCTGTACACAAGGCTTTCTAAGAAATTTCAACTCTTACGCTTCCTTATTCTCCTTCATTTTCTTCGCCTTCTCCGCCCAGTATTGTTCAGTCGTCGGTGGAAGAGTCCCATCGTCGTCCTCCTCTGCAAACACAGAAAACTCATTTTTTCAGAAAGATTGTTCCATTCCAAAAGAAAACATCAAAATAAACAAACTCCACAAACATCACTTCAGTTCTGCCTAAATAATCAGTTACTTAAAACTCACGGCTTGAACTGAAAGATCAGAAACCGACTACCACAAATCACGCCCAAACTTTACTTTCAGCAACATTGCACATGATCTCATACACACCTATTGTATTGCTACAGTACTTCAAAACGAATGCCTTGCAAGCAGTTAGGGCAATCAGTACTTTCTCTGTTGGCGCATCTGCTCGCTTACAGTTTCATTCAGTTATTAATTGTTAATTCAGGTATTCTGAAGTCATGTATGATGTCTTTAGCCCGATCTAACGTAATTTTCCTGAATGCTGATTATCCAATACTTAACATGCTGATGAAATTCCATTTACAGACACCTAAGCATGTCAACAGTTATTGATCAGAGTAAACCCAGTGAAACCAACTTAAAACATTACTTTTCACAAATGTATCAATCCTCAACAAAACATGCTAAGTAAAATGTATTAATCCTGAAGACAATGAGGAGGTCGGTCTCAAAAACCTAAAATTTGGTGTCACACAAATGGAGGATGGTCTAAGGCATAACATCAGGTGTCTAGTGATGTAGCTTTTCCGGAAAAGTATTTTGATGGAAAGTTTCCGGAAACTTTCCGGAAAGTTTCCGGAAAGTTTCCGAAGAACCGGAAAACACATTAAAATCAGAAAATATCAGAATTTCACTCTCAGAAATTTTTCTTATAGTTTAAACTCCTTTTATTTACAGTACTTCTGTCGATGCAAACAATGTTGAACTTAAAAATAATTAATATGAGCAATAAACACTGTTCATTAGCATTTCAGACTAGAGTAGCCTATTGAAAACTAGTTGCTGCATGTCTGCAGTCATCTCTGTTGCAGGAAATGTGTAAAAAACTGATATAAGCATGAAATAAGACAACATCAATTTCTTTTTCTGTCTTATATTTTCATTACTCACAAATATGAAGGTGACTGAATTCATGATAAAAAATATTTTCTCTAAATATACAGTAAAGTTTAATTGCATTTAACTAATCAATGTACCGGTATTTTTGGGCTGTGTGAACAATTATCACTATCACTAGCAGTGCCATCTATTGAATAAACTATTACTTATAACCACCTAAGACTGCTTATATATATAATATTATAGTGATGGATGTATAATTTAGTAACATTACATTGAAAGAAAATTCGGACTCCTTAGAGTTGAGTATGTATTTAATAACATTTTATTGGCGGAAAAATACGTCAGAAAGTTTCCGAAAAAATATGAAACTTTCTGGACAATTTTTCCACCTCACAACACTAACTTCTGATAGTGATTGATGTATTTAGTAAGATTAAATTAAAAGAAAATTTCGGACTCCTTAGAATTGAATATGCATTTAATAATATTTTATTGGTGGAAAAATACGTAGGAAAGTTTCCGGAAAAATATTAAACTTTCCGGACAATTTTTCCACCTCACAACACTAACTTCTGATAGTGATTGATGTGTTTAGTAACATTATATTGAAAGAAAATTT
This sequence comes from Lumbricus terrestris, assembly GCA_949752735.1. Lineage (NCBI taxonomy): Eukaryota > Metazoa > Annelida > Clitellata > Crassiclitellata > Lumbricidae > Lumbricus > Lumbricus terrestris. The sequence continues at coordinate 8,936,280 of OX457039.1, forward strand.
CGGACTCGTTAGAATTGAGTAATGTATTTAATAATATTTTATTGGTGGAAAAATATGTCGGAAAGTTTCCGGAAAGATTCGTCGGAAAGTTTCCGAAACTTTCCGGAAAGATATGAAACTTTCCTCGGAAAGTTTCCGCCTCACAACACTACAGGTGTCAGAGACAGACAGAACAGACACAGAGTCAGATAGACATGTCCAGAGAACTGATGCTCAATAATTCAAAGTCACCTGCTTCATCATTTTCACGCCCAAAGCAGGCATCCGACAGGTCTCTTCGTTTATAGACCGGACTTCTCTGACTTCCCTTGCCCTGCAGCAAACAAAACACAGGCATAGAAAGTTACAGAATCCTTCTTGGGTTAGGGAAACATTCACTCATATTCAGTTCAGAGTAAATACACATAATCAATTTCTATTCTTTAACAAAAAGCAGTGAATGGTAATGAATTCATACTTTTACGCGTTTCGCCTTTGGTTGACCTTCCTCTTCGCTTGCTCCAGGTGTTGTCTACGAAAAATCGAAAAAATTAATTCTTGTTGTAGTTATAAGACAAGGAACGACACATTGTTTTAACTATGAATCTGCACTCACAGATGTCAATATCCATTTATCAAAAGAGAAGGTTCTTGAAAAATATTCAAAGATGCATGATCCCAAGGAACACATTGACATAATTATGAATCCTTCTGAAAGCATCATAAAAGTCGTTTTTAATTAAGAAATTGCCTCATCAATCAATCACTTAAAACAGGGCACTGACTGCAACAGTCACAATTAGGATAAAATAAAAAAGATAGGCCTATATGAACAATCAAATTCAATTATAATAATGTATAAAACATACAGTAACGAAATGCACCCTTACTTTATTTGGAGAAACTACTTAAAGATTTGAAAAGACAAAAAAATTCTCAGATAACTAAGTGAAGAATAAGACTTTCTCTAATTAAGGTCACTAAAAGCCGCAATTAAGTTTGTCTTCCTTTTGCTCAAATAGTAACATTGTGCAAAGACCTGCCTTGCCTATTAGTGCCTAATGCTATAATCAATTAAGTGATTAATTGGCCGTTGCAATATAGTTTCCAATAATAATAATGGTAGCGGCAGTTGCAGTAGCATTATCGTCAGACGGTTTCTGCTGTCCTCTGTAGGCCCTTCTACTTGGAACGACCTGCCTCGTCTGCGGGCTAACCTAATGCCAGTCCATGGGGTCTCCTCCTCGTCGACGTCTATCCGTTCCCTGAAGGCGCTTCCATTTCCCCCGTCTTCTGAACTGTGAGCGAACAGTTCATCTCCAGATACCAGGGTGGTTTTTAATGAATTTTTAGAACTGCACAACCCCTTCTTTCCCTTCCCATCCTCCATGGCAAATTACATCCAATCCGAGGACAACGACCTTGTTTGCTAGTTTTGACTGTATAGAAGTGCTTCTACAACTGCACAAATCCATTTAGAACTGCATATTTTGTGTACAACTGCACGTTAAAAAAGCCCTGCCATATACGATAATAATAATATTCCAAAAATATACATAGCATAACTATAGCAGCAATGTTTACTTATCCCGTAATTGTACTAAGCGGGGACGTAAATTACTTACCTATTTTCACGTCGCTGACGCCGCACACATTGCTGCATATCACAAACACACACTATATATCGCAAGAGGGTACTATGTGTCGTGAGTGTCAGACTATATATATCCAAAGAGGGTAGGCTTGAAGTCACCGCGGCTGAAGTCTTCCAGCAAGATAGTGCACTGTATTCAACCGTGGCTAGCGCCGAGTATTATATATATTAGCGCCGTGTCTTCAAACTTAATTTACTATAGAGGGGCCATGTATAGGCCTATACGCTACACAGGCGGCGTGTACTAGGCCTATATGCTATACATGCCGTGAATTGACTGATTGTACTACAGGGGGTCCATGTATAGATGATATACAGGCTATACAGGCCGTGAATTGACTGATTTTACTACAGGGGTCCATGTATAGATGCTATACAGGCTATACAGGCCGTGTATTGACTGATTTTACTGCAGGGGGTCCATGTGTAGATGCTATACAGGCTATACAGGCCGTGTATTGACTGATTGTACTACAGGGGATCCATGTGTAGATGCTATACAGGCCGTGTATTGACTGATTGTACTACAGGGGGTCCATGTGTAGATGCTATACAGGCCGTGTATTGACTGATTGTACTGCAGGGGGTCCATGTATAGATGCTATACAGGGGTTTACAGGCTATACAGGCCGTGTATTGACTGATTTTACTACAGGGGGTCCATGTATAGATGCTATACAGGGGTTTACAGGCTATACAGGCCGTGTATTGACTGATTTTACTACAGGGGGTCCATGTATAGATGATATACAGGCTATACAGGCCGTGAATTGACTAATTCTACTACAGGGGGTCCATGTATATATGCTATACAGCCTATACAGGCCGTGTAATGACTAATTCTACTACAGGGAGTCCATGTATATATGCAATACAGCCTATACAGGCCGTGAATTGACCTTTTCTACTACAGAGGGTCCATATATGCTATACAGCCTATACAGGCCGTGTAATGACTTAAATCATTACAGAGGGTCCATGTATATATGCAATACAGCCTATACAGGCCGTGAATTGACCTTTTCTACTACAGGGGGTCCATGTATATATGCTATACAGCCTATACAGGCCGTGAATTGACCTTTTCTACTACAGGGGGTCCATGTATATATGCTATACAGCCTATACAGGCCGTGAATTGACCTTTTCTACTACAGGGGGTCCATGTATATATGCTATACAGCCTATACAGGCCGTGAATTGACCTTTTCTACTACAGGGGGTCCATGTATATATGCTATACAGCCTATACAGGCCGTGAATTGACCTTTTCTACTACAGGGGGTCCATGTATATATGCTATACAGCCTATACAGGCCGTGAATTGACCTTTTCTACTACAGGGGGTCCATGTATATATGCTATACAGCCTATACAGGCCGTGAATTGACCTTTTCTACTACAGGGGGTCCATGTATATATGCTATACAGCCTATACAGGCCGTGTAATGACTGATTCTACTACAGGGAGTCCATGTATATATGCAATACAGCCTATACAGGCCGTGAATTGACCTTTTCTACTACAGGGGGTCCATGTATATATGCTATACAGCCTATACAGGCCGTGAATTGACCTTTTCTACTGCAGGGGGTCCATGTGTAGATGCTATACAGGCCGTGTATTGACTGATTGTACTGTGGCGGACAGGCCACAAGGCAAGTACACGTAAAATATAACTTGTCGGGTAAATAGCGAGAGTAACCCTGACTCTCGTTAGGTAGCCATTTGGCTTAGTAGAAAAGAAACTGAAACCGGTTTCGTTAAAATTTAGGTTTCGGTCATTGTATACGGAAGACCGATGGGGGCTTTTAAGCCAAAGCATAGAGTGTTGCCGGTGGAATAAAGCCTGCCACACGGTGCGTTGCTTATAACGTGGAGTAGTTGCCGACTACTCCATACGTACTGTGTTCGTGAATTCGTTCATAGTTAAATCGGTTGTGTTCGACTGTCTCTACAGGATTGGCATTGGCCATTCGAACATGATTAGGCGATCCTGATATACGCAGTTGTGAGAGCTCAGGTGGACGATCTGTCGGGGTTCGTTACTCTGTCATCGATCTCTAGGGGTTCAATCTTCTGTTTCAGGGGTACGGGTTACTGGCCGGAGACGCCGAAGCTCCGTTGGTCTGCGGAAGTGTTACATTGTATAGGGTGAAATCCCCTGGTGAAGTATCCGCGGTTACTGTTTGGCTACACGTGTTGGTGATTCTGCAGGACTTGGGTTGGGCTCCTACCTGCCAGGGAATCTACGTGTTGCATTCACGATCCTGCCGTCTTGTATAGATGCTATTCAGGCTATACAGACTTACATAGGCAAGTTACACAGACAGCTATTAACGCTGAATTGACGCTGAGTCAGAGCTGTGCGCCGACTTGAGAGTGTCTGCGACGGCGCGCCGGTCATTTCTGTCCGGCGGTTGCGGCGCGCCGACACACAGAAATCACCGCCGTTTAGATGTCGGCGTCACGTACAACGTGCGACTTTGATGCTGGTGGGAAAATTGAACTTAGGTAGTAACCATCCGGTTCTGGAGAATCTGATGGTCTCCCGCTCGCTGTCTTTTAGTGCTGCCTCTACTCTTGTTCACTCTTTCGTAGTTTCCCGCCTTGACTACTGCAGCACCCTCTATCATGGTCTCCCTGTTACACTGCGCTTAATTCCCAGGGGTCACTCCGCTCTGTTCCTTAAGAACCTAAAAACTGTTTTATTTAGCCGTGGCTGGGCCGGGAGCGCTTCTGAGTAGCCTACCTTGAAGAGGCGCTATATAAATTTCTGAAATAAATAAATAAATAAATAAAATCTTACACTGAGTTCAGCGTCGTTCCACCCTTCGATCTGCGAACTAGGCTGAGCTTCTGGTTCCACGCTCACGGATCCGACAGCGTCGTTCATTCTCTGTTGCAGGTTCTACAGCTTGGAATGGCTTCCGTTACACTGCGCTTAAATCGCAGGGGTCACTCCACTCTGTTCCTGAAGAACCCGAAAACTGTATTATTGGGCCTTTGTTGAGCCGGGAGCGCTTCTGAGTAGCCTACCTCGAATTTACTATGGGAGCGGTAAATAAGCGAGTTGTTTCAATTGCGTAACTCTACATTGTAACCGTTTGCCGTCTGTCAAACGGATTGTTTCAATAAATAACTATTATATGCAGCTTCCAGTCATATAATATTAACCCTGTGGAAGTTCAAAACGTGATATTCAGTACTATAAACGGAATTTCTATTGTGGCGACATCTATCGCTGTTAGTGAAATGGAGGGCCAAAGAATCTAGAGCTTCCAGTCCTGCAAAAAGCCTACATCAGACTATTTGAACTAGGAACAAGTTTCCAGACTTTCTTTCCTGTTCTGGACGCTTTGCAAGTCACACGCGATCATGAACATCTTTGATGTAAATGAGATTTGCAAAGATCCTCTAAGCGTGATCCAATATCTACAGGGCCAGGGCATCTTGCACAAGGAGGTGCAATGCGTTCCATGCAACCATCCGTGCCGGCTCAACAAAGAACTGGGGAAGCTGTGCGGCTACGTTTGGCGGTGTTCCAAATGCCGCAAGAAGGAATCTGTCCTGAAGGGAAGCTTCTTGAAGGGCTCCAAGATCAGCCCGAAAAAGTTCCTCTACGTCGTCTTCTACTGGGCGTCCAAGACGCCACTGAGCACGACCATGCACCACCTGGACCTGTCTTCCAGGACAGGTGTCCAGTACTTCCAGTACATCAGGGACATCTGCTCCTGGAAGTTGCTCCAAAGTCCGGTAGAGCTCGGTGGACCTGGACTGGAAGTGCAGATTGATGAGTCCTTGCTTGTCAGAGCGAAATACCGTCGAGGAAGAAACGTTGGAAGGCAGCAGTGGGTCTTCGGCGCTTACGACAACACGAAGAAAATTGGCTACGTGACGTTTGTACGCAAGAGAGATGCGGCAACGCTCTTGCCAATCATACAGAGAGTGATCCTTCCCGGATCCAGAATCGTCTCTGATGAATGGAGAGCGTACAGAGGTATCGTCAATCTGCCTGGCAATTACCAACACCAGACAGTGAACCATAGCCGAAACTTTGTGGACCCGGTGACCGGCGCACACACTAACAACGTGGAAGCGTACTGGAACAGAATGAAGTCTGTCTTCAAGCGTATGAACGGGACCACTAAGGAGATGGCTCCTAGCTACATTGATGAGTTCATGTGGAGGGAACGGTTTGGCTCAACATACAACCTCGCCTTCATTAACATCCTCCGGCACATCGCCGAGCGCTATCCCTGCTAGACAGGCTAAGACAGGTCAATGTCACTTAAACGGTCCTTTTCAGGACCACTTCATACATATGAAGGAATACGAAACCTGACACAGACAGCCGGAAATCTAGCAATCCATCCTATCAAGCAATCAATTCAATGAATCCACCCATTCAATCAAGCAATCGATTCAATCCATTCAATCAATCAATCCATTCAATCAATCAATCCATTCAATCCATCCCTTGAATCAATCCATCCATCCATCCATCCATTGAATCAATCCATCCATCCATCCATCCATCCATTGAATCAATCCATTCAATCAATCCATCCATTCAATCCATCCATTGAATCAATCCATCTATTCAATCCATCCATTGAATCAATCCATCCATTCAATCCATCCATTGAATCAATCCATCCATCCATCCATCCATTGAATCAATCCATCCATTCAATCAGTCAATCCATTCAATCCATCCATTGAATCAATCCATCCATTCAATCAATCAATCCATTCAATCCATCCATTGAATCAATCCATCCATCCATCCATCCATCCATCCATCCATCCATCCATCCATCCATCCATCCATCCATACATACATACATACATCTCAGTATGTTGTACTTGTGGCATTTTAGAAATGCCAAAATTACAACATTGGTGCTTCAACTTAAAGCAGCCTGTATAGCAATAGCAGTCTGTACAGCATGGACCCCTTGTAGTGAATTAGCTCATTACACGGCTTATATAGCCCCGTCAGAACAGCCCTGCTATTGCTACTACTGTTACTACGACTACCTCTACTACACAACCACCACTACCATTGACAATACAACTACTAATACAGCTACTACTACCATGACTACTACTATTGCACAACTTCTACTATACTGCTATTACTCCCATGCACCACAACCGTTACTACTATGACTATTACTATACTAGTACTACAACTACAGCTACTGCTACTTTTTCCACCACTTTGATGATAACAAGTAGGCTATTACAGCCACTCTCACCACCATCACCACCACACTTAGGGGCTTCTATCTCTATACATGGCGGGCGCAGCTTGCGCCCAGTGAAAAATAGGGGTGAATCAGAAGACTGCCAAAATTCACGTCGGTTGGGGGAAGGTCGGACATGGAGGGCAGCGTTCAATCTAGGCATCACTAGGAGGAAGATCCCCCAGAAAATACTTTCCCTCCATATAAATTTTGACAAAATGGTAGGCCTAATAGTTTTTAGCAAAATGTACACTTTGAGTTTTTAGTTAGACTAACTTTGGCTACTATCTGCATTTTTGAATTACATGAACTGCTATAAGAGCTATAATATACCATAATAAAAATTCCTATTACATGATTATAATTATGTTGTTACTATTTTAACAAATAATGCAATCATATTATAATTGAAAAAATAATATTAATGCAAATACTATTTTGCACAACTAAATGGTTTTTCTCGAATTTGGTCCTTGAACACTTAGTGAAGCAACATCATTATTGCCTGTATAGCATATATACATGGACCCCCTGTAGTAGAAAAGGTCAATTCACGGCCTGTATAGGCTGTATTGCATATATACATGGACCCTCTGTAATGATTTAAGTCATTACACGGCCTGTATAGGCTGTATAGCATATATGGACCCTCTGTAGTAGAAAAGGTCAATTCACGGCCTGTATAGGCTGTATTGCATATATACATGGACCCCCTGTAGTAGAAAAGGTCAATTCACGGCCTGTATAGGCTGTATAGCATATATACATGGACCCCCTGTAGTAGAAAAGGTCAATTCACGGCCTGTATAGGCTGTATAGCATATATACATGGACCCCCTGTAGTAGAAAAGGTCAATTCACGGCCTGTATAGGCTGTATAGCCTATATACCAGCCAATAGGCCGATAACACGGACGCTAAAACAAGCCGAGGACAGGTGGCGCTAATATTAACTGTTGGTATATTGTTATTTATACGTGCGTGGCAAAGCTATATTAATAAATATTATGTAGTCCATGTGTGGAGTAGCTCTTGTGGATATATAGTTCATGTCTCAACGCCGCTTGCGACGGCCAAAGACACTGGATGTAAGGTAAAATAGACTGTATATGTTACGTCCCCGCCAAGACACTGGATGTAAGGTAAAATAGACTGTATATGTTACGTCCCCGCTTAGTACATGAACGCCAAACTGCATCATTCAAAATTCTAAGAAGCATTATATTGTGACAATAATCTTTACCATTTCGCGAAACGTCCAAACCACGTATTATTTACTTAAAACACACAGCTTTTTATCAATAATTAAGCTAACATTCAAAGCTCACGCTGCGTTCTATAATTCTATGGAGCTTATAATTATTTTGCTAAACTGGTCGCCAATCAATTAACGTCAAAAAGTAGCCCAATAACCTCTTGCAGGACGAACGAGCGGTCTCGAGCGGTCTAACAATAATTAGACCTATTCGTTGTTTGAATAGCTCTAGGCCTAGCTTAAGCAATAAAATGATGGCTTGGCAAACACTGAAGAGTCTGATATGATATGAACGAATAGGCCCTATTAAGAAAAACAAGGCTGCAGTTTTAATTAAAAATGAGATAGACTAGGCCTACTGTAACATTGATTGATGCTTATTAGCCTATATATAAACCACTGGAGCCGCGTTAATTGTTGATTCTACTAACCCAGCGATATCTTTCTTTCTTTGCTCTCTTCCGTCAGTCGTGCGACGACGATATGAACTCGATCGATGCTCCCACATGTGACATGACTTCTCCAGACTTGACTATTTCTGGTGAGATCCTTTGCTATTGGCATGCTAATATCCATCTTCTTCAGGCCTTCTCTGACATTGTCCATCCAAATCTGTGTTTGTCTTCCTCTGCTTCTTTCTCCTTCTACATGCCCGTGCAAGGCCGCGAGCGGTAGTCTTTTCCCCTCCATTCGCTCCACATGGCCGAACCATCTGAGCCTTCTTTTCCTGATTTTATCCACCACCGTTTCTTCTGCGCCCAGATACTCGATCTCTTGTCTTCTCGTTCCTGATACTCTCCCTTCTGCTTCTGCTTCTGCCTCTGATTCTCCTCAGCCAGCCAATTTTCAGCCACCCAGCGATACGCCTGGAGTTAACTGGATGGGAATGAATGCGCTTTTGGCTCTGTTCGATCTCTGTAACGCCACAGTATAGCCTAAATAACATTCATACTGTGGAAAGGCCTTGGGCCTAATTAACGTAGCCCACGCGCAGGCTACAATCAACGACCTAGGCCTACCACTTTCTAAAATTGTCACTCGCTTGATCGCCAGTGGGCAACGCAGATTTCAATCGCCACATTTTCGGGCTAGCTATGTACGTACTTAGCCTATCTCCATATTATCTCCATGGGTCTTTTTCGCGAAACTGAAGACATTGCATTTTCACAGATCCTACCCAGCATAGGCGCAACCACCCTATGGGACCCACGGGACGCGTCCCCCCAACTTTTGAGTGGTCCCTAACTTTATTATTATGGTCCCCCAACTTTTAGGACGTGATTCATTATGGTCCCCCCAACTTTTAGGACGTGATTGCACCTATGCTACCCAGGTTCTTCCACTTTCCTCTTCTACCTCCAAGGCCAATGCGGACGTCATAATTTTGTCCGAGACCCACCCCGTACGCAAGTCGCCTAAAGTCCGGTGACTCCCTTCCTGCGTGACGTACGTAACATATGGACAAACCCTGTTCACACTTAGTCGAGGATGTAAAATGCTACAGATAAGGAAGACACAACATTTTACTCCTGACTTGTAGCAGGCGAACTGAAGAAGTTCTTCAGATGCTTCGCTCTGGCTTTTGCTGGACATAAAAAAGTTGAAGTGCAAACGATGACAGGAATCCAATTACACAGAACATTTCTTTGATCACTCACCTGCCGTCGCTAATTGCTTTTTCACTCAGCATACATATGTACATGTAGATGCCTCTATAGAAACTTCTATTATACCTCCATTGAAAGAACGAACACAGAGAGCTGGACACTTGGGGGGGGGGTAGAAACAGAGACAGAGGCAGAGACTGACAAAGACCTCAAGGACAATAGAAAAAGAAATTCTAATAATAACAACGAACCAGCCTTGCTGTGGCATCGAAACACATCATGGTCCTACTGACTCGCCCCATTTCACGTGTCATATCGTATCAACCCACATTTTCATGTCAATCAATCAATCAATCAATCATTTTATTGCGCAACTATTCTTACAGTTTATTAGTTACTAGATCACATTGTCTATATAGGGAGAGGCCACAAAGATAGACTCTGAATGGATCACAGCTAAACAGGGACAACAGTTACTGTGTAGGATATACAAGCAATGCAGGTCTGTATAATATTATAACGACCGAGAATTACTTTCTCTATTAGATTCACATGACAGTAGATGATTACGATTAATTACGCCTCACCGACAGCACAGCGTCACAAAGTCCATCACATGACAATAATTAAATAATAATATTAATAATAATAATAACCTGATGCCCGCTTTGGAAAAGGGTTAGCCATTCATAACAATAACATGTCAATAATAATAATAATAATAATAATAATAATAATAATAATAATAATAATAATAATAATAATAATAATAATAATAATAATAATAATAATAATAATAATAATAATAATAATTTTAATAATAATAATAATAATAACGATAATAATAAATTAATAATAACAACAATTGAAATAATAATAATAATAACATCAATAAATTAATAATAATAAATTAATAATAATAATGATAGTGATGGCAATGACAATTTAAATAGCGCCGTTACGCAGCCATGCCGTTGTAAGGGCGCCAAATAATTCCATATCTGTTCACTCCAGCAGAACATGATCTATAGTCGCATTTCATCAGTCTCTACTCGCTGAACCAGAAATCGCTCCATTTCCATCGCACTTATCCACCCCCG
>OX457039.1:8952126-8964626 GCA_949752735.1 Lumbricus terrestris
TAGAATTATTGCACATTTCGTGTCGAAACGCACGCTAAGTAAGCATTGAAACCTCTCTGAGATTTCTCCCATCTCAGAGAAACTCTGAATAATTATCAAACTCGATCCAAATATTTCCCATAAATAAGACCACTCTCAGATATCTCTCCCATCTATTAGACCAATTCTGATCAATCACACCCAATCCCAAAATTTCCCATCAGTAAAACCACTCTCAGATTTCTCCCATCTCAGACCGATTCTCCGCCCTCGAACCCCTTCCCCCCAGTCGACCATGGCCAGTGCCTGCAGCATCGTTCTGGCCAACGAACAATCGGCCATCATCGGTTCCAACGCCTCGGCCGCCAGCCTCCGTACCCGCGCAAGCACCTGTCTCCTGATGACCATCGCCGTCGTCTGCGTCTGCATCCTGGTCGTCTGCGGAGTCTTTGTCGTCCGCGAGTACTCCCTTGCGAAGACCTACGAACCGACCCACTGCCGGCTGGCCAACGTCACCTACTCGTCCGACGTCGGATGCCTGTACTGCTCTGGAACGAAGGACAAGACGAGGGACAAGAGCGCAGGGTCCTGCGTCAACGTCCTGTCCCCGTGCGTTCATATCAACGTCCTCTACCAGACCAACGAGACGGTTCGAAGGGCGCTGCTCTACCAGGATAGCGTCCAGGCCATCGGAGCCTACAGCCAGGTGCGTTCAAACTCGGTCGTATTAATACAGCGCCCCTTCAATATCCCTACTCACTGTTCTATTTTATTCTATTTTGGGATTTATAAAGCGCCTCCAACAGTATAACCTAATCAGAGGCGCTCCCCAGTGCGAAGAACTCCTGGAAAAAGAACAGTCTTAAGACAACGGGCAGAAAAAGTAAAGCCTCCAGATAAAATCTGTGCACGAAAAATAGTAGGAGCTCCATTCCACAGCTCAAATGCGGTAAAATTATATGTTTCTTAGATCAGGATAGCGTGGTGGGAATACTTGTTTATTTTTAGATCACATGTTGCAGTGTAACTGGGATGCAGAAGTTTGCAGGCTCAGTTGAACTACTTTCTTCTTTTCTATATAGAGTGTAATTAGGCCTACTAGGGGTTTGCGGGTGGTATGCCCGTACAAGGGATCCGTTTCTGTGCTACGGGTACGTGTTGGATAACAAACCCTCTACTAACAGTCCTCTAGTGGTCGAGTGGGTTGGTAGCCCGCTCGCCGCGCCGGCGGCCCGGGTTCGATTCCCGGTCGGTCAGAGATTAATTTCTCGGATCTTTACTGCGGGTGGCTCGGTCGCAATATAAACGTGGAGTAGCGGTGGTGAAGGATATCACCCTCAGGGTCGAAGCCATAACACATCCGCTATATAAATTTGCGATTACATTTACATTTTAGTAATTATAATACACAGCAGTTATCTTGGTAGTTTCTTCATTCCATTGTTTAACGTCGTCGTTTGACATCAATGGCCGTTGACGACATTTAAAAGTATATACAGTTCGGTGGAAGCAGAGTACATACTCGGTATAGTTTCTCATTTTACACCGTAGAAGAAGAAGCGTTCGTATTGCAAAAGCACACATTGCAGTAGAAATATTCTTATTTTTCAATGCATATAATATAACGCAGCAGAATGCTCTTGCTTTCAAAGCAGAAATGCTTTTATTTTCAAAGTATAAATCACAGTAGAAATATCTGTATACTTTCAGCGCATATTATACGTGGCAGTAGTAATGTTCCATAATATTAATCCGTGACGTGCTTCATTAATGCTCCCTTAAAGGTGCTACATGTATGAAGCACCATGAATCACTATGGCAACAAAAGTGTTGGACGACAGTCACGTAGAGATGACGATCGTGGTTTTAATATTCTCCGTCCGCCGACGCCATCTTAGAATCAATGTCTCGGAATGTATCCCTACGCGTTCGGACTTTAAATGCGGTGATTCGGCTTTATGCAAACTATTCATGCAATAAATGTCCGAAAGTGACATAAAAGAAATAAAAGAACGACGTGCATATAGGCAGCAATGCGTGAATATCTGAGGCTCGTTGACATAAATTGTCTGGCATGAAAGATAGATGTTCTTCTGGTCTGACCGACCGGTGACTGATTGAGAGTTTCAGCACGGTTTCAGCTTGAAGTATATTGTCATCAATTGACACCTCAAGCTTGAAGATAAAGGCTCCATAGAAGACAATCGAGAATTCATTTGTTAGAGATATTAATCGTATCTAAGCACGAATATGGCTTTGCTATATATATATATATACATGTACAAGTACATGTACATGTACATCTATATATATGAGACATCGTGGGTATACCAGATTGTTCACTGGTACTCACTCCATGGACAAAGTCGGTTGGACAGAAATGGTGAAGTAAGATTCCATTGGTCCAAAACCCAAGGTCAATCTGGAGTGGATAGCTTTGACCTTTTGCCATTGAACTGTAGACGGTGGTGTATGGTATACCTGGATACAGCCAGACGCTGTGGCAAATGTTTTCACTATAGTAATCGCGCGTACTGACATGATAATACTTTTAGGACACGTCTACTTGAACAGTTTATTTGTGTTTTTTTCTTCAGAAAATGAACAAATAAGTTGTGTTCCGAGCAGCAGTGCTGGAGTTGAAAAGTCTCGATTTGTAATAGAATTTGAAAATTAAACAGCGAGCAAGACGACAAAAATACTAATTAAAATAAATATGCAAAATCATGATGATACTAGTGAAAACTTGGGAAATATAAATGTTGGGGTGACAAACCCTTTGTTTTTGTCTATCTGCTGTCTCTTTCTCTCTCCCTCATACCATCTGCCTCTCTCTCTGTCTATCTCTGTCTGCCTCTGTCGATCTCTGCAGTCTATCTGTCTCTCCCTCATACAAATTACTCTTCTAGTGGTTCTTTTCTATTTTAAATGGTGACTTTTATGGCGCCAGTTTATAAAGGTATACCACTATAAAGCTGAGGGTTGCCAGAACGTATATAGACGGATGACGTAACTGTGAAAACCGTCGTAAAATGAATCCTCTTCGTGAATATATATAGTCCAATATTATTGTGCGCTTTGTTTCAAATGTCCGTTGATGCATTACCAGCAGCAGTATTGCATTGAATCTTGTAAATGTTTTTGTTGTATTTAATTATGAATGCTGTTAGGAACGTTGGTATTTGCTGCGGATAAAAGCTTATTACATTCTACTCAAGCACCTATTTAAATATGCATAGACTCAGGCTGCTCTACTGTATACGTTGCACTGGCTAATACAAGTCGTCCTTGGGAAATGGAGACCGTAGCTTTCAATTCCAGATGGAGAAGCGATGTGCAACTGGAGAAAGACTAAATTGTATTTTAAAAGCTTCTTATTCCTGAATCCGCGAGTTAGCTATATAGGCCTATCCTGTACTCGCGGACGTTCGAAACCGACTCAATGTTAAAACATGCTGCCATGACAACTGTCCAGTATACGAGAATTGTCGAAAAATAACGGAGGGGTCAGACGTTGATTCGAGTGGAGCTGGGGTCCATTGAAGTCTTTGAAGTCTAATTACATGTAGACTATATACTGCTTGCAGACATTTGACCATAAAATCTGTTATGTGCTATAGGCCTACAGGTTGCTTGTATTTACTTCTTAAGCTCAATGTGCAAAAGACGAATGTTCGCACAATTTCTACCGTAAGTCTACAAATGTTTTCTCGCAGTATTCATATCTTCCAGACTTGCAACATCTTAGATAAATGATAAATGATAAATGAATCGTTGGCGTCTGAGCAAAAGCTTTTGCATTAATTAATGAAAGTCTGGCCCCTTCGCACACCCCACGCGTCGTACACCACTTCCGGTATCGACCCCAATGTCCCCAGTCTTCCCGTCGGTCTTTGCGCCATCTGTTGATGATATCTCTAGGCTTTAATCCCATAATGCACCGCGTGCCGCTGGCGCATGCGCCGTTGACGAGTGTGCGGCACGCAGTCCCCGACCCTGGTTCCAGGTAACTCCGTTGAACTTATAGGATAAACCGGAGTTGGTAAGTATGGAACTGAACGTAGTGATGTTCCTTATTCCTGGATTCCACTGTTCCTTTGGTTCCAAGGCTGGTTGGTTGAATGTCCGCATTGCAATGTGAAGTGTAATAGAGTTTGAACTCTTTCTTGCATGGTCGCTATGATGGTACTTTGAGTAATCCTAGTAATTACCAACGTTTTTATGCATGAGGGCTTTTTTTGAGGGGTCTATGTATGTATGTTTGTATGTATGTATGTATGTATGTATGTATGTATGTATGTATGTATGTATGTATGTATGTATGTATGTATGTATGTATGTATGTATGTATGTATGTATGTATGTATGTATGTATGTATGTATGTATGTATGTACGCATGCATGCATGCATGTATGTATGCATGTATGTATGTATGTATGTATGTATGTATGTATGTATGTATGTATGTATGTATGTATGTATGTATGTATGTATGTATGTGTGAATGTATGTATGTATGTATGTATGTATGTATGTATGTATGCATGTATGCATGTATGCATGTATGCATGTATGCATGTATGCATGTATGCATGTATGTATGTAAAACTATGTATGTATGTATGTATGTATGTATGTATGTATGTATGTATGTATCATGCATGCATGCATGCAATACCATGTATGCATGTGTGTATTTATGTGAATGTATGTTTGCATGTTTGTATAAATGTACATATGAATGAATGCATTTTCGCATACATTAATGTATGCATGTTTTCATATTCACATTAATATTTCCGTATAATTATGTGTATGCGATCTGAGACTTTTGCTTAGATACCTAATTCATCGCCTTGTAAAGCCTCAGCAAGCATATTATACTTAACGTCTTTGATTGATGTTTGTCATTAGCCATTGACGACATCAATGAACAGGGTCTTTAAGTGTCTGCCTGTCTAGATCTCTGTGTCTGTCTATAGTTCTGCCTCGTTCTATGCTTAAGTGTTATCTAGCAGCTTAGATGATCCCATCCATTTACATTCCTTCTAATATTGTAATTTGGCTAAGACTGCAATACTGCGCGTTTGAGACTGCATCTGTCTACCTGTATGTCTGTCTGTCTGTCTCTCTGTATGTCTGTCTGTGTGTATATCTGCATGTCTGTATCTGTATGTGTGTCTATCTCTCTACCTGTCTGTCTGTATCTGTCTGTCCGTCTGTCTGTCTGTCTGTGTATCTGCATGTCTGTATCTGTATGTGTGTCTGCCTGTCTACCTGTCTATCTGTATGTCTGTATCTGCAGTCTATATGTCTATCTATATCTGTCTACCTGTCTACCTATCTGTCTGTCTGTCTGTTTGTCTCGGCCTCTCCATCTGTCCGTCCTCTGGTCCTTCTCTGTCTGGTTGTACCATTCTCATGTTTTGCGACTGCCAGCCTGAGACCTTTGTCTCTTTCGTTGGCAATAATTGTGGGGTTGAGGGGCAAGTTGCGTTCGACTTGACAACCGTCATAATTTGCGTCGTCACGGCCGCATAGATAGTCAATCGCACACAGAGAGAGTAATTCTATGGGACGGCGGCTCTGCAGCATTGACTTCTCTTTGGTGATAGAGAGCTTTTCATTGTATGCGGACATTGGCAGAAATTACGGTCTTTGCGTATACGAAAACATGCGATTCATCTCAAGCTTGACCTCCCCATCCTTCATATTTTGTCTGCGTGTGAGTTGCTGAGTTCGTATCTATGCGTGCATGTATGTCCTCTTGTTCTGTCATCCCCTGCCGCTTCCCCCGCTCAATTCCACCCTACTGGAACTCATTGCCTTACACACCGATCGAATGCCACTCTCAGTCTATTCTACTCCGTCCCGGTCTGTTGCGTTCCCCCTCCTCTTCCGTTTCCTTCCACCTCTTCTTCCTTTCTCTTTCCTTCTCGTACATCACATCATATTCCCTTGCACTCAATAATTCTTTTTTAAGTTTCCTTCTTCTAGACCACCTCCCTGTGCACCTGTCAATCATGCGCCTATTATACGCCCCGATCCAAGCGTCACCCGGTTCACTCCTATTCTCCCTCTTTTATTAACTGTCTCTGTCTCTCCGTCTGACTCTTTCTCTCTTTCTCTCTCTCTATGTGCGTGTGTGTGTCTTTGTCTGTCTTTGTCTGTCTTTGTCTGTCTGTCTGGCTTCAGAAGCGATTGGTAATTATCACGGACTATATTATGTCTCGTTACAACTCAAAGTAGAGGCAGACACCTGTCAAGTCTGAACTATATCCAATCCAGGTGAAAGGTTGCAGTAAAGGAGTTCAAGCATGCGCACCTATCCAGAACCGATACATAGCTCTAGATAACATCTATTAATAACAGCTCAATCAATCAGTCAATCATCAGGCAATCAACGTGTTTTATTTTATAACCAAATTAAATAAGTAAGATTTACATAATTTTCATTGCAACTCTGCTACAAAAAAGAAAGCCCTAACTCCCTCCCTCCCTCATTCCTCCCTCCCCCTACCGCACCCCACGACACCCCACCCCACTCCGACCTCCACCGGTACGCCACCCGTGAAATTTTTGTTTTCGGGAAAAGTTTTCTTCCCACCCCTCCCCACCCCCACCTCCACCCCTCACCACACCCCACCACACTCACCACACCCACCCCACTCCGACCTCCACCGATACGCCAGCCGTGAAATTTTTGTTTTCGCGATAAAATTTCTTCCCCCCACCCACACCCCCGCCCACCACACCCCAAGACACCCCACCACACTCCGACCTCCACCGGTACGCCACCCGTAAAATTTTGGTTTTCCGGAAAAGTTTCCCCCCCCACTTCCCACCTCCATCCCACCACACCCCACCACTCCACCTCCACCCACCACACCCGACCACCCCCACCACCCCACCTCCACCCCACCTCCACCCCACACACCCCACCACACCCCAACCACACCCCCACGACACCATAAGTACAGGCTTCACTATGAATTTTTTTAGGTGAGTACACGCTGTATACTTTCATATTAAACCCTTGTGTACAGCTCTATCTAACGCCATGTTGAACTCACGGATTTGACCATTCTTCGACACGGATGGCTGCACCAAGACATGGTATATCTCCAGGCACCATCCACGACCATCCACGCAGCAGACGACATTCACCCAACCCGCCGCACGTCTCGCCTCGGAGACTACTTTATGGTGCGCCATTATCTATAATATGGCAAGAAGAAGAAGAAGAAGAAGAAGAAGAAGAAGAAGAAGAAGAAGAAGAAGAAGAAGAAGAAGAAGAACCGAGGATGGCGCCAAGTAGCAAGAGAAGAGCCGTCAGTGCTTGTTTTAGCGAATTCGTGTCGGCAGACGAGTTCGTGTGGACGATAATTGAGCGAATTAACTAGATTGACAATGACAGCAATGGTTTACACACTCCAATAGAAGTAGGCCTAGGCCTATATACCGAGTGCTGAAAACAGACTATTTGGATGGCTTAAAGGTCACAGAAACACGCACACGTGTGCGCGAGCAAACCACGCACAGAGACACACATCCATGCAGACATATAGACACAGACAAACAGACATGGAGACAGAGAGAGAAAAGGAGAGACAGGTGCAGATACAGATACTTAGAAAGACACAGAGAGACACAGAGAGAGACGCCCTCAGACACGCACAGAGACAGAGACATATGCAAACAGTGAGAAAGAAACAGGTAGACAGAGAGAAGACCGAAAGAGAGACAGATAGACGGCAAGAGAGTTGCCTTAAATAATGATGTAGCGCTTCATTAAGAGTTTGGTCTCAGTTTAATCTATTCTATATATTATTCTTTTCTGTTCAATTCTATTATGTCCTATTTTATTACATTCTAGTCTGTTGTATTTTGTTTTGTTCTATTCTATTCTAGTTCAATCTATTTTATTCCATTATATGTTATTCTATTCTATTTTATTCAATTCTATTTTATTCCATTCTATTTTATTCCATTCTATTCGGTTCTATTTTATTCTATTTCATTCCAGTCTATCTTATCCCATTCTATTTTATTCCATTCTATTCCGTTCTATTTCGTTATATTCTATTTTATTCCATTCTATTTTATTCCATTCTATTCCGTTCTATTTTATTCCATTCTATCTTATTCCATCCCATTTTATTCCTTTCTATTCCGTTCTATTTTATTTTATTCTATTTTATTCCATTCTATTCTATTCCATTCTATTCCGTTCTATTTCATTCTATTTTATTTTTGATTCTATTTTACTCCATTCTTTTCCGTTCTATGTTATTCTATTTTATTCCATTTTTTCTGTTCTATTCTGTTCTTTTCTGCTCTGTTCTACTATGTTCTATTCTATTCTGATCTATTCTATCCCAGTGACTTACACAATTCCGTTGACATAATGCAAACGGCATCTTACAGACGAATTCACATCACAAGACTGCATTCAATTCCTTGATTGGTTCTTCTTGTGAAATAGACGTCTAGATCGCAAAATGGAACTGCGTGATGGCGTCGAAGACAATTGTCTACAATTTTATTGTCTCTGTTAAGTCTCAGGTGCCTTGATTGGCTTGAACAGGTGTAGTCAACTGATTCTTGAAGCGCACGCTTTTCACTTCAACGTCCACAGTACTAGCACTGGTGTGTTACTAACACTGGTGTGTTACTAACACTGGTGTGTTAATAACACCGGTGTGTAATGTAAGATTCGTCGTACAGTCATTCTTTGACCGCGACTCTGTCCACAAAATCTTTTGCACCAATGTGAGAACAGAAGGCCTATAATAATTTTTATACATATTGTCAACATAGCTCACCTTAAAGGCTTAACCCTAAAAAGGCTACAATCACCAGACAACATGTCGCACAGTCTTGGGTATAGGGCCTATAGTAATTCCATTTCGACATTCATTCATTCATTCTGAGAATCTATATAGCGCCTCTTCAAGATAACTACTCAGAGGCGCTCATGTTGAGTGGGAAACAGTCCTTCGTAAGTGTTCATATTATATTCTCCGATTAAGAAGTCCATAATTGTAATAGTGTTGCAAACAAATCGTAATAACCTATTAAAATGCATTACAAACTAATATTCCAAATTTTCACGAGTGGGGGCAGAGGGAAGTCCGTATGTCCTTACAACGCTTGAAAGTGTGGAGGGAATACTCAATTAAACTCACCATTTCAGAACATAAACCTCCGGGTACAAGCTTGTTGCTTTGGGGGGGGCGGACTTCTAACGGATTTCGTAACGATAGACAACAGACTTGCTGTATGGCATTTCTCTCCTATCTGCCGTGTGTGCTAAGAAGCCCATGCAGTCCACACACTAATCTTACTCTGTGTGTCTGTTTGTCTGCCTGTCTGTCTGTCTCTGTCTGTCCGTCCGTCCGTCTGTCTGTCTGTCTCTGCCTGTGCCTGTCTGTCTGTCTGTTTGTTTGCCTGTCTGCCTGCCTGTCGATACCGCACATTTTCGCCGCTTACCCGTGGGACGACGAGAGAAGCGATTGGCTGAGGTAGTGCCGCCGTCGCCGCCGCCGCCGCTGCCGCTGGTCATTAGCCGGGCTTTCTATAGCTGCAGACGACGACGGTTAATCAATGTTACCTCCTCACTGTTACCTCCTCACTGTTACCTCCTCACTGTTACCTCCTCACTCTTACCTCCTCACTGTTACCTCCTCACTGTTACCTCCTCAATGTTACCTCCTCACTGTTACCTCCTCGCCCATCGTCGTCCGCTAACTCCCGTCCACCGAACAATGATCGATCACATCCGTCAGTCCTACCGTCTGCCCGCACTTCCCTTCGTTCGTTCGTCTGCCCGTCCTGCGCTTCGTTCGCCCGTCTGCCCGTCTTTCCCATCATTCGTCCGCCTGCCCGCCCTTCCCCTAGTTCGTCTATCCCGACGCTTGTCTCTCTGCACGTCCTTTCATCCTACAATCCTTTGGTCATTCTGTTCGACTTCCCGTCCTCTATAGTTCCGTGCCTCATCAGCGTTCCTTGCCTTCCTACGCCTGCCTCTCTGCCTCTCTGTATGCCCTACCGTTCGTTGGTCATTCCGTCCGTCCGTTCATTCGTCCACCATCCCTTCCACCATGCATGCATGCGTCCTCCAATCTATCAGTCAGTCCCTTAGTCAGCCTATTCCTCTGCTTGCCCGTATATATCCGTCTCTCTGCTTCGTCCATCTTCTCCTCCCTCTGCCTTTCCATCCGACCGTCCAATCGACCGTCCGTCCATGCCGTGTGTCGCCTGTTTTTTTATATTTATGCAACGTCTATGGTCCGTAATTGCGGTTCTAGCCGGCGGTGAAGCAACGTCTATGGACTGTCGAAGGAAATTGCGGGCGACGGGCGTGGACGGCGGCGCGTGGGCGTGTGTTTGCTCGATTAATGTCGCAACGCTTGCCGTTATCTGGAGGGGATGGCCCCCTCCAACGGGCGCGTGTTTTCCCTCGGACGGAGGCAAGGACGCGGGGACGGATGGGATACCAGTGGGGTAGAGGGGGGGAAGGACGCACAACCCGAAACCGGATTAAAGGGCCTGGCCGCATGCACCGGGTAACCCTAAGAAAGTCACTTTGGGTAATTGCCTTAGCGTAGACTCCGAATCCGAGTCGGGCTCCTATATAGGGAGAAAGATATATAGGTGGCGCCAGAATAGCTTATGACTCTTGGAATGCGTCGTCTTCGCCTTTTGACGTGGGACGCAACGCGGTCGCACAGCGGTCATCCATTAAGGATCGCTGGAGTCTCGAATCCGAGATGGCTATTCTGCGATTCCCCAGAAGGCAGTTCGCACTTCCGGGGCAAGCGCCATCTATATAGGCTACTTCCGCTTTACCACACACTCGCCGGCTCAAGTGTCTCGAGACTCCGCTAGAGAACGAGCGCTCGATTCTGAAACGAACAACGATCGCGTTTGACATCAATATACACTGGATAACTGATGACAGGCTATTATACAATACAATACAGCTTTCCAACGTCAGATAATTTACATAATCAAGTGAAAAATGCATGAGCGGCCCTACAAGATTCTACTCAGAAACGCTCCCGTCTACAGCTAGCGCGGACACTGAATCGGAGTTTCACGCCGAAGCGCTGAGCAATTGTGAGTGAAGGACTTGCCCAAGGTCACTACACGGCAGCTTGAGGTGGTTTCAATTAATGCGACCCTCCGGATCCAAGGCAACGAAATACCCACTACACCACGTAGGCTACCGAGTCCCACATTTACTGGGAAGCTCACTCTTCTTTTTGAGCGAAGCAATTTCGTTGAAATCATTCAATTCAGTTTGAAGTCACTCGGTTCAACGGCTTCGAACGCAGGGAGGTTTAGAAAGCGGCTACCGTGTCTATCTGACGCATGTCAACCTAAAACATTGGGTGCGCTACCGCGGTGCGTCGCGTGATGGGTCAATAAGTGTGTCACTGAAGCCTACAACAGCCAATCATCTTCTCAAGATATGGGTCAGCAAATATGGCGGCGTCAGTTATTTATCCATGCACTTGAACACTCGCTACTTTTGGATCGAATTGGAAACTGTATACGCAAGCTGAAATGATACAGTAACAGGCTGAGCAATGAGCATACTCGGCATAGCCTTGTAGTCTAGGAGGTTAAACTATCAGTGTTTTTTGGACCCCATAGAAAACCTTTTTTCACACCATGGCTCCATGTGAATCATAGTCTGACCTAGACCTGGGAGTCGACCCCAATAAGTCGACCCCAGTCGACTTGGTCATCCCAAGTCGGGTCGGGTCGTTTCTGCTCACCGCAACTGACCCCAAGTCGAATTTTGTAGATAGAAGTCACTTGAAGTTGTTTTTACCTCAAGTCGACTTAAACCGACTTGAGACACAAACATAGTTAAATTTGTCACTTCAAACCAATGATTGTGACAACATTTAAGCAGCTTTTGTTGCCTAGTGTGTTTACAAGAATGAATGAGACCTTTGCTAAACAGAGACTTAGGCTAGGCTACTGATTATTTTGCCGATATATAGGCTATCGTGCAGACTGCCGTCTGCCGATCTATTCATACAGTTTGTAATTTTATGCTTAAACGTCACGCTTAGGCATGCGCTTAATTAAAATGGTGTAACAAATGTTACTAAAATATTAACACGCGTGCGTATCAAGCAATCAGTGAACTTCTAGTGGTCAGTGAATTCGGCGCAAAGAAAGCTGGATCTACAAGGCCTATAATAAATCGATAGTTTGGCGCTACTTTGGAGCGCTGCATCTAGAGTTGTCTGCAGACGGAAAAACTATTGTAGGGCCAATTGGACAATGAAAGACTTTACTGTCAGTGAGTAGGCCTCGTGGCTGTGGTAGCCTACTGTAGGTTGATGCGCTTGCAATGCTATTTGCTAAGTTGCGAAATGATGTTAGTGGCCAAATAATTATGAAAACAGAATTAGGCTACAAATAATTATTAGGCTTATCATAACACGCCATTCAGTGCAACCATGCAGTCCGTGGTCCGCTATTTTATCTTAGACCTTGC
>OX457039.1:8967126-8969626 GCA_949752735.1 Lumbricus terrestris
CACCGTGGGGCCGGGAGATGGGACTAAACACACCAACGCACGCGCACACACACACACACACACACACACACTTTTGGACAGAGGAAGAAACGCATAGAAAGACTGACATGCAAGGCGTAAAGGGTATATGTAATAATTATGTATATTCCTAAGTGGAAAGAAAGATCAAAAGATATACAGACAAACAAACGAAAGAATTGACAGAGGGAAAGAAAGATCAAAGGACAGCGTGTGACGGACGGACGGACGGAAAGACAGACAGTCATTCATGCATCGCCTTATTATTATAGACGGACTGACTGACGGACGGACGGACGGATGGGCAGACGGACGGACGAATAAATATAGACCTAGGGACGGATAAACAGACGGATGAGCGGACGAAATGGTGGACAGACCGTAAGACAAACAAACAGACAGCCAGACAGACAGACAGATATAAGCTTATATTTAAATATAGGAGTGGGAGAGCGGATCGACTCACGGACAGACGGGCGAAATGGTTGACAGACAGGTATAGGAATGGGAGGACGGGCGGACAGACGGACGGACGGACGGACGGATGGACGGATGGACGGGTAGATGAAACGAGTGGACATATGGACGGGCAGTGGGAAGAAATGAATGGTACGAGATGTCAGGAAGGTATGTTTCGTTGACAGTTGAATGTGATTAGCGACGACGACCATCGAAGAATCCCGAAGTAGATCCAAACTCGGTTAGTCACGTTCGGCGGAGAAAGTATCTAAGCAACGCCCTGGATACAACGTTCTTATCAGCCATCGGACCTGCCATGCTCTGACCAGAGGATGCCCATCATCCCTCACCCCCACCCACCCCTCCACACCCACCCCCACATCGCCACGTCATCCTCTCCCTCTTACCAGCTGGCGTTAATTGTTCCACTCTCAGAGATCAAGAGGCCGTCTTATCCCGTAGCGCCGCCACACACACGTCCTGCTTCCACACGAAAATCAATTATGGTTTGCAAATGATTCATTTCTGGGGGAAGATCTGTTGTAGTCTACTTCACGGACATGGGAAGACACAGCTGCATTTGAAAAGGTCGTCTGCTGAACCCACACGTGTGTGTGTGTGTGTGTGTGTGTGTGTGTGTGTGTGTGTGTGTGTGTGTGTGTGTGTGTGTGTGTGTGTGTGTGTGTGTGTGTGTGTGTGTGTGTGTGTGTGTGTGTGTGTGTGTGTGTGTGTGTGTGTGTGTGTGTGTGTGTGTGTGTGTGTGTCTGCTCTTAAGGTCGCTGACCTTCACTGAAGGGCGTTCGTCTGGCCAAGCGCATGCACAACTTCTAAGAAAGTAATTAAGCAAATTGGTAAGTGGGTAAGTAAGTGAGTAAATAAGTTAGCAGATAATCTTTTCGTTTAATTAATTATTGTAGACGAACTTTCACGTTTTGCAAAAATAACAATTGTTTTGTCACGTTACTATTGGAGTGTCTGAAAAAGCCAAAACCGATTGTTTCAAACTTTCGCTCAACGAATATTAATATATTCCCATTCAGAGCGGACAATTCAGAGCGGACAATTCGGAGCGGACAATAATTCGGAGCGGACAATTCAGAGCGGACAATTCGGAGTCCGTTGATCTACTTTTGTCTGTAACTGTAGACCTTGAGGGCAGGCATCTAAAATGTCAGCTGTTCAAGTATTCTTATATACAATGGCGTAGACATGGGGTTTCGGGGGTTAAACCCCCATTGGCTTAGGAAAAAACTTTTTGTAAGGTTATTTATCCAATTAAATAAGAAAAACAAAACAATTATTTTTCTTGCTTTATTTCCATTGTTACTTTATTCCCTTTTTATTTACTGTAATACTGTCGGGTTGGTGCCAGGAAGGGCATCCGGCCAGGCCATAATCCCCCCCTTTCATAATAAATTCTTGGCTACGCTACTGCTTATAAATTAACCAATCTATACCACAGTCTAATCATGCAGATTAATAAAGACTATACCAACTTACTTATACAATTTGCTATTCAATTACCGTTGTATGCCACAACCATAAATAACCTTAGTAAATATAGGCTAGACTGGGAAAATAAAATAAAAATGATTCCCACATCACTTGGCAGCCAGCAGCAACATTGATATGTTGAATGCAGCATGCGCATTATACAGGTGTGCATGTTCCATTATGTTTCTGCATGTGAGCCTGCCTAGGAGCCTGGACTCGCTCTGAACAACGCTTATAGTTGCCGCCATCGATTGTTGCATTGTTCCCGTTCTGTTGTTGCTATAAACAATAGGAGAAATGCATGAATGATGTAGCTTAGGCCTAATAATGATGAGTCGCGAGACAATAGAGCTAAACCGTGGGATTTTATATAATGCATCAGATGAAGCAGTAACACAAGCAGAGTTTATGATCTCAATTATTATAGACTCACGGAGATAATTATTATATCCAAATAATTAATTAGTTAATTAATCAGTTATTATTCTTCTTCAGCAGTCATTGCTACATGTAGAGTTTTTGGTTTCTC
>OX457039.1:8977126-9004626 GCA_949752735.1 Lumbricus terrestris
AAAACGCATCTTTTCCTCCATTCGCTAGTCTTTTCCTTCGTCCATATCCATAATGTTTTTGTATTCCTTCATTCCATGTATCGATCGATTGCTCTTTCTTATACTTTACCACTGCCACCACCACCAACACCACCACAACCACAACAACAACAATGACAACAATAAAACTCCACTACCATCACCGCCATCACAGCAGTAATTATTATTGTGACGTTGCAAATTTGAATTTTTCCATTGAGTTTTGCACATGCTTGCGCTATATAGATACTATAGTCTCTGGTTTCCCTGCAGCTTCGTGCATCACCACTTGACCGAGTGATTTTCACTGCGCCTGCGCTTGTAGACATTTTATTTAGAAATTACTCAGAAGAACAAAATGTCTATATTTTGTCTACGAATATATATATATATATTATATATATATATATATATGATGGCATGCTATGTATGCAAATAATTAATTATTTAGTCCATAGTATATTTTTATATGTAAATTCATTTATGCATGAGTGTTTTTTGTTTGTCATTGTGTCTTTGTGTGTGTCTGTGTGCGTGTGAGTGAGAGAGAGTGTTTGCATGTGCGTCTGGGTGTGTGTTGTTGGATGTCTGTTTCCGTGCTAAGCTGCGTATGTCTCTATGTATCTACGGGACTCCCGGTTGCGTGCAGGTCTTTGATAAACGATGCAAGCACACATAACGCGACTAATGACACAGTCCTTTGAAAGTAGCTGTCGACGTGATTAAAGATGTAAGCACTCAGGTAATCCTATTTCCCTCTTTGTAGTTCCATTGGATTATTTGACTGCAACACACACACACACACACACACCCACACACACACACACGCACACACACACATACACACGCACACACATATACACACGCACACACACACACACACATATTCAGTCGTGTATATATGTAGATCTAAATACTATACACTCAAGAGCTATCCATGCATTTTGCGGAAGAATCTTGCTATACAATGATTATGTGTAGCCTATTGCTTGGGTTTTTGTTATTGTCTTTTGTCTTATGATAGTTAGCTATAATAGTTAAGTTACATAAATCCTAATAATTTCCCACAATATATTTCGTTATGTACATTGGTAATCCTGTTAGAGAGACCCAGGTCCCTTAAGGGTCTGTATGTCTCTTTGTCTTCAAATTGATTAAAAAAATTGTTTTCTATAATATTATGTTGATAATTTGTAGGCCTATATAGCACTCAGGTAATCCTATTTCCCTCTAGACTATATAGGCCTACAATCCAAAGCCCTACATGAAGTGATAATATTTTGGTCATGGTTACGGTCATATATGTATTAGTTTATACATGTTGCAGTTTGCAAAGAGAGGATTCAGAAGTTATAAGACTTGATTTTTGCCATGTGGAAGTCGCGCGTGGTGAAAATAGTCTTGTGTTCATCTGCCTTTGACTTACCCTTTAGGGACACTTTCGCCGATCAGGACACAGAACATGAATAGGGTCTTTCCAGACTGTGATTTTGTACTAGGCAGTAGTAAAGTCCCTGAGGGATCCTGGATACCTAAAAAAATAAAAAATAAAATTAAGCAAAATAAATTTTTTTAAATAAAAAATAAAAAATATATAAAAAAAATAATAAAAATAAACCCTAGGCCCAATCATCAACAAAGGCCTAGACTTCATCTCAGATTTGGGCCGGCGTCTAACACAAGCAACCGAGGAGCCCCGAGAATCAAGTTTCCTGTTCCAGCGTATTTCCATGGCTGTACATGTAGGCCTACAATGCTTTAACGCTGTGCCATGGCTTTCACAGGGTCTTTTTTATTAAGCCCTTAATTGTCATGGATGAGGGTGGTTGGGCTCGCTAAAATTCACACAGCTTTTGTTCTGTTTGTCTGTTTGCAATATTTGTTGAAACAATAAAAATAAATAAATAAAGTAATAATAATAATAATTATAATTATAATAATAATATCAATATCAATAATAGTAATGATTATAAAATAATACACGCCATATATGTGCCCATTTTATCAAATACATGTAGTTATCTCACTATATCGAAGCTGACAGATGGCATATACACCAAACTCACGTGGGCCTAGATATTGTATTTATAATTATAATCATGCAGTACATCTTTTTGAAAATATGTATATACATATTTATAATTATATGCAGTACATGTTTTTGAAAACATTAGGTTTTATAATACTATAGCGCGAACGTGCACAGTATTTATATGGAGCAGTGTATACCTAATAGAACTGTCGCCACCTGGTGTAGAGGACGTAACAATGAGCAGGTGGATGTCGTGAACTTCCAGTGGAAAAGCTATTCAATTGATAGTCTGAGCGGAAGGGCTGTCCTTGTCGTCCACGCTTTCCAGTTTCTCCATTGCACCTGCTGCATCCGATTGCCTCAGTGCAAACTATAAGTCATGCATGCGCTTCCATACCGATCAATCATACTACACTCTGTCTGTCTGCCTGTCTGTCTCTGTCTGTCTCTGTCTGTCTGTCTGTCTGTCTGTCAGTCTGTCTGTCTCTGTCTGTCTCAGACTCTGTTTCTATCTTTCTTTGCATTTCCACGTCTATACGTGTGCCTCTCTCTGTTGCTAAATATGCGTCTGTGTGTTTGATGTTTTGTGCTTGTTTGTGTCTTCGTGTGTGTGTGTCTTCGTGCGTGTTCCTTCGTGTGTGTCTACGCTTGTGTCCTCGTGTGTGCGTGTCTTGTTCCATCTCTCCTATATACTCTCGTATCCTGCCCTATTATGAGCCATACTTTCGACGTTTACCGCATGACTTCTGACCACATTGTTAGTTGATGATATCAGACATCTGCCGCAATCTAACCCCATTAATTTCATGTTCTGCTTTTGATCAGACATCCAACACGTTCTGGTCACATTACTTCTTCTTGATATCAGAGACACGGTTCTTTCAGGTCGCATAATTATCACGTAATGATATTATTGTATTTTGCATTGTATTACATCGGATTTGAATACTGTCTTGTAAAGCGCCTCTTGTAGGGTGAACTGCTCAGAAGCACTCCCAGTTCGCAGCGCCTCGCGCGAAGAAGTAGGTTTGAACAGAAAAAAACAGAAAATGCAAGAAAGAATAATTGTAGAGCGCACAGAAGGAGAAAACGTATTCCAAAGAGAGGAAAATGTTGGAGGAATTAGACAATTGATTAGTTAATAATAATAATAATAATAATAATGACAATTTATATGGCGCCGTAACGCGGCCATACCGCTACAAGGGCGCCTCACAAACGGCCGACTGCGGGATACGCCTTGGTTGTATAGTTACACCTTTATCGACTTACCACAGTCGCGATTTCTGGTTTGTTTCTAACAAAGCACACACCAGCCTACATGCACGTGCACGTGCGCGTGCTACACGTGCAGGCTGGTGTGTGCTTTGCTGAAAACAAACCAGAAATCGCGACTGCGGTTGCAGAAAACTGCGCCGAAATATTGAACAGTTTACAAAGTATCATGTCGTTATTGACAATAGCCCTGCACATCTTGGAATCAAACAAGAGACATTTGTTTGAATAGGCCTCCCTTGCGATGGTATCTGTTAAGGATTCCTGCACGGGTCTGTGCACGTTTTGGGAGGAGTGGATTGCCTGCTCTTGTTGGAAACTACCAGATGTTATAATTTTGTGAAGCATGAAGAGCATGATATTATGAATGGCATGCTCGACATCAGCGATGGATAATATAGTCAGTGTTCTGTTCCGACATGTTTCCGTTCATTTCTCCCAAGGTATTTTATCACCTGGTGATATCGGCAGTACTGTTGTATAAACAATAATAACAATGTCGATAAGAACAATAGCAACAGCCACGATACGACTGTTTCTTATTTCCTCAGGGCTAGCACGCCGAACGGGGCTCAGAAGTCTGAATGCATGGCTGGTAACGTTTCAGACGATGCATAAATTCTCTCTGCGATACGCAATCACCATTCAGCAGGGCAGGCACAATGTCAGAAGCGTTGCCCGACCGGGGAGAGGTGGAGGAGAGGGGATACGTGTAGCGACACTAAACCTTGTTTATGCTAACAGTCGTTTATCTAACGCGCAACACTTGATGAAGTAGTAGTAGTAGTAGTAGTAGTAGTAGTAGTAGTAGTAGTAGTAGTAGTAGTAGTAGTAGCAGTAGCAGTAGCAGTAGCATGCAGTAACAGTGGCAGTAGTAGTAGTATAGTTGTTGTTGTTGTTGCTGCTGTTGATGCTGCTGTTGCTGTTGTTGTTGTCGTTGTTATTTTTGTTGTTGTTGTTGTTGTTGTTGTTGTTATCATTGCTGTTTTTATGGTCGTTGCTGCAGCTGCTGCTGCAGCTGCTTTAGTATAAAAGGATGCAACAATATTCGTGGCATAAATGTCATTACATCCCATTGCACTTTTGCTCATTCGGAACCTGAATACAGTTATTAGCGTCGCAAACATCATGATTTTGTATCCGGATGTTATCTCATGAACCTTGCAGCTGACTTTAGGTTTCGCAGGCGCCTGAAGTATATAGGCAATGTTTTGTTTGACAGTTCGCTCTGGTTCGAGTCGGAAGCGAGTTTATTGTTCAGCTGCGCTTTGATGAAGTTGCAAATGTTAGAATGCAATTGCGTTTGTATTGCTACTATTGTATCGGATTTACAACTAGGCCTGTAAGCTATCTACCGCATCGACAGTATCATAGCGCCGGTGAATAAGCTGGTCTCCCTGACGTGGCTTTTGTGGGCGCTGAGAAATTCTCGAAGATTTACATTACATTACATTATCAGGGCTTTTTTAACGTGCAGTTGGACACAAAATGTGCAGTTCTAAATGGATATGTGCAGTTTGTTACGAGCCGCGCCTCCTATGTTAAGGTCCCTACTAAGTTCAGCTCGATTTAATAACACTCGTGTCTAGTTTAAAGGTATAATTCAACATAGAAAGCGAACTGATACAGTTACCACATTGCAGTCCAGTGGAAAGTCGTCGACGGCATTGTCATTCAGCGACGAACGTACGAACAACATCTTGAAACAGCAACAGGCTGGCGAAGAACGAACTTAACTAAAGACACCAAGGCGAGGTGTAACTAACGAAAGCTTAACTAAACTTAATCTAACACGACATCTGACAAGAAGACTGCCATGCAGTCACCCTTGCAGCCGAAAACATCAGAGACTCATCTCTTAGCTTAACTAACCATGAAGAGAGAGAGAGCACGTAAGAGCTTAAGAGCTAGACGCCCCCTGAAGTCAGACCTTATATAGAACCAGTCTGTCACCAGGTGTCACCCTCCAGGCTACCCAAGTCAACCGTCCGTGACTAAAGCCCATCCCAAGAACCAGTCGTAGAGAGTCGTGGAACCTAACATACCCCCGACCGACCACGAAAGGCAGAAACCAGAAGGGTTTCTGACTTAACTAGCATGCACACGAAAGAAGGTTACACGACTCAAAGAAAAGAATCGCATAACTAATCAGAAATCACGACAAGTACAAATACATGACAAGAGAAAAAGGTAGTTAACTATCCAAGCGAAACGTTCAAGTACATGTACGTTCCCCCTAAAACATTCTACTCAAGATTTCGAGAAAAATAGTTCGAAACAAAATCAAAAAATGAAGTTTCCATAAATATTTTACATGGATTAGGAAACTCGAAAAGTCATTACAATTTTTTACATCAATCGCCAAACGAAAATCTGCACACTACATCAATTAACGAAATCGAACGAAACGATTGAAGCCGAATGTTCCAAGAACACATTCTCGAAACCATCCAATGCGAAAGTTCCAAGCCATCATTCGCAAACTTTCTTTTCAGTGACTGACAGAAACTGAAGACCCATGGCACACAGCCAAACCACAGTGTGAGACGACACACCATAGCGAACATCGAAGAAGCCGACTCGCAAAGAGCCAAGAGCGAAGACACCGTCACGCTCGACAGAATGGACGCAAGCGACAAGCCGTCGTACTCGTCACTCGCGAAGGAAACGCGCGAAGTCGTCCCAGAAACCGTCAAAGCCAAGATGGTGGTCACCATCCATTGAACCACGAAGGCGCTCACGTTCCTTCTTCGAAGCCTCGCACAGTCGTAGCGCAGACTCCCGCCATCGAAGACCCACGATTCCATGCCGTCAATCTGCAAGGAACCGCTCTCACAAGACAAAACAAAAGAATTAGCGTCATGGCAATTCACATCAACTACTGGCAACGAAATACCAGCGAACAAATCACCGCTCTCACGCACAACAGACCAGGACGCATCTGCAAAATCCTCATGCACAGAAGATACACTCACACCCACAGACAAACTCACAGAGTCAAGAGTCTGGAAAAAATCACCCGAAACACAACACAGGACCTCATCGACTGAGTCCATCACACCAACCGGCTGAAACACAACTCTCGAAGCAGTCGAGTAAACGCACCTCAACTGACATGCAGAGAACTCTGACGAAACCTCATGCTCATTCAGATAATCATCGAAAGAATTAGTCACAGTATTTCTCACTGCACTAACCAGAAACATGTGAAAACGGACAATGCCATCCAAAAACAACTGCCCCATTCCTGCAGAATTCACATCCTTATCAACATGAACAATCACCTCAGTCAACACAAGTTCACTCGACCCATGTTCACAAACGAAACAATGCGTAGACAAGACACACCTGTTCACCTTAGTCATGCGTCCACACAACTCAACATTCATTGACAACAGTGCAACCGTAGACACCATACAACACCAACTCATCATCCATCTTTTCTCATAGACAACAGTCGTTATCATAGACTGCACAACCATAGTCTCATGCACACTATCCTTCAACAAGACAATAGACAACGGTGACAACTCACACACAACAGTTGTCCCACTCAACTGCAGCACCAAAGAATCATTCACGCTATCAAGCGACGACTCAGCAACATAAACTGGCGAATGCACAACAAAATTCATTCCTGAATCAAACTCAACAGTCTCATCAAAATCATCCATTGAAACCGAATTCTCTTTCGCTCGAGAACAGTTCATCGACTCATATTTACTGCGCACAAACAATTTCGCACCAACTTCACACTCCAAGTCATTATGCCAACATTCAATCACGTTGCGAACGAAGTCATTCATCCTCAAGAGACCTATTTCCGCCAACAACCTGTCAGACATATAACTTGTAAGCCAACTTCGATTGTCTTCCCGCTCATACAAAACATTCAAACAAGTCTGATGCAAGTGTCGAACAGGCAATCTCCTAGTCCACTTGAACGTTAAACCGTGTGACACAAAGTCAAAGACAGAACACATACTGTCAACGTCATCACTCATAAAAGTATGCACAAAATCCAACACATCCTCAAACCCATCGTTCACCACATGCGTACACTCATCACATACATTCAACGGCACGTTTACCTCTGTCTGGCATCCAACTTCAACAAAAGAATCATGCACAAAATGAACACGATCATGCTCATCCGACCGTAAACTCGTACACAAGTCCAGTACAGACACACCTTCCGACGAAATGCCTAAGTCAACAGACTCATCCGAAACATCAGAAGCACAAACCAAATCATGCACAACAGCAACAGCATCCACAGTGTCATTCAACGAACCCAATACAGAATCATGCTGTACGTCGTTGTCCTCAAATAAATTACACTCAGACATATCGTCAAAAGCATCGTCGTACACGTGCATCTGTTCCTTTGTCTGCGTAACGCCACTGACATGATGTAGGTCAGCTCGAAACACACCTTCGGACTGAATAGGCCTACTTAAATTCTCATCTACCATGCAAGCAGAATTACTCCGATAAACTGACACGCCTTCCTTAACATTTTCCGACGAAATGTCTCTGAACCCAAAAGAAACTTGCTTAGTCTCAGAGGCCAATTTCTCCTTATCACGCTCAATTTCATCAAAAATTTCTCGCATTTGATACACCTTGTACTTGGCATATCGTACATCCTTAACCGAATTAGCCAGAAATTCAGGAAATCTTATCCTTTCCTTCAGTAAGCGAGTCTCCTCTTTCTTCTTCTCCTTACAAAAGAAAGCCCTAGCCTGTTTTTTCTTTGAAGTCTTCCACGGAGACATTCTCAATTTCCCAAATTAAGAAAGAGAAACAAAACTTTTGGTTGCCACGCCCCCAAAATTCTAAATTCTCAAAATTCGCTCAAATTTCAAGAAAAACTCGAAAAAACTCTAAACTCTCAACATTCCAGAAAAAACTTCCGAAAAACTCCTCGGAGTGCGACGTCAAAACTTCAACATCGAAATGTCAACCGGAATTAATACCGCATTCGAGCAGACACGCCCCTCAAAATTCAAAAATTCACTCGAACTTCCCACATTCAAACCGGAATGAATACCGTATACGAGAGCAAACACGCCCCTCAAAACTCGAAAGTCAAAAATGCAAACCGGAATGAATACCGTATACGAGAGCATACACGCCTCTCAAAACTCGAAAGTCAAAAATGCAAACCGGAATGAATACCGTATACGAGAGCATACACGCCTCTCAAAACTCGAAAGTCAAAAATGCAAACCGGAATGGATACCGTATACGAGAGCATACACGCCTCTCAAAACTCGAAAAACTCTCAAAACTCTCAAAACTTCCTCCAAAATTAAGAGCCATTGACCTATCTTCACGGCCAACCACCAATTGAACACTGTCAAACGGAATATCTACCGTATAATAGAGCAGACACGCCCCTTAAACATTCTCTAAATTTCACGAAAACGCCCACTTACGACGCAAAATTTCCAATTAACGTGAAAAAACTCGCGAGCCCCCATTCCTGCAGAAAAAATTTCGGACCGGCGACCATTCCTGCAGAAAAAAAAATTCCGGACGCGCCCAAATTCCTGCAGAAAAAAAATTCCGGACGAGCCTACATTTGTTACGAGCCGCGCCTCCTATGTTAAGGTCCCTACTAAGTTCAGCTCGATTTAATAACACTCGTGTCTAGTTTAAAGGTATAATTCAACATAGAAAGCGAACTGATACAGTTACCACACTGCAGTCCAGTGGAAAGTCGTCGACGGCATTGTCATTCAGCGACGAACGTACGAACAACATCTTGAAACAGCAACAGGCTGGCGAAGAACGAACTTAACTAAAGACACCAAGGCGAGGTGTAACTAACGAAAGCTTAACTAAACTTAATCTAACACGACATCTGACAAGAAGACTGCCATGCAGTCACCCTTGCAGCCGAAAACATCAGAGACTCATCTCTTAGCTTAACTATCCATGAAGAGAGAGAGAGCACGTAAGAGCTTAAGAGCTAGACGCCCCCTGAAGTCAGACCTTATATAGAACCAGTCTGTCACCAGGTGTCACCCTCCAGGCTACCCAAGTCAACCGTCCGTGACTAAAGCCCATCCCAAGAACCAGTCGTAGAGAGTCGTGGAACCTAACAAGTTGTATAAGCACTTCTGTACAGTTAAAACTAGCAAAAAAGTTCATTGTCCTCCGATTGGAAGTAATTTGCCATGGAAGATGGGAAAGAAAAGAAGGAGTTGTGCAGTTCTAAAAATTCCTTTGAAACAGCCCTGGACAGTAGCGCGCTATACTAAGTCCAGGGCTGCTTTTAAGGAATTTTTAGTCTTCTATAGGATACTTTACATAAGTTCTGTCAACTGTCAGCGTACCGTAACTGCCATGTAGAGTTTGAATGCAAGTGTAACCTACTTTTATCCGTTTTAAAACAGAAAATGCTTTTTTTCCTGAATGGATTCTGAAAGACAACTTCTTCAATATCTGCGCACTCATGTGCAGCCATTTTGCACTTGACAAATTTAACAATAATTATTCGTAACCCATCAGGATATGACGCTCACTAATATAATTTTATATATATATATATAATATATATATATAATTCATGTATGTTATATATAATTCATATGCATGCATATACACGGCTATAGAAGTTATTAGTTTTTATGAGTTCAGCCGTTTATAATCTTGTTTACAAATTGTACCCTTGTTCAACTCCTTTAGTCTTAATGCAAATTCACCTATGACTCTGCCTTGGATGCATGGTCAAAATATACATGTATTTTCCCACAGATTCCGAAACGAGAACCACAGTACTATTAACGCATGCTTCGCTCCCATCCACTCAACTTTCCATACAGGCGTCGTCTTTTGCAGGATAGATTTATCGTCCATCACCTCACGTATTATTAATCTTTCTTCGCTTTCTTTTTCTCTCCCTTATAAGTGCTTTTCGCATCTATTTTCGTTTCTTTGCCGTTCTGTAATTTCGCGCATATCCGTGACAGTTCAGCGGTCCTTATAGTTGTCACTTACTTCTCGGTTTATCGTCCACTCTGAGCTGTCGTGACAGACTATGCTTTCCTATACCAAGAAATTCTAGCAATTTCATCGCAGTAGACGACAGCCACATCATTTTTCATTTTTTCTCAGTCAGCCACACATAGGAAGAAATATTTGGTCGTCCGGAGAGACGGGATTTTTCTCCGACGCATGCATACACTCAATCTTGTCCTGCTTCAATATTTCTCGCTCGCAGGTGTTTAGATAAATGCCGGCAAAATGATAGATCGGGTCCTATATAATCTCGACGCGCTCTGTAAGTTCCAGTGAAGGACGCTTGGTCTTTTTATCACTCCTATATACGTACGGTTCTTAATCCCCCATTTCTAAGACCTTTCCGCCCTCCTCATCGTATACACACGAACGCTTTCCGCAATCTCATTCTTGATGTCCGTGCACGTCCGATTTACGTATACCCCACTCCAGCGATGACTGCAGATGCTTGTAGACCTACCCTGTAAACGACCTCTCCCCCTCTACCCCTCTCAATCCAGTGCCCCACTGCACTCATAGTTCTTCATCTCCTATTATAGATCTACTCCAGCAATTAGCAGCATCCTATATACTAAAGGTCGACCGTTTTGACCAGTCCTCTCCAATGCCGTCACATCTTTCCACCGACAGTTCACGATTAGTTAACTCGTTAGGCCTATGTATGTATGTATGTATGTATGTATGTATGTATGTATGTATGTATGTATGTATGTATGTATGTATGTATGTATGTATGTATGTATGTATGTATGTATGTATGTATGTATGTATGTATGTATGTATGTATGTATGTATGTATGTATGCATGCATGCATGCATGCATGCATGCATGCATGCATGCATGCATGCATGTATGTATGTATGTATGTATGTATGTATGTATGTATGTATGTATGTATGTATGTATGTATGTATGTATGTATACTTATATGTAGGTACATGTATGTATGTAAGTAATCCTTAAAGCAAAACCTTTAAAAACTCCGCCACTGGTCGCACTCTGCAAGTGCCAGTTCCAAGTCTGGACAAAGGAGGAGGCGACACTAATCATTTTCAAAATGGCAATGACTTAGTTAAGCAGCAACAAGATATATAGAAACCTTTAAATAAATCTCTGCCTTGGCTGGGATTTGAACCCATGACTTCTCGGTTGGTAATTCAACACTCTAGCCACCAGAGTAGACCTATCACGCACGCAGCGTACGTATGTATACCGTCTCAGTAATAATTATTATCTCTGACAATACACGGTGCACTATGATATATGATCCCTCTTATACTGTCCGCCAAAACTATAAGTTGTTTCTTTTCGTAGTATTGTATATAGTAAACGACAAGTGTGATAACAAAGATCATTGGTGACGCCCTCCGACTTTATTCACGCTTGGGACTAGCACTGCCAGGGTGCGAGCAGTGGGGAATTCTTCCCTTCACTGTTGGTCCTGTAGCGCCATTGCATTTCCCCTCCGTCTGTCAATTCCCCCAACGTATTCATATTTTCCCGCTCTTTCTCCGCCATTCAACTGAAGACCCATCTGAGGCCATCTCACCATGTCATGCTCCATCCCAACAGAAGGCCACTTCCCCTATCAATCCCACGACCCACCGCGACCCAGTTTCCCCCAATCGTGCTGCCATATATAGTATATAGTCTATATATATAGTATAGACAGTGTTATACCGTATACACGGCCCTTCCAAGCCAGAAGGAATTATCGGAGCGTGGAGAGCCTGAAAGCACCTGTCGATCAGCAGCGCCGTCTGGCTGAAAACAGGATTATTGAAAATGTTGCATGATTCACGAGAGCTGTCTATCCCGTCGCCGAATGTGTTTCCCTGCGCGTAAACGCCGGTGGTTCAGAATAGATTATATAGAAATACAATATATAAATAAATAAATAAATAAATATATTTAAGTACCTCAATCGATGTCTATGTATATAATATAGCTAGTTATACTGTATAATTATTATATTTGACAACAGCTTGCATTGACGAGACGAGACCACAACACTGTTGTTCATCAAACCCATTCATCTACAAGTCTACAACGCACTAGATATTGCTATTGTTTTCTGCTACCAGACAATATAGGTGTTGCTTCTTATGATAATATTATATTCAATCCATTAATTTGACCGTCGCAGTGTGCGTGCGGGTACTTTTCTACACATGTGAAGATCTAGGATTCTTCATTTATAGAGCGCCACTTAAACTCAATTATAATCAACTGCATGTATTGGAGTATGGATGGATGTATGTGCGTGCGAGTTAGGTGGAGGATTGCAGGCCGAAGTTGTGAGACGAATGCTTACACGGCAAGAACTAAGACCTGCTGAATAAGCGTCTTTTCGCCGACTTAGCGTGCAGGACGCACGAGGACTCAGGCACTGTCCAGCAACACAAGCAGACAGACAACGGGAGCGACTAACGCTTCGAGGGGCCTTTCTGCTGAGGTCAGCATCGATTATGTATAA
Organism: Lumbricus terrestris; assembly: GCA_949752735.1. Classification (NCBI taxonomy): domain Eukaryota; kingdom Metazoa; phylum Annelida; class Clitellata; order Crassiclitellata; family Lumbricidae; genus Lumbricus; species Lumbricus terrestris. The sequence goes on from OX457039.1 coordinate 8,989,958, forward strand.
AAGGGACCGGGAAGGAATGAACGAACGCTGATGTCCTAGAGGAGCGACGCTTATGTCCTAGACGACGGAACGCTTGATGTCCGAGATGAACGACGCTTGATGTCCGAGACGATTGATTATTGCGAAACGAATGCCGACGACGACGAGGCAAGGACAGCCCGTATCTGCGAATAAAGATCCAGATCCGTGAATCGATTAGTAGCGTTCGAGAGAATTAAGACGGAGGAACTGTAGTGAACGATTACGTTGTTATTGGGATAATACTGGAACTGTGGAAACTTAGACGACACGCGTCTACGATTGAGATACGACGAACGGCCGTAAAAGAAGGAGAAACTGTGAAGGACTGGAATCGAACCGAGAACTGGTAGGCTTGTGTTATTGTTTTGACTGCAGTGCGTCGAATGAGATTGAGTCGAGTGAGGGAAAAACCCAGGTCATAAAATTCCGTTATTATATGCTGTGTAGCTCGAACTAAGCACGTGTGATTGAGAGTGAATGTTGAACTGTGTCTATTTTTAGATTAAGAGATTTATGTTGAGCTATTTAGAACTGTGTATTATTGTGTAACTGCATTAAAGAATCATAACTGACGAAATTGGATTAATATGTCTCGTGTATCTGAATCTGATGAACGACTGGATGAGGACGATGACGGACAGCGACAGCCAGGGTTAGACCCGACGTTGATGGCCATGTTAACTCAGATAAATCGGACTGTGATTGGAATAGATGAGGGCCAGAAAGACATGGACGGAAGATTGAAGGGCATAGACGGAAGGCAGAGAGGGATAGACGAATGTCAACGGGAGATGCAGGAATGTCAGAGAGAGCTAGCATCTAAAGTGATGGCCATGGCCGAACAAGTGGAAATAGTATACGCCGAGCAAGACATTATGCAGAACCGATTAGAGAATACGATTCGGGACTGGGAAGAGAGATTCTCTGACGTACGACGATTCCCTAATACAGCTTCAGGCATAGATAGGCAACGGTTCTTAGAGGAGGAGAGGGAAAGCCGGCAAGAGTTGGGGTGTCCAATGGAGGGAAGGGGGCACCCAACTGCTTTCGAGAGGGCAATACAGACGAACCCAGACCATGAAGGAAATGTGGTTGTAGAGTACTGCTTTACCGCGCCACACTCGGCGGCACCTTGTCAACGGGTAGGGGAAGAAGAGGGAGCCAGTACAGGAAATGTCCAGGGTAACCGACGGAGCGCTAGACCGAAAGAGAAGCCTAGACAGGACTATCTACAAATGGACAGACTAGGACTCCCGTCCCAGGCCGGTTATTCCCAGTCGGACCAACCTAGGTTCTACGAGGGGAGTAGGGATCAGAACGTGGGTGGGGCTCCAGGGGTAGGACTGGAGGTGGTACACCAAACTGCCGGACTTAGCACCCCAGCGGGCCATCTCCGGGACTACATGGCGTTCGAAAGGAGCCAACCCTCTTTATGCTTGGACGAACGGATGGCAGGTAGGGGAACGATGGAGTTCCCTACTGGTAGTGCCGAGCCAGAGAGGTCCAGCGTAAAAGGGGGGGAACGTCACAATGGCGGCGAGGATGTCGATCAAGGTGAAAGAAGGAGAAATGAGGAAGGGAGAAGAAGAACAGAGCGTTGCAATGATGAAGAAGCTGAGAGGAATCAGATAAGAGGGAATGGTGAAGATGAAGATAGAAACGGAAACGAATATATGGGTGAAATGAGAAATTTTGGAAATAGGACAGAAAGACAGATGGAACACGGAAGTACAGGTGGAATATTAGTTAGAAGAGACAGAGAGAGAAATGAGAGAAATGATTTTAACGAAGAGACAGAACGAATGGGAAGAATTTTAGACTATGACAGACATACAGAAAATGCGACGGACGAACGAACAGACAGACGGGAAGACAATAGACGATTAAGATTTGATGAACGTGTGTGTGTTGATGATGATGAAATCGTTTATGATGATGTTGGGCATAGTTCGAGCTATAGGCGGCTGAACAAAAATTTCGAATACAATTCGGGGGGTTCGTTCAATGAAGCTGAGATTGATTCAAATACACTCGCAAGGAGACGCCACGAGTATAGGCTACCGCTGCAAACACGAAATAACGCTGACTGTACAACAACAATGTCTGGAGCAAGAACATCAAGACCTTGTGTACCTATCGCGATGATGATGACGAATTCGATGAACACTGTCTATCCTTCGACAATACCACTGAGACTTAACCACGAAGCAGCACAACAATACCAACCTGGAACATATAACCCTACAACCTCAACAGCAACGCAAACAACAGCAAACGAGATGAGCTACATAACTCAACCTGTGTACAAACCTGTCGTGGATAATGCAAACGTCAGCACACCGAATAAAAACAACCAAATAAAATTAGGAAGCTACGACGGAAAAACCGAGTTAACAGCCTTTCTACGCAAATTCAAAATTTGTCGAAATCAAAACGGATGGAACGAGAGAGACAGTTTAAATCATTTGACGTGCGCTCTTACGGACGAAGCAGCAAGAGTAGTCCCAGATGACGAGTTAGAAGAACTGGAGTCAGCAGAAAAACTAGTAGAACGTCTGAAGGCAAGGTATGGTACAGAAGAACAGCAAGTTATGTTCCAAGTGCAATTAAACTCAAGAAGGCAGAAACCTAACGAGGATTTAGCTCAGTTAGCAGCGGAGATAAGTCGACTAATGACGATGGCGTATCCAGGGAAAGCGACAGTTCACAGTGAAATGATAGGAATCAAAGCATACTTAGACGCCTTGGGAGATCGAGAATTGAGTTTGAAAGTTTTGGAAAAAGAACCAAAGAAATTGGACGAGGCAGTGAAAATATCGCTCAGACTTCACAGCTATAAACAGGCGGAACGAGGTATAAATTCAGGAAACAGAGGAAACGATCGAGTGCGGACAATTGGAGAAAACGACGATAATTCTGAAGACGAAGTTGAAATGCGCTACAGAAATAATTCAAATGGAAACGGACGAAGGAATCAAGGGAGGAGTGACGTCAGAGACCTGCGACCTCCAAATAATAATAATAGATACTACGCGCAACGCTATAATAATAATCAACACAGGAACGCACAACAACAGGGTTACCATCGCAACAACCAGAGATTTCAACCGGATATGCGCAGATGTTATATCTGTGGAGGGGGGCATTTGCAACGTCACTGCGAATATAACATGCAGAATGGTGGAAATTGGAATAGAAATTGGAACAGAAATTGGAATGGAAATTGGAGAAATGAACCAGGAAACTACGGACAAGGACCACCCATGCAACACGTGAGACACGTACCGAATGCAAGCAGCGCCTATTTAAAGATGAAACTTCACGGGAAATGGAGAAATTGTTTATTGGACACTGGTTCGACGATTTGTCTAGCGCCAGCCAGATTAGTGAGACAGGCGGATATTAGGCCGTCGCAGCATACGCTTTACGCGGCGAACAATTCTCAGATAATCGTGCTGGGCAGGACCAGGTTAAGATTGGAGATGGATGGAATAACTTTTTACGTAGATGCTGTCGTTACACCCCAGGTAGATGAAATTCTGCTAGGCTACAAGTGGATGGCAGATAATTACGTCAACTGGAACATGCGAGAGAACTGGATAGAGATAATGGGACGGAGAACGGATCTCCATTTCTTCAATGATGTGCTTCGTTGCGGAAGAGTAGTAGAGGACAATGATGTAGTCATTTCGCCGTTCAACGAGCAAGAACTGGAAGCAGCAAGGTGCTTCAGGGTACGACAACCATGGTTTTACTGGGAAGCGTATGGTGGTTCAAGGGGAAGGAACCTAACATCGTTCAATCGATGGGGATAACGAACGTACGACGGACAGCCTTCAACAAGAGGAAATAAAGGAAGGACGAGCCACGACGATTCTTTTGGAACCAAAACGAGAAGATAAAAACTGTCGGGGTAACATGCAAGGGTTGAACTGTGTTTCTACTACGTCTGTTCTATAGGTACTCGTCTAGATAGTTAACGTCACGTGATTGATAAAAATAAGTAATGTCGGTTAGCGAGTGCAGTCACTCGTTCGATTAAATAAAAATTGTACGACTAAAATCGGATAGGCTGAACTGTCTACTGTAGGTTTGAACTGTTAGATGTAGTATGCATAACGTTGTGAAGAACATTGGAGAGTACGAGGATTATTCATTGATGAATTATGGACATTCTTAATCTAGAGTAGGCTAAAGCATTGCCTATATGAATTTAATTGCATTAACTTGTGGATGTGAAAGACGTTAATATGTTGGTCTGAAAGATTGCTGAATGGAATTGCATTAGTAGAGTATCGATTACTGCATTGATTGCATAACATTGTATAACCATGGACTATTAGCATAGGCATTGAATAGTATTGTGTACACGCAGTTAATCTAATTGTCCCTCAGAATTCGGGATTCGTCGGGTGAGAGCAGTGTGAAGATCTAGGATTCTTCATTTATAGAGCGCCACTTAAACTCAATTATAATCAACTGCATGTATTGGAGTATGGATGGATGTATGTGCGTGCGAGTTAGGTGGAGGATTGCAGGCCGAAGTTGTGAGACGAATGCTTACACGGCAAGAACTAAGACCTGCTGAATAAGCGTCTTTTCGCCGACTTAGCGTGCAGGACGCACGAGGACTCAGGCACTGTCCAGCAACACAAGCAGACAGACAACGGGAGCGACTAACGCTTCGAGGGGCCTTTCTGCTGAGGTCAGCATCGATTATGTATAAAAGGGACCGGGAAGGAATGAACGAACGCTGATGTCCTAGAGGAGCGACGCTTATGTCCTAGACGACGGAACGCTTGATGTCCGAGATGAACGACGCTTGATGTCCGAGACGATTGATTATTGCGAAACGAATGCCGACGACGACGAGGCAAGGACAGCCCGTATCTGCGAATAAAGATCCAGATCCGTGAATCGATTAGTAGCGTTCGAGAGAATTAAGACGGAGGAACTGTAGTGAACGATTACGTTGTTATTGGGATAATACTGGAACTGTGGAAACTTAGACGACACGCGTCTACGATTGAGATACGACGAACGGCCGTAAAAGAAGGAGAAACTGTGAAGGACTGGAATCGAACCGAGAACTGGTAGGCTTGTGTTATTGTTTTGACTGCAGTGCGTCGAATGAGATTGAGTCGAGTGAGGGAAAAACCCAGGTCATAAAATTCCGTTATTATATGCTGTGTAGCTCGAACTAAGCACGTGTGATTGAGAGTGAATGTTGAACTGTGTCTATTTTTAGATTAAGAGATTTATGTTGAGCTATTTAGAACTGTGTATTATTGTGTAACTGCATTAAAGAATCATAACTGACGAAATTGGATTAATATGTCTCGTGTATCTGAATCTGATGAACGACTGGATGAGGACGATGACGGACAGCGACAGCCAGGGTTAGACCCGACGTTGATGGCCATGTTAACTCAGATAAATCGGACTGTGATTGGAATAGATGAGGGCCAGAAAGACATGGACGGAAGATTGAAGGGCATAGACGGAAGGCAGAGAGGGATAGACGAATGTCAACGGGAGATGCAGGAATGTCAGAGAGAGCTAGCATCTAAAGTGATGGCCATGGCCGAACAAGTGGAAATAGTATACGCCGAGCAAGACATTATGCAGAACCGATTAGAGAATACGATTCGGGACTGGGAAGAGAGATTCTCTGACGTACGACGATTCCCTAATACAGCTTCAGGCATAGATAGGCAACGGTTCTTAGAGGAGGAGAGGGAAAGCCGGCAAGAGTTGGGGTGTCCAATGGAGGGAAGGGGGCACCCAACTGCTTTCGAGAGGGCAATACAGACGAACCCAGACCATGAAGGAAATGTGGTTGTAGAGTACTGCTTTACCGCGCCACACTCGGCGGCACCTTGTCAACGGGTAGGGGAAGAAGAGGGAGCCAGTACAGGAAATGTCCAGGGTAACCGACGGAGCGCTAGACCGAAAGAGAAGCCTAGACAGGACTATCTACAAATGGACAGACTAGGACTCCCGTCCCAGGCCGGTTATTCCCAGTCGGACCAACCTAGGTTCTACGAGGGGAGTAGGGATCAGAACGTGGGTGGGGCTCCAGGGGTAGGACTGGAGGTGGTACACCAAACTGCCGGACTTAGCACCCCAGCGGGCCATCTCCGGGACTACATGGCGTTCGAAAGGAGCCAACCCTCTTTATGCTTGGACGAACGGATGGCAGGTAGGGGAACGATGGAGTTCCCTACTGGTAGTGCCGAGCCAGAGAGGTCCAGCGTAAAAGGGGGGGAACGTCACAATGGCGGCGAGGATGTCGATCAAGGTGAAAGAAGGAGAAATGAGGAAGGGAGAAGAAGAACAGAGCGTTGCAATGATGAAGAAGCTGAGAGGAATCAGATAAGAGGGAATGGTGAAGATGAAGATAGAAACGGAAACGAATATATGGGTGAAATGAGAAATTTTGGAAATAGGACAGAAAGACAGATGGAACACGGAAGTACAGGTGGAATATTAGTTAGAAGAGACAGAGAGAGAAATGAGAGAAATGATTTTAACGAAGAGACAGAACGAATGGGAAGAATTTTAGACTATGACAGACATACAGAAAATGCGACGGACGAACGAACAGACAGACGGGAAGACAATAGACGATTAAGATTTGATGAACGTGTGTGTGTTGATGATGATGAAATCGTTTATGATGATGTTGGGCATAGTTCGAGCTATAGGCGGCTGAACAAAAATTTCGAATACAATTCGGGGGGTTCGTTCAATGAAGCTGAGATTGATTCAAATACACTCGCAAGGAGACGCCACGAGTATAGGCTACCGCTGCAAACACGAAATAACGCTGACTGTACAACAACAATGTCTGGAGCAAGAACATCAAGACCTTGTGTACCTATCGCGATGATGATGACGAATTCGATGAACACTGTCTATCCTTCGACAATACCACTGAGACTTAACCACGAAGCAGCACAACAATACCAACCTGGAACATATAACCCTACAACCTCAACAGCAACGCAAACAACAGCAAACGAGATGAGCTACATAACTCAACCTGTGTACAAACCTGTCGTGGATAATGCAAACGTCAGCACACCGAATAAAAACAACCAAATAAAATTAGGAAGCTACGACGGAAAAACCGAGTTAACAGCCTTTCTACGCAAATTCAAAATTTGTCGAAATCAAAACGGATGGAACGAGAGAGACAGTTTAAATCATTTGACGTGCGCTCTTACGGACGAAGCAGCAAGAGTAGTCCCAGATGACGAGTTAGAAGAACTGGAGTCAGCAGAAAAACTAGTAGAACGTCTGAAGGCAAGGTATGGTACAGAAGAACAGCAAGTTATGTTCCAAGTGCAATTAAACTCAAGAAGGCAGAAACCTAACGAGGATTTAGCTCAGTTAGCAGCGGAGATAAGTCGACTAATGACGATGGCGTATCCAGGGAAAGCGACAGTTCACAGTGAAATGATAGGAATCAAAGCATACTTAGACGCCTTGGGAGATCGAGAATTGAGTTTGAAAGTTTTGGAAAAAGAACCAAAGAAATTGGACGAGGCAGTGAAAATATCGCTCAGACTTCACAGCTATAAACAGGCGGAACGAGGTATAAATTCAGGAAACAGAGGAAACGATCGAGTGCGGACAATTGGAGAAAACGACGATAATTCTGAAGACGAAGTTGAAATGCGCTACAGAAATAATTCAAATGGAAACGGACGAAGGAATCAAGGGAGGAGTGACGTCAGAGACCTGCGACCTCCAAATAATAATAATAGATACTACGCGCAACGCTATAATAATAATCAACACAGGAACGCACAACAACAGGGTTACCATCGCAACAACCAGAGATTTCAACCGGATATGCGCAGATGTTATATCTGTGGAGGGGGGCATTTGCAACGTCACTGCGAATATAACATGCAGAATGGTGGAAATTGGAATAGAAATTGGAACAGAAATTGGAATGGAAATTGGAGAAATGAACCAGGAAACTACGGACAAGGACCACCCATGCAACACGTGAGACACGTACCGAATGCAAGCAGCGCCTATTTAAAGATGAAACTTCACGGGAAATGGAGAAATTGTTTATTGGACACTGGTTCGACGATTTGTCTAGCGCCAGCCAGATTAGTGAGACAGGCGGATATTAGGCCGTCGCAGCATACGCTTTACGCGGCGAACAATTCTCAGATAATCGTGCTGGGCAGGACCAGGTTAAGATTGGAGATGGATGGAATAACTTTTTACGTAGATGCTGTCGTTACACCCCAGGTAGATGAAATTCTGCTAGGCTACAAGTGGATGGCAGATAATTACGTCAACTGGAACATGCGAGAGAACTGGATAGAGATAATGGGACGGAGAACGGATCTCCATTTCTTCAATGATGTGCTTCGTTGCGGAAGAGTAGTAGAGGACAATGATGTAGTCATTTCGCCGTTCAACGAGCAAGAACTGGAAGCAGCAAGGTGCTTCAGGGTACGACAACCATGGTTTTACTGGGAAGCGTATGGTGGTTCAAGGGGAAGGAACCTAACATCGTTCAATCGATGGGGATAACGAACGTACGACGGACAGCCTTCAACAAGAGGAAATAAAGGAAGGACGAGCCACGACGATTCTTTTGGAACCAAAACGAGAAGATAAAAACTGTCGGGGTAACATGCAAGGGTTGAACTGTGTTTCTACTACGTCTGTTCTATAGGTACTCGTCTAGATAGTTAACGTCACGTGATTGATAAAAATAAGTAATGTCGGTTAGCGAGTGCAGTCACTCGTTCGATTAAATAAAAATTGTACGACTAAAATCGGATAGGCTGAACTGTCTACTGTAGGTTTGAACTGTTAGATGTAGTATGCATAACGTTGTGAAGAACATTGGAGAGTACGAGGATTATTCATTGATGAATTATGGACATTCTTAATCTAGAGTAGGCTAAAGCATTGCCTATATGAATTTAATTGCATTAACTTGTGGATGTGAAAGACGTTAATATGTTGGTCTGAAAGATTGCTGAATGGAATTGCATTAGTAGAGTATCGATTACTGCATTGATTGCATAACATTGTATAACCATGGACTATTAGCATAGGCATTGAATAGTATTGTGTACACGCAGTTAATCTAATTGTCCCTCAGAATTCGGGATTCGTCGGGTGAGAGCAGTGTGAAGATCTAGGATTCTTCATTTATAGAGCGCCACTTAAACTCAATTATAATCAACTGCATGTATTGGAGTATGGATGGATGTATGTGCGTGCGAGTTAGGTGGAGGATTGCAGGCCGAAGTTGTGAGACGAATGCTTACACGGCAAGAACTAAGACCTGCTGAATAAGCGTCTTTTCGCCGACTTAGCGTGCAGGACGCACGAGGACTCAGGCACTGTCCAGCAACACAAGCAGACAGACAACGGGAGCGACTAACGCTTCGAGGGGCCTTTCTGCTGAGGTCAGCATCGATTATGTATAAAAGGGACCGGGAAGGAATGAACGAACGCTGATGTCCTAGAGGAGCGACGCTTATGTCCTAGACGACGGAACGCTTGATGTCCGAGATGAACGACGCTTGATGTCCGAGACGATTGATTATTGCGAAACGAATGCCGACGACGACGAGGCAAGGACAGCCCGTATCTGCGAATAAAGATCCAGATCCGTGAATCGATTAGTAGCGTTCGAGAGAATTAAGACGGAGGAACTGTAGTGAACGATTACGTTGTTATTGGGATAATACTGGAACTGTGGAAACTTAGACGACACGCGTCTACGATTGAGATACGACGAACGGCCGTAAAAGAAGGAGAAACTGTGAAGGACTGGAATCGAACCGAGAACTGGTAGGCTTGTGTTATTGTTTTGACTGCAGTGCGTCGAATGAGATTGAGTCGAGTGAGGGAAAAACCCAGGTCATAAAATTCCGTTATTATATGCTGTGTAGCTCGAACTAAGCACGTGTGATTGAGAGTGAATGTTGAACTGTGTCTATTTTTAGATTAAGAGATTTATGTTGAGCTATTTAGAACTGTGTATTATTGTGTAACTGCATTAAAGAATCATAACTGACGAAATTGGATTAATATGTCTCGTGTATCTGAATCTGATGAACGACTGGATGAGGACGATGACGGACAGCGACAGCCAGGGTTAGACCCGACGTTGATGGCCATGTTAACTCAGATAAATCGGACTGTGATTGGAATAGATGAGGGCCAGAAAGACATGGACGGAAGATTGAAGGGCATAGACGGAAGGCAGAGAGGGATAGACGAATGTCAACGGGAGATGCAGGAATGTCAGAGAGAGCTAGCATCTAAAGTGATGGCCATGGCCGAACAAGTGGAAATAGTATACGCCGAGCAAGACATTATGCAGAACCGATTAGAGAATACGATTCGGGACTGGGAAGAGAGATTCTCTGACGTACGACGATTCCCTAATACAGCTTCAGGCATAGATAGGCAACGGTTCTTAGAGGAGGAGAGGGAAAGCCGGCAAGAGTTGGGGTGTCCAATGGAGGGAAGGGGGCACCCAACTGCTTTCGAGAGGGCAATACAGACGAACCCAGACCATGAAGGAAATGTGGTTGTAGAGTACTGCTTTACCGCGCCACACTCGGCGGCACCTTGTCAACGGGTAGGGGAAGAAGAGGGAGCCAGTACAGGAAATGTCCAGGGTAACCGACGGAGCGCTAGACCGAAAGAGAAGCCTAGACAGGACTATCTACAAATGGACAGACTAGGACTCCCGTCCCAGGCCGGTTATTCCCAGTCGGACCAACCTAGGTTCTACGAGGGGAGTAGGGATCAGAACGTGGGTGGGGCTCCAGGGGTAGGACTGGAGGTGGTACACCAAACTGCCGGACTTAGCACCCCAGCGGGCCATCTCCGGGACTACATGGCGTTCGAAAGGAGCCAACCCTCTTTATGCTTGGACGAACGGATGGCAGGTAGGGGAACGATGGAGTTCCCTACTGGTAGTGCCGAGCCAGAGAGGTCCAGCGTAAAAGGGGGGGAACGTCACACACACATCTAAACTCAGTCAATCAAACAATCAATTTTCGTCAATTGACTGATTGTATGAATGTATGTATGCAACTATGTATGTATGTATGTATGTTATGTATCTTATGTATGTATGTATGTATGTATGTATGTATGTATGTATGTATGTATGTATGTATGTATGTATGTATGTATGTATGTATGTATGTATGTATGTATGTATGTATGTATGTATGTATGTATGTATGTATATATACTTACATACATACATACATACATGTCACCCTGATTGTCCTACTTTGAAATTAAACGAATATACTACTACTACATATTATTTAGGAGCTGTGCAGATAGAATAGCCAAAAAGCGTTGTCCTGGTATGAAGGGCGGATGAAAGCAAGGAAGACCACGGAAGTCATCTGCAGAGAATTACTTGAGATGCCTGAAGCTGTTGTGGGACGAGGTCGAGGAGCTGGAAAGATTAAGAACTAAGTAGCTTACTAAGTATTGTTCTCTGTCTCTCTCCTTATCACACTTTATCTCTCCCTCTCTCTCTCTCTCTCTCTCTCTCTCTCTCTCTCTCTCTCTCTCTCTCTCTCTCTCTCTCTCTTCCTCTTCTCTGTCTTGGTCTATGTCTCTGTCTCTGTTACTGTCTCTGTCTCTGTCTCTGATCCTGTCCTTGTCTCTTTCTCTCTGTCTCTGTCTGTCTCTCTTCCTCTGTTCTTGTCTCTGTCTTTCTGTCTCTATCTCTGTCTCTCTGTCTGTGTATATTTATCTCTCTGCTTATCGTTCTGTCTGTCTTTGTCTGTCTGTCTCTGTCTATCTCTTCTGTTTGTCTGTCTGTCTGTCTGTCTGTTTGTCTGTCTCGCTCTCTCATTATCTGCCACTCTCCTCTCTTTCTCTGTATGTTTCATTACGTGTGTGTTTGCACGTACATGTATAAAGTGTGCATACAAGCACGTACGATATAATCTATGCCAATGGTCAATCCTTAAAAAGCGGTCATCCATCGTCCACTCGGTCTGTCCGTCCATCGCAGGTCAACGGTTCGTGAAACGGTTCATAAATATTCATCAATTTTCATCGCATTCACCAAAATCAAGGACTTATCGTAGCAAAGCGGTTTACCGGCTAAATCTCCAGAATCCTTTAATTTATGTGTGGATCGCTATTCCGAGCTTGTCGCTAGTAGTCCGAGAACAGCTATTATAGGGCCTGTGGTAAATTACTGCAGACACATTGCTCGTATACAGCTTAATATTGTAATATGTCGCCCCAGAAGCGATACATGCATATATATGAGCTATTAATATACAGACTGAACACGTATACAGTCTACATGTACAATTTATTTCCCGCATTTGTTATTGCGCCTCTTCAAGCTCGCTACTCAGAAGCGCTCCTGACTGCAGCGTGGACACTGAATCGGAGTCTCACGCCGAAGCGCACGAGCAATAATGCAAGTGAAGGACCTGCTCAAGGTCTCTAAGCCGCTACGCGACGGTTTGAGGTGCATTCTAACATGGAACCCTCCGGCTCCAAGGCACCGGACCCAACACAGCACCACCGCGCCCCACACAATTGTACAAGTGTACATACATGCGCTAATGCATGCACATATATATGCGGATCCATACGTCGCTCATGCATATAGGCCTATGTATACATAAACAAATGCAATGCATGTATGCAAACAACTCGTAACCATTAAGATGAACTGAAAGATAAAGATTAAGATGATTAGGATTATTACAATACAATACAATACAATACAATAAATTAAACATTTATAGCGCGCTTTAACAAAAAAGTCTTGCACAAAAGCGCGCTTCACTACAGATCTAGTCATAATCAGTGGCGTAACAATAGGGTAGACTGGGTAGACAAAGTCTAGGGGCCCCGAGTGTAGAGGCCCCAGAGGGGCCCCCGAGTTTAATACATTTCAATAAGTACCGTAGGGAGAGGGCCCCACCTTCATATTTTGTCTAGGGGCCCCCGAGTTCCTAGTTACGCCACTGGTCATAATGTAATGAAAATAAATGAGTTTTTATTAGGATGATTAAGATGATAAGAAGATTAGGATGATTAAGATAATTAGGATGATTAATATGATCAAGATGATTAAGACGATTAAGATGATTAAGATGATCAGAATGACCGTTGTCGTCATATCCGTCATCATTTATGGGCTATGATTTTCCAGAGTGTAGCTATATATGGCCTCCAACCGAAGGAATTAGTCGATAGTGGCTTATAGTGGAAAAAATCGTAATCATTTAATAATGATGAGATTGGTACGACATAAAAGAAAGCCAACGCTATTGAAGCTGCCACTGAGAACGCCATGAATACCAACACTGGACGTTTATGCAAGCATTGTATATATGCATGTGATAAATGTATGTAATCATAGATTGAGTATTCGTGACTTTAGGGTTTAATATTCGTAAATATTCGTGAATATTAAGATTTTTTAATATTCGTAAATATTCGCAAATATTCGTTAACGAATTAATGTGAACGATCGAAACCGCAATGTTACTCGGTATTAATCAGTTTAAGTTTTTGTATGTCTCTACGACATTCAGTCGCGTCCAGGGCAAGACTGAATTAAATAATGTTAGTCACTTTGTCTGATTTCTGGCCAGAAGTCAGAAAAAGTGACTAACATTAAGTGGGCCTATCGAATGTGATATGAATGCCACATAGCCACATTGGCCAGAGACCTTGAAGTTTTTAACAATAAATCTATTAAAGTTATTGTCACCTACTGATAATTATAGACTTAAGCGTACGCTAACTCAATTTTGTACAATTCATTCAGTAAAAGTTAAACATTTTAATTTTTCATAAATAAAAAAATAATGTCGCGGAAGGGTTGACAGTCTCGAAAATGCCCCACTCTCTGGGACCAGTGTAACGGGGGGGGGGGGGGGTAGAAAGAAAGCAGAGAAAACGTCGTTGCAGCACCCCAACTTCTTGGACCAGTGTAACGGGGGGGGGGTAGAAAGAAAGACGTGAAGTGCCTCCCTCAACTATCATCAGGATGGCCGTCCAGAAGATCAGTTGGAGAGGGGTCTGTCCATATGTCGCGCGTGTCGTTTCAGGGGGGTGGAAACGTAAGTTCGCCTTTGTGGTCTATCAAAGGTAGCAGCTCCCTCCGATCGAATCGCCCCAACCCAACAGAACAAGACGATGTCCAAACAGAAGGCGGTTTATTCATGAAGTGACACAGCAGTCGAACAGGGTCGTCACACGGCGGTCACACGTCGTCACACGGTCGTCACACGTCGTCGTGCCGTGCCGTCGCCTCACTCCTTCGACTGTCCGACTCTACTTCTACAGATCTACGCTCAGTAACTCTACGCTCTACGCTCACTGTCTGTCTGTCTGAACGAACTACTCTCACTGTCTGTACGAACTGTCCTTTTTTACTGAGCTGACGGAGCTCCTTATATATCCCTTAAAGAGGCAGATGAGGCTAAAGAGGCTAGGCCAACGAATGGCGGGAAACAAAGAGGCTAAAGAGGCTAGGCCAACGAATGGCGGGAAACAAAGAGGCTAAAGAGGCTAAAGAGGCTAGGCCAACGAATGGCGGGAAACAAAGAGGCTAAAGAGGCTAAAGAGGCTAGGCCAACGAATGG
>OX457039.1:9014626-9134626 GCA_949752735.1 Lumbricus terrestris
GGGACGCCTCTATATGTATACCTTTGTGTATTTCTGTATGTGTGTTTGCACGCAAGTACAATGTGTGTCGTATCTGTGTATCTGTCCATGTGTATGCCTATGTTTGTCTGTATCTTCATGTACATTTGTACGTGTGCTCAAGCTCACAACGAAGGTTAGAATACAACTACATTGCCCAGTCATAAATTCTCTTGTTCCTGGTAATAACTATAGGCATCATGATAACTGCAGCGTTGTAGAACAGTTGATATATGCAACAATGTCTTGCGCTACATCACAACATATCCAGCATCCATCCATCCCCACAACACGTCCAGCCATCTAGCCAGTCAGTCATCCAACCATCCAGCCATCCAGCCAGCCATCCAGCCATCCAGCCAGCCATCCAGCCATCTATCCATCCATTCATCTAGCCATTCAGCCATCCAGCCATCCAGTCATTCAACCATTCACGTAGCCATCTTCTTTTCGACCATTTATCAACCAATTCATGTGCTTTGTGGTTTGTCACCAATCTACTAACCCAACCACTCATCCAACCATCCATTAAATTCCACGCACCTTCCCATCCATCCGTCAATCCATCCATCCATCTAGCCATCCATCCATCTATCCATCCATCCATCCATCCATTCATCCATCTATCTATCCATCCATCCATCCATCCACCCATCCATCTATCTATCTATCCATCCATCCATCCATTCATCCATCTATCCATCCATCCATCTATCCATCCATCCATCTATTCATCCAGCAACTCAGAAGAGTTTTTCTTTAAGGGGCGCTATAGCCTATATGTATACAATATACATATTCATGTTTACGATTACGATCCATCAATCCATCCATCCACCATGCCACCTACCCATCCATCTACCCATCCATTCATCCAAAAACCCATCCATTCGACCATCCATCCGTGCACCAGCTCACCCACCTGCCCGTCTATCCACCATCCATCCATCCACCGATCCATTTATTCATAGAGCCAGCCATCCACAACATTCATTAAACGTATTCATCCATCCATGTATTCATCAATCCATCAATCAATCAATCAATCAATCAATGTTTCCATCGACCCACTCACCCCCCAGTCATCCATCAGTCTAGTCGTCCTTCCATCAATCATCATTTGTGTATATATTTATATATATGTAATTATTTATGTATTGCATATATAAAATTATATATGTATACAGGATGGCGCAAAGAAAGTGGGATCACCTATAGTATAATTTTAATTTTTGATGTAACCTTTTCATCTATAAGCAAAACAAGTATTATGCTACATTGTTGCCAAATGTTAATCTATTCCAGATCAGAAATAAATTTTTTTCTTTTTTTCCCTAGTTAAGTAATATCTCTGCATTCCAATACTCCCTTCGGCTTTCACTTTCTCACTTCACTTTGTTAATTAGGCCCTTGCTTAGCGGGACTTGTCCCTTTTGGTGTGCCTATATTTGCTCCCTCACTCTTATAGGCCTACCTATTCACTTTGAGTATTTTCTTATTGCGAATTGTGTCTATACTTTGTTAAACATACATGCACAATTGAATTGTTGGGATCAATAAAAAATATGTCTATATCTATGTCTAAATTAAAATTCAATTTGTCCACCTCGGTTCTCAGCAGGTTTTACTTAACGTTTTAACCACTGCTTCTGTTTATTCTGCGAGAATTGTTGTTGTGACTCATCAATAATGGTCAGTTGCAATCATGTATATAGCAGTGGTGTAGTCCTAAAAAATGAAGTGGGGGAACGCCTGGAAATTGAAGTAGCAACTGTAGCAAAAAGTGCAATCTTGCAAGAATTTTGCATAGTGTGTAGCCTAGAGCTGCTATTTTTGAAACTGTTGAATGTAAAAAAATAACAAAAAAATTAATAAATGTAATTATGTAAATTTATACATAGGAATTGTTTGTTGAAGTCTTCTTGGTTCATTTATTTCAGCAGAAATGCTGCAAAATAGTGAGGGATCGCGTTCCCTCCCTGGGAAAAAGTGGGGGAACGGCGTTCCCCCGCGTTCCCGCCCCACTACACCACTGGTATATATATATAGGCTACTGGACATTTTGTTGCAAATTTACGACGAAGCAAGGCCGTAGCAATGGGGTGGAGGTGTTTTGGGTGTTTGCACACTCCCAAAATGAAATAATGTAAAAATGAAATAGTACATTTACTAGCAGAGAGTGTAAGAACTGTAACAGTGTGTAATGTATTGGCCGTTCAGAACTGGCCCTGAGAGCTCATGACACTTCTCCAAATCCCTTGGTCAGTTGATTCGCGACATAAAAGCGATTGCCACAGTTGTTTTTGGGCTTGCTCGCGGTCAAGTAAACAGCCCCCCCCAAATAAGATCCTGGCTACAGCCTTGCGACGAAGGTAGACTTTTTGTTCGAGAGCACCCAAAAAGCTTAATCTACCGAGTTTAGGTACGAGCTATCTGGTGCCACAATCATGTCTGGTTCGATGAGGGTGACACTTCATCCAGAAGAATAGAAAGTTGTTCATGTTTCTTTGCATGTGTGAACGAGCTTCGTCCTGTTGCAGTGTCCACCATTCACAATTGCACCTTGCTCTAATATCCGAAAGTAATCCTTGTCTTTAAGACATGATCACAGTATCGCCTTCACCCCAAGTTCAACAAACTGCTTTTTGCGACTGTAGCCCATATCACGATGAACGGGGTGACTTTATTTCGTTGACGGAGGAACTATTCTCTCCCCCGAGACTTTGTTTCAGAATATACTCTCCAGGAGGGGGGCGAATTTATTCTGGAACATATCCGGCCGGAGGAGAATCTGTTTTGACATGCAGAAAGTCTCGGGGTGGCGACTTTTAGTGTGGAGACTCTGTCACTCGGCACAGGCGTTTTAATTTGCTGTTTCGTTTATAATCTGCTCTATGGTATACGCATTAACTATAAAGATGGCGACCTGAAGTTTACTAAAATTATGTCACACATTGAGGTATAGTGAATAAGAATAATTCTACAGTTTAAAAACCAGGGTTTTTTAAAGGAATTTTTTGAACTGCACAACTCCTTCTTTCCTTTCTCATTCTCCATGCTAAATTACTTCCAATCGGAGGACAATGACCTGTTTTGCTAATTTTAACCGTACAAAAGTGTTTCTACAACTGCACAAATCCATTTAGAACTGCACATTTTGTGCACAGCTGCGCGTTAAAAAAGCCCTGTTAAAAACCCACCCAAACCATAATTTGATATAATTTTTATTTGAACAAGATTTCACGAAGCGGTTCCGCTTTTTTTGCGCCACCCTATATGCAGAGGGTGTGCCACCGTTGTTTGAAATACGATCGCCATAATTTTTATTCCGGACTCCAGAAAGAGAAACTTGCGTGTGATAATTTCTAAGTCGTTTCCCGCGCGCATACTAATAGGCCAGGTATAAGTGTGTAGGCTATATATATGAACATCCAGGCATACAATTATGTATATATAAATATAGATAATTTATAGCCTATATATATACAGTACATACATGCATACATATGTATATATGTAAGCCTACAGTGTGTATATATAATTATATATATATATATATCGAAGTGGTCCGGGCTCTGCATGATTGTGTAAACGTTGGCGTCTGCAGTGCTGTAAATAATGAATGGCGAGGAGTTACATAAGTCAAACGCGACTGACCCTGGCTGCAGCGGCAGAACGCGATTTCGCGAACACTTTACAGCGCAACATAAAACTTCCAAAGAAAAACATTTATCTCAATTATACTGGCGCTACAAGAAGAATTCGCGGTAATCGTTTTAGTCTGCTTCTGTACGGTAGGAGTGCTGCAGGCGTTTTGTCTATAGATTACAAGCCGTGAGCATTGAGTATATATTGCTAGAACAGACTTGGCATATGGCCTACTATAGATCTAAAGTGTTACTAATACTCTGACGTGCATTACAATATTATTTCTGTATTTACTAATATATATATAATAATAAATATATAGTTATATTCAATTATTTCGTTTATTTGAGAAAAATAAGCTGACATACCGCAACTTATTACGTTAAGAAGGAAATGAACATGGAGGATTAAACTATCTGTTTCGCCAAAAATATTATCCTATGCAGGGAAATATGTTTTATGTCCTTTATGTCCTATAAGTCTTACACGGCAAACAGTCCTGAAGAGTGCACGAGAGATGAAATTAGACTTATCAATTAAAGTGTTATGTCCATACAGCCAGAGTGGAAATTGTCAGGGATTGAGTTTTATCCCCTCCCTATAGTCTTTGTTAAGACATAGTAATAAAGTCTTCATTGGACACCCCAACTCCACATATTCCATGCACATCTGACCCCACCCATTATTTTTCTACGATTCTCACACTGTCTTGGCTGAGCCGCATACAGTATAATCACCGTGATTATTTCTGTGTCCATTATTTACAATGCTGTTGGTATTACCTAGATACCAAACTCACCTTTGCCTATAATAACGTCTGGCATCATCATTTTATTTGTAATTATACCCCGTGTTGTGTGACATGACACATGCTGGTTAGAACGCTCGCCTTGAAGCGTATACGATATATGGAATAGCCTATGCGTGGTTCGAACCTTCCGGAGATGTACCCAGTACATGCTACACAGTGAATGGCAAAAAGATTGGGATACGAAGAGAAAGGGAGGACCAGTTTTTGGTCAGTGGTCACCCCACACTTGGCGATGTTAAGTTTCGACATTGCCTGATCCCTGTAAGTGTAAGCTTTGCCAATGTGCCCTTAGATCCCATGGCGCTGCATGTAACACTGTGATTATCGATTTAAAATTGCGCTAGAGCAATCACTGGATTGGACAAGACGTGTGCAAATGGAATGAGTCGATGACGCTGCGAAAAATGGATTGCGTAGCATGGATCTAGATATCTATACGCCAGCGGATATCTATGCAAGTGATGAGCAAAACACGATGGTCACGATTAGGCCTAAATGTTTTAGCAAGAGCGTGAAAAATGCAAAGCAGGATGGTAACTGGTAAGAGCATGAGTATTTTTCATACAGGTTTCTAAATGTAAATATTTTCTTAGTTTAGCTTTGCGCAGTATCATGAGTGCTTTCTTTAGCGTAACGATATTCATAGCGACTTCTGAATGTGCTGTGTGCACCATTAGTATCAGAAGTGTTTTAGTGCAGCGAAATTTATCGAAAGCAAAAGTAGTGGTTTAAAATATATAGGTGCAACTTTTTCAGGGTGCAAGAGTCCATGTATGGACCAGCAGGAACACTGTTCTTGGACAGTTTTGTGGTGATCGATACAACAAATTGATTGACCGACTGATTGATTTTTTGATTGATTGAGTAATTAATTAATTGATCATTAGCGCCTACGTCACCGTCATCCAAGCATCACCCTCCACTCTACCACTACTCATCATAGCCATCAGTGCTTGACGCCATCCATCTGTCGTCGATGGGTACGAATAAATTATCTCTATTGTCCTCTGACACTCAGCGTGCAAGAACAGTGCACCCCTAAGAGTGTCAATACAAGTGAAGTTATGACCTTCTTAATGTTCTCCATCCATCAACCACTAACCCCATAGAACTATATTCAGAATATATACCTCACAGGAAATCTCATCAGTCAGACCTCGACCACTTTCTTGTCGTCGTCTTCATCATCGCCGTCGTCGTCATCAGCAGCAGCAGCCGCAGCATAAATGCATACATACATACCTACCTACCTACATACATACATACATACATACATACATACATACATACATACATACATACATACATACATACATACATACATACATACACACACACACATACATACACACACACACATACATACATACATACATACATACATACATACATACATACATACATACATACATACATACATACATACATACATACATACATACATACATACATACATACATACATACATACATACAAATCGTCAGGCATGCAAATACTGTTTGAAAAGACAGCCAAGTCGATGAGCAGCAACGCATGCAGTCGCTGTGCGCGTGCGCCGCGAACACATCCGGTCTCGGCCGAGTAAAAAAAACATGGCGTCACGTGACTCCCATTGACGTCACTTAGTCCGCGTCTCCGGCATCGCTGCCGTTCTGAATGGTTGACTGCGACAGCGGAGACCGAAATAAAGTCGGAATTAGATACGAATTATGGCTTTCCATATGGAAGTCACTCATCCGGGACGTCGTATTTGTATAAGGGGATCATTACGGGACGGTTTGGGACGGGGGTGGGCGGGGGGGGACCGTGGCAATCAATCGAGAGGAACCGTCCGACGGAGTGTTCTGCAACCCGGTACAGGTCACGAAATCCATACACGTCAGCGGAATTGGTATTGAGGCGCACAATGAAGTCTGTTGATCTACGCGCTTTGCGCAGCGCATGACTGGGAATGAATGGCGGCAAAACCCAACGCTAATTGGCAGTTACACGACAGAGCGAAAGAGGGAGTGACGAAGAGAAAGAGAGACAGACAGACAGACAGACGGACATACGGACGGACGGACAGACAGACAGACAGACGGACGGACGGACAGACAGACAGACCAAGATACAGACAGAGAGGCAGACAGACTAACAGACAAAGAGTGACATAGACAGAGGCGGCCTGCAGAGAGCGCGCGTGCGAGTGAATAAAGCATCATTGAGAGACACAGAGACATGGACATAAATATACATCAGTAACAAACATCGATACCCATACCATACATCCCAAGTAATATATATATATATATATATATATATTTATATATATAAGTACTGTATATGTGAGTTATATGCACGTTATATGATTATATTTGTATTTAGCTATGTGAGTCTCTTTTGCAGCTCGATTGGTCTTGTATTTGTCTGTGTTTATATGTGTTTATATGGCCTTCCGCCTACATGTGTCCAATGTCTGTGCTCCATGCATATATCCGTTGCTTTGTGGATTCGAACCAGCAAAAGCACTCATGAACCTCGACTTACTCTGTCCAATGGATTGTTATTTCCGGCTGCATGTCGGCTTTTAGTAACGACATTTTATTATTCCTAAATTTCACGTTTTCGCATGACATCAATTAGGCCCCTGAGGTCAATTCGAGCATCTGTGCACTGTTTAGGTGGAAAAGAATTTATGGATGTTGAAAGGCTCAATTTAGGGATGCAAAACAGTATATTACAATCTGACTACAATAGCACGTGTTCATTCTTGTAAAACGGCAAGAATATCGGTTATAACATGACACGGTATCTTGTGTTTGTTGAGGTGACCTTTTAACGGCATGCTCTGCATGCTGTGTTACAACGCCAAATAAATTGTCGACTTTATTATATATATATATATATATATATATATATATATATATATATATATAGCTGTTTTACCCGGCGTTGCCCGGGAAATTTGGTTGTTTCTCAGCTCTTCCCGCCACACCCCACCAAACCCCGTTCCAGCCCCAGGTTCTCGTTCCATCTCCATCGCTATAGGCCTTCTCCGTACCCATACTCTAGCCCCATCTGGACGCCACCCCTGCGGTAGCAGAGGTTGCCTGGAAAATTTTAGTTCACCCTTGCTCATTTTAGTTAACCCCGCTCAACCAAACCCGATCGCACTTGCGGGGCGTGTGTGCTGACTGTGGGGTGACCGGGCAAAATGGTATGGACAAAATGGTACGGACAAAATGGTATGGATGAAATGAAAGCTGGATTAGTGAATTTTTATATATGTAATAGAAGCTGTATTAATGAAAAGACGTATGTGAAATGGAAGCTGGATGAAGGCTCTGCATGGATATTTTTATATATGTAATGGAAGCTGGATTGATGAAAACAACGCTTTAGATATAGAAGCTGTATCAGGGTATTTTCATAGCTTAAATAGAAGATGGATTAATGAAAGATGCATTACAAATGGAGGTTGATTAAAGGAATCTTATGACTGAAATTGAAGCTGGATACATCATGAAACACATGAACGAATGACATCAATTCAGCTTCCATTTCTCAAGCATTTTTTTCACCAATCCAGCCTCCTTTTCTCAATCTTTTTTCTTCACCACAGCTCTACTTCAGCCACAAAAAAGCCATCCACTCTCTATTTCAGCAATAAAATACCTTCATCCAGCTTCCATTTAAACATACCGTTTTGTCCCTACCATTTTGTCCATACCATTTTGTCCGTACCATTTTGTCCGCTACCATTTTGTCCTAGAACCGACTGTGGGTGTGATGATGGCCCTGATCGCACTCTATATCTAGCTTCAAGATTTGAGGTGTAGGACTAAAACTCTGAAACTGCTCGAATGAATGAAAATAGTGAAACGCGCGCGCGCATGCTCCGTGGTCAGAAGGATTCACCAACCCTTCCACTGGGTGGGTCTGGTCATGGTTTGGTCAATAGCTACTGTGAAACTGTGAGCGTACACATTCTGGACAAACATACTAGACACACAGCCGCATTCTCCTTTCCCTGTGGTTTCTGCACTAAGCGCACCTCTGAATAACTCAGTTAATTAATTTGCTAGTGGCGAGGATGACGTCAAGATATGACGTGTCGTCGGCTCGGAAATGGAGACGCTATGGTTAACGTGCAACTGGGAGATCGCTTCCTAAATCTGTTAGCTATTATAGGACAGGTGCTGAATAAAATGTCGATATCTCGAGTTTTAAAGGGAATTGAGAGCTGAAAATTATAGTCGCGCTGACCTACAAATTCGCATGCGAAGATAAAAAAATTGTGTTTTGTTGCGAAATTGAGCTGTTTCGGAGCCTTTCTTGGGACGGACACACATAGGCTACACCGCACGCCACAGATAAACTTTCAGCCTTATGAAGTAAGATTAGGGGATGTTGCATTCAAATTTTATCCAATTAAATGATGGTTATGATATTTGTATGCCGAATGCCGAAGTATGGACTTTGGACATGGGCGCCTGTGCAAACGGAAAGAGTGGCGCTTCCCGCGGGAAAATTTACAACAATTTTTTAAGAACTAGCCTCTACCTTTTGGGTTTTAAATGATTTCTTTGCACTAAATTAGTAATCACCTTTTGCATTAATGATTCATATAATGAGACTGAGGGGTTCTTAGCACTTAGAGCGACTCTGCTTGGGCTCTACTATGAGAGGCACTTTATTTGAGTCCGTAGGTTAAATAGATAAAAAATAAATAAATAAATAAATAAATAAATCAACGTCTATAGAATGGAATCCGATCGAAAACAAGGTAATCTAAACTAACTCAGTCTGATTTGATCTTATCTTAAACTTCTATTTTATCCGCCATCTCATATCGAAAACAAGTTTGGATTTGAGGTTCCTGTCTGCCACAGCATAGTTCCTATGCCTACAGCCAGTGAACGACTATACCTCATTTACAATTACCCAGCGTCATAGCAGTCTATCCTACCTAATAATTCTACATGGCTGTTTTATATAATTATATTAACACACACACCCCAAACGGCTGACGCGAAGCAACAAGCCAACGTTTGCAACCACGCTGTAACCACGCATGCAGTTTCCGTTTCAGCACCTGAGACCGAGAATAATGGCCGGAAAACGGGAGATAATTAGAAGAAAACAGAGGCGTCATCTATTCCTAACTAATTACCGTCTTACGTGGCAACCGCCCATAAGAATTACACGAATAATGAGCTCCAGCCATAAACATTATTAATCAACGCCTCGCGTGCTTTAATAGTCCAGACGCAAATACCTCGCGGCGTACGTGTTATTCGCCGAAGCTCTCTGCGGTGCTAATTAATTTCTGTCGCCTTAGCTTTATAACCATCCCTCTACAATTATTATCGCTATTATTATCATTGATTAGAAACTTCTGTAGCGCAGGTGTCTGGTGCACTGCAGGGTACTGATCGATGGCGAGCAAAAAACCCAGACCGAAGTCGGGTTCATTATCCAAAGGCTAAGACCAATCCGTTAGTGGATTAAAGATGAGAGTGCTTTGAAAGTGCATGACTGTGAAACAGCTCGTCGTTAAGGAGCTAAGACGGAAACATAATTAGGTGGATGAGAAATTTGAATTGGATGAGTTTTACGTTGAGTACGAAATTATGTATATCTAAGAGACTGAGCAGAGCAAGTGAATAGAGGGAGAGGAATTTGGATATAGATAGCCTATCTATGTAGATCAGCCGACAATAATCTCATGATTTTCTTGAACTGTAATAAGGCTGCGAAGCAGAGACAGTTTTAAACAGTGTAGTAGCCAAGTTCAACGAATTCAGTGTTTTATAAAACATTGGCCTTTTTTAAACATTTCTCTGCTGAACAGGAAGCCAATGCAGTGATGTAAATGCAGAAGTTGTGTATTCATAGTTGAGAGTGTTGATTTACCATGTTTCTGTTAATCTGTTCGTTGTTCCTCAAATTGTTCTGCTCATCTGTTTGTCTATGTTCAACTGTGTAGCCTAACAGTTAAACTTTCTATATCTTCAATTGTTTGCCTGTTTATCTGCTTTCCTGTTTATCTATTCAACTGTTTAACTGTTTACCTATTTATTTCTTCTGTGTGTCTGTTCAGTTGTCTACCTGTTTATCTGTTCAATTGTTCACTTCTTTATTTGCTTGTCTTACTTCAATTATTTGCTTGTTAACTTGTTTATGTGTTCAATCGTTCACCTTTTTATGTGTGAATCAGTTCGATTGTTTACCTGTAATATTATTCA
Source organism: Lumbricus terrestris (assembly GCA_949752735.1). Classification (NCBI taxonomy): domain Eukaryota; kingdom Metazoa; phylum Annelida; class Clitellata; order Crassiclitellata; family Lumbricidae; genus Lumbricus; species Lumbricus terrestris. The sequence goes on from OX457039.1 coordinate 9,025,334, forward strand.
ATTATTGAGTACTCATTTTTATGTGTGAATCTGTTCAATTGTTTACCTGTAATTGTTCAATTGATTACCCATTTATCCGTTGAACCGAGTTTGTTTTCTGGTGAACCAGTGTTCCTACAGCGTCTGCATGAAGAGCCGCGACGAAAGCCTTCGACTGATCGAAGAATACGCCGACGGTTGGAGGGCCAAGCCGCAAGATTTCCAATGCTTCTACGACACCGACTTCCCCGACAAGGTCATCGCATCGAAGACCTACTCCCGACTGGACGTCATCCACTGCATGCTCTGGCCCTCTGTCGTCATCATCATCTGCGGGGTCATCTTCCTCAGAATGGAGGCTCTCCGACGCGGCCTCACCTTCTGCGGAAACCGGAAGTCCATCACCGTCACGAAAACACGACCGGAAGCCATCAAGAGCCCGGAAGAGAAATGGCCGCCGACGGCGAAGACCACCGCCGCATCGTGCAACGCCACAAAGGTTGCTTCGAACAACGCGTGCAACAAGCGACAACATCGCGATGCAGACTCCGCTGCCGCGTGCAACCTGATGCAACCGGTTGCGAACAACACCGCGTGCAACAATGGGAAACCGGCGAATAGGGACATCGACAGATGTTGCGATAGTCCTCGGGTAGAAAGGACGTCCTTTACTCGGCTGTCCTCTTCGATGTCCTCGCTCGATAGGTCAGCGGCGGTGGCGACGCTCAGGGACGATAGCCAAGGACATTGGCCTCTGCCCGTGCAAGGCCAGACCGTCAAGGGCAGCGCTGCTGTAGCCGCTGCGGCCTCCGGCAAGAGCTCGAGTATCGATAGGTTGAAGGAGGACGCTCAATACATCAGCCTTAAGGGAGATGCTTCATCTAATGTCATGGCCGGTGAAATGGTGTAGAGAGACCGACACATGCAAACAGACAAACTGAAACAGACACACCCGGTTAGACTGAGTAACATACAGACACACACGCAGACACTGTTACGCATGCACATCCGGTTGAGTCGTGTGTGTAATTTGGACCATTTAAACTCTTCATGTATATAATTATATAATAATTTTCAACTGCATCGCTTGTGAATAAAGTGGTGCCCTTGGCTTGGCCTTCGAGAGTCGCTGTAGATGTTTGACGTGTACGATTACAATTATTGAAGGTTACGATTACAATTGAAAGTACCGGTGGCCAGTCGGATTTAACGGTCTGTTGCTCTCTGACTATAAGCCCGGTTTCCCGCCCCAATATTTATTTTCAAGAAGTTTTAACATTAATAGAATAAATACGAATAAACTAATTGTATTAATTGTTCGTTGTCATCTGACTTGCAGTTTCAAAGTTTAAAAAATCTCATTCTTTTATTTCTTAATTTTGGAGTTTTGCCACTTTATCGAATGTACTACCCTATAGCATGCAGCCACCAGCCCACCACTGTTGCAGCATTGTAATTAACCTATGTTGGTCTATTTAAAAAAATACGATCAATGGCTAATAGATAATTTTAAAAAATTTATAATATGATAGGGCATAGTATATGTAGGCCTATGGTCTTCATTCATCAATGATTTCTGCTTTAGGTGAGTGGTGCACAAAAAATTAAGATCGTATAATACTCTGTTCTAAAGACTGCAGCTTGTATAGGACCAATTAAGTTGCTCTTCGGTATGACTTCGGTAATAAGTTGTAAACTGTATGTGTCAATGCACATTAATATAGCGCCTCTAATAAAGAGGCTCGTCAGCGGCTGCATCTGTAAGCTTATGCAAATAGCTCCTGTTACTCTGGAATAGCCTAACACAGGTGTTAATTGTATCTCGCATAAATTATCTAATTCGCACGATTTCAACCCGTGGTTAGGATAAATATGGTTTCTTATTTTGTCAACGACATTAGGTAGGCCTATGCATTGACTTCGTGTAGTCAACGTGTAGGAGTTCGACGGTGGTTTACTTGTGCTTCTCGAGCGGCGTTTTGCCTAAGGATGACTCTGTCGTGACGTTACCATCAATAGGCTTGAGCTATATGATTGGCGCCGTTGATGGCTGCCAGATTTGTCTTGTATTTGTTTTTTATGTGTCATGTTTTTGTTTTTATATATTCTTGTAAACCAGAGTGCGTTTTGCAGCTGGTACTTTAAAGATATACTTACTTATTATTACTAAGCTTTATTATTACTTCTGTGTATAATTTTACATCTCTGACCTGTAACTTGGTGCGGTATGTCACCCTGATTGTCTTTGAAGTTAAAACGAATATACTACTACTTTGTCTACCCGGACTTGCCTGACCAGGTAAGATTATTAGGCCTTGTCCTACGGCCGCCTACCGTTCATAAGCTTAATAGACTAGGCATCTAGGCCAGGGGTTCTCAAACTGTGGTAGGCTACGCGTACCCCTAGGGGCACGCCAGGCGCCGGTAAGGGGTACGCGAAAAATTCCATAAATAAACCTTTTTAAAAGTTTTTTAAGGACTTTTATTAATCTTTCTTTGATTAGCGATGATTTTTAACGTTGCAACATGTAATAGCATCGTTATTTCTTTCTTTCACAACATATAATTGGACTCACATACTAAGTCTATACAGTGTATGCAGCATATTTATGTTTAGGTCAATTACTATAATTTTGAAATAATTAAATAATGTATAAATGGTTGAAAGTACCAAAGCCAGAAATTCTGGACCTATTGTAGGCCTATAGTCTATAGAGCTGAAATAGCAGATAGCTGAATTGTCCTAAGGATTAATTTCTGATCGAGCCTTAATTTGTTGTGATTCCTTTCAATAAGCTTATAGGCTACGTCATTTCTGGGAGAAGATGAAGATGATGATGGTTCTCTGCCCGTAGGCAGGTTCATTGGCTTTACGCCCCTGGGGATGAGATGAGTGAGATGGTTTCCCGTTGTCCTCCTCACAGTCACAGACAATGATGGGTGAGCAACTTGCCCAAGGTCGCTCCGCAGCAGCTTGCCCACCGCGTCCCACACGTGCTAGCCCGAGATATCTAAATCTCTGAGTGTCAACTCCCAGCCTGGGATTGAACCGCAGTCCGTTGCAGCCAGCAGACGTATGCTGCTCTCGCTTACCGGTGTAGCTAACTAGGCTAGTTTGTGGGCGAAGCTGGTTTTTAAACTATTCTAATCTTGCTATGAAAAACAAACTTGGGGTTAATTTGCGTTTGAAACTGACAAATATTATACGAGATATTTTAAATCTGTGCTAGGCCTACTCTAAACGAGCCCGCAGCACTGTAGGTTGGCTTTTCTTACAGGGGTTATAGACCAATTTTTCTTTTAAATTTGTTGATAAGATTATATGATTCAAACCAAATTTTGCTCCCTATATAGCCTACGACACTAATAAGCGATGTCACCAATGATTAAATTGACTTCTGGTTGTCATTGCAAGTTATGGGACCTCGCAATGGCATTTTGTTTCTGACCTGACTTTCCTGGGGGTACGCCATCATTCGACTTTTTACTTGGGGGGTACAATAAAAATAAAGTTTGAGAACCCCTGATCTAGGCCTATATATCGAACCTGGTTAGGTCTATCCAACTCAGACTACGCCAGCTCGAGACCAAAATGGCTGTCATTTTTTCCAACGATCGTTCCATTTTTTCCCGATAGGCCTAATATTGCTTGTTATGTTCGAATCTTGTTCCAGAAATCTTGCGGGTTTTTAATTGCCCGCATTAAGGACTTTTAAGGTCTACTCTTGTTGGGCACCATTCTATCTGGTTTGCGAGTACTCCAGCGGCGTAACCAAGGGGGGTTGGGGGTTAAAAAAAACCCATTGGCCTAGGAAAAAGTTTTTTAAAGGTTATTTATCCACTTAAATAAGAAAAGGCAAAACAATAGCTTGTAGTAACAATTGTTTTTCTTACTGTATTCCCTTGGTTACTTTATTCCCTTTTTATTTACTGTAATACTATTGGGTTGGTTTCAGAAAGGGTATCCGGCCAGGCAACCCCACCCATGAAAAATTCCTGGCTACGCCACTGCGCCGAGTAGCCTGTCATTAGCGACGTTCATTATCAAGTTAATCATTTTTAAATACCCGGTTTGCGTATCTACTCTACGGCCAAGGATCAGATGGATGGAGGATGTACACAGGAGGACAGGGATGAATCTTGGACAATTGAGGGATGTGACACAGAACAGAACGGAGTGGAGAAGGCTGGCCATGACAGTCGCTAGAGTTCCTCGAACTGACGGCACAAGGTGACAAGGTGTTGCGTATCTAAACTGAATAGCATGATGGAGATGATCACCAGTTACTGTAACATACAAGAACGTCTGTCAGAACCATCGACGTATATTGGTCAGAGCTCGCAAACTAAGATGCATTGTTAATTGTCAGACAATAGGTGGCGCATTGATTTATCGATTTGTCAAAATCACAATTTCTCTGCAATGCATCGTCTGCACTCTGCAGATTTTCAGTTTTCAAGTTATCAGTGATGCCACAGCTGGCTTTTTCCACTAGATCTGGGTTTTTTGCCTTCGTCTGGGTTTCTGTTTTTTTTGGCAAAATCTGGGTTTATTTTGGTGAGTTGACATTTTGCACTTACAACACATCAATATTCTGTGAAATTCAATGCAAAATGGTTGTGATACATAATTTGTCCACTAATTTTAATTTTAAACTCCACAATCAAGATCTCATGTTGTCAATTCACAAATAATTTATAACCTGAAGAATAGTTCTGCACAGAAAAAACCATTTTGACATTTCAAAATGTCAGGTCACTGGTCTCTTTCCTTGTTAAGCCGTATTACATCTATGATCTATAACATGCATATACACTTATACACTGTAGGTGAGGTCAATCCTCTAGTGGTATAATAGCCAAGTTGTTGCAGTGTATTAATGTTCTAGGTGGTGAAACATTGGATTGTTGGTGTATTAAGAAATTTGGCTGGAAACCTCGGACAACTTTAAAACTTTGTAAACTTAAGCTACTTGTGTTATGTGCTTGCAATTCTGGTAGACTCGACCTGCTGCGCATGAGCACACGAATATATATATATATAGATATTCGTTTAATTCGTGAAAAACGTCCAGGTTGACACACCGCAGCCTGGTTACATCAAGAGAGACAAACATTATAAAATGAAATTAAAACGTCTTACTAACAAGATCATTGTTAATGAGATTGAATGATTTAATGGTTGTAAGCGTTCTTGTAGAGGACTCTGGAAATAAAGTTTATGTTGTCCTTGTGCGAGAGCTGGAAATTATGACGTCGGGGTCGAAGGTTGTAAACAATTAAGCTTAGGCCTATTGTCAGTATGGATCCCGAGTCTCTGACAACTTTGACAATTGATATTTTTAAAGTTGTAGTTACATTTTATTCGACTCTTTTGACGAACATTGTGTTAATCTTCATGCGAACAAGCGAAAAACCAACTTAACTTGAACAAAGGGGGTCTAAAATAGCTTATATGAATAGTCTGGGTTTTTCTGGGTTTTTTTCGGAAGGAAATCTGGGTTTATTTCAGAAACCTCAGTGGCAACACTGCAAGTTATATTAGCGCTCTTAATTTAAATTTTAAAAATGCACTGAAGTTCAGAAAAATCCTGCCGGCGACATAATTCGGGTATATTTGAGTGCAAGAAATTGTGTTTCTAGACCTATACGGTAAATTATATTTGATTTGAAGATCTATGTTAGTGTTTTTGCAAGTTTTTTGTAGATGAACGATAACATAGGACTTTAATGCCTACTCAAAGAATCCACAACGTTAATACCACAGTACACGGGTTGAATTTACAATACGTTACAATCTCAATAGTAAAGCGTCGTAAAATTATTTTAAACATATTTTATCCATGATTTATTCGTCCATACAACTTCTGCCTTTAACATTTATTGATTTCATCATTGTTTTTAAAAGTCAAGTTTTGCTAATGTATAGCCTATTTGCGTCTGCTTAATACACTTGGATGGCTTGCCTTGTTTATGCTTTAGAAAGGTGGGCCTACAGCTCTATGCCCTGGGACTACTAAGATCCTATGGCCTTCCTCGAGCGAAGCATTACGGTGCAGCCAGGGCCACGGTCATATTAATTCTTTTCGCTGCCCCTGCCTGGTCGGGCCTCGCATATGCCTGCAGTGACCGAAGCAAACTCGAGTGCTTCTTTGCTAAAATTCAGCAGCTCAATTTCTTATCATCTAAGGATGGGCGGTTGGAGTCAATGTTTGAGTGGTAGAGGGACGATTGTTGAAAGCAGCCATTTGCAGCGATTCACGTGTCCTGTTAAGTTTATTCCATTCTATTGTCCAATGCCTTTATGACCTGCGCCATAGGCCGCGCTATTTCAAGCTCCTTTCATGAAGATGACAATATTAACGATGTTATAGCCTACCTAAATATTTTACTTTAGCCTACAGACTATTACTTCTGGCCACCTCTCATTTTTATATTAATTATTCATCCCTATTTTCATTTGTCACTGAATGCGGTTTGTCACTCAGGTTTTAGTAATCAAAGATAATATATATATTTTTATATTTATTACATATATTAGACTAGATGTGTTACCCGGCGTTGCCCGGGAAATTTAGGGTTTTAAACACTACTCCACTGTGGTACCCATCGTAGACCGCTAGATTTCGGGTTTTCGCCAACCCTCCACCCCACCCCGCTTCCCCAAAAGGCCAAATTTGACCCGCCGCTGCGGGGCGCTGCGGAAATTATTACTCGGCGGGTATGACGTCATGGGCTGTAGAATCTTTACTGAAGCGTCATTATTGATGAAATATGTCTTAAAACGCTAATAACTTTTGTTTTAAACTGAATTAAAACCTGAAAATAGTTGCGATGACCTTATAATTTGGGTAAGAATCGATTGCAAAGTTCTTTTTAAACCGACGCTGTTTCATTTCCGAGCCTATTCTGCAGGGGAGAGTCAAAAGCGTACAAACAAACAAACATATGGAAAGCGTTTCTGCCTTATAATATAGATATTATATATACACTGTGTCCCAATAAATCGGGGCCCCTTTTTATAATGTGAATAAAACAGGCAAATCTTAATCGATTTTCAAAATTTCAAAACCGTTTTTATCCTGAGATAATTATCTTACACTGATTCAAATATTAAGCCTCTGGCATGAATATTGACAGAGGCGTAGCGACCGCCCTCCGTACCCTCCGACCGAAGGGGGCCCCCGCAAGAAAGGGGCCCCCGAAAGTGGCAAAAAATGTAAGGTGTAGCTATAGGTTAGTGAAATTTATTGACGCTGTTGCTCAATCCATGTTGGAAAGCACTGTTAGAAAGGCTTCAGCAGCAGTAAGTACGGAATATGTGTATACTTTTTATTTATTTTTTTAAAATCATTTATTGCTCTCAATTTAATAGTACACAGTTCTATTTTTTAAGCAGTTCAGTATACTACAAATATGATATCAGAACATAAGCAATTCAATGTAACTAACAGTTCATGGAAAACAAACGGAACCTCTGAAGGGAAAAATCCCGCTGGGTAGGGGCCCTACTTTCAAGATTAACTTTGAAAGATGATGGGAGTTCAGCAGTTAGTGCTGGAAGATTATATTAAAAAAATTATAATGAACAAGTAATACAAAAAGAAAAGAGTAAACGACAGTTAACTTCTATATTCCCAGAGACATACTTCATTATTTGCAATGTGTGCTCTGATTAATTGTTTAAAGAGGGGAAAGGGTTTTACAGTTCTAAAAGTAGCCGGTAAATTATTCCAGATTAGTGGACCTTGATATTTAATGGAGAATTTCCGTATGTTAGTTCTTGGATAAACACTTATGTAGTCCCGATCAGTTCTAGTAAGATGAGTGTGTTTGACAGTAGGAAAGTAGTCTGTAAAGGCAGTAGGTAGTTGGTTGTTATTAAATTTATACATAAATTCCAGGGTTTGAACTGTTCTTATTTGGGTATATTTAAGAGATTTAGTTCTAAAATATTTAAAGACCCTGTATGGGCATTGTACGGAGACTTAGTGATAATTCTTATAGCCATCTTCTGGAGTGTTTTAAGACTGGTCAAGTGGGTGTCATAGGTGGAAGTCCAGATGAAATTGCAGTATGTTAGGTAAGGATGGATTAACGTAGAATATAATTGTCGCAGAATATGTGGTGGAAGCAAATAGGATATTCTTCTGAGTATTCCTATGTTTTTTGAGATTTTCTTAGTAATTTCTAGGATATGTGTGTTCCATTTTAAATGTTGATCTATGTGAACTCCAAGGAATTTTGTTGATGAAACAGAAGGAATTATTGTGCCATCAATTATAATTTCCCTCTTCGAATTTGGAATTAATTTTTTAGAGGTTCTAAATAAAATATAATTAGTTTTCGACAAATTTAGTGACAGCTTGTTAGCCCTAAACCAATCATTGGCTAGGGACAATTCCTCATTTACAAGTGATATTAGATGGTCATACGAAGCATGAGATAAGAAGGCATTAGTATCATCTGCAAAGAGGATATAGTGTAGAAGAGTCGATGAGTTAGGTAGGTCATTAATGTAGATTAAAAATAACAGAGGTCCGAGTATGGATCCTTGAGGTACACCAAAGAATATTAGTTTAAGATCAGAGAGGCTACCATTACACAGGACTTGTTGATAACGACTGTTCAAATAGCTTTTAAACCAGTCCAGAGCTAAATCCCTTATTCCATAGTGTTCTAATTTTGCAGTAAGAATTTTATGGTCCACAGTATCAAATGCTTTAGCAAGGTCTGAAAAAATACCAATAGAGAATTCATTATTGTCCATAGCTTTAGATATTTTGTCTTGTATGTCAAGAAGGGACATGGACGTAGAATGTCCCGGTTGAAATCCGTGCTGAAGTGGATACAAGAGTTTATTGTGCGTTATAAAGGAAAAAAAGTCTATTGTACATTGCCCTTTCAAAAAATTTAGAAAAGAAATTTAGTACTGATACTGGTCTATAATTAGAAATTTCCGATTTACTGCCTTGTTTATGTATTGGAGTTATCTTTGCCATTTTGATTTCAATTGGTACCAATCCAGTTCTGAACGAACAATTTATTAGTTCTGCAAGTGGCACTTGAAAAAATCCATTAATGGAGATAATATTTTTGGGTCAAGTTCATCTGGTCCGGAGCTATGAGTAATTTTTAACGTCTTATTAATAGATAAGATTTCCTGGGTATCAATTGGCAGAATAACAATGGAATTCAGTGAAGATGGAGGCATGAAGTTGTAAAATGGTTTAGTGGCTTGGGGAATTTTAATTGATAATGATTTTGGCAGTTCTATAAAATAATTGTTAAATTTTTCAGCTATAAGTTTGGGGTCTTCAATTGTGGCATCATTAATCTTTAATTCTTTGATTAAGGAAGTTTTTTCTTTATTACTTATTATGGATTTAATTATTTGCCAAGTTTTCTTTAAATCACTGCTATTCTTACTAAATTCTTCCGCATAGTGTTGCCGTTCTATCTCTACTGTAACCCTATGTAGGCTATAGGCCTACATAATGAATATCCATTATAATTTTATTGTAGGCTATGCAATTTATAAATACCGCATTTCAATTTCTGCATTCTAAGGGCCCTGAGAGCCAAATTTTGAACGCTGAAAATGCAACGGATTTTCAGATATGCAGTATAGGCCTACTGGATCAAGGCACTTTGATGCCAATTCTAGAAATTTCATAGATTATAATAATAATCATTAGCGACGCTATGGGGGCCCCCAAAAGGTAATCTGGTTTTTTACATGTAAAAATGAAACATTTCCATGATCAGCCCCCCCTTAAAAACTGAAACCATATGCACGAGATTTCGACCAAAAGACTAAAAAAAAGGTCGTTTTGGCGGGTGAAAATGGAAAATTTTCATGAGATTTCGATCAAATGACAAAAAAATAAGGTCATCAGAATTTTGGCAGGAGAAAATGGAAAATTTCCCCGCGGGAATTCAGCCCTCCCCAAACTGAAATTCTGGCACCGCCAAGTCAAGTCAAGTCAAGTTTATTGATCCCATCACCAACTTAAAACGTACAAAAAAATCAAGATCACATAGTAAGTAAAATAACATACATGGCTTACATAGTGGTGCAGTGAGAAAATTAGCTAGAAAATTAAATTAAGTGAGCCAGCAGATTAATCAAACAAAAAGCAATCATAGCAAAGGATTGGGGAACAACAGGCCCACCACTGATAATAATATCAGATTTAAAGCTCAATAATAATTATTATGAAACGAAATTACTTAGAATAAGCACATTACGGAATTACGTAGGCCTACATCGCATACCAGTTTCTGCATTGTAAGGGGCTCCGCCGCCCCGGACATAGACTATGTTCGGAGGGGGCCACGCTCATTGTTGCTACGGCCCTGAATATTGACGTCACAATTACGTCGTTTGCATCAGAGAATTCAAATGTTAAGTACCGCTAGCAGCGCGACGCTCCGACGAACCGGTCAAATCAATTTTTCTTAGAAGCTTATTTAGACCGCTCACTGTCCATCCCTTGTCCGGAAATTTTCGAATAAACTTTTTTGCGCCGTAATGTTTATTTATCCGTAAGAATTTTATTACAATTTTGTCTTCTTGGCTGAACGCCATTCTCTAACGATTTTTTTACATTTGGTTTCGATATGTAAATTAATGACGTCATTATGACGTAATTTTTTAGTGAGGGCCGTTCATAAATTACCAATTTGTAGATAATTATCTCAGGATAAAAACAGTTTTGAAATTTTGAAAATCGATGAGTATTTGCCAGTTTTATTCACATTATAAAAAGGGGCCCCGATTTATTGGGACACAGTGTATATATATAGTATAAAAGCTTTGCATAATATTGGAACGGAAAAATATCAATCGGCATACAATTTTGGTGACTTTATTATTATTTTTGTTACTTTATTATTATTATTATTATTATTATTATTATTATTATTATTATTATTGTCTCTATTATTGTTCCATCTCAGCCAGGACAAATGTGGAAGTCTAATAAATCTATTCAATTCTTATATTATCTTGTCTGAAGTACGACCAAGGTAGTTATTATTATTGCTTTTATTATTGTTGCTATTATTATTATTATTATTATTATTATTATTATTATTATTATTATTATTATTATTGTCATTATTATTTAAACAATTTGTGAAATTATTATCGCCAAATTATCAATTTTAAATATTTACTTGTTATTGTATACTTTATTATTTTTTTTTATATTGCTACCACTGTGCATTTCCTTGGAACAACTGTCTAATTAATTATCAAGCAATAATCAATGACAGTGTAAATGCGACAGAAAAGGCTTACAACTGAAGTTGCATAAACAGTTACTGTCAAAGGTTAGGCTTGACCCCAAGCCTCATCTTAACCTCACACTTGAACCTCTCCGTTACAATGGTGTGCTCTGACTAATCAGCCACCAGGTTGCATGAATGATATGCTCTGAGTCTTGTTGAAATATGCGATACCCTGCAACTTGCATACTATTGTACTTAAATTTTAAGTTTCAGCACCAGAAGTTGAGTGATCAATTTGAAAAATATGCATATTTAAATGACAGGCCTAATATTTTACATTGCCAAAAGGATAAAACGTGCGCCTTAGCAAGATTTAGCTTTGATAAGCCTATGTCTTCATTGTGGCACAGGATTTTAGCAATCTGCTAGGGGCTTTCCAATAAGTAAGCTTACATTTCATTCAGTCTATAGATAAGAAATTTGCTAATCACATTCTATGAAGTGAAAAACTAACTACGAACCACACATCGAAATGCAAGATAACCTAGCGGAAACATTAGGGCAGGCTTTTCAAACAATATCCATAGCTATAATAACCTGAAAGTTCAACATTTATCATTTCAGATCAGAAAGCATATGAACAGACAATTAACTCAACTGTAGGACTGCGTCAGAAGTAATTTGCACAGTCCAATGTTATCAAGAAAAACTCAAGGAATCCTACTGAAGGAACTATTTTATGTCAGTAGACATAAATTTGCGGTCTTGTCAATTGAGGGCTCGTGGTAGACTGCATACTGGAGAAAACCTGCTTCAATGCCATGTATGCGAGAAATCATTTGCACGGTCTATTGATCTGAGGCTTCACATGGAAAGATATACTGTTGAAAAACCATATAGATGCCAGTTATGTCAGAAATCATTTTCTCGGCATTTACATCTGAATGACCACTTGCGAACCCATACTGGTGAAAAACCCTACAGATGCCAGTTATGTCAGAAATCATTTTCTCAGGGTTCAATTCTGAATGGCCACTTGAGAACCCATACTGGCGAAAAGCCCTTCAGATGCCAGTTATGTAAGAAATCATTTACTTGGCGTTCTGGTCTGACTGAGCACTTGAAAACCCACACTGGTAAAAAACCATACAAATGTCAATTGTGCCAGAAAATGTTTATTCAGTCAGGAACTCTGAAGAGGCACAGAAGAATACATGATTTTGAAAAGCCATTCAAATGTCAATTGTGTCATAAGCCATTTCGGCATTGTTCTGCTCTAAATGAGCACTTGAGAACGCACACTGGAGAAAAACCCTACTTATGCCTGTTATGCCAGCAATCATTTACCCGATCTGGTCCTCTGAAGCTTCACATGAAAACCCATGCTGGTGAAAAACCCTACATATGCCAGTTATGTCAGAAATCATTTTCTCGGGGTTCAATTCTGAATGAACACGTGAGGATCCATACTGGTGAAAAACCCTACAGATGCCAGTTATGCCAGAAATCATTTTCTCAGGGTTCAAACCTTAATTACCACTTGAGAACCCATAATGGTGAAAAACCCCACCAATGTCAGTTATGTAAGAAATCGTTTTCTCGGCATTCAAATCTTAATGACCACTTGAGAACCCATACTGGTGAAAAACCCCACCGATGTCAGTTATGTCATAAATCATTTTCTCGGCATTCAAATCTTAATGACCACTTCAGAACACATACTGGTGAAAAATCATACAAATGTCAATTGTGCCAGAAAATGTTTTCTCACTCAGGAACTTTGAAGATACACAAAAGAATTCACGATGGAGAAAAGCCCTACTTATGCCAGTTATGTCAGAAATCATTTGTTCAGTCTGGTCATCTGAAGCTTCACTTGAAAACCCTTCTTCTTTTCGTGCTCTGCCCTTAGGCAGGTTCGAATGTTTGACGTCTCCAATCTTCTCTGTTCTGCGCTTTCATTTTCAGCTTCTGGTAGCCCTCTTTCATCATCCAGTCTAACAGTTTTTGTCTTGGTCTGCCTCTCGTTCTTTTTCCATCCATTTTCCCCTCTATGATTGTTCGCAGCATCGAGTCTCCTCTGAGTGTGTGCCCGATCCATCTTCTTTGTCTTTCTCTAATTGTGTGTATCATCGCTCTCTTTTCTCCGACTCTTCTCAATACCTCCTCATTGCTGATATGATCCCTCCAGCTGATTCTTTCTATCCTTCTCCATAACCACATTTCAAATGCCTCAATTCTCTTGATGTCTTCCATTCGCATAGTCCATGTCTCTGATCCATATAACATCACACTCCATACTAAGGTTTTTATCATTTTCTTTTTCAGCTCCTTATTGATTCCTCTTCTCAGTAGCTCTTTCCTCTTTTCAAATGCATCTTTTCCTAATACAATCCTTCGTTGTATTTCTCTGTGGCATCTAGCATCTTCCGTAATCGTACTGCCGAGATACGCAAATTCCTTGACTTGTTCTAATTCTTCTCCATCTATGAATATTTTAACTGCCTTCTGCTCTCCTTTGCTTATTCTCATAGCCTTTGTTTTCTTTATGTTGATTTTCATTCCGTATTCTTTTGATGTTGTATTCAGCCGGTCCATCATTGTTTGTAACCCTTCCTGACTTTCTGCCATCATTGCTTGATCGTCTGCGAATCTTAATGCCCTGATCCACATTCCTCCCACTTTTATCCCTTCCTCCAGTTCTTCCAATGCCTCCTTGATTATCTCCTCTATATATATGTTGAACAGTAGCGGTGAAAGTGGGCATCCCTGTCTTACTCCCCTTCCTACCTTTCCTTGTTCAGAATATTCACCCTCTATCCTTATCTGTACTTTTTGTCCCATATACAGATTGCCTATCAATCTTCTATCTCTCCAGTCCACGCCAACTCTTCTCAATGCCTTCATCAGTCTCTTCCAGTCCACTCTGTCGAACGCCTTTTCATAGTCTACAAAACATATGTATACATCCTTTCCTATTTCGCAACTTCTTTCTGTTATTACTCTCAGTGACCCAATTGCATCTCTAGTTCCCATGCCTTTCCTAAACCCGAACTGATCATCTCCTATCTCATGTATTGCATCTGTTTTTGCTTGTAACCTTTTTGTTAGGATTCTGATCAAAATCTTTGACGCATGTGTAATGAGACTGATAGTGCGGTGGTCCTCACATCTAGTTGCGTTTGGCTTCTTTTTGATTGGTACCATGATGGAATGTAGGTAGTCTTCCGGCCAAATTCCTGATGTGTATATCTCCTGGCATATTTTGATTATTTCCTTCATTGCTTTCTCATCCAGGCTCTTCAACATCTCAGCTGGTATATCATCATACCCTTCTGTTTTGTCATTTTTCAGTTCTTTTATCGCTGTTCTTACTTCCTCTTCTAGCAGTTCCGGGCCAATATCTTCCTTTGCTTCCCCTATCTGCTCTTCTATATCCATTCTCCCTTCTTCTTCTGTTCCATTGGCGTTTTCATCCTTATATAGTTCCTCTATGTATTCTTTCCACCGATTTTTAACTTCTCCAATTTCACTTAGCATCTTGCCTTGTTTATCTCTAATCTCTATTCCTCCTCCTATCCCCTTTTTCCTTGATAGATTCTTCACTTTGTTGTATACCATACTATCCATTCCTTTTTGTTGTAGTTCTTCTATCTCTTTGCATTGTTCCTCCCACCATTTTTCCCTAGCCTCCTCCGTTGTTCTCATACTGGTGAAAAACCCTATAGATGCCAGTTATGTAGGAAATCATTTTCCTCGAGTGATATTCTGAATAACCACATAGGAACCCACACGTGACAAAGCCATACAAAATGTTAATTGTATCAAAAAACGTTTACTTAGTCAAGCACTCTGGAGAAGCACCAAAGAATGCGCAAAAAATGCACAATGGTGTAAAACCATACATATGCAAAATCATGTCTGAAGTCATTATTTTTGTCACAGTTCTGTTCTGAATAAACACTTTAGAATTCACACTGGAGATAAGCCATACATTTGCACATTTTGTCAGAAGTCTTTTTTTTACATTGTTACATAATTATGGTTCTAAATTTCTAATCTGCACATACACATGAGAAATCATTGTGGAGAAAAGCAGTACATCTGTTGTATGTGTTATGCAGCATTCACGCATGCCATTATACTGAAGAATCATATTAGAACACATTCTGGTGAAAAGCCATTCATGTGTCGTATTATTATGTATGAAATCATTTATAACTACCAGCTGTTTGAATCTGCAGAGGAAATCCTACATTTCGGGAAAACTTTATATTTGCCAGTTACGTGAAACAGCATTTAAGCATTGACAATTTCTAAGGGTCTAACCAAACCCTTAAGGCACGACACCAGAGTTCAGGACATTGACCTTGATAGCAGTGTTCAGAACAAAGATCAATAATGGTCTGTTAGAAAGGAGTGGGATCTTCTCAAAGAATAAGTGGTTGCCTGCTTCTGGTACTGAAACAAATAAAGATATATGTCAAAAGAAGCTGCGGTCATCAAAGGGATTTTTTCAAAGAAATCAACCGGTGCTGAAAATTCCGCATAAAATTATGCTTCAAACAAGGCCTTTTGGATGTACATAGAAATTGCGATGAAATTTTGAAACAGAAAGAATTTCGAACCATGTAGCAACCATGGATATGCTCCACCAGATGCTTGCATACATAGCTGTGCTATGTACCACAATATAATCTTCTAAAAAATATAAGTGAACGCCTACAAAGAATTCTTGCATTAATGTTGAGAGCTACGTTTTATTACAAATATAACTTCATGTTCAGTATTGAATGTTGAACTTACGTCTGCGTATGATTATGGAGAACTTTAATACGGATTGAATGCAGTTTTTTAAATGAGAACACTCAATGGCCCAAATGAATAGGCCAACTGTTTTCTTATTGCGACAAATCATTGATTGAGAAAGAATTTCTTCCTACAGGGTTGCACTGAATGTATGTTTTTGAGGCTTTGTAGAAACACGCAGGCCTAGTATTGCATCAAAGCTTCATAGATGTTCTGTTCCATCCAAAAGATTTTCTGTTTCAACAAAAATGTTGCTTTTCATTTCACACCAATATTTTAGCAACTACTTTTTGGTTTTAAAACAATTTCTTTGCAACAAAACACTTTTTCACCAATGGTTCCCAAAATGAGATTGAGGCATTCTTAAAAATGCACCTGTCAGCGACTCTGCTTAAGTTCTGCTGTGAGAGGTACATTATAAGAAACTCCGCCACTGGTTGCACTCTGCCATCCGGTTGAGTCGTGCGTCTGATAGCAAAACGACGAGTGCTGTAATTTGTAAATAATAATGGACCATTTAACTCTTCATGTAGGCCTATATAAGAAAAATCTGATTTCAACTTCAGCGCTCGGGAATAAGGTGTCGCTGCACCTGGCCTTCGAGATACGCATTGGATGTTTGGAGCGTAGGCCTACGATTACGATTGAAAGTACCGGTGGCCAGTCGAATTTAACAGTCTGTTGCCTTTATGACTAGCCTATAAGCCCGGACCCCAAAAAAAATTATTTTCCAGAAGTTTTGACTTTAATTTAAAAACCGAATAAAATAATTACATTAATTGTTTGTTGTCATCTGGCTTGCCGTTTCAAAGTAAATAAATGCCACATTGTTTATTTCTTAATTTTGGAGTTTTGCCGCTTTATCGAGTGTGCTCTCCTAGCAGCCACGTACTACTGCTGCAACATTGTTATTAAGTACCTATGCTGGTCGATTTTCTTTAAGTCAGTTTCCCTGACCAATAGAAATTTAAAATGTAAAATAATTATGATAAGGCATAGTAGACCTATATGTATGGTCTTCATTCATCAACCATTTCTGCTTTAGATGAGCGGTGTGCAAAGGTTTAAGAACCACTGTTCTAAAGGTTGCCGCTTTTGGACCAATTTGCTCTTCGGCACGACTATTCATCAGTTGTAAATTCTAACTAGCATCGCATATTATGGTGCCTCATAGAAGAGGCTCGTCAGCGGCTGCGTATAGGCTTAGGCCTACACACAGAGTGCCTGTAGCCTTGTATAGCCTAGCCTAATATAGGCGTTATTTGTATCTCGCAACTTTAATCTGCATGATCTCGACCCGGAATTAAGCAAAACATGCTTTTTAAAATTTTGCCAGGGGCTTTAGGTACGCTTATGAATTGAGTCATTAACGTCTGCTCGGACCTACCAGACCAGTTAAGATTATTGTGGTAGGCCTAATTGTGCCTGCCATTCATAAGCTTAGGCCTAATCAGGGGCCCCGCACGGAAAGGGGGCCCCTAAAAGTGGCAAAAAAGTTAAAGTATAACTAGGTAGCTGATATTTATTGACGCTATTGTACATGCTATGTCAGTTTTACTGATAAAACCGTGAAGTAAATACGGAATAGGGCCTGCATGTACAGTTGCACACTGTTGGTCTATACAATACAAACCCTGTATATAGTGTATATTGCATGAAATAAATACCACATTCCAGTTTCTGCATTGTAAGAGCCCCGCCGCCCCGGACATGTGTTCGGAGGGGGCCACGCACTTTGTTGCTACGGCCCTGGGCCTAATAGACTATAATTAAATTGGATTTAATTGTCTAACCCCGCCTGCGCCAGTTCAAATTCAATACGGCATTAATTTTCCCATCGACTGTCATTTTCTCGAGAATTTCTCGTCATTTTCGAATTTTTGCTAGACAGCTTTTGTGGGTGCTTAGGTACTGCTTAGGCCCACTGTTGTAACTTGTAGGCTTCCATCGAGTTTGGAAGTAGGCCTATCATATGAATAGCGACGCTCATAAATTGTATAGGCCTATTCGTTTAATTGAAGATCAGACAACTCCTGGTGACACACCGTTACATGTCAAAAATGTTAAAATAAAACACAGAAATAATAATATATGGGTAAGCATAGTAATAATAATGTAATAAATACTGTGATGAAACACTCAGTAATTTTCGTTTAATCAATAATCTGGTCGACTTATCGCAAGAAGTAGCCTAAAAGTTTGTTGATCCAAACTGAGTAGGGTATACGTGACGGAGATGATCGTCAGTTAAATAAGCCGGTGCCCCGCTCTTGGCTTACCAGTGGCGCTTTAGAAATTAGGAGATTACGATTACGAGTTACTTCAGCATGCGTCAGAAGTTGCAGGATGCGTTTTTTATCGGCAGACAATAGGTGGCGCATTGATTTTCCGGTCGGTCATCATTTGCAGGGAATTCAAATTCAGTGCGTCGTTTTCAAATTTCCGCCTTTCAAGTTAGCGCTCTAGTAAAGTCCAGACGTTAAATTAAAATTTACATTGGAAGTTCAGAAAGATCCTGTCAGCGTTATGATTCTGTTATATTTTAGAGTAAAAGGTTATATTTATGTATTGTAAATTATACATGATCTGGAGAAATGGATATGCTAGTATTCTTGCAAGTTTTTTAGACGTGCGATAACAGCCTTTGCCTGCGTCAGGCAAGGATTCTCACAGCGTTAATAACTTAATACCACAGTATGGGGGTTCTTTTACCCATAATTATGTCAATACGTACAGCGTCGTAAAATTATTTAAAATATATCTTAGACATGTTTTCGTCGCTCAACTAACTTCTGCTGCTGAGGTTTGAACCCCAAGCCTCGTCTTAGCTTCACCCTTCAACATTTGCGTTACTAATGTGCACTCTGACCAGTCATTGACCGTATTGCATAGCCCTGCTCTGAGACTTCCTGAAAATTGCGATTGCCTACAACTTGCTTACTATTTTCTACTTCATGTTTTAGTTTCAGCACATGTTATCGAGTAGGCTAAATCAATTTGAAAAATATACATATTATAAAGACAGCCCTGATATTTTACATTGCCAAAGTGATCAAATGTGAGTGTTAGCAAGCATTGATAAGCCTATGTCTTCATTGTGGCAGAAGATTTTTTGCAAATTGTTATCAACTTTTCAATAACTGCATTTCAGTCCGATTTTTTTATCTATAACAAATTCGCAAATCACATTCTACGGAGCGAAAAACTAAATACGAATCACTCATCAATTTGCAAGATAGGTGAAACATTACGCTTTTCAAACAACTTCCTCTGCTATTGTAACCTGAAAGTTCAACATTTATCATTTCAGATCAGAAAGCGTTTGAAAAGAACATTAACTCAACTTCAACTGTAAGACTACGTCTGAAATAATTTACACAATCCAATGTTGTCGAGAAACACTCAAGGAATCATACTGAAAGAACTATATTGAAATGTGCCTGTTATGTTAGTAAACATTTGCAGTCAGGTCAATTGTGGACTCATATGATAGAATGCATACTGGAGAAAAATGTTTGAATGCCATTTATGCCAGAAATCATTTGCACAGACTCGTTATCTGAAGCTTCACTTGAGAAGACATACTGGAGAAAAACCCTACAGATGCCAGTTATGTCAGAAATCATTTGCACAGTCTGGTCATCTGAAGCTTCACATGAGAAGACATACTGGTGACAAACCCTACAGATGCCAGTTATGTCAGAAATCATTTGCACAGTCTGGTCATCTGAAGCTTCACATGAGAAGACATACTGGTGAAAAACCCTACAGATGCCAGTTATGTCGGAAATCATTTGCACACTCTGGTCATCTGATGCTTCACATGAGAACCCACACTGGAGAAAAACCATACAGATGTCTATTGTGCCAGAAAATGTTTACTCAGTCAGGCAGCCTGAAAAGGCACAAACGTGTGCACGATGGTAAAAAGCCATACAAATGTCAATTATGTCATAAGCCATTTCAGCGTTGTTCTGCTCTAAATGTGCACTTGAGAACCCACACTGGTGAAAAACCCTACTTATGTCAGTTATGCCAGCAATCATTTACCCAGTCTGGTCATTTGAAGTTTCACATGAGAACCCATACTGGAGAAAAACCCTACAGATGCCAGTTATGTCAGAAATCATTTTTTCGGGGTTCAATTCTGAATGACCACTTGAGGATCCATACTGGTGAAAAACCCTATAGTTGCAGGCTATGTCAGAAATCATTTTCTCATGGTTCAAATCTACATAACCACTTAAGAACCCATACTGGAGAAAAGCCCTACCGATGCCAGCTCTGTCAGAAATCTTTTTCTTGTGGTTCGGGTCTCAATAGACACTTGAAAACCCATACTGGTGAAAAGCCCTACAGATGCCAGTTATGTCATAAATCATTTTCTCAAGGTTATATTCTAAATGACCACTTGAGGACCCATAGTGGTGAAAACCCCCACAGATGCAGGCTATGTTCGAAATCATTTTCTCGTGGCTCATATCTGCATAGCCACTTGAGAACTCATACTGGTGAAAAACCCTACAAATGCCAGCTCTGTCAGAAATATTTTTCTTATGGTTCAGGTCTCAATAGACACTTGAAAACCCATACTGGTGAAAAGCCCCACAGATGCCAGTTGTGTCAGAAATCGTTTTCTCAAGGATCAAGTCTGAGTGCCCACTTGAAAACCCATATTGGTGAAAAGCCATACAAATGTCAATTGTGTCAGAAAAGGTTTACTCGGTCAGGCAGCCTGAAGAGGCACAGAGGGATACACTATGGTGAAAAGCCATACACATGTCTTTTATGTTGTAAGTCATTTCAGCAGGGCTCTACTCTGAAGGAGCACTTGAGAACACACACTGGAGAAAACCCCTACGTGTGCCAATTATGCCAGCAATCATTTGCACATTCTGGTCATCTGAAGTTTCACATAGGAACCCATGATTAACCCACCGCTCCAGGAACGAATCCCACCGAAAAATTGAAAAATTGAACAGCTGTTTTTACATAATAAGGTATAGAGAGCTATCCACTGGAAAAATAAAGAAATAGAGGATGATATCAGATGACTAAACAATCATCAGAATATCAGAAGTTTGAAATTCTGAGTCTACTACCGCGATTTGTACTAATAAATGTTTTAAAAGTCATTAGAAAAGGCGATGACAACTGACAAGGGTAAGAGACTCCACTGGTAAACGCCACGCACTTTAGCCTAACGGTTGACCGTCCGCGCAAAAAGGTCGGGTTTTTTTTCACCCGCCCCTACCCCGCCTAATCTGAATTCCCCAGGCAGAGGGGCTAGATTAAACGGGTGTAGGACAATAGCGCCTGGACATTAGGCCTACTTCCCAGACAAAAGCCTTCGGACATTATCCCTTCGGGTATACGACATTATCCCTTCAATCTATGATATCATTAGGCCTACTTAAAAAATATAAATGATGCACAAAATATAACAATAGGCCTATGTTAAGGGAATATCTATACATTACACATTAGTTTGACATTGTAAGAATATGTTAAGTTAATTCAAGGTTTGATATGTATATAAATTATAAAACATTTAAAGCTCATACGTAAATGACGTTAACAAACCTTCGTTGTAGCCATAACTGACACTAGCAAGTAGGCCTACTTACTGTATACGATTCCCATTCGTTCATTTCTCTAATGAACGAATGGGAATCGTAAACAGTAAGTAGACCTACTAATCCAATTTTGAATGGAAACGACGCTAATAAGCCTACGAAGCTCAGACGTAGCCCAACTGAAGTTAACAAAAATAATTACAACAATTGTTTGTTGTCATCTGGCTTGCCGTTTCAAAGTAAAATAAATACCACATTTTTTTATTATTTAATTTTGGAGTTTTGCCACTTTATCGAGTGTGCTTTTCTAGCAGCCACGTTGCAACATTGTTCAGTGGCGTAGCCAGGAATTTTTCATGGGGGGGTTTTATGGCCGGAAACCCTGTTTTTTGCTATTTTTTCTTACTTAAATGGAAAAATAACCTTAAAAAATCTTTGTTTCGGAGCCAATGGGGGGGGTTTTAACCCCCGAAACCCCCCCTTGCCTACGCCACTGACATTGTTATTGACCTATATATGCAGGTCGATTTTCTTTAAGTCAGTATCCCTGAGACCCTGACCATTAGAAAATTAAAATGTATAATAATTATGATAAGGCATAGTAGACCTATATGTATGGTCTTCATTCATGAACCATTCCTGCTTTAGGTGAGTGGTTTGCAAAAGTTTAAGAACCACTGTTCTAAAGGCTGCCGCTTAGGACCAATTTGCTCTTCGGCACGAATATATTCATCAGTAGGCCTAAGCTTACTGTTGTAAATTGTAACTATCATCGGCCGGTAGGCTACTCAGAACTTTTGAGGTGAGTAGGCTACACGCTGCCGCCGAAAAAAGCGACTTTTCGGGCCAAAAATTTCTCACTACCTTTTTCAGTCCTCGAAATATGTTTATGGCCGTGATGTTTCGCCCGGAAAACCTCTCAAACAGCGTAAAAAGCTCTACTTTCAGGATTTTTTGCCTTCTTAATTCGCGATTTTTGCCTGCGTGTACCCACTTGGTCTTACTGAGGTGGGTATACGCTGTATACCCGCGTGTGCCTTCGTATTTTGAGGTGAGTAGGCTATACGCTGTTATTTTTTCCCGGAGGTAAGTATAGGCCTACGCCTAGCTTGTACCGGCGTATACCCTTGAGTAGGCCTACAGCCCCGCATTCATCGCACATCATACGGCGCCTCTTAAAAGAGGCTCGTCAGCGGCTGCATATAGGTTCACGCAAAGAGTGCCTGTAGCCTTGTATAGCCTAATATAGGCGTTATTTGTGTCTCGCATCTTTAATCTGCATGATCTCGACCCGGGATTAAGCGAAACATGCTTTTTTTAAATTTTGTCAGCGACTTTCGGTAAACCTATAAATTGAGTCATTGACGTCTTCTCGGACCTACCAGACAAGTTAAGATTTTTGTGGTAATTGTGCCTGCCATTCAAAAGCTTAGGCCTAATAGATAATCATAATAGATAATTTCTCGGCATTTTCGAATTTGCTAGACAACTATTGTGGGTGTTTAGCCTAATTTCGTGCATTATGGCTTCTTAGGCTTAGGCCTATTATTTATTTATTTTTTTCCCTTTTTTTTGCCCTGAGGTAGGCCTACTTCATTCCCCCAGGGACTTATGGACTATTATTAATTGAAGAATGAATGTCTGGTGGGTCAGGCCTCGTCTTCAGGGTGTGAGGCAAAAGTGCCTTTGAAAGCGACCAGGTTGGGGCGTTGGATACAAATGGACAGACGTTGAAAAAGGAAGAAGGCTTCACGTCTGTCACCACTGATAGTAGAGATGCGGCTGCCAATTTCATTTATGAAGTCTGAGGCCGACGGGTTGAGTGGGCCCAATGTCTCTATGGCCACCGGCTGGAAGATGTACGAAGTGGGCAGGCCTCCGTATTTTTGTTCTTTGCGGATGGCTGCCTGCACTGATGCAGGCCCGACCAAACCGTTCGGGTGGGTTATGTTGGTCCAAACTGAGTAGAGTATACATGACGGAGATCATCGTCAGTAACTTCAGCATGCGTCCGTCAGAAGTCGCAGGATGCGTTGTTTTTCGTCAGACAATAGGTGGCGTATTGATTTTCCGGTCGGTCATCATTTGCAGGGAATTCAAATTCAATGCGTCCAGTGATGCCACAGCTGGGTTTTTTCCCACTAGATCTGGGTTTTTTGGCCTTCGTCTGGGTTTCTGGTTTTTTGGGGGCAAGATCTGGGTTTATTTTGGTGAATTGACTTTTTGTACTTACAACACATGAATATTCTGTGAAATTCAATGTAAAATGGTTGTGATACATAATTTTTCCACTAATTTTAATTTTAAACTCCACAATCAAGATCTCATGTTGTCAGTTCACAAATAATTTATAACCAGAAGAATAGTTCTGCACAGAATAAACCATTTTAACATTTCAAAATAGATCAGGTCACTCGTCTCTTTCCTTGTAAAGCCTCCATAGCATGCATTTGCAGTAACTGTTATACACTGTAGGTCAGGGGCCGATCCAGGGGGCCAATCCGGCCATGGCCCCCATTTCAAAAATTTCTTTTTTTGACCAGCTATTTTGCTTGGAAAGTAGACGTGGCCCCCAAGAGTAGTTCCATAGGAATTTGGCCCCCCTTCGAAAATTTCTGTATCCGCTCTTGCTGTAGGTCAGGTCAATCCTATAGTGGTATAATAGCCAAGTTGTTGCAGATCAGTATTAATGTTCTAGCTAGACTAAGTGTTTAAAACGTTGGATGGTTGGTGTATTAAGAAAATTTGGCTGGAAACCTCGGACAAATTTAAAACTTTGTAAGCTTAAGCCACGTATGTTATGTGCTTAGGCTACAATTCTAGTAGATTCAACCCGCTGCGCATGCGCGCACGAATTTATCGATTGAGCTTATTGTCAGTATTTATCCCGAGTCTCTGACAACTTTGACAATTGATACTTTTAAAGTTGTAATTACATTTTATTCGACTCTTTTTACGAAAATTTTGTTAATCCTTATGCGAATAAGCGAAAAACCAACTTAATTTGTACAAAGGGGTCTAAAATAGCTTATATGAATAGTCTGGTATTTTCTGGGGCGTTTTCGGAAGAAAATCTGGGTTTATTTCAGAAACCTCAGTGGCAACACTGAATGCGTTGTTTTCAAATTTCCTCCTTGTGGCTCCAGACGTTAAATTAAAATTTACATTGGAGGTTCAGAAAGATATCCTGTCAGCGTTATGATTCTGTTATATTTTAGAATAAAAGGTTATATTTCTGTATTGTAAATTATACATGATTTGGAGAACTGGGTATGCTAGTATTCTTGCAAGTTTTTTAGACGAGCGATAACAGCCTTTGCCTGTGTCATGAAATAGAGTACCCACTTGATAGAGTACCCCGTATTAATTGTATCCCTTCAAAAAAAGTCGAAAAAACCGCTTCCGCGCGTATTTATTTTTGCAAATTAATTATCATCTGCTTTGTTTTGAACAATGACACTAACAGGTATGTTTATTCCTACTAGATAATTTTTTTGCTTTGGTTTTTAGAGCACTTAAAACATTTAAAACACTTAAAAACACTCAGAGTCACTAAATAAATTCGAGTTGCCTTTTTCTGAACATTGCTTAGGAAGCCTAAAACAATTAGAGTCACTTTAAATTTTGATTACAGCATAAAATTTTTAATTATAGTTATACACATTTTTCAAAAAAGTGGATAGAATGGTTTATCCACCCGGATAGCATAGACCGGTTAATTTCATCCGGGGGGATATATTAATTCATCCCCCCGGATAGCTTTCAGGGGGAATACTCCGTTTCGTGTCACCTGCGTTAGGCAAGGATTCTCACAGCGTCAATAACTTAATACCACAGTATGGGGGGTTTCTTTTACCAATAATTATTATGCCAACTCGTACAGTGTCGTAAAATTAGCCTATTTAAAATATATCTTAGACATGTTTTCGTCGTTCAACTAACTTCTGCTGCTGAGGTTTGAACCCGAAGCCTCATCTTAGCTTCACCCTTCAACATTTGCGTTACAAATGTGCACTCTGACCAGTCATTGACCGTATTGCATAGCCCTGCTCTGAGACTTCCTGAAAATTGCCATCACCTGCAACTTGCTTACTATTTTCTACTTCATGTTTTAGTTTCAGCACCTGTTACCGAGTAGGCTAAATCAATTTGAAAAATATACATTATTATAAAGATAGCCCTAATATTTTCCATTGCCAACGTGATCAAATGTGAGTGTTAGCAAGTATTGATAGGCCTACATGTCTTCATTGTGGCAGAAGATTTTTAGCAAATTGTTATCAATTTTTCAATAACTGCATTTCAGTCCGATTTTTTTATCTATAACAAATTCGCAAATCACTTTCTACGGAGCGAAAAACTAAATACGAATCACTCATCGAAATACAAGATAGGTGAAACATTACGCTTTTCAAACAACTTCCTCAGCTATGATGATGGTGGTGCTCTGCCCGAAGGCAGGTTCATTGGCTTTACGCCCCCTGGGGATGAGATGAGTGAGGTGGTTTCCCGTTGCCTTCCCCACAGACAATGATGGGCAAGCAACTTGCCCAAGGTCGCTCCGCAGGAGCTTGCGCCCCTGCGTCCCACACGTGCTAGCCCGAGATATCTAAATCTCTGAATGTCAACTCCCAGCCCGGGGCTTGAACCGCAGTCCGTTGCAACCAACAGACGAATGCCGTCCTCGCTTACCGGTGTAGCTAACTAGGCCAGCTATAGTAACATGAAAGTTAACATTTATCATTTCAGATCAGAAAGCGTTGAAAAGAACATTAACTCAACTGTAGGACTAGGCTGAAGTAATTAACACAATCCAATGTTGTCCAGAAACACTCAAGGAATCATACTGAAAGAACTATATTGAAATGTGCCTGTTATGTTAGTAAACATTTGCAGTCAGGTCAATTGTGGACTCGTGATAGACTGCATACTGGAGAAAAATGTTTGAATGCCATTTATGCCAGAAATCATTTGCACAGTCTGGTTATCTGAAGCTTCACATGAGAAGACATTCTGGTGAAAAACCCTACAGATGCCAGTTATGTAAGAAATCATTTTCTTGGAGTTCAAATCTGAAAAACCATGTGAAGATCCACACAGAAGAAAAACCATACAGATGTCAATTGTGCCAGAAAATGTTTACTCTGTCAGGCAGCCTGAAAAGACACAAAAGAGTGCACGATGGTAAAAAGCCATACAAATGTCAATTATGTCAAAAGCCATTTCAGTATTGTTCTACTCTAAATAAGCACTTGAGAACCCACACTGGAGAAAAGCCCTACCTATGCCAGTTATGCCTGCAATCATTTACCCAGTCTGGTCATTTGAAGTTTCACATGAGAACCCATACTGGAGAAAGACCCTACAGCTGCCAGTTATGTCATAAATCATTTTCTCGGTGTTCAATTCTGAATGACCACTTGAGGATCCATACTGGTGAAAAACCCTACAGATGCCAGTTATGTCAGAGATCATTTTCTCGTGGTTCAAATCTGCAATACCACTTACGTACCCATACTGGAGAAAAGCCCTACAGATGCCAGTTATGTCATAAATCATTTTCTCAAGGTTATATTCTGAATGACCACTTGACGACCCACACTGGTGAAAAACCCTACATATGCCAGTTATGTCAGAAATCATTTTCTCGTGGTTCAAATCTGCATATCCACTTGAGAACTCATAGTGGTGAAAAACCCTACAGATGCCAGCTCTGTCAGAAATCTTTTTCTTATGGTTCAGATGTCAATAGACACTTGAAAACCCATACTGGTGAAAAGCCCCACAGATGCCAGTTGTGTCAGAAATCGTTTTCTCAAGGATCAAATCTGAGTGTTCACTTGAAAACACATACTGGTCAAAAGCCACACAAATGTCAATTGTGTCAGAAAATGTTTACTACGTCTGACAGCCTGAAGAGGCACAGAGGGATACACTATGGTGAAAAGCCATACACATGTCTTTTATGTTCTAAGTCATTTCAGCAGGGCTCTACTTTGAAGGAGCATATGAGAACACACACTGGAGAAAACCCCTACGTGTGCCAATAATTATGCCAGCAATCATTTGCACATTCTGGTCATCTGAAGCTTCACATGAGAACCCACAATTCACTCCTCCAGGAACGACTCTCACCGAAAAATAAATTGAACAACTGTTTTTGCATATAAAGTATAGAGAGTTATCCACTGGTAGAATTAAGAAACATAGGATAAAATCAGGTGACTAAAAAATCATCAAATATCAGAAGGTTGAAATTGTGAGTTTACTACCGCGATTCGTACTAAAGGACTTTTAAAAAGTCATTAGACAAAAGAGATGACAAGGGTAAAAAACTCCACTGGTCAACGCCACGCACCTCAACGGTTGACCATCCGCACAAAACGGTCGATTTTTTTCGCCCGCCCCCACCCCGCCTAATCTAAATTCCCCAGGCAGAAGGGCTGGATTAAACGGGTGTAGGGCATTATCCCTGGACATTACCCCCAAGACAAAAGTCCCTGGACATTATCCCTTTCTATTAGGACATTAGCCCTTCAGTCTATGATGATGATGATGATGATGATGATGATGATGATGGTTCTCTGCCCGAAGGCAGGTCCTGTGGCTTGCGCCACCTGAGTGAGGTGGTTTCCCGTAGCCTTCCCCACAGACAATGATGGGTAAGCAACTTGCCCAAGGTCGCTCCGCCGCAGCTTGCGCCATCGCGTCCCATGGGTGCTAGCCCGAGATATCTAAATCTCGGAGTGTCAACTCCCAGCCCGGGGCTTGAACCGCAGTCCGTTGTACCCAACAGACGTTGCCGCTCTCGCTTAATTACCGGTGTAGCTAACTATGATATCATTACCTAAAAATGATGCACAAAATATAACAATAGGTCTATGATAACTGATCATATATCTATACATTACACATTAGCTTGACATTGTATACGAATATGTTTAGTTAATTGAAGATTTTATATGTATAATTATAAAACATTTAAAGGTCTGAAATGTAGAAAGACGAAAGACTACGAATCTCATCACGTAAAATTAATGACGTTAACAAACCGTTGTAGCCATAAATGACACTAATATAACAAGTAGGCCTACTTACTATGATTCCCATTCGTCATTCGTTCATTTCTCTGATGAAAGAATGATAATCGTAGGCCTATGTATACAGTAAGTATAGGCCTACTAATCATGGGTGGAGTTTATCATGGGCTAGGGAGCTATAAGCCCCCAAGAAAGTCAAAGTCATTTTTACCGTATAAATGGTGATATCTTTTCTCGGGCTTAGCCCCCTCCACGCAAAACATACGAATGACTAAAAAAGGCCAACTTTTTCGCCGGGAAAAATCAGTATCTTTCGCCGAGATTTCAGCCCGAGGACTAAGAAATTTTTTGAAAAAAAGTCATCAACTTTTTTTGACCGGGAAAATATGTCTCGTTTTCTGGACCGAGTCTCAGCCCCAACAAATTTAGCCCCTCCATGAACGGAAACCAAACTCCGTCCATGAATCTACACGAAAAGGACGGAAGGAAGAACGGACACAGGGAAACACGAACGGATGGAAGGACAGGTGGAAGGACGGACGGATGGAAAGACGTTGGTATTGATGGACGAACCGAAGGAAAGATATGGACGAAGGAAGAAACGTGAGGATGGACGGACGTGTGGAGCGATAATCGGACGTAGGCCCTAAAGAAAAGAAAAAAGAAAAGCTATAAGGACGAATGGACGGATCCGATGTTAGGAAGGACGCAAGAACTGACGAAAGAGCAGACGGACGTCAAGCTAGACAGATAAGAAAACGTTCGGATGGATGGATGGTCGAACGGCCGCCGTACGAGAATTAACTTTGAAATTGGTTTTCGCTGGCGACGCTGTCAGGGGCGGATCCAGGGGGCCAATCCGGCCATGGCCCCCATTTAAAAATTGCATGGAACGTGCCCCCATTTGGTTTCAACAAGCCATTAAATATATGCAGCGGGAGAGAAAACAGTACATCAGGCCCCCGGGCCATTACAAAATCGTATTGGACCGTGCTCCCCGTTCGAGTCAGCGGTTGAAATGGTATCTTCTTTTCCCGAAAAATTGGTCGATGACTAAAAAAGGTCAACTTTTTTGGCGGCGAAAATACCCAAAAAAAATTCTCCCCGTTCCGCCAACAAGACCGAAAATTTTGGCCCCCTTTCGAAACGTTCTGGATCCGCCCCTGGACGCTGTCCGAAGTCCACGAGAAGGATGGTAGGCCTAGATCAAGCGCGACAAAGAGTTCTTGATTGTGATCCTTGACTGTGTCGCTCCGTCCGTTCATCGTCCGCCCAGGGGGGAATAGGGACGGTCCCCCCAAATAGAGGTGTTGGGGGACGACCCATGCATTTGTCCCCCCCCCCAATCGTTGAGCGTCAAGACTAAAAAAAAGGTCAACTTTTTTGGCGGCGAAAACAGAAATTTTTCGTCGAGATTTCGGCGAATGACCAGAATTTTTCCGTCAAAAGATGGAAATTTTTCGGTCCGTCCCCCCAACTCTCCGCCCAGGTCTCCGCCACTGCGTCCGCCTGATCGACCAATCCGTCTTTGTTCGGGATCCACCCAGCTGGGCATCCAGTCAAGTCGCTCCTGTCACCGACACGCCGGACTAGCCCCTCGTCGGACTCCTCCGCCGTGCTCGGAATGATTCGGATCATTGTCGTTCATCGCTGACGTCGCCATGCAGGCTCAGGGTTGCCAGGTCGTCGTGAAAATCTTGCTTTGGGCTACTTTTTATGCGGTCGTGCATGATTATTTTGTCCTCGCGATATTTGGGGCTACTTTTGAATTGTTGCGTGGTCACTGAATTCTCATAATTTGACAGCTGTAGGTTACTAGGTTGCCCTTACTAGCTACCATTCATATATGTCGTGTTGCTAACTTAGGCCAAATAATAAATGCATGGTTTATGACATTCGGATCAGTCTACTGTAGGAACTATAGGCAGTCTGCCATCTAAATTTCACATCGATGGTTTCATCACGCGATGTGACTAACGAAACCAATTAAAGTAGCCTACGTTTTTAATGTAGCCTACTGGCCTAGTTAGCTACACCGGTAAGCGAGAGCGGCATTCGTCTGTTGGTTGCAACGGACTGCGGTTCAAGCCCCGGGCTGGGAGTTGACATTCAGAGATTTAGATATCTCGGGCTAGCACGTGTGGGACGCAGGGGCGCAAGCTCCTGCGGAGCGACCTTGGGCAAGTTGCTTACCCATCATTGTCTGTGGGGAAGGCAACGGGAAACCACCTCACTCATCTCATCCCCAGGAGCGTAAAGCCAATGAACCTGCCTTCGGGCAGAGCACCATCATCACATAGGAAAAAATTACTAATGTCTTCATAATAATTATAGCCGCTTATCTC
Source organism: Lumbricus terrestris (assembly GCA_949752735.1). Taxonomy (NCBI): domain Eukaryota; kingdom Metazoa; phylum Annelida; class Clitellata; order Crassiclitellata; family Lumbricidae; genus Lumbricus; species Lumbricus terrestris. The sequence continues at coordinate 9,056,318 of OX457039.1, forward strand.
ACTATTTTTGGGCTACTTTTTGACTTGATCCCTCCATAAAGCATTTCCAGAATCTAAAAAATATTAAACCAGGTCATCACAAATACCCTGAATGCTTATCAAAAGCATCCAGATAATCCTTGAGCAGCAGAAACATCGCAGCATTTAGGTCTTCACATATTTTATAATTATTATCCCAAGATTGCCGCAAGCAATCAGTACAAGTTAACTCGATACAAGAGTGAAATTCATTTAATAAAGTTCCGTGGTGTAAAGAAAATACTGTAGCTTCTTCTAATACAAGTCAAGCAAAGTAGTCTACAACAGTGTTTACAAGCTCTAAGTGAACCAATTAAATACTTGACTCCAAAGTCTTTGTGACCAGTACACAGTTGACTACATTAAAATTCGCACATCAAACTGGAGATTTAAACAAAGTTCACAAACACTCGTGATTTCAAACTAAACAAGAATTTGGTTTTAGGTATACTTAATACTGCTTCTGATAATTTTAAGTCCTTTGATGTAAAAATAACTACTAATAGCTCAAAATGTTTCCAACAGCAGTGGAAAATATTAATCAAAACAACTGCAGAAATACTGATTCACATACATGAAATTACCCACTGCACCAACAAGTTTCCACCAAACCAGCCACTAACCATTTCTACGATATTCTAGTACAGGGGTCTCAAACACGCGGCCCGCGGGCCGCATGCGGCCCGCGAACCCGATTAATGCGGCCCGCGAGCAGCCTCCTGGTTTTTGATTGTTTGAAGTTAGAAATCGATTTGAAAGAATTTTGCAGTTCTCTTACGATTTGAACCGAGGTTTAAACTGTTTTTACTCCTTTTGCTACAGACATTTTACCCAGAGAACGACTCAACAGCAGATAATTTTTATAGACTTGTGCAGATGGAGCTAGTGGACCTTCAGTCAGATCAGTGCGATGCAGCGCTTAAGCAGAAGTAAGCTATGTACAGCGAATTTTGATGCCGGTGTCGAAAAATAGAATATTCCCGTAATAATTGTATCTCCAGATGATGAGAAGTTATAAAACAAATGTCACTTCCGCGTGTGTTTTTTTTGCAAATTGACTTCCATTTGCATGGTTTTGAACAATGACACTAACAGGTAGGTTTATTCCTGTAATTTTGGTGACTTTGGTTTAGAGGACATTTAGAACACTCAAGAACCCTCAGAGCATCTAGAGTCTAGACCTAATTAAATTCGAGTTGAATTACTTTGAACAATGCTTAAAATACTTTAAAAAATTAGAGTCATTTATTTTTTAATTTTGATTACAGCATAATTTCTTCAATTATAGCGCCCACGCATTTTTCAATAATTGAGATAGAATGGTTTTTCAATTTTGTTTGTAATACCATTACAGTCGCACTTAAAATATAATATTATGTGAATTTTACGGGGCTATAATCATAATTACAGTATTGTGTGCTGCAATCGCACATAACTAATTCTATAGTTTCACGGGCGCAATATATTTTTATGCTGCGGCCCGCGGGTCATTAAAAATTTCCAAATGTGGCCCACATGCTGACTTGAGTTTGAGACCACTGTTCTAGTACTTAAATTTTTTAAATTAGCCTTCATTAAACGTTTTTATAATTAATAGATGTGCTTAAAACCACAACATCTTAGCAAAATGGATATCTAAAAATCAAACACAATACTGTGACCATTGTACTCTTTGTGATGTATAATATGCCAGAATTGTTCTGCTTGCAAATACACAAATGGACTAAATACAGTTGCTCAGTGTCATCACCTCGTAATAGCCTACTAAGGTTCCTAAGGCACAATACAAGTATTCACTTAAACACATTCATACGCTTGGATCAGTTAAGTGACTTTTACCCTAACATTACATTCGATTGTCATATAACGACGCATTGAGAAATTGAACCCAGAACTTATGCAGTGCACAAATGCAACCATTACTCAATAGACAGTGAAAATTTAAAAAGAGCTATTTTTAGCAGTCTCTGATTCTGAAATCTTTAAACGATCACACAAGGCAGCGTTCTCTGAAAAATCAAACGTGCAAACTCATTAAACAAACAAATCTTACAGGATGGCACAAAAGTCAAATCAGTGCAGAGGTTAAATTATACAACATTAGAAATCAGAAATAAAACACTATGGAAAATGCAGAAATTATGTTGATCTACACCAGATCTTACAACAAATTCTGACATATAACAATCCCATCCTCCAACACTTTAGCGACAAGCTGGATTGATTTCCCGCCTTGCATTTAGAACACTAAAGTCACAAAAGTGTTAGCCCCCAGCAGGTATGAAGCTGTAAAAAGCACCCTGCACAGTGCACACTGGTCAGCTATACAGCTCATTAATACTGCTTGATTGGGGGAACCATAAATAATACCATTTATGTACTAAAAGGAAGTTGACTCGTAACAACATCAACCTGAATTGGAACAGGTAACGTAAGGTTACTTCTTATTTATAACATGATAAACATATTAGGTACGAAGTCCACTTGGAAAGGATTTTTAGGTATAGTAAGATTACAAAGAGACAAGAAAGAGCTCAAAGTTTGTTACAGTGCAATAAATACCTCGGTACATCTAAGATATAGTTACAATGCAACAGTCTATGTCTCATTCCAACACAACAATTTAGCAAAAATTCTGCATTTCTTCACTGCAAAAGACACAACGAGTCAATTAGTTGGTACAAGTTCAAATCTTCATTGAGACGGTTATTGTGTTTGGACACCTAGAGCAAGTCCTTCAATCACAACTCCTTTGTGCCATAATGATAATGGAGCCTAATGAATGCATAATGATGATAATCATTGTGTCAATGATAAGAGACAACACTGTACAAAAACATCTGTAGTGTAACTATCTAGTGCTTAACAACATCTTTTGTCTGCCAGAGCTTTTTTAATAGTAATCATAAACTTCAGACTTCTAACGTGCCAAAGCCAAGCGCAAGACAGTTTATTCGAGAGCTCTGCATCAAAACAGAAGGTTTGTACAAAAGGATAATCTGATGCAGGTCTAAGTCGGGTAGCCTGAGAAGGCTGTTAAGGTGGGTGTCGTTTAGGTCAAGTACTGGAAAGTGGATGATCAGGTGAGTTGGAATAAGAACACTTAAAGAAGTGACACTTCAGTAAATTGACATTGACATAAGCCCAACCCTAATCGATACCAACGCAAACTTACGCCTCTTTGAGAAACTGTTCCGTAGAGACTTTGCCATTCGCTGCTATTGGTGGTTGCTGGTTGTAATTTCGAATTCCAAGTGTTTCCATACCTGTATGAAAATTGATCAACACTTATTTTAAATACTTATTTTAAAAATTGATTGAAATTTAATTCCAAACAACCTGACCAACTCAAATCACCATAATTCTGCTCCACACTAGAAGAAAATGTGAAACACAGCGGTTGGATTTTTGATTGCAATATTGGAAAAGTGATTGCTGCCAGTTTCAACAAATATCAACACAAGTAAGGAAGTGACAGAACACAGATCTTGAATGCATCAGCTAATGATTTGTCAAGGTTCATAGCTAGACTTTTAAAACAGCATAGCATAATTATGCACACAAAAAATTCACATTTACGTGTGACCTTGGGCACATTACATTTTTTAAATAATAAGAAGAAGAATAATAGTAACAATAATAATAACAGTAGTGACACTCTGTGAAAAAGTAAAAAGTTAGAAAAATGGTAATCTGAAGTCACAACTTCAATTTTCAATTTATTGTTCCCAACACCACAAGAAACTTTATTGTCTAGTAGCAAGTATGTCACGATAAATGATTCATCAAAATCAAGCAGTAGAAAAACTTGTAAGAAATTAAGGTATCGTATGTGGGTCAGTTATTATCTACCAGTCAGCAATCAATATTCATTTTAAACAAAAATATAGCTTGTGCCAATCATAAGATAGGTGCCATCCAACCATCTAAGACAGCTCTAGAAACACAGGAGAATATCAGTACCTTTATCCAATGTACACCTGTACAGATCATTACTTGCATGTAGGTCGGTACTTGAAACTTGATTGACACAAGTTTCCCAGGGCCGTCTGTAGGTCATTTTTTCCGCATACTACACACAAATATTTTTGAGGTGAGTGCTCGCTGTCCCCACATATACCCTCAACTACAGCCCTGATTACCGGGTAGCCAGTGGAACCTACAGGTGCTATCGTTAAGGATGAGCACTGTCTCTCTTGCACCAACAGAAGTGTGAAAGTTGCTGATAACTCAGTTTAATAGTCTTTGTATTATCAGCATACAGATAAAGAATCAATACAATAGTCTAACGCTTAGATTGTAGCATTTCTTACCATCTTTGTACTGTTCGGTGGTGATAAAGCCCTTTCCAAGAGGGTCCACCATACGAACAGCTGCCTGCAAGTTGGTTCGGTCAAACAAGTGAGGAAAATCCTTCTTTGCAAGTCTTGCCACTTTAACTTTCTCGATGTGCTCAATTATAAACTCTTTTGGATTTGCTAACAGAAACGGAAAAAATCATATGCAGAATTGCAGATGTAACTGAAATAACTATATATTTTAACTGCACATTAAACATCCAAGGGTTCAGGTGAATGGTGGAACACCAGCTTCGACGTAGGATCGATTCCTGCTAACCTCCCAAAGGTCCACCCAGCCTTCCATTCGCTAGGTGGCGTTTGAAAATTGAGGACAGCTGGAAGCATTTAACTACATGGCTGCTGCGGTGCTATGTAGTTGCTATTTAAGCTGGCACTCAACGGTTAATACTACGACTTAGTAATCATACGACGGTGTGTTAATTTGAATTAATACCATACACGAAATGTCACGAATATACGCTTAAAAGCTCGGAATTATTTGACAGTTCGCGAGGTGAAAACTACTTGATAGAAACCCACCATTTTACAAGTTAAATAACAGAGTCAAAGCGCTACGTGTAATAAAAGCTTCATGCAGAATAGTTGCAAAAAATAGCGCTACAGCAGCATAAGCAGGCCTGATGTGCCGGTATGTAATTTTCTGCTTAAAATGGTTTGTGCCAAAACTTGATCGAAACACTTTTTAAAAGGTAATTGGGTAGTTTAGCGTCCCAAATTATTTTGACCATTTCTTTGCAATAATAGCTGAAAGACATATACAATAAGACATATTCAATTGAGGAAATCGTAAAATGTGTGTTTGAAAACCTCAAGGAAGTCCCAAACGGGGTAACTATCGCGTAGAAATGGAAGCTGGATGAGGATTTCTTATGGCTAAAATGATGAAAAGAACGCTTCAAAGCTGGAAGCTGGATCAAGGTTCTGTAATAGTAGTTGAAATAGAAGCTGGATACAAGTTTTCATCGATCTGAAATAGAAGCTGGATTCACGAATAGCAGGATAAAGAAGTGGAAGCTGGATGAATGTTTTTATAGATCTAAAAAATAGAAGCTGGATTTATGAAAAGAACGATAAAGAAATGGAAGCTGGATGAAGGTTCCAGTTTTGATAAAATAGAAGCTGGATTGACAAGAAATTCCAAGCCTCAGCAATAACCTTAATAATTTGGGACGCTAAACTACCCAATTACCTTTTAAAATATTAAACTTACCAGGCTGACGGTAAAGTAGATGTGCCGAGATTTCCTCGAATAATTCTAAGAGTTTGTGCTTTTGTAAGTATTCCTTGGCGCCTTCTTCGCTAGGCCACATTTCTTTTCCATCCGCTTCCATTTTTTCCGTTGCTATGACCACAGCACAGATATTATATTTTGGAGTCAGCTATATAAATGAATTATAGATGTCGCTACAACATAGCGCGAGTTTATTGATTAAAAAAGCGACAGTATTATCAAAGATATTACAGTAAAACTCTAAAATCTTTGGTATTATTATTATTATTAAACTGCCATTTCTAGCACGCCTAAAAAAATAGAAATCTTGCACGAATGCGCGTTACAGGAAACTAAAGAATAACGAATTCAAGGATTTATATAGCGCCTCTCAGGGAATAACTATTCAGAGGCACGCACAATGGGGAAAACATCCGCATTATGATTATCTAAAGCGGCAGTAAAGCCTCTGATGTTAAAGTCATCATCACGACAGATCTACAATTAGATCTACAGCAAACACCACCCCATGCAGAAAGTCACTGAAAACAAAACTCCATCGCAAACATGCAGAGTCCAACATTTCATATTGTGGGCTTATTGGAGGATCCAAAAGTTGTCGAAGAAGATTTGTTGCTTGCAGAGCACTGCCTTCATAGTGAGAACGCATACCATTTTCAAGTCTCATACAGTAAGTATGAATAATCTTTAATATCCGCATATGAACAGTAGCTCACAGATGGGAAAAATAGGTTTAATGAAATTCTTAATACAAATTAATCTTCTCTTGGCCAGGGCTGTTTTTAAGGAATTTTTAGAACTGCACAACCCTTTCTTTCCTTTCCCATCCTCCATTGTAAATTACTTCCATTTGGAGGACAAAGACCTTTTTTGCTAGTTTTGACTGTACAGAACTTGTGACAGAAGTGCTTCTACAAATGCACAAATCCATTTAGAACTGCACATTTTGTGTACAACTGCACGTTAAAAAAAGCCCTGCTCTTGGCCAAGGCATCAACTCTAGGTAGAGCAAGATCGTATGGCCTGGTTCGCATATTGTACGGAGTGATCTTACAGGGAACGGGATGTCGTGATCGATGTAACAAGTAAGATGACTGAGCGACTCTTGAATGCTAGGAACATGGGTAGGGAGGAAGTCTGAACAGTCAATTTTCTCAAGACCATTAAGGATATTGTGCTACATTGGCAAATCCCCAAGTACCCCAACAGACAGAAGCATAAAGTACCTATGCAGTAGACCTACCTGTATATTCTTTTTAATACTTCAGTGCATAATTAGGTGGTTCATTTTTGCTCACATACAGGTTAACTTGAAGATGTTTTATTCCATTTCCAAGCTTTAGGCTATGCTCTACCAAATGCTGGACATTTAAATTGCGAAGTTCAAACAGTTTTGCCTTAAAAATAATAATGATTCACCTCATTATCTGTTTAGGCTTTACTTTCTGGGGGAAAAATTCTGCAAATGTAGGAATACCACCAAGTACTTCATTTATACCTCAAGCATATGCCAGAGGACTTCAATCATTTTTTCAGCAAGAATGACTTAAATGACCATAATTCGAAAGAGAGTTTGTAACTTGGTTTTCCATCTATTTACGGAATTTACATAGCAACCTTTGAGTAACTATTCAGAGGTGCTCCTGACTGAGGCACGGCCAAAGAGGAAAGTCTTGAGTAGCTTGTAAAAGGACCGGACCCACGGAAGAGAATGCATCGTAAGAGATCGAGAAGGAAATTAACCATAACTGGATCACCCAGCAATGAATTAATTAAGTTATCACAATACATTGTGTCACTTTTTGACTTACAACTTGATGACTAGATGCAATCTCAGCTAAGAAGGAATAGGTGAAAGGCAACTGATTGCAACAGTCTGCTTTGTCTTTCTTTGCCCCTTTTCTGCAAGCATTTGAAAACCATCCTCTTTGATTGTGGTTTGGTGTCAGGTCGGGAGCGCCTCTGAGTTCTCTTGAAGTGGCGCCATATAAATGTACGATTACAATTACAATTGCTGCTATGTCTTAATGAGTTGTACGTAAATACAACTTGTAATGCAGCTCTAAGCAGCTCTCTAACAGTATCTTGCCATGCCAATCTTCAAAACAGGATAAAATGTATCCCCAAGATTTATTGTCACAATGTCACATCACATCAATCTTCAACATAATTAAATGCAGACCAACATTCCATGATATTATCAATCCATAACACAATTCAAGAGCGTTTCAAAAAGATGCAGTGTCACAACATCTCTTAATTTAAATGAGCAAAAGACCACACAGACCAAATCGAACACATTTCATCACAAATTCACATCCTGGCAATCTGTGGGCCTACATCTGAAAAACTCTAACTCGCAGTGTCAGCTTATGTCAGTTTCAAAATCACTCTGATGTTTATGACAATCTGTACCGTGTCATCTCATAACAGCTTGATGATGTTCTGCTCTTATGACTCATTGAATTCGGGAAAACAAACACCAAATTTCACGTCTTAGGAATCTTAATATAATTCAACAGCATTTCAAATATGCAGTGTCACAACACATGCTTCACAATCAATTCGCATTCTGGCAATCTGTGGGTTTACATCTGAAAAACTCTTAAGTCGCAGTGTCAGCTAACGTCAGCCTCAAATCAATTTCGATGTTATGACAGTCTGTACCGTGTCAACAGCTTGATGATGTCCTGTTCTTATAACTCTTTGAATTCAGGTAAACAAACACCAAATTTCATGTCTTAGGAATCTCCCATGCTCTTTCAGTTCGTGATTATGCTTAGCGTAAGCAGAGTCTTCCTTACATGATTTCAATTGACATTCACAATCAACTTAAAACACTTCACCGCTTAGCTGGTTTATTTTACGCCTTTCGAAGCTCTGCAAGATCTGCACCACATCATGCACAATGAATTATTTGGCCACCCGCAACTCTCGTATGTCACAACGTTTGACTGGAAACTTTACTGCTGGAGAGGAACTCTGGAAGCTACGACGTTCGGACTTGGCGTTTCAACGGCAAACACCCGGGCGGTTTTGTCGTAACTGACGGTTACCAAGGATTTCCCATCTCTGCAAGTGCAAACAATAGGTAAAGCACAATAGGTAAATCACAATAGGTAAAGCACAAAGATTACTCACTGGTCATCAAATTATATCAATTGTACAATTTGTTATTAACTGTAGGGCTAAATTAATGACTCCTCGTCTGTCCCTCACTTTTTAAAGGCATTTCTCCCCCCCAGAGTTTTTCATGCTGAGAGCGCATCTGAATAGTCATTCTGTGAGAAGTGCTATATAAATTTTGAGATACAAAACAATACAATAGGCTTTCCAGCTGTTGGATGATTCTTCTCAAGTTGGTGCATCAGTAAAATAAAGCTGAAACTCGAGACCACCGAGGACTAAGGGCACAGTTGAAGTAGACCTATCATGCATGAAGGCACCAGACTGCTGGAATTTACTGCATAGTTCTCTGTTTTGGAGTGCCATCAACTGAAACCCAATTATTTTTATAAAACAAAACCTAATTATTATGATAACACGAACCCTAAATATGATGATAATATGAATACCAAAATTTTTATTACAATAACATCATTGATGATTGGAATCCAGATGCAAAAAAATGTTTTTGATTCCAGTAGCTTTGAAAAGATTGCAACTTATGGTAGAATAAAGTCATATGCTTCGTACGACACATACTCCCTGACATATTAATACTAATGGATGCTTATTCAGCTCTCCTTAGAACCACTTACACTCTAACAAAACCTGGTTAGATTCAACAATACGCAACTAAAACCATGCTGGGGTCATTCCGCCTCAATTCAACAAATGGCTCCAGGTCGACCATCTCAGATTTCAATGAAAATTTTACAGAATGTTTGGTGTGGTATTAGATGATTCTTTGCCAAATTTTAGATCAAAATCTTAAGTAGTTTTGAAGATATTAATTTTCAAAGACGTCTGGGGTGACCTCGTTTTCGACGTTTTGGGAGTCGCGTCTAAATTTGTAACAATGTTCAGAAGTTCATAACTTCATTACTATAGCAGATAATTTTATGAAATTTTCAGGATGTTTAGTCTTTGTGGTTTAGATGACATGCTGAAGAAATGAAAGATCAGTCTTGAAAATTCTGATGTTAGGACCCAACTGAAAATGGTTAAAAAAAACTTGCGGATGTCTGACGATCATACTTTGCTGCCCTGGTGTGGCCAAATTGAATTTTTTTTAAAGAATATTTTAACAACTTGTGATACTAATGTACTTTCTCTACAAAAATATGCAAAAATTTTGAATTTCTGATGCATGCCTACTACCATATGGCCTTCCAAATTTGGAAAATTTCATTCCAAAGACCATTTTCAAGGTCAAAGATCATCATGTTTGTTAGGTCATGGAGCAATAAAATTTACATCATTGGAAAGAGCAGATCAGATACTCTAAGTGCACCAAAATTTGTGATGGAGTCTCTTCTTGTTCGTGCAATATTTTTTTTTCAATTGTGGCGTTTTTCTGCATTCGCGAGTTTATAATGGAGTCAATATCAGGGCATTATATTGTGAAATAATATCTGTAATAAGTCAATTTTTTCAGATTTCAGTCTCCTCATCTTCCTCAGGTCTTGAAGTTATTAGGTGGATGTCTAACTTGATGAGTCACTATCATATGAAAGATATATCTAAGAGATACACATGCCCGAAAAAATGTAAATTGGCATTTGTGCAACATTTAAAAATTTATAAATTTAAAATCACAAGGACTACCACCCAGATTCTTGCATATTTGGAAAGAACACAAAAAACTGATTAGATGAAAAAAATATCAGCCCACTGGTTAATTTCCTAGCCGTGATATGGCAGTCCAAACTTGGTGGATCAGGACGTTTCTCGTGAATGATGTAATATGACATTTGTACAACATCTGCAGATTTATTAATTGAAAATCACAAGGACTACCACCCATATTCTTGCATAGTTGGAAAGAGCACAAAAAATTGATTAGATGAAAAAAATATCAGCCCACTGGTTAATTTTCTAGCCGTGATATGACAGTCCAAACTTGCTGGATCGTGCCGTTTTTCGTGATTAGCTTTTAATTCAAGTGGCACAAAACTAATCACGAGAAAACAGCATGATCCAGCAAGTTTGGACTGTCATATCACGGCTAGAAAATTAACCAGTGGGCTGATATTTTTTTCATCTAATCAGTTTTTTGTGCTCTTTCCAAATATGCAAGAATATGGGTGGTAGTCCTTGTGATTTTCAATTAATAAATCTGCAGATGTTGTACAAATGTCATATTACATCATTCACGAGAAACGTCCTGATCCACCAAGTTTGGACTGTCATATCACGGCTAGGAAATTAACCAGTGGGCTGATATTTTTTTCATCTAATCAGTTTTTTGTGTTCTTTCCAAATATGCAAGAATCTGGGTGGTAGTCCTTGTGATTTTAAATTTATAAATTTTTAAATGCTGCACAAATGCCAATTTACATTTTTTCGGGCATGTGTATCTCTTAGATATATCTTTCATATGATAGTGACTCATCAAGTTAGACATCCACCTAATAACTTCAAGACCTGAGGAAGATGAGGAGACTGAAATCTGAAAAAATTGACTTATTACAGATATTATTTCACAATATAATGCCCTGATATTGACTCCATTATAAACTCGCGAATGCAGAAAAACGCCACAATTGAAAAAAAAATATTGCACGAACAAGAAGAGACTCCATCACAAATTTTGGTGCACTTAGAGTATCTGATCTGCTCTTTCCAATGATGTAAATTTTATTGCTCCATGACCTAACAAACATGATGATCTTTGACCTTGAAAATGGTCTTTGGAATGAAATTTTCCAAATTTGGAAGGCCATATGGTAGTAGGCATGCATCAGAAATTCAAAATTTTTGCATATTTTTGTAGAGAAAGTACATTAGTATCACAAGTTGTTAAAATATTCTTTTTAAAAAATTCAATTTGGCCACACCAGGGCAGCAAAGTATGATCGTCAGACATCCGCAAGTTTTTTTTAACCATTTTCAGTTGGGTCCTAACATCAGAATTTTCAAGGCTGATCTTTCATTTCTTCAGCATGTCATCTAAACCACAAAGACTAAACATCCTGAAAATTTCATAAAATTATCTGCTATAGTAATGAAGTTATGAGCTTCTGAACGTTGTTACAAATTTAGACGCGACTCCAAAAACGTCGAAAACGAGGTCACCCCAGACGTCTTTGAAAATTAATATCTTCAAAACTACTTAAGATTTTGATCTAAAATTTGGCATAGTTTCCTCTAATACCATAATAAATATTCTGAAAAATTTTCAGTAAAATCCGAGATGGTCGAACTGGAACTTTCTGAAAAATTTGTTGATTTGACATGGAATGACCCGCTGGTAATTTTCTTCACAGCAGGGCATCTTGCACAACAAAAAATATTAACAGAGTAACAACTTCTCAGACCAACCGTGCCTGAGATTTGCATTTCTGTGTGACTCTATGCACACTAAAAATGTTTTTAACAATAATAAGATCAGCCATAATAAAAATAAATAATTTCTATTCATTTCTTTTCAATGTGTCAGCTAATGATTTGTCCATGTTCAAAGATTTATACTTTTAAAACGGAATCACATAATTATGGACAAAAGAGATTCACATTTATGCGTGACCTTGTGCACATTAATTAAAAATAACAAGAATAATAGTAATAATAATAATAAAAGCAGTAATACATTCTAATCATTTCTAATCAGCATTGATAGTCAGATGAAGTCTTGTACAAAATAACTGTGTTGAGTGATTTTTCTTAGCCTTACCGTGACAAATCCATGTCAAAGATTCCCTTTCGATGACCCGTCCAGCATCCAACCTGCTGACCATTTCGAGCATCCCATAAGCAAACCTTTGCATCTGCAGTACATGTGTAAACGAATGGACCTTTTGAATCCCAAAGCAGTTGTTCAATGGCAGCCTAAATAAACATCACAATAAATCACTATAAAAAATAATATGTTAGTCACAGATAACAATCTTCCTTTATTTTTCAAACTGACGCAACATGGTATGATTACATGAAACAATCTTAATCAACATCAATTGTAACTACTAACAGAACAGACAGCCTCCAATACAATGGCACTAACAGCGGCTTATAACGATTGTCTATCCCAAGGGGCTTCATGAATCGAACACAACTCCACCGATTTCCATGCCAGAGTGTTCTCCAATGCACCACTGGCCCCACATAAGCATAAGATGGATGATTCATATCAAAATATGAAGCTGGTTAAGTAACATGGGGTCTGGTAGCTGCTTGGTTCAAATGCTTACATTGTAACACAGAGTATGGGTTCAAGCTTCATCTAAGATGGTTATTCAATAGTGGGACACTATAATTGTGCATTTACGTATTTACACTGATCCAAGAGGTAGGCACCATAACCTGCGTCAATACTTACTACGGTAGTTTAAACGTCCTTCAAATATTTTCCTACAAGTTATTTAATCGATGTGAGAGTCTGAGGTGGTGCGAAAGGTCAGCTGCCAGGATAAGATTGTATTGCATCTATAATTTATTAATTAATTTCTGCATCTTGCAGTACACACTACACAGAGATGAAGAAGCGCTTGAAAACCATGGAGAAAGAGGAATTTTGAGCTGCATTTTGAAGGAAGGAAACTTGTGAACAATTGACTTATATGATGCGCAGGCCATCTGGATATAACAAGAAGTATTCTGTAAAACACCAACTGACCGAATGCTGGCACTGAGCCCGTCGCACGTGTGTTGCATAATCCCAGATTACTAACAATCCCGATTCCATTCCCATTGCGAGGAATTTAAAACTGTAAAACAAACAAAATCAACTTATTGAAAGCTTTGATTAGTTTCTTCTAAGTCACAATCCAACTAATTATAACACGTCTTAACATACAGCCAAACTGTTCTCAATTTCACAAACTGTTGAAGACTGTTTTTTCGCTTGATCTCGACCGGGAATGCCTCTGAGTAGGTACGTTGAAGGGGTGCTATATAAATTCTGACTGATTGATTGAAAAGGACAACATATATGTTATAACTTACAAGCCACAAATTCATAACATATTATAATCAATCTGGCCAGAATTTCGCTTATTGCATGCATATAAATAAATAACATGAAATAAAAGCTAATCAGAAAGAACAAATCTTTTAAAGATATTTTTTAAATGAAAAGAGAACCAGTTTTAATACTAGGCAAATATCCAGTTAAAATGTCTTAGCAATTACCATTACTTCATTTACTTGATTCAAGCATATTTCGAGAAGAAAAGGAAATCAAATGATTTAAATAAATTTAATGCGCGTAATGTTTAGAGCACTTATGGCTCATTACAGACATACATCTTTGGAGCGCCTCCGAGTAGTTTCCTTGAAGAGGTGCTATATAAATACTTGAATGAATGAATCTTATTTATATATCACTCATTCTTCTATTCGTTTATCATTTGTAGTAGTCTTCAGTGGTCACCAAGACAATTTGACCCAAGCACAGATCCACTAAATTCTCCACCTAATGATCAACCTCCAATTAAAGTCTCCCAACAATATAGAATTTTCTGCTCTTTACATCACAATTTATAGATTTGACCCATGGACTCAATTCCAAATTTCTACATGATCACTCAACAAACAGAAGGACAGTTGGACACTGAGATTAATTAACAGATGTAGAGCACGAAATTTTGAAAGTTCTTGATGAATAGAACACAAAATTTATAGTTCTTAAAATACTTTAAGTAAATAAATTCTGTGCAAAAATAATTAACTACGAGATCTCAAGCCAGAAAAAATGAGCCACAGATGATTTTCGTACTCGATTGACGGACAAAATGAAGCCGCATTAACACCGTTTGTCTCGTCACTAGAATCCACGACACCAGGTGATGGCTCAAGCTCGTATTTCTTTAGAATCTGGAATACAAAAGCAAATTTATGCAAAACTTCTTTAATAAACCAATTGCTGCAGAGTTCAGTAATTAAAAGTCTTCATAGCTACTTGGGGGCCCTATTTAGCAGGATTTCTTCCCTTCTGGGTCACCTTTTGTATCCTAATTCTTTATTATAGAGTTTTTCTTTAACCTCGCACTCCAAGTCTAGGCCGAACTGATCACACTGGTATCAATCACTCAACTTTATAACCACTGGGTCTAAATAATCTTTCCTTATCTATTCCTGTGGGATAATCATAATATAGGCCCATTGACTATATAACTTTAGTTAACTAATTAAGTTTTCGCTTTGATTATTGCCTGATTAATTTGTGATACTTGTGATGCGCTGTGTAACCTTATTTCTGCCTTAGTGTGCTTGATACACACGGACCAATAAAAAAACTGATTGATTGATTGATATAAACCAAAACCTAAATCAAATACATGTATAATTTGTAATAAATCATTAACACAAAAACATTACAAATATTTCAGCACTATTACCTGGCCGCCAACTGCATGCAGCAGGCAAACTGTACCATCGACAGACGCTGATAACAGAATTTTATTTTCGGGATGGCATTCTAAGCGAGTAACCGGTCCACTGTGAGCCCGAAACTTCTGAACACAATCCCCGTTTTTGAGACCCCAAATTCTGACCATGCCACTGTCGTATCCAGCCACGGCTTGCTTCCCTGCAACAAAAGAATAGTCAGATCTTACGTTGGACAATAGTTACTCAGCCTAGGTCAGAAATAACTCTTTACCTGACAGAAACTTGAAAAATATTAGCGCAATTCGAGCTGTATATATTTACGTAATGTCAATATGGATCCAAGGTAATAAACATAGCTATATCACAGGTAAAGAGCAGAAAGTAGAAATTGTTGCTAAATTAGCAGCTCCAGATGTTGTAAGTATTTACGTTGCAAGTACAAGCACTAGTGTACACATGGTACACATGACTACTTCATCCCAAATTCTTTGCTTTTTCCAAAACCCAATTATCTTCTGTGGTCTTGCGCACTTGGAGCACCTCTGAACTGTTAACTATATTAGAGACGCTTTATAAATGCTTTAATACAATACAAAGTACTGTCCAATAAACTCAAGGTAGAAATTTTAAAAATACTTAAAATTGAGTGATATTACTAGTTCTCAATTGATTTTCTAATCATTCATTAATTCATTCCAAGCATTTAAATAGTGCCTCTTTAAGATACCAACTCAGAGACACTCTCAGCACTAGCCCATATACTTTTTTCTTTAAATTTTATTTCTCCATTTCTATACCGCGCCCCTTCAAGCTCGCTACTCAGAGGCGCTCCCGACTACAGCGTGGACACTGCATCGGAGTTTCACACCGAAGCGCCCAAGCAATTACGAGTGAAGGACTTGCTCAATGTCCATACGCGGTGACTTGAGGTGGATTCGAACCTCGAACCTTCCGTCTGCAAGGCAACAACGCCACCACTACACCACTGCCCCCCCTGATATACGATGTTAAATGCCATAACAATGAATAATGGCATCAGTTAGCAAAATAATGATCCTTTTATCACAAACCATCTGGAAAGAAGTTTCCGATATTACAGCGTTGCAAGCCCGGGCCCAGCAGATATTTCTCGGCACATGAAGGAAATTCCCACAGAACGATATCGCCATTCGCCTCATCGGAAGAACCTGTGCCAGCCATCAACACGTTGCCAACTGGATGCCATTTCAACCACTGAAAAGAAATTCCCAAAATATGAAAACATTTTAATTAAATTTTGGATTCTGATTAATTATTTTCAACTAATCAATACATCCGACTCTCAAGAATATTCGTTAGACACCGACCTATAGAAAGGATATAATAAAATCATTGGTTTTGACATTTATAAAGCCTAAATTTAATTTACTATATATAGTCATTAATCAGTAGTCATCGTATATATATATTTCACTTGAGGTTGTAATACACACAGTCCGGTCGCAGAACACTTCATTCCGCAAATGTTGATGCGAAACTATCTTGTTGTTCCACACACTCACACTTTCTAAAAAGGTTCCTGATCGTTCAAGTACTAAGCATCAGCTCTTGAAGCTTGCTGTCTCAAAGTGCCTGTCACTGTAATTATTATTATTATAAATTTAGCTCATATGGTCAGCATAAGGTCTAGTGCAAAAAAAACACTTCCATAATCAGAAAACTCCCATCTCTACTCACCTCACCTCACATAAAGACACACAAATTTCTGATCAAAACACATGCACTTCAAAACAGAAATAAAAGACTCTGGCAACCGCAAGAAACCTTAAGCAAAAAGTCATATGACCACCGACCTGAATTTCTGATGCCTGCACCTCGTGGATTTTTTCCCCATTTTCTACTTTCCAGATAATGACGACACCATTCATGTCACCAGTTGCCAACAGAGTTCCGTTGCTGTTGAAGTCCACGCTCACGACAGAATCACCGTGACCTATACATCGCACATCAACATGAAAAACATTTGATCACTTACAGAATACTCTTCAGAATACAATAAACTTACAACCACTTTCCAATTATTTACCAGAAGGTTAAAGAAAAAGCCTTTCAACTGTAATCTCAAAACGTCACAGAATAGCTAAGTATTCAGCAGAAACTTTAACAACCAACTTTATTTCACACAAAAACTTTAAAAGATACCAGACTAATTTAAAATCTAATGGAACAATAAACTACGCTTTTAGGAATATGGTTGACATCCATCCATCTTGAAGACCAACTGGAAAAGCTTCCCAACCTGTGCACTCGAAAAGGACTTCTCCATTGCTGATGTTCCAAACAAACGCACGGTCATCTTTTCCGCCTGTAACGACTAGCAGGTTGTTTGTAGCATTGATTCGCACACAGTAAACCTCTCCTACAGCAGAAAGTAGATTGCAGATCAGATCACATAATTAGTCCAATTACTAAACTCAAGTAATGGCAGCCAGAGTTCAGGACATTTTCGCAAGCAGTTTGTAGACCAGTTTTGCTACATGCTATCCTATATAATGCAATGTAATTTGTAACCTATTTAGCGCCGCTCACACACACACACATGCAACCACTTACATGCATTTATTTATTTATTTTATTTATTTATTTCAAGTATTTATATAGCGCCTCTTCAAGAAACCTACTCAGAGGTGCTCTCTGTGCTAACTAGCCGAAATGATGTTAAGTGTCATAACAACAAGAAAATTTCATCAATTAGCAAAATAAGTAACAGTCATATATACATGCAGTCATGATACACTGAAATTTGTAGTTTGAAAAATGCATGCAGAAATTAAAGTCAGACATCACAGTCAGAAAAGTGTTCATGAAGCAGTGAGACAACATCGTCTATAATTTAATCTTAACCTGTGTGCCGTTGAAACGTGGTAACCGCGTCATCTTTTTCTGGATTAAATTCGACGCCATCTTCATCCTCATCATCATCATCTTCGACGTCTTGGAGCGAAGCAGCATCCTCGTTTTCCGTGACCCACGAGGCGCTGTCGTCGACTTCCATTTCTAAACAGCGAACAGACATGTGACAACGTTGGAATAACAAGGACACATTTATATAGCTCCTTTTCAAGCAAGCTCATCAATGGTCAAGCAACTTGTGTGTTGCTATATGGGATTCAATACTTCTTATTTATAAAAAATTACTTCTTAATTCTTATAGCATTAATGGCCTCAATGCTGCAGTCTTTGGGAATTTGAGCCATGTGTTGCACTGGTTCCTTCCCCATTCGAGATCTCTTACTCACTGCACTGTCCCCAGACAGACAATTTAACATGAAAATCATTCATAATTATCTAATACATGTACACCAAAATCTATCCAGGCGTTTGGTTTAATTTCGGTAGAGTAATGGATAACACGCCGGCAGAGAGAGCAAGAGGCGACAATTTCGAGCCCCCGTTGGGCGGACATGCTGTCTGCTCAGTTATAGTATAGTTAAGATTTGTGTATTCTGTGATCTGCATTCTTGTGAATCGCTTAAACTGCATAATTGTATGCTGTAACCGGTTGTGTTCTGTCAACCGGATTGTTGAATAAACGAAAAAAAATTATAAATTATAACAAAGAATATACTTACACACTTACTTACATACCTACAAGTTTACATCCAACTCATGTGGCTAAATAGTATATACTCTGTTGTATGACATCTCTCAATGGCCAGTACTATCCAAGCGCTAAAGAAACTTTTTAGCTTTATGTTTAACGTAAAGTCAAAAAACCAAGCAACATGAGAAATATGCATACAAACAACACCAACTTCAAAATAGAAATTCTAACGCTATACTGAAATCCACAACGACTATAAAGAGATCAACATGAACAAACACAGAATATGAACAAAGTGACTGATGATCAATTTATGTAACGTTAAGTTACTTGCCAATGTTCTTAATTTAACTGTTCACTTATGTTGCACTATGGAACGTAATGTACAATACATTCATACCATCTTCATTGTCGAGCGTAACAACCTCCTCTGCATCAGCCTCATCCACAAACACCCCATTCATCTCTTTTGGATCCATTTCTTTATGTTCTACAAATATCGCACGTTGCATCCCATTTAACAAAGAGAACATCCATGGCAAATTCCCAACATTTACCAAACGCTACGTCATTGGTAGCCAGTGTATTCAATTCCCAGTCAGTACAACAAATAATCATTATTTAATTAATTAAAAGACTTAACAATGAGTCATGCTATGATTATGATGATTATGTCATTAACTTGTAGCCGACAAATTATTGTGTATTATCAGTTACACAATACAACTTCTTTCAGAGTATGAGCAGCCGTATTGTTTATACGGCGATTGGTCTCATGGAACTCAAAAGCAAAGATGACCGTTTAGCTTAAGAGTGTATCCCGCAATGATCATGACAGTGACACAAATGACTAAACTGACAGTATATGGACATAATATGGCACATCATGGTTGAGTTCTTAAGTGCATGTTTTTATATAGCGGTGGTCAATGATCTCGGCGTTCATGTACTAAGAGGGGACGAAAAAAATTTACAATAAAATTTACAATAAAAACCAATTTACATCAAGCTGGCCACAAAGTTGGACACAACCTATAACACTGGTCACCTACACACACCACGTGGAGTGGAGATTTAACAAATGGAGTTAACAAAGATTCGTTTAGCCACGTGTGTATCTCGCAACAATAATAACTGAAACATACCGTTAAACGTTTCCGTACAGAACGTGGAAATACAAAAACTAAATAGAAATCACTTACTCTTATTTAAAAACTCTCAAAAAATGCAATCTAATAACAATTTCGCAACTTTTGATAGCTGGCAACGACTATAAATTCCAAGAGACACTGAGAGCACATAATTATTTATATAACGCCGTATTTGTAGGTTTATCGACTCGCTATGATCAGGAGAGAAACAGATCAATTACAACGCGGATTATTCAAGGAGAAAGCTTCAGGACATCGATCTTTGTTATCTAGACAATCAAGTACCGCGGTGCCCTCTTTGGTTATACGTTGTGACATAAATATAGGCAAGTAATGTTCAAATAGGCTTAATTGACTTAGTCTTACCAGAGTAGGCCTATAAACACGTATAAATAACTTTATTTATACTGTAGTTTTATCCCCAAAGACCTCCGCCTGTTTGCTCATCCTCATATCTTTCTTCCTTACTTAGATTCACCTCCACTTGCACTCTCCTCTGCTGCGCTTCCATTCACGACTGAAAACCGAATTCTTCGAACTATCCTGTCCAAATTCTAATAAAGTTCCGCACGGCCACCGCGTGCATCGATTATAGCTAGGAAACTATATACCAACGTACGCACGTGACACTGTACGTGGCACCACGCTGTCTCCTCGGTTTGAACCCCCGGATTTTGGCCTGGCACCGAAACAAAAAGGGCAGCTCTGGATATATATTTTTGGACTTGGATTTGTCGTGGCTTTGCGGGTGCTGAGAAATTCTGGGAGATTTGCATTGAATTTACATTACATTGCACATAAGCACAGTATAAAATAATAATAAATACTGCGGTTTAAATAACTATGGCTATGTTATGGTCTGGTTTCAAAGAGCATGTTTTTATAAGGCGGTGCATGGTCAAGGATTTCACCCGTTCAATTCCGAAACAAATTGAGCAGAGTCGAAGCCACACGGTCGTGATAAAAACGTGGAATTTACATCAAGCTGGCATAGAATTATAAACAACCTGATCGTTATCGTAGGCCTAATCGTAATATCCATATTTCTAAAGCACCACTAAAAACTTAAAAAGCCAAGCGCGGGGCACTGGCTTATTCACGAACGCTGCATTCGACACCATCGATCACAGTCTCCTTCTTAATCGACTCTCTTCCTCTTTTGGCGTCTCTGGCACTGCTCTACTCTGGTTCGAGTCCTACTTGTCTTCCAGATCTTTCTCTGTTAAAGCCTCCAGTCACTGTTCGAAACCTCTTCCACTATCTTGCGGCGTTCCTCAAGGCTCCGTCCTGGGTCCACTCCTCTTCATTCTCTACACCACTCCTTTAAGTCATCTCATAAAATCCTCGTCTGTTGACCACCATCTCTATGCAGACGACACCCAACTCTTCATATCCTTTTCCCCAAGCTCTTTCTCCACCTCAATTGCTAAACTTCTCAATGTGGTCAATCTGATCTCTCAATGGATGTCGTCCAACCTCCTCGAGATCTGCCTCAACCCCTCCAAAACAGAGTTCATTATTCTAGGCCTTCCTGACCAAATCAAGAAAATCCCTGACCCTTCAATACACCTATATCGACTAACTCTTCATCTCTTACCTTCACCTCTTATGCTCCGGTCCGCAATCTTGGTGTAATGTTTGATTCACACCTCTCCTTCTCTAACCACATCTCTAATCTATCGCGCTCCTGCTTCATGCACATCCGGGACCTCCGACGCATCCGACCCATGCTTGATTTCAAAACTGCTTCCACCATTGCTACGTCCATCGTCCACTCAAAGCTTGACTATTGCAATTCCCTGTTCTTAAACCTTGATTCCACACAACTTAAGCGCCTCCAACTCATACAAAATTCTCTTGCTAGAGCCGTCACCAGAACACCCAGACATCATCACATCACCCCCATCCTCAAGTCTCTTCACTGGTTGAAAATCCCAGAGCGAATTCACTACAAAGTTCTCTCCTTAACATACAACTCCTTACAATGCTCCCAGCCCAGATATCTTCGCGAACTGTTCACCATCCAGCCTACCCGTTCTACCCGATCATCCGCCTGCCTTACACTCTCTCGACCGCCGGTCACAAGTCATCTCAAGTTCTCCAACCGAGCCATATCCAACTCAGCACCACGCCTTTGGAATGATCTGCCTGCTGAGTTCCGATCCTTTTCAGTTCCTCCTCCATCATTACTAATCACACACCATCACCTTCCTCAGGCTCCTCTATCCATCACACCTCGAGGCCTCGGGCCTTTCACTCGAAACTAAAGACACTCCTGTTCAAGAACTCTTATCCTGCTTCACCTGATCCCCCACCCTCCAATTCCCGGCTCAGACGACACCCACCTTAGTATAGCTGTTCCACACCTCTGATCATACGGTACCTCGAGCGACCCGGACCACCATGGACTACTCTTACGGACAACCCTTTTGACTCAACGCATTTGATCCTGATCCTATGGTAACTCGACCCTGACCACCACGGACTACTCTCACGGACAACCCTTCTAACTCAACGCAGCGCTCGTGAATAAGCCGGTGCCCCGCGCTTGGCTTTCCAGTGGCGCTTTAGAAATTATGAGATTACGATTACGATTACGATTACGGTTGATTCAAACGGGTAATTGTCCGTAAGAGTAGGCCTAGTACGGGTCAAGTTACCGCAGGATCAGAGGAGCGGGTCAGCTACTAGCACGTACCTGACTAGACCCGACCACTATGCGTTATTTCTCACACTTCTTTCGCTCTTGTCTTTTGAATTTTTTAACGTTTTTTTCCATTCGCATTCGATCGCGGTTTCCACTCGAGTGGAGATGCTGCCTAGAAAATGCAGCGTTTTACAATTAACTTCATATTATAGAAGGTGCCTAACAAATCTAGTCTATTCGAAACGGAAACGGAAATAGATTAATCTATTTTTAGACAAATCCTGCGAACCCAGTGTTTCGAATGCTTGTCCAACATGTCTAAATTGTCGAAATCGTTGCATCATTAAAGACAGTAAATTTAATATAATTTTTCTTTGCTTATTCCGAGTGACAAAGAAAGTGTGAAGCTGCATTTTGGATATATGTTATGCAAACGTTTATATTTTTGTAAATTGTTGCAGACGCCTTTATGGCGTGCATGCGTTGATGTTTTCTTTCCCTACCAACGCTTCTGAAAGACACCAGTGTCAATTTCTCTCAAGTTTTATAGCGCCTGTATACGTAGAAAAGCTAAGCTTTGTGGTCGAACCACGTCTAAGACAGACAGCGTGAGACAGAGCTATGCATATTCTTTTACGCGATTCCATTTTCGTAGAAGCCAAGATTGTGGGGCAGCTACCGTTGTCCAAAGAACCAACGTTTAAGTGTTTCAGCTCCTGTAACAGAGCTTTACCTATGCGTTGCAAACTCTAAATAAGTCATAACCAATTTTAAGCAAATGGAACAGTTTTATAATTTTATGGCTGAAAGAACTGCTGATGGTTTTACAATTAACTGATCTGACCAAATTCCAAGCAAAACGAAACAAAAGAATAAATTTTATATTCTTTTTTCAGTTCTACAGTCACTTTTTATATCTTGGCTTCTGAGTAGTTATACTTTATTAATTACAAAGTTATGGTATAATTTTCTATGCAGATTTTACAGCCAAACATTTTAGCAGTTTTGGATTATCCAAGCTTCTTATATCATCAGAAGTTGTATTAAATAGGCCTAGAGCTCTGTTACGATGTGTGCCAGATTGTTTGCAATGTTTTCTCATATGCTGTTAATAACGTTAGCAGTTTTCTTTATTGGCTTTGTGCTTCTGTTTTTAGGAACTAAATCATGTGGAGTACGCTATCGAAGTTCTTTGGATTAGTCAACGAGGAAGAAGGCACTTCGACCGATAAGGGCGGCAAAGGTGCGTCAGGCGCCGAAGAGAGCCTCACAGTGTCTCCGCAACGAGAATGGCGAGAATTCGACGGACTTGTCACTAGCCTCCACAGTTCCTATGGGTTGATCGATAACGAGGTTTATTTCACTCACGATGTCGTGACAGGCGGCGTCATGCCCAGAGTCGGCGACACGGTGCACGTGAAGGCGTCGAGAAAGCATCAGGTCGGAGGCTGGAAGGCCGAGTGCGTCACCCGGATGAATGCCTCCAGCAGGTCGTGGGATAATGATTGGGAAGGAGATGAGGACGAGGAGGAGGATGGAGTTGAAGAGGAGGAGGGAGGATCTGAGGCGAAGACGGAGGAGTCGAAGGAGAAGGCCAGACGGCTGCGGGAGAAGCGAGCCGTCGAAAAGGCGGCCTTGGCGGAACTGGTGGCCGACAAGATGGACGTCTCCATCACTAAGTTGCTGGACTTTGGTCAAATGGAAATTGGAAAAACGAAGTCGCTCAAAATAGAAATCAAGTAAAGTTGGTTTTTTGGCTTGAATGTTTGAGTCAGTGTCAAGGGGTAAATGAACAGCTGCACGAAAATTTCACCACTATTAATTCATTAATTTCAGGAATTTATATGGTGCCTCTCAAAAAGTCCACTCATCGTAGGCACATACTGGACCCATGGGACGCGTCCTCACAACTTTTGAGCGGGCTGTGATGGTCCCCCAACCTTTTGTCACTGACTGTTAATAAACTTTCCGTTATATATTGAAATATTGCCTAAATTATGATTTTCGAAATACTGCATAGCCTACTGAATTCGCTAAACTTTCTATACCACACTAAATTATCTAATTACAATTGAAATTACTATCTGTCAACTAGTTGTCTACTCTTTTTATATGAATTGTTGACTGTTTGGCAGCCCTTTTTGTTTTATTAATTGTTTACAGTTGATTGTCTTT
Organism: Lumbricus terrestris; assembly: GCA_949752735.1. Classification (NCBI taxonomy): domain Eukaryota; kingdom Metazoa; phylum Annelida; class Clitellata; order Crassiclitellata; family Lumbricidae; genus Lumbricus; species Lumbricus terrestris. The sequence continues at coordinate 9,080,976 of OX457039.1, forward strand.
AAATTGTTATTTGCCACATGAATTGTTTGCAGTTGGTTTACCTTTTCTGTTGTACATGTAATTGCTAGCATTTTGTTTCCTTCCAGGAATGAAGGTTTGATCACGCAGACTCTCTGCGGTTGGTCGTTCAAGTCTCAATCAGTTTCAGCGCAGTTTGAACTGAGTCCCATCAGATTACTAACGATCGACTTGAAACAGTCTTCGCGCAAGGCACAAGAGACTCTTCCAATGACCCTTGACCCAGGAAAAGCTGCTGTAGTAACAGTGTATTGCAATGCCCGGTAAGTTTATCCTTCGTTAGAGCTCGTCATTGTAGAATGTGAATTTTTTTATGCAGGATGTTTTGCACAGAATCTGCACCACAAGACTAATTCTAACTTTCTGACTTATTTGTGACCCATCTGCACAAAACCAGTCGTAAGTCAGATATTTCCGTTCAAGGAAACAAGCAAAAACTAGAGCAAGGGCAATATTTTCCAATTGTTAGATTATTACAGATAATAATTTTAAAATAAATATTTTATGCAAATGACCAAAAAGTTTGAATAAAATTAACATTGAAGAGTATTATTTGGATGATTTTGTGCAAGTTATAATTTGTAATTTATATAATTGAGTTAACTTAGATGCATTTTTGTCGATAGATAGTGTCCATGAATACAAGTAGCTTTTTATCGATAAATTCAGTAAGGATTGAGATAGAATGATAAAATGGTGTCGTTTTAAAGATAATTTGTTTCTCTTTGCAATTATATATTAAACTCAAAAGTGAAAATCCGACTTGAGTCTGGTTTTGTGCAGGGGGTCACATTTTTAGCGTAGCTTCATCAGAGCTGAACTAATTTGTTTTTCATCTGGAAATTTGAGTTGATCTTCTGTAGTAATTTTCAGTAAAACTCCCCCGATGCTTTTGAATAGTGCTCTAAAACAGGACATTATTCAAACTTCTATCCTTTGTAGAAAGCAAACACTGCTTACTCTCCATTCATTCATTCATTATTCATTATATGCATTTATATAGCGCCTCTTCAAGGGGGCTACTCAGAGGCGCTCCCAACCTCAGCGCGGCCAAATAAAACTGTTTTAAGATGAGAGAGGAAAGTCTGAGAAGGATTTTTACAAAGAGAGCGGAGGGTCAGAGGAAGACCATTCCAGGTTGAGGGTCCCACCACCGAGAAAGCACGGCTCTGCATAGTGGAAGTTCGAGCAAAAGGTACTGAGAGTAGACTTTGTTCAGTCGAACGAAGGGAGCGGAAGGGGTGAGAACTAAGAGTAGGGCTACAAAGCTCACAAAGATAGGCAGGAGCAAGGCCTAGCATGCAGCGCCAGACTAGAGTAGATATCCTATACTCAATTCGCTGCTTGAGTGGAAGCCAGTGGAGAACGTCACGCATATAGCTGGAGATGTGGCTGAATTTAGGTATGCGGCCAATAAGGCATTGATTTGATTGTTTGCGTCGTTTCTTACTGTTCAACTTGCACTGCACTGTTTAAATTCTTTGCACATGGCGATTTTTGAAATGATCATGAAGCTGTGATGAACTGGCTGCCTGTAAACTGTTTATCTGAATGTGTATATACTTCAAGCTGTAGCAAGATTTTTTTACCTTTTTCAATGTGCCCTCTTGATGGCAGCATCTGAAATGCTATTGACAAAACTGTCCGTCATTTGATTTATCCATTGCGTAGTTGATCTTTGTTTTTTGATTAGCACTAGCGGTCATAACATAGCTGTAACTGGGCTAGGAGCGCCTCTGAGTAGGCTTCTTGAAGGGGCGCTGTATAAGTTTTCCGAATGAATGAATGAATAACACAGCTAGTTAAAAAAAATTCAACTATTGGAGTCTATTATAGTAAATCCAGGTTGAGGCTTTAAATATATCTTGCTGGGTATAGTTGACAAGTCTTACTGGATGTTGCATGATTTACTACAGACCTTTAGTAAATGCTTTTATGCAGCATGCATGGAAGGAAGAGCTACTGTCATAGATCTGAAGGTTAAAGTTTTGGAATGGCAATATTGTGAGGTCTAGAGAGCGAAGTATATAAAGTTACTCGTTGTCCTCTGAAGTACTTGCTGCAAGTCATTAAGTATGGCCCCAAACTGAACATTATCTGCATTGTTTTCCAGGTTAGTCTCGGTCGGGAAGAAACCTCTTCCACACTACTTGAAACATGAATCTTTCCCAGGGCTGAAAGCGGTTTGAAAAAATTGCCGGGTCTCTTCGGCCCAAAGGGTGCTAGATATACGTGTTTATTCAAGCGTCAAAAAATTAATGCCGGGTCTGAGATCCCGACAGACCCAGCTCACTTTCAGCCCTGATCTTTCCAGGCACTCCCTATTTCCTTCACAAGGCCCGAGATGCATGCATATTGCATAGCCATGCTGCTATGGTAGAGCATGCCACCAGGAACAGGGCATGTATGTGATGATTCGGAAATAGTTTTCAATGTTGATGCAAAATGCTCTGAATGACATGGATACCTCTTTAAATGATTCAAATGTTAATAGTTCTGCGAGGGTAGTGGCCGAGAATTGTATGCTTTTTTTTGTTTTCTTGCTCGCAGATACCTAGGATTGGACCAGCAGATTGTGGTGTTTGAGTTTGAGGGCTTTGCCATAGGTCGGAAGATTGAGGTCACAGTTCTTGACCTGACCCAGCTTGATCTGCAGCCCGTTGCGCCTTACCGGAGATCGCAGGCAGCTGGACGCTATCAGCAGACAAAAGAGGCTTGGATTGTACCTGGACAAAGACCAAATTGGTAAAGTTTGCTCAGATTTTGGAAATTTTCTTTCGATAGTATAGGCCTATAGCTTAATTGTCTTGATTATAGTTATGGTTTATTTGTTAGGTTCAAGTAATTGAATCAATGAGGACTGATTATTTGTGAATTGTAATTTAATATGAAATTTTAAGAATGTAATGCTCTTTTACATTCATGCATAGATCTGTATTCCTTAGAATATCAAGCCTTTCATGGGTAACTGGCATGTTTAAATCACTGATCAGGAAATGTATTTTCTAATGTATAGTTGTTGACCATACAAAGACCTCTGATTTTTAATAATAATAATTTAATAATAATAATAATAAAAATATGTAGAGATTTAAATGCCATGGGTTCGTAAGCAATCGATTAAAAACTGTAGCAACGATTCAGAAGCACGCAATCGTTTTAGGTCACGATTGTCTTTGTTATTGGCTGTCTATGATTCCGTATCTATAGATTACATTTTTGTTGTTGTCACCAATATGAAATATTTTTCTGAGTGTATTCGTTTTTAATTCTACAGTTTTCTGATATACACATGTAACCATCCCGGAGTTTATTGAGAGGGTAAAATGAATGTCTATTGTTTTAGGGGAAATCCTGGAGCAAAGATTCCCAAACGATTGCCACAACATCCGGTTCCAGAGTTCGTTCGAAAATGTCTCCTGGAGCAAAAGGAAGTGACCACTGTCTTGCCAGTTTTAGTTAAGGTATGCTATGCGATGCTCATTCATTCGTTCATTCATTCATTCATTCATTCATTCATTCAAAGAATTTATATAGTACCTCTTCAACTGATGTAAAACTTTTTGGGAAGTTGATGTATCTCTTGATGGTTTGTATATGCGTGCATCCACCCAAATACAGTGTGTTTTAACAACATAACAAGTACAACATGACTGTACAAGTTTTCAGATGTGCCCTACAAGTTCTGCAGGTTTGATTTGTTAAATTTGTGTATTAATGTTAGATAACACTGTGTGGTCTGCTTAGTTGGTTGTAGTTTCGCAGTTAATTTCTTCTATGTGTGTTTGTTTTTGCTGCAGCCGTTGTTGCCCGAAAACTATGCCGCTCGAATTTCCGCTCTTCTTTTCCTCGAAGAAATCCAGCAGGAGATTGACATCCGCGAGTTCGACCTGGACAGCGTAAGTTAAGAGATTCTATTTAGAATGATCAGTAAGTTATTCATTAACCTGAGTGGCTCAAATATTAACTTATTTATTTTTTTATTATTAGCAGCACTTGTATAGCACCCCTTCAAGTCTATCTACTCCGAAGTGCTCCTAACCCAACCTTGGCTAAATGGTTCATTCCTAAGGCTAGAATGGAACACGGTGAAGTGATGGGCGCGAGGCGAAGTGTCACAGGAAGCTCATTCCAGGTGGCAGGGCCAGCGAATGCGAAAGCGCAGCGTTTGTCATGCGGAGGTCTGCGAGCAAGGAACAAGAAGCTCAGCCTGGATAGATGATCGAAGGAAACTTGAGTATTGATTAAAGGTAGAACAGCAAAGTTCCCACAGGTATGGGGAAGCTGAACCGTCAATGCAATGCCGTACCAATTTATGCAGTGGTCCGGTTTGTTATGAATGTTCTTTATAAATGAGCAGATAAGATTAAGTATTAATAATAACAACAATTTCTATTGTGTCTTAATTAACACAGCCATACGATTTTGTTATAGATAAGATTATAGATAAGCTTATAGATAATATTGTGTAGAGTTTTTTAGGAACCTCCCAGGGGCAGTTAACATGACAGACTTTAATATTTTTATTATTATTATTGACTTTTAATATAGCGCATCTTCAGGGTGGCAGTTGAAACTACAGATTGATCGAAAGTGTTTGTTGAGCTGGCAATGGCCGAGTGCTGCTCAATTTACTGTTGTTTGTTGATACAATGCATTGCATTTATGCTTTTGTTTTTTGTTTTCATAGGTCTCTATGCATGTCGTTGGTGAGTTTCTTGCTCTGAGAATCCCTGGCCTCGCTGAAGGTCGTCCATCCCTGCTGATTGGCGATCGTGCGATCATGTCCGAACCAGAGGAATCTGTACTGGCTCCCTCTTACGAAGGCATTATCCATGAGGTACTACTGTTCACACTCGATCCTTTATCTTCATTTGACCATTCTTGTGGAATTCCCTTCCCTTCACGCTACATGGGACTCTTTCTTTCTGCCTCTCTCTGTCTCTCTCTCTCTCTGTCTCTGTCTCTCTCTCTGTCTCTTTCTCTCTGTCTGTCTGTCTGTCTCTCTCTCTTTCTATCTCTCTCTCGACCTTTTTTCTCGGTATTCTTGCCATGATAGCGCTACTACTGAAGGCTGTAAATAGTGCTGTGGAAATTGCTCATTGCATTACATTACATTACTTGGTCTTGTCCTCAAATATCTGTCCGACTATAGGCTTAAGCCTCTCTTGGCGAAATCTGTTCACCCATTGTGCTCTACCAACTGGCCTTTAAATTTTTTTTACAAACTTAGTTTGTGTCTGTGTATCTTCCCCGCATTCTCTCGCTCTCTCAAGACGTTCCCCCGTGGCTTCTGTGCTGAAAGCGCCTCTGAATAGTCTTTGTTGCGAGAGGAGCTATATAAATTTTTAGATTACGATACGATTAGGTATATGCAGCCAGCTGAATTCAATTACTAACTAGCTCACTGTTCTTTGTAAACGATAGTTTCCGGTTGCATCATCTGCTCATTCTGTTCAATCACTTATCCTCGCAGCACTGCCAACTTAAAGACTTCTTCAGCTGGCTTGCCGAGTAGCCGTCAAAGCTATCATTGGCTGCCAGGGGCGCCGTTAGGCGTACGCACTTACGCAAGTGTGTACAGCGCGGAAAGGCAAAAAAAATAACAAATTGTAAATCAAAGCGTGAAATATTATAAGCGATGAAATTCTATTGAATCTACTTTAGTAGTGGACCATGGACACTTCTCACTCACTGCATGCCCATTAAAGATCGTCATAACAGTTCATAACTTCATTTCGCGTATTCTTATTTTGTGCAAGTTGTGCGTACAGAAAAAAAGTGCGTACAGAAGTTGTGCGTACAGAAAAAAATCCTGGCGGCGCCGCTGTTGGCTGCCTTTATTATGTCTCAGTGAACTGACTTTCCAGTATAGATATGCGTGGTTTACCATCGGTTGTGCCTTTTGGATATTTTGAAATTCACTGGCCTCTGATTTTGTAAATATTATTGATTTTCATTGACTGTAAAAATCGTTTTTAGGTTTTGAAAGACGAGGTTCATCTGAAATTCTGCGAAGACTTTCACAACAGTTATTCCGGAAAGGTCTACAACGTGAGATTCATCTTTAGCAGGTAAAGAAACGCGGAGCCCTGCTTCACTCGTATAATTTTTGTAACCGAAAAGAAACGCCTGATTTTTGCATGATCATGGCTGTCCATATGGGTAATGGGACCTCATGGAAAATTTAAAAAATTGCGTTTGCAGTTTATGCATAGCCACATAGCCAAAGTGTTTTAATAGCTGAGTTTGTTGCCATGCATGGGATAATAGGGATGTCAGAGTCCAAGAGTGAAATTGACAATGGGTGTGCTGTATTATTTATGCTTATTTATTATTATTTATTTATGTTTGATTTTAATGCTCATGAATAGTTATAATGGCAACATGCTAATTGATGAGGTTGGTTATAATGTTGATGCTTACTAATGGGTGGTGAAGTAAAGAATTGTGGTGAGTTAGATAAGTAATCTATTTCAGTAACCGCTTGACACTTTTACAACGAGGGCGACTATGTATTGTTAACAAAGCTCTATGATCAGAAGATTGTCTGATGTGACCTCACCTAGTCTTGTTCAATTCAATCGGGTCTTTGAGAACTTGTGAAGATTCGATTTTTTTTACAAGGTACTGTTGATGTTGTTTTTGGCAGAACGAACTTCAGAAGATGCCACACTGCAGCTGAATATGCGTCCAAGCTGAAAAGTAACAGTGAGTACTGCAATTAACGACGTTTTATAAATCAATTTTATGTTGAGATGATTTCTATTTAGCAGTTGCTTATTACTGAAGTGGGATGTTGTCCACTTCATTCATTTATTCATTCATTCATTCAATCATTCATTTAATATATGTAGGTTTCAGAGCCACATTCAGACAAATGCATGTCCCGTCCCGGGCACTGTGATTACCCTCTGACTACACTCTGGTCCGCCATGCACATATTTATGACTGGACCTGGATGTGGGCTTTCTGTATCGTGCAGCCTTTTATTGGAGCTGCATTTACTACCAAAAACATGCTCCTCAACCTTTTCCTCATCTCTAAGAATTGTTCTTTTCAGCCATTACCGAGTTGTTACTGCCTCAGATTAGGAATCTCAAAGATGCGATATAATCAGGTTTATTTTGATTGACTGAATGATTGATGTGGCATTGTTTTGAACCTTGCTTTTTATCATCTTGTACACTGTTAACTTTAAATGAACTGTAAATATAATCCTATCTTCAAGGCATGGCCTGCGTTGCCATCTCAATGTACTTAAAGTTTATGTTGAATAGGGGACCCCTTGCAGTGGGATATCACCCTTCTGGGTCTTCCTTTTGTTGCCAATTAATTGTCCTTTCATCCTTTAGTTAAGAGTGGTTTTAATAAAAACATTGATTGGTTGATTGATTGATTGACTGATTGCTTGAATGATTGATTGATTGACTGATTGGTTCATTGACTGATTGATTGATTGACTGATTGTTTGATTGACTGTCTGATTGATTGATTGATGTTGCATTGTTCATAGTTCTGTTTCCGAAAAGTCTTGACGTGAAGGTGTCACAGATGCATTCAGCAATAAGTGGCATCTCTCAGCCTGCCATTGCAACGGTGGTCAAGGTTGGACCGGTGATCGGTGGAATCAGGCGATGTCCAGCACGGCCTCAGGCCAAAGAAATCTACGCCGGCCACGTATTCTTCAACGATCTGCTCAATGCTCGGCAGCGATCCGCTGTCTTCCGAGTTTTGCAGGGCCAGGGTCGCCCGACACCGTACATAATTTTCGGTCCACCAGGTTCGTTTTGTTCTCTAACTAAAACCTTTTTCTTGCTTGTTTCTATCGCAATGCTGTTTCCATGAATTCTCCAATTTTCCTGTTGGCTGCTTTTGACAGGACTAGCCTGTGATATTTTGTATGAAAAAGAACGATCTTTGGCGATAAAGATGAACTGATCTTTCTATATATCCACGGAACTTATATAGCACTCATTCAAGATAACTATTTAAAGGTGCTCCGGATCCAGGCACGGCCACAGATGAGAGCCTTGAGTGGTTTATAAAAAGACTTAGACAAGTCTTGCGGAAGTGAACACAGGTTAAAGGAGAGGCCGTTCCATACAAAGGGACCCGCAATCTAGAAAACCCTATTCTGTCTGATTGTTATGCGTGAAAACTGATGCCTTGAGTATTAATACAGTGTTTCTATGAAGTTCTTATTGTATTATATAATTATATTAAATATATGTCATTTAGTGTTTGCTCTATATTTAGGGTAATTTGGTCTCTTTCTGCATAGATCCGGGATGGCTCTCCGTTCTCTGGATTGGTCTGATTTTTTGTTCCTTGACCTCGGACAAACTCTATCCTTTACCATTGATTGCACAAACTCTATCCTTTACCATTGATTGCACAAACTCTATCCTTTACCATTGATTGCACAAACTCTATCCTTTACCATTGATTGCACAAACTCTATCCTTTACCATTGTTGAGCCCTCTTTTATGGAATGCCCTTCCCTTCACTCTGTATGGGACTGTTCATTTTGGATTGCTATCTACATATCTCTCTCTCTCTTTTTAATCTTGACCTATAATTGTCTCACTAGCTTCTTGCACTTTGAGCGCTACTGAATGGCCATGGCTGTGAGCAGCACTGTAGAAATTACTAATTACATTACATTACACTGAGGCCCAGTAACTGGCTCACTGCTCCATGCACTTGGGTATTTAATTATGTGTAAAGGAGTTACTTTAGAATAAGAATTCAGCCACCTGTTGATGTGTGTTGTTTATATTGTAGGTACTGGAAAGACTGTTACAGTGGTTGAGTGCATTCTTCAGATCTTCTACCATCTGCACAACGGCTGCATTCTCGCCTGCACTCCGTCAAACAGTGCAGCTGACTTACTGGTGAGACTTAAGTTCGATTCTCCTTATTATGCTTACAAGTGACAAAAACTGAAAACTGAATAAGATATGCGATTATGATTAAGAGCAGATAATGGTGTAACTCAGTTTACATTGGCATAGTTGCTTTATTACAATTGTGCTTACTAACATGGAATTTGAGGCCAGTTTCACCTCCAAAAGGCTTCTGGAATAGGGAAGGTGTGGCTGTAGAAGAGGTATTTAAAATAAAAGGCCACAGCCCGCCTGGTTTAGTGAATATTTTGCAGCGGTGTCTGAAGCATGAAGCTAAAATGTAGCCGATAGCAAGACTATAATTGTAGGCGATGATAGAGGAAAACCTAGGTTGCTGGAACTAGAATTAGTTATGCGTTTTGTAAGGTTGTTGGTCTAGCTGTAATGCATCAATTTATGTTATCTGATTCAACCCATTCATTTGTCAGATTTTGTCGGATGGAGGTGTGTCCCTGAGGATGATGGCCCATCTTTTGAGCAGCTGTACTTAAAGGCAGACAAGGCACTTCTTGCTTCGATTGTGTTCAACCTTGATCATTGGCTGTTCCGCTACTTGCCCTCAATAATGCGCTCCCCTCAACCAAGGCGCATGATAGAGTTCTCCCGATGGCTGACGGTCGAATACGACGAACGTTTCTTTTTCAAATGTTGTTCTTGTCTTTGAATCTACATGTTTGTGTATATTTTGTTTGTTGCTCAGAATGCGTTTGGCAATTAAGAATTTAAGTTGATATTTACTTACTTATTTGGTTTACAAACGGTTCATATGTCGTTGGTTTGCAGACTGAACGACTTCACCAGAGTGGATTGGTTCATGTCTCCGACATGGTTCGAGTGAACGCGTTCCAAAGAGGCCAGGAGGTATATATACGCAAAATAAAGAAGTCCACGCTGACATTGTTACGCCTGTCAAGCAATTTCTTATTGGCATAAGAGCAAAGAGGAACCTTGCAAAATTTTAATGCTGCTGGCCATAGGCGTAGGGGACATTTCGGCAGTGTGGGGGGCAAAGATTTGACTTTTTGCCGAAAAGTATACTTATCATTTTTTGGGGTGGACAGCGAGTCGCCGAAATTTTTCATCGACCAAATTTTCTGATGACCTTTTTAGTCGTCATTTCGATTTCACAGCTGAAATAACTGATGACCTTATTTTAGTCATTTCTTACAAATCTTCAGAAATTATGGCTTTTTTCTCCTGTGCACCTATTTGCCCGAAAAAGGTTTATCTGCCCATGTCTGTTTTGCCCGAAAAACACATTTGCCCGAAGTTTGGGGGGGGACATTTGCCTCTTATGCCTATGCTTCTGGCAATGGTAATAGTGATTGTGACTGTATGTAGAGCCATTCCAAGACAGCCTCATTGTGGTACCAACAGCAAACATTAGCAACAATTTTTACAGTCTGGCCTTTTGACTTAGTTTCTAATTGCAATGCATATGTACTTTAATTTTTGTTTATTTGTTTCTCGCATTTGCTATAGCGCCCTTTCAATCTCTCTACTCTGAAGCGCTCCTGACTACAGCGCGGACTGCATCAGAGTTTCACACAGAAGCGCACGAGCAATTGCAGGTGAAGGACATAATTTGCTGAGGCATTGATTAAAATGGTGTTGCGTGATGTTGAATAGTTTTGGGCTTGTGTGTATTCGATGCTCTCCTAAAACCAGGCCATAAAACCCCCTCCATCATAAATTCCTGGCTGTGCCAAAGTCCCTGGTGTGACCATGGATGCGTGCATTGCAAATTTAATAACTATATTAATAATAATTATGATCAATGCGTCATTGCTTGCTTCTGGTTTTCAGAATGTGGTGGAGAGTGTGAGGCCGTACTGTGCGGACGTCGACGATCTGAAGACAATCAAGACGAAGAGAATTGTTGTCTGCACGTGTTCCACGGCCGGAATGTTCTACGGAATGGATCTCCCAGTCGGTCATTTCAGCCACGTTTTTGTTGACGAGGTCGGTTTCAGTTTGTTGTGCATGAATTGCCATAGCGGTGGATGATCATTTTTGTGCAATTCGGTCAAAGTTTTGTTGATGAGTTTCAGTTTATTTTGTATGTGTGTGTGTGTATGTATGTATGTATGTATGTATGTATGTATGTATGTATGTATGTATGTATGTATGTATGTATGTATGTATGTATGTATGTAATACTGTATGTATGTATGTATGTATGTATTTATGTATGTGTGTATGTATGTATGTATGTATGTATGTATGTATGTATGTATGTATGTATGTATGTATGTATGTATGTATGTATGTATGTATGTAATACTGTATGTATGTATGTATGTGTGTATGTATGTATGTATGTATGTATGTATGTAATACTGTATGTATGTAATACTGTATGTATGTATGTATGTGTGTATGTAGGTATGACATCTTGTATGTATGTACTCTTGTTATAGTACCCATTCAAAGATTTCTACTCAGAGAGTCAGGTCCGACTACAGCACGAACACTGAATCGGAGTTTCACACCAGAGTGCATGGGCAATTGTGAGTGAAGGACTTGTCCAAGGTCCATATGTGGCTGCTTGAGGTGAATTTGAACCCTCAACCTTTCATCTCCAAGACACCGAACATTCACCACCACACCCCAGTATTTTGTGGTCAAACGGCGAAGTCCATTGGTTTCACAGTCATTTTTAGTGCATTCTCAACGTTAAAATGCTTTTTAAAAGAGTGCGATACAAGTTTCATATCCCAAATGGCATTCTAAACAAAGTATAAAAAATTTACACCATCTGGCCCAATCCACAGTCCAATCCCACTTGAAAAGTGAAATAAAATCAATCGATCAATCATATGCCAAAATTATCGAATTTTCAAATGAAAACATTGTATTTGAAGAAAATGGCTATAAAAGTGATTAACGTAAAGCGGTTAAAGCACACACTGGTGCGCCATAGATTTTAATTCCCCATTGAACTACCTGTTTTGCATGTTCCTATGATTGCCTCTGTCTCTGATGCATACAAACATACAATTTTCATCTTACCATTCCTAACTGGATGATTTTTTATTTCAGGCCGGGCAAGCAACCGAACCTGAATGCATGATTCCCGTTGGTCTCGTGGCTGGTATCGATGGACAGGTAGGACACCGGTTGTCTTGTTGTCCCCGTTGCACATTTCTAAGCACTTGTGTCTGACTGGAAACAGACAATGTTTAAAGACGTGTAATGTAGTGTTGCAAATCATTCATTTTAATGTAGTGTTCCAAATCATTCATTTTAAAGAGTGCTGCCAAGATGTAACGTCTTCGTAATGTGAGGACTGGGCATTAGATGTGAATTTGAATGAACGATTGAGTGAACACTTGCACAATTCACGTTGCCTAATAATTGGAATTAATTTGAGTTTCTGTTAGCCCAATAAATGATGAGTAATCAACTCATCGGGCTACATTCCCATAACATCGCTCTCACATCACTTTCTCTTCTTAAGACCTATTTTTTCTCTCGGGTTTTCGCACTGGAAGCGCAGCTGAATGACCTTGACTGTGAGCGGCACTATAGAAATTACTAATTTAATTACGTTACATTCATTTTAGCCTTTGTCAATATGCTGCTTCGGTTTTCTGGCATTTTTTTGCGATGAGTTGGAGGAAATTTTTGACCAAACAACCACCTTCTTATGCGTGAACTATCTTGATAATTACTATACCGGTGTGTAACTTTCCAGTTTTTCATGTTCTAAGCATCTGCTTGTACTGTGTAGATTGTGTTGGCTGGTGATCCACTTCAACTGGGTCCTGTCCTGAGGAGCAACTTAGCCAAGGACTACGGCTTGCAGATATCTTATCTCGAGAGACTATCCCATCTGCCTCTTTACACCAGAGATGCCTCAAAATATGTCAGCCATGGATCCTATGACCCACTCTTGGTATGTTGCGAGAAAGATAGGTCTGCAGTGATTAAGGTGTTTGTCTCCTATTGTAAAACTTCTATTATTTTCAATATTTATTGTTTTTTGTGTAGTGCAGTCATAATTGTACCTTAATTTAATGCTACTGGCAATTATTGGCAAAATTTTAAAAATTGTTATTTTCAAAACAAACAATTTATTGATTTTGTCTAGCATGTTTGATATGCTAGAACCCTTAAAGCATCTTTTGTTATAAATGCTGTATGGTGTTAAGCTACCCATATTTGAAGCATAGTTCACAGTTTTAATTTGATGTCTCCACAGTTCTTTAGAGCAGTGGTTCCCAAAGTGGTGGTCCGCGGACCGGTATGATCGCCGGTCCGCGGAGAAGAGTTAAAAATAAAATAATAAACTGTAATTATTAGTTTATTTGTTTGAAATTTTGAAATTATTCGAATTACTGTCCAAAATTTATTAAAATTTCTGTCGTAATATTTAAAAGTTTGAAATAAATCAATGCGCCTTATTTAAATTTAGATGGCGAATTCAAGCAATCTGAATTTATTCTAAATTTACTACATCGATAACTGCAGTCAGTTTCTAGCTTATGAGCGATAACCAAGTCCTAGTAAACGCTGGATGCAGAATTTAAAATTGTCTAACATAGTGTAAAAAATTTAGTTTATTTGTTTAGATATAAACAATGTTTCTGAATGAAAAATGAGCAAACGTACACAAACAAATCTGAATAAAAACAGCAGACACAGATGGCTAAAACTTAAAAGCATCAAGATTAGCGTTTGCGCATCGAAAGCATCTTTCCTTGCATCTCTGCGCATCGCAAAGACCATTATTCGTAATTTATTCCTATTATTAAACTGTCATTTATTTATGGCGCACCTAAACAAAAAGAAATCTTGCACAAATAGCGTTTAACAGCAAAGTCTGCTCATAATCAATTTTATACAAATAAGGCTTCAAGGACATGTAGATGTAGGCTAATTGTAAATATTCTTATATTTTAGTCTGTTTAAAATCAAGATCGCTTTTGTTTGCCATCGCCATTCAGGTCTAAGTTAGCGGTCCGCGAGCTTCAAAAAAAATTATTGCCGGTCCGTGGCCTACTGAAGTTTGGGAACCACTGCTTTAGAGTGTCTGGCATTATGTTTATGATGTTTTCCATTATACAGTTCTGATACTGGATGCTTTAGAATCCTTAAATTTAAAGATCCTTCATTACACACTTTGTATTTTAGGACTGTGGTTGCTCGAGTCTTTTAAAAGCCTTAGTTTAGTCACGTCAGTTGACCTAAAGGAAGAGGAAGAAGGTCCGTCCATTAAGCCAGCCCTGAGGCAGCCACGAGCATGAGGTGTTGACGACTTCACTTTCTTAGCCCCGGCATATGAGGACGGGGTTGCCAATTCTCTCCCTTACCATCTCATCTTCTAAATGAACTGAGCTGTTTATATTTTTATTTTGCTCGATGATTTCTAAAGGTTACAAAGTTGGTGGAGAACTATCGGTCGCATCCAGCCCTCCTCAACCTGTCCTCGGAGATCTTCTACGATGGTGAGCTCGTCATTGCGGCGGATAAGTACCTTGTCGAGTGCCTCTGCAGTTGGGAGCACCTGCCAAACAAGAACAGCTTTCCAGTACTCTTCCATGGAATTCGGGTCAGTGCAGGGCTTGTCTATCATTAATCACAATTCAATCAATTTGTTTTTTATTATAAGCCTGATATAGATGCAACTTTAACTCTTTGAACCCGGGATCCCGCTATAGCGGGATGACCTTATAATCCTAATCCCCGGATTCCCGCTATAGCGGGATGAGCGTATAAATTTATATTCTGGGGTTAGATAAATACATACATGTATGCATACGCACATACATACATACATACGTACATACATACATATATACATCCATACATACATATACATATATACATACACATACATATATACATACACACATACATACATATGTATACATACATACATATACACATACATACACACATACATACACATACATGCACACATACATATATACATACATTCATAGATGCATGCATGCATACATACATACATACATACATACATACATACATACATACATACATACATACATACATACACACATACATACAAACAAGCATACATACATACATATATATACATACACACATGCATGCATACATACATACATATACATACATACATACATGCGTGCATACATATATACATACACACATCCATACACGCATGTACATACATATATACATAAATACATACATACATACATATATACATACATAGATACATGCATACATACATACATACATACATCCGTGCATACATCCATACATACATATATATACATAATTACATGCATGCATACATATATACATACATAGATACATACATGCATACATGAATGCATAAATACATACATACATACATACATACATACATACATACATATATACATACATCCATACATACATCCGTACGTGCATATATACATATATACATACATACATGCATACATACATACATACATACAAAAAGTCATACATACATACACATACATGCATATAAAAACATGCATACATACATTCTTGCATACTTACATACAGTCATACATGCATATACACATAAATACATACATACATATATTCCTCAGGGAGTCAGGGTCAGCAGATTGTATGTACAGGTAGCCAGGGTTCAAAGGGTTAACATGCAATTAATATTGTGCAGGGCATTTGTGAAAACTATCACAGTGCGAGGATAAAACATTATGTTAGTAGATGTGCTTAACACTGCTTATACATAATACGTGCGATGAAGTTTTGACGATCTTTAATAGGTAATGAAATGAGAAGTTATGCGAATATGTGGTCTAGAATAATGACTGTACACAGTGTACAGAGAGTATGCAATATTCACTGTACACAGTGTACAGAGAGTATGCAATACAGTGACAGCATACAGAGAGTATGCAATATAGCGTATGCACTGAGCACATGTGTAGTAATGTTAAGAAACTCAGTACGGTGCTGAAAACATGGCTGGTATGTAGCAGATCTAAAACATGAATGTCGTGGAATTAAGTGTAAGTTTAGCCTGAATTATTTACCACAAATGGAGCCATAGGAGAATCATCACTAACAGACTTCTGCTCACATGTAGAGTCAGACTGATGAATTTCCAATCAGATTGGACAGTTTGATTTAAGTGGTAGATAAATAGACAATGCTTTCGACTTCACAAACTGTTAAAATTTTACAGGATGCCTTATGATGTTCAATTTCATTCAAGCAGCTGCCATTTTACTTTTTGCAGTTTGTTTGTTCTCGTGGTAAACTTTAGTTGTAATTGTAATTGAATATTTATATAGCGCCGCTCACAGATTCAGTAGCGCTCCCGACCCCAGCTAGTGCTCTCGCCATCATATAGAATAGTCTTCAGGCGTTTACGAAACAAGGGAAGAGAAAGGCCAAAGAGCTCAAGACGTATCTTGTGGGGAAGGCGATTCCAACAAGAAGGACCAACATAAGCAAAGCTTCTAGATTGGGCCGTAGCTCCACGCATGCGAGGGACAATAAGTAGGCCATTAGTAGCCGAGCGAAGGGCTGAGCGGCCAGATAGAATGGAGAAGCTTATATAGTCAGGACCAATGCATGAGTCATTTCTTATAATTAGAAAAATTGTCTCTTTGTTAAAATGACTTTTGTCTTGTCTTGGTGATAGGGTGAAGATCTACGCGAGGGCAACAGTCCATCGTGGTTCAATCCACAGGAGGCAATCCAGGTGATGAAATACCTGCAGAGTGTTGTACACAACGACATGTACCAACTGACCTATGATGACGTTGGCATCATAACTCCCTACCGGAAGCAGGTGTGAACAATCGATATGGATTCTAAAACTTGCGCTGGTCAAACTATTTGTGTTAAATTTCATTATACGTAGGTTACACTGATTGCCTCTATTGTTGTATAAATTCATCTATTGTTGTATAATTTCATCTGTTGTTGTTGTATAATATCATCTGTTGTTGTATAATTTCATGTATTGTTGTCTAATTTCATCTATTGTTGTTGTATAATTTCATCTATTGTTGTTGTATAATTTCATCTATTGTTGTATAATTTCTTCTATTGTTGTCTGATTTAATCTATTGTTGTATAATTTCTTGGGTTGCCTAATTTTTCTCTAATGGTGCCATCTATTGTTGCCTAAGTTGTTTCTCTTTGTTCTCATATTCTCTGTTTGTTACTTAAATTCCTCTACTGTCGAATTTTCTCAACTATTGCCTGATGTGATCTACTTTTGCCTAATTTCCTCCGTTGTTGCTTAAGTTCCTCCGTACTGTTGGTCATTGTTCCATTTTGTATGCTTCGCTAACTGAGTTAATCTTTTACTGTGTAATGTAAGTTATGTAACCTCCTGTTGTCTAACTTCTGGTTTTTGGTTGTTTGGCTCAGGTGGAGAAGATCAGGTTGCTAATTGATCGACTTGGAATGGAGAAGGTGAAGGTCGGCTCTGTCGAAGAATTTCAAGGACAGGAGAGGCTCGTAATGATCATATCCACAGTAAGCCATTCCTTTCCACTGAGAAACCATCCAAATATTTCATACACAAATATCGTATTTTGCTCTCCCATGTTGCAAATCGTACAGCTTGCGGGCCCCCATGCGTACATACAAATAGGCTTCTCTACCCACCACCCTCTCACAAAGGCTATTTAGCTATTTTAAAGTCATCTGTAAAACACTTATTTTGCCATTTGCTTCTATTTATTTTTTTAAAGTTTTACATCAGATTTGGTAGCTAAAATTTGGTTACCATTATGGTTTACGGTTTTGACCTGATTTTAATTATAAGGTAATCAAATGCCATTGGACGACTATATATTCATTCATTCATTACATGCATTTATATAGCGCCTCTTCAAGGAGGCTACTCAGAGGCGCTCCCAACCTCAGCGCAGCCAAATAAAACTGTCTTTAAGATGAGAGAGGAAAACCTGAGAAGGATTTTTACAAAGAGAGCGGAGGGTCAAAGGAAGACCATTCCAGGTTGAGGGTCCTACCACCGAGAAAGCACGGTATAATAGATAGAATGATTAGAAATTTATTTTGCATTCGTAAATCTGTTGAGACCCCCCCCATTTTTTTGTGCTAATGAACTTAAGTTACATTTAAGTGACATAATGTAACTTTTCTCGTTTTGTTTTAGGTGAGATCAACGGAGTCCTTGGTCAGCGTCGATCTGCGCTACACGCTCGGTTTCCTTAGCAACCCGAAGCGTTTCAACGTTTCCATAACGAGGGCACATGCCCTGCTGATCATTGTGGGAAATCCCCATGTTCTTAGCCAGGCAAGATGACTTAACGCTCGTTGTTTTTAATAAACTTTGAGGGTAATATTAATGTTTGTGTGCTGTGGGATCAAATCTGAAGAATTTAAGATATATATTGTAATTGCATCTACAAAATACCAGAGATCAACCACACCATCTACCAGCTGTCTAGGGAATCCGATGGTTAACTCTACGTGTTTGCGAGGGCTTGCAACTCTCGTGACTCTTTCAGCTTACTGTGTTTTGTTTTGCAACTTGTTGTTATTTTTCGCTTGCTATGACTCCTAACATCATTTTGGCTCGTTAGTGCAGAGAATGCCTCTGAGTAGACATCTTGAAGAGGCGCTATATAAATTCTCAGAATGAATGACTGTATTGTAAATGTAATCGGTATTTTCTGAAACGCTACTCACAGTCATGGCCATTCAGTGGCGCTCCAGTGCAAGAACCTCCAAGAGAAGAAATACGTTTTAAAAAAGAAATATATGTACATGGAGCAGTCCAGAAAGCAGAGTTCCACACAGAGTGGAGGAAAAGGCATTCCATAAGAAGAACCTCCTAATGATGGCAATGGATCAGATTTAAGCAAAACCTTGGTGTATTGTCAGAGTATGAGAGTGTGGTTTTGGGTAATGGTGAACACTGGCACGACGAACGCATGGATGCAGGATCACTTACTGCTCTCCTCTCAAAGGTCGACACAGCGTTCCAATCAGCTTTTGGCATTGGTGAATTGAGCAGTATGTATGTATGTATGTATGTGCACATGTTATAGCGCCCCTTCAAGATCCTCACTCAGAGGCGCTCCCGACTGCAGCGCGGACACTGCTTTGGAATTTCACACCGAAGCACTGAGCAATTGCGAGTGAAGGACTTACTCAAGGTCCCTACGCGACGACTTGAGGTGAATTCGAACCTGCAACCCTCTGGCTGCAAGATGACGAACATACTCACTACACCACCGTGCCCCACAAAATAGTAGGATGGGAGGGGCACCTTGCAAGGCTGCCAGACAGTTGAATTCGACTCGTGCAATAACTTATCATCGGTTCACTTCATTACCGATGATGATTAGAGCCCCCAGAAATTCGCGATCTTGCGCAGCGCAATTTTTGCACAAATTTCCAGGTTTAGCGCAACAGCGCAAAAATTGGCAATCCGCGCAATTTTAGCGCAAATTTTGACAAAATCTTGCTAATTTATCTAAATTGGGCTTTGATTAACTTAAAATCACCGCGGCCCATGACAGTTCAACATAACAACGACGACCGATGTGCGGTAATCAAAATGGCGACCACAGAAAGGGATGAAATCATAGATGAATTTCTAGTTAAAGATCGATTTTTTGGTGGTAACGCACAAACTTATAGTATAAAAAATTCCATAACTTCACGGCCACACAATAAAATGTGTTAGACAAAGTTTCTCAAAGCGGTCACACAGCAGCGTTGCATACTGTCTCGGCTTATGACAGAACGAACGCATTTAATCTATAGGCGTCCGGCGCGCACACAAAGACGGAAAGCTAGCACTCAGCACGTTGTGTAACTTGGTGATTCATTATAATATAGGCTATATAATACTATTTAGAAGTTACATTCAAATTATTTGCGATCGTCTGAATACATTAATCTTATGGTTATAGGAACTTTATAACTGCATTTTTGGCTTGATTGTCTAATTTCTAGAACGGCTTTACATTAAATGACAAAAACACTGTTAGATACTTTGGTACACTGATTCAATGAAAAATAACGAACATTTGGATTTTTTAACTTGCGCAAAATTCGCGCAAATTTATCGTTTTTGGTGCACAATTTTTTCAATTTTTTGGCGCAAATTTCTGGGGGCCCTAGATGATACTCCTCACACCAGTTGTGTTGTGTCAGTTTGAAATTGAACAACGATTTTTGTTATTAGAGTGTTACTAGAATTTATCTGCGTTTACTTTAGGACTTCTACTGGTGCAAACTACTTCAGTACTGCGTGGCCAACAATGCGTACGTTGGATGCGATCTGCCGGATATCGGGAATCTCAAGTCTCGTATAAATTCCCGGCGCTTTTCTGATGATACAGTCTCGTCCTCAGAAGAAGGTGAGACAGCTAAGCAGCGGGAGAAGGAAGACGAAGGCCCTGCAACAAATCTGAACGAGGCCGACAATTTCAGCGGCATGACTGGAAACGTCTCGGAATCTCTGACGGAGATGAGTTCCCATGCATCAAGCGCTATTTCGGTGCTGGGTGATACCAGTGCGGCACGGAAGGATTGTTCTAAAGAGTCAGCAGGTGTGGATTTGGTCCCATCTGGAAATCTTAACTCGGTTGAAATGGAGGAACCGGATGTCTGCGTGAAAGAAAACGACGGTTCTTTCCTGCGAGGTGCGAAGGTTGATGTTTCTGGTGGCACTGTTAGCGATGCTGTACCAACTGACGCTTGTGTTGAGGGTTTGGACATTGACGTGGAAGAGACTAAGCACACCAGCATGCACAAGCCTCACGATGTTGTCAATGGAGACTGTGGTGACGCCATCCCTGCAAGCCGAGACTCTTTGGACGACCCTGCAAGTGTTGATAAACAAATGCAGTTGGTCAGTATTGATGTTGAGGGGGAACATCGCCCAAGTGAGACATTGGTAGCAGACGGCGTTTCCCCAAATCCCGTAAGAATTGAGACCGTCAATGTCAAGGTAACGGACAGCAAAACTGAGACCGACGGGATTTCTACGGAAGTTTCCATTTTACATCAGGAATCTGTTAAATCCATTGCTTCAAAGAATCGGATGACTCGGTCGAACGAGGACCGCCTGCCTGAATCGAAAGACCCATCAGAATTAGACAGCGTTCATCCTCGACATATTTTCAACAAATTTGTAGACCGTGATAGTGAGTCTGCAACTGTCGACTTGACGTGCAGCGAGGATTCTGTAGCTCTGTCTGACAAATTGGACGTCGCTGGTGACCCATCTACGATTAATCGTGATGAAAATGCTTTGAAGCATTTCACTGATGGTCCACTTCAATCAAACATTTCAACCGTTGAAGAAAACGCTAGCAAAATGGATGCTGAACTTCAGACTGCGTGTATTGCCGAGTGCAACATTATCCCAGCGTGCAACGAGGCTGGTACGAATCGCCGTCAAGGTGATGTTGAAGATTCGGTTTTAGCTGCTGACACCTTGCGTGACGATGTAAGTACCTCTGAAGTTGTGGTTACCAAATTCGAGCAGCAATTGACAGGTCCATGCGTAGTTGAGAAGGAAAGAAACATCTGCCAAGCCATTGACGAGTTGCAAGGCAAGGAGAGAACATCACGCGTTGAAGAGGTGAATCCGATTGCTCCTCATATGCCAGCTGCGGCGAATTACAGTATTGCTTCTCTGAAATTGGATCTTCCCATCAAAGAAGAACCTTGTCATGCTGCAGGCAAAAGTCCGTCTCCTGCTCGGAAAAGCAGCATGGAAGGTGCCTACCCAAGCGGTGAACCACCAGCCAAGGTGTTCACCGACGAAAGCACATTAAACTGCAGCGAAAACCGTTCTACGGCCAGTAAGGAACCGCACTTAAGTGCGACAGACTTTATGGAAAACAACTGTGAAAACATCGAACGTGCTCGGCTCAGTGATTTTGACAGTTTGAAGCCGTCTTTTGAGTTATTTGACAAGCCGCTGCCTTGCAAGGACTCAAATGTGTCCACGCCTGTTGGACAGCTGGAAGATGTCCCACAGGGTGATGAGCCAAATTCTGATGGTCGTTCTCTAGTTGACGTTGTCGTCTTGGATCGTGGCATCGGGTCGGCCACTTCTGACGTGTCGCTTGATGTGTGTGTGCTGAACTCAATTTCGTCCGCCCAGACTCTGTGTGCTGACGACATGTTTGATTATGAAAAATCCGTGGAAATGCATATTATGCAATACAGTGACACATCAGAGCCTTGTGTTTACGTAGATAAATCTGTAATTGATGCCGGCCAGGCTGAGGACATTTCAACTGAGGACAATTCTGCTGAGGACAATTCAGCTGAGGACAATCCGGCTGAGGACAATCCAGCTGAGGACAATTCGGCTGAGGACAATTCAGCTAAGGACAATTCAGCTGAGGACAATTCAGCTAAGGACAATCCACCTGACAGGTGTTCTCACAATGGCAGCAATTTGTCAACAATTGGCATAATTCCGCATCCAAGTGCAGAGGTTTCCAAATCGAACGTGGTAAACGGTGGAAGAGTGATTCTGGAAAACCTAGACGACGTTGTATTTGAAGAAGATGCGCACGTTTCTCGCCAGGACTCAGATATCTGCGGTGTTGCGTCGGTCGAGTCACAAGCATCTCATTCTGGGTCAGCGGAGACAGCGCATTGTCCGCCAGAAATGAGCGGCTTCGGGATTTCCATGGAAACGCACGTCGAGGGAGTGAAGGCGGAAATGTCGAGATCCGAGTCCAGGGGAAGCGAGGTCGCTTGCGAGCCGGATTGCGACGCGGTTGTCTGCGACTCCCATCGCAAGTCGTCTGCGGGAAACGAAGAGTCGTCGACAGAAAATGCAGCCACGAACATCAGCGATCACTCGAAGACAATAGGAACAATAGGCACCGGCGACGCTTTTGAGACAATCAACGAGCATCAGAAGCTTGTTGATGATCGCACGGCGTTTGCAGGCGTCGTAGGGGTTCCGGTGAAGGGTTCCATCAGCGAGCCTTCGCTGGGGGTCTCGGTCCCCCACGTCCCCGACAGTCACTTGCCGGCAAAATCCGCCTCGCAGACGACGACCGCAGAAGTGAGAACCGAGCGGAATTTTCCGTACGGTCCGATGTCTAGAGGATTCTCGAGCCAGAGGAGACGGGGCGGCTTCGAAAGGGAAGCCGGAAGGTTTTCATCGCGGCCGTTCGATAGACGGGGACAAGGGAGGGGGCACTTTCAGGCTGGACCGAGGATGGACGGTGTACCCAGCTCTGTTCCAGACGCCACGGAGAATTTACGCAAGTCTCCTGCTGACAATGATGTCGCAGATACGGTACGAAGTGACAGAGGAAACGGAGAGATGGAGAGGACCGGAAGAACGGAGGAGACGGGTGGTAGGAGAAATTTCCGTGATGCACGAAGAAGTTCCCACGGTGGCTTGGCTGATGAGCCAGAGGAGGATCCTGTGGAAGTGGAGAAGAAGATAATTCATCAGATGGAGGTAAAGACAGCGTTAGGATCATACTTGTAGTAAAGTCTGTGAACATCCATCTATACAATACATCTAAAATTTCATTCATTCATTCATTTCGATAATTTATATAGCGCCTCTTCAAGGAAACCTACTCAGAGGCGCTCCCAGCCACAGCTAGAAAAGAAGATTGCCCTTCTTGCAAAGCTCAGAAGTGCCCATGCCTCAACGGCACAATTGTAATTGTATATCGCAGAGCAGCTGAGAGTGAAGGACTTGTGTCTCAAGGTCTCAACACAGTAACCGCCTCGGATGAAGATTGAACCTGCACTCTCCGCGTGGCAGGCCAACTGCTTTAACCAGTCACATGTATGAATGTATTTTTTTATAAATACACTAGTGCATTAGTGTGTTTTATGTGTGGAATTTATATAAATACACTAGTGCATTAGTGTATTTTTTATATTCATTCATTCCGAAAACTTATATAGCGCCCCTTCAAGAAGCCTACTCAGAGGCGCTCCCAGCCCAGCCACAGCTGAGAAGATAGGTCCTGAGCAACTGGTAGAAAGCAGGCAAGTTATTTCGAGGTAGTAAGCGTAGTGCAAGCGGGAGCCCATATAAATACGCTGACCAGTGCATTAGTGTGGCTGTTTGGGACCTTTCAAGGTTTCATGTTCATGGTTGCGTAGCTGTTTGATGTAGAATGTGACCGAAGATAAAAATTTGTGCCAGGAGGAACGAAATGAAATGGTTCTTGTATCTATAGAGTTTCAACTTCCAAGAGGAAGGACCAGCAGAAAAACAAATGGTTGTGTTGTGCAGTAGTTCAGTGGTTATGCAAATGGTTATCTCTTGTCAAAGGTCAGATTATAAGTCAAAGCATGTTCTGGTTTTTTTATACAACAGTCTGTAGCAAAATTTCCTCGTGTGTCCTGTGAAATTTCTGTTGTCGCATTTATGCTGCGACCAGCAATCTAAAAAGTCATTTGACACGTGAAATGAAAAAGCTCTTTGTTTTGGCAAGGGTTCAATTTCTGTTAATTGAATTTGGTGGATGTTTTGGAGCATTGTATCAACTGGCTTGATCCCTCAAAGATCGGAGAAATTTTTCGAGCATGAATTGAACCCAGTTTAATAAATGAAGGGTCTTTGTATTTCGAAAGAGTTGGTTCAACGCTAAAGAAATTTCAGTTTGTTTAAGATGCAGTGTCTCTTCTTACTTGCTGAGCTTGATGAATAATTTTTTCAGTATTACTTTGGAGATTTCAATCTGATGCGAGACGGGTTCCTTCAGGAGCAGATAGCACGAGATATCGATGGATGTATCCTTGCTTAGACTGTGATCATTTTATTAATGTTCTTGATAAAATGGCAACATTTTAGAAATTGTTGCGATGAAATGTTTGCAGATAAGTATTAAATTCCAACTATAGTCTGTTGCCACAGATTATGTATATCTTCTGATTCTCTGCTGAAACTTGAACAATTGAGCATTGTTTTCTTTGACCCAAAGTCACAGGGGTTGACCTGTCTGTTATTGCTACCTTCAACCGCATGAAGGCACTGACGACCAATTTCAAAGTTATCTGCGATGCGCTCAGGAAGTCGACTTCAGGAGTTGTTGAGGTAAGTTTATATATATTATATATATATATATATATATATATATATATATATGGCTGTCTGTTTATGGAATTTATATAGTACCCCTACAGACAAACACTCAGAGGCGCTCCAACCCAGTAATGGCCAAAGAGTAGTTTTTAAAAAGATCTCTGGACAAGTCCCGTGGAAGAGAATGCTGGTCAGATCAATTATATATAATTTTA
Source organism: Lumbricus terrestris (assembly GCA_949752735.1). Lineage (NCBI taxonomy): Eukaryota > Metazoa > Annelida > Clitellata > Crassiclitellata > Lumbricidae > Lumbricus > Lumbricus terrestris. Next base: position 9,106,134 of record OX457039.1, read on the forward strand.
TATATGTATTATATATATATATATATATATATATGTATTTATACATATTTATGCGTCTCTATATAATATATATATAATGCATCTACGTATATAATACAGCTATATGGTACTAATGGTAGCTATAGTGCCATTGGTGTCTAGTGCTTAAAAGGCGTGGACAGGTTTTGCACCAAAATACAATTGTAGTTACTAGTTAGGTACAAATCAAAAAAGGCAGTTCATGAACTGGAACATGAATGTTATTCCATCGTTTCAAGGTTTTAGGTAAGTAAGTAAGTATATTCTTTACTATAACAAGCAGCACTCTGGTGAACAAATACTGTAGTATAATATTCATTAATTTTAATATTGTTGATATTTGTGACATGGTCATCTGTTTTGGTGTTTCCTGGGTCTGAATGCCACAATTCTCACCCGACACAAGCGCTCCATATGATCCAGGGATATGAACCTTTTGAATGGACTAGACTTGACAGTTTCAGTACAGTTTAATATCTCTTTTTTATTTTTTTTTATTTTTTATTGCTTCCAAGTCAATTGTACACAGTTCTATTTTTTAAGCAGATCAGTATACTACAAATATGATAACAGAACATAAACAATTCAATGCAACTAACAGTTCATGGAAAACAAACGGAACCCCTGAAGGGAAAAAAATCCCGCTGGGTAGGGGCCCTACTTTCAAGATTAACCTTATAAGATGCTGGGAGATCAGCAATTAGGGCTGGAAGATTATATAAAAAAATTATAATGAACAAGTAATACAAAAAGAAAAAGAAAAGAGTAAACGACAGTTAACTTCTATATTCCTAGAGACATACTTCATTTTTTGCAATGTGTGCTTTGATTAATTGTTTAAAGTGGGAAAAGGGTTTTACAGTTCTAAAAGTAGCCGGTAAATTATTCCAGATTAATGGACCTTGATATTTAATGGAGAATTTCCGTATGTTAGTTCTTGGATAAACACTTATGTATTCCCGATCAGTTCTAGTAAAATGAGTGTGTTTGACTGTAGGAAAGTAGTCTGTAAAGGCAGTAGGTAGTAAGTTGTTATTAAATTTATACATAAATTCCAGGGTTTGAGCTGTTCTTATTTGGGTTATATTTAAGAGATTTAGTTCTAAAAATAAAGACTTTGTATGGGCATTGTACGAAGACTTAGTAATAATTCTTATGGCCATCTTCTGGAGTGTTCTAAGACTGGACAAGTGGGTGTCATAGGTGGAAGTCCAGATGAAATTGCAGTATGTTAAGTAAGGATGAATTAACGTAGAATATAATTGTAGCAGAATATGTGGTGGAAGCAAATAAGATATTCTTCTGAGTATTCCTATGTTTTTTGAGATTTTCTTAGTAATTTCTAGGATATGTGTGTTCCATTTTAAATGTTGATCTATGTGAACTCCAAGGAATTTAGTTGATGAAACAGAAGGAATTATTGTGTCATCAATTAAAATTTCCCTCTTCGAATTTGGAATTAATTTTTTAGAGGTTCTAAATAAAATATAGTTAGTTTTTGACAAATTTAGTGACAACTTGTTAGCCCTAAACCAATCATTGGCTAGGGACAATTCCTCATTTACAAGTGATATTAGATGGTCATACGAAGCATGAGATATGAAGGCATTAGTATCGTCTGCAAAAAGGATGTAGTGTAGAAAAGTCGATGAGTTAGGTAGGTCATTGATGTAGATTAAAAATAACAGAGGCCCGAGTATGGATCCTTGAGGTACACCAAAGAAAATTAGTTTAAGATCAGAGAGGTTACCATTACACAGGACTTGTTGATAACGACTGTTCAAATAGCTTTTAAACCAGTCCAGAGCTAAATCCCTTATTCCATAGTGTTCTAATTTTGCAGTAAGAATTTTGTGGTCGACAGTATCAAAAGCTTTAGCAAGGTCTAAAAAAATACCGATAGAGAATTCATTATTGTCCATAGCTTTAGATATTTTGTCTTGTATGTCAAGAAGGGACATGGATGTGGAATGTCCCGGTTGAAATCCGTGCTGAAGTGGATACAAGAGTTTATTGTGCGTTATAAAGGGAAAAAGTCTATTGTACATTGCCCTTTCAAAAAATTTAGAAAAGAAATTTAGTACTGATACTGGTCTATAATTAGAAATTTCCGATTTACTGCCTTGTTTATGTATTGGAGTTATCTTTGCCATTTTAATTTCAATTGGTACCAATCCAGTTCTGAACGAACAGTTAATTAGTTCAGCAAGTGGCACTGCAAAAAAATCCATTAATGGGGATAATATTTTTGGGTCAAGTTCATCTGGTCCGGAGCTATGAGTAATTTTTAACGTCTTATTAATAGATAAAATTTCCTGGGTGTCAGTTGGCAGAATAACAATGGAATTCAGTGATGATGGAGGCATGAAGTTGTGAAATGGTTTAGTGGCTTGGGGAATTTTAATTGATAATGATTTTGGCAGTTCTATAAAGTAATTGTTAAATTTTTCAGCTATAAGTTTGGGGTCTTCAATTGTGGCTTCATTAATCTTTAATTCCTTGATTATGGAAGTTTTTTCTTGATTACTTATAATAGATTTAATTATTTGCCAAGTTTTCTTTAAATCACTGCTATTTTTACTAAATTCTTCCGCATAGTACTGCCGTTCTATCTCCGTACGAATTATTTTGAATTTATTTCGATATTTTATAAAGTTCTCCTTATTCATTACAGTAGGATTCTTAATATATTTTATATATAGTTTTTCTTTCTTTTTAACCGATTTCATTAGACCAGAAGTCATCCAGGGATGCCGAAAAGTATCTTTTTTCAGTATTTGCTTTGCTTTTAAAGGAAAGGCCAGGTCATAATATAATTTAATGATGTTTATAAAAGATGAGTAAGCTAGATCAGTATTATTCTCTTTACACTGCATGATTACAGGATTCCAGTCAGCATTAGATATTAAGGTATTAAATTTAGCAATCGTCTCTGGTGTTATAGTTCTAACTAACTCTGATTTTGTTGCATTGACATATAAATGGGGTTCGTTATGTAACCAGGTAATTATGGGTAGATGGTCAGATATGTCGCTTATTAATATAGCGGAGTTAGTCACCATATCAGCAGAGTTAGTAAAGATATTATCAATAAGGGTACTAGTTGTCATGGTGATTCTGGTTGGATGGTGAATTAAAGGGATAAGGTGATGAGCAGACATGCTTTCCATAAAAGCTTGGGTAGGGGTATGAGAATCTAGGGCTAATAAATCAATATTATAATCACCAATTAGAAATAGTCGCTTATTCCTGTGTCTTTTGTCAGTTAAAGAATCAATTAGCAGGTCAAAGTCAGTGTTAAAAGTATTCAAATTACCACTCGGTGGTCTATATATTGCGCCTAGCAGAATATCCTTATTTTTTTTATACTGTAGGTTTATAAATATGCTTTCATACAGATCTGAAGACATGGATTGGCCATCCTAGTATAGTCAATACCATTCTTGATAAAGAAGCCCACTCCCCCACCCCTCCCTCAACTCTATTCTCATAGACAAAACTATAACCGGGAATAAAGATAGAAGCAGCTGTAGTGTTTATCAGCCAAGTTTCAGTTACTGCTAAGACTGAAATAGGTAGCTGCTGCATAAGAAGCTGAATGTCAACAAGTTTATGGATAATACTTCTGCAATTTATATGCAACAGTGTAAAGGGGATTGTGTCCTGGTTAAGTTGTTGAGCCAGCTGGGTGGGACCATAATAGTTGGAGTCCTTAATTAGGTCACAGAAATAGTTCATATCAGGATCTAGGTCACTGTTGTTGATTAAGTGCTTATTTGAATCTTCAGGCTCAAAAAATTGGAGCTTAGGAGATTCCTGTGAGGAGCTTTGTTTTATGTAGGTAAAATGGGCATTATCTCCACAGGTTCTACAAATGCCAGGTCCGTCCCTCTGTTCTAAAGTAGACTTGCACACATGGCAGCAATGAATTTCAGGGTACTGTTCTAAGTTATTCGTCGTTTAAACTAACACAGCAAAAAATATATATAGAAAAAACTGTCAATCAAAGAGAAAGAAAAAAGGTCCAACAGACCTAAAAAGTCCAACAGTCACAAAAAGCCGAAAAACTATCGACATGAACATAAAGTGCAGCAATTTCAGAAACAATACTTATATGTACATCATCATGTGCTCTTATGATTTAAGTAAAACCAGGCAATGAATGAGGTCTACTCTATAGAACGTACTTATCGAGGTCCTTGAGGTTAAGAACTTTCTGAGGGGTGTCGGTAGAAGTTGTTGTTGCTTTGATATAGACTGTTCCTCGTGCAGTCCACGCTGATGCAATCTGTTTCTCCTTAAGAAGCTTCCTCGCTCTCGCATAGGTTTGGGCTGCGGTTCTTGTAAGGTGCTCATTTATATAGATTTGTTCCTTTGCATTTTGGTAGGCATGTGGAGTTTTTGACGAACAAAGCAGCTTTCTTGATTGGAAAATCCTATCTCGTACTCTCCTTCGAACGAAGCAGACAATGACTGGTCTTGATTTCATTTTGTTGGAACCCGGTAGACGATGGATACTTGAGATGTCCTGTTCTGTGACGACAATCTTGAGTTTATCTTGACATATTTGGATGATGTTAGCTGAGAGTGAGTTTTCTGTTTCAGGACCTGAGTTCATCTGGGAGGTAGATTCCGCCGATGTATCATACTGAGAGGGCTCCAAAATTCCATAGAAAATTAGATTTGAGAGTCTTTCATGTCTCTCGATCTCTTCTACCTTTCGCTGATGAGCTGTGGCATTGTCATCCACTATTTTTAGTTGGGTCTTTAACTCTGAAATTTGCTCCTCACTTTTTGCAAGAGCTTCAAGGGTTATTTGTTCCATGTGCTTTGTAAGGGTTATCGTCAGTTCCTTGGTGACCTCCTTGGTAACCTCCACGGTTATTTGTTTCGCCATCATTTCCAGCATTGGCATCAGGGAAGTTGTAACACGAGATACTAGGTTGTTCAAGATTTTTTCATCCTGCAAGAGCTCGGAAAGTTCGTCTATCTTAGCAGCTTTTTTTGACATGATTTACAACAGATTAGGAAACTGTTAGGTGATAGGCGAGTGTGCCGAAGAAACATATGTTGTTACCAATTTTGTATATCCTCACCCCTCGAATGTTTGAACATAGACCGCTTCTCCTGTAGACCACTTCAGAGACCGCGTCAGAGTTTTGATTGTGTTTGTGGTAATTTGCAGTTGTTTCTTTACTTATGTTTCCCATCTACTTGCAACTTGTATATTCTTACAAGTTCTGCCATGGCTATGCTCTGGCCTCTCGACGCGAGCTCTGCAGTCCAGTATCTGTTGTCCAAGCTTGCAGAGCCCATCGGTCTGCTCCAGTGGGGAGCTGTTTGTCCCTTGTCTTGGATCCTCAACCTGTCAGCGTCGGGCTTTCTCAGTTGCAGGTCCATTTGTCTGGTATAGTCCATTAGAGATACGCCTGTTACCTAGGTTTGACTCCTCAGTGTTTTACAGGCTCCTTCAAAAGGTAATTGAACTGGGAGCACCTCTGTGTGGGCTTCTTGAAGAGCGCTATATAAATTCTTCAAATGATTGAATGAATGAATGAATGAATGAAATTATGTCGTGCGATCATTTTTTTTATTAATTTCAGGTCAGTGATGATGACACAAAAGTCCGCCGTTCGAGTCAAAAGCCGCTAAACAACAACATGGACTCCTGGCTTAAGGACTTGAAAACTCGAGCCGCCGTTATTGTAAGCATATTCTGATCATGCCATTTGTTTTAAAAACAGCAATTTTTTGCTGTCGATTGCATTGAATGTGTTGAAAAAGCCTGATGATGTCTGTTGCAAATTTTTTTCATTTTTTTAGATATCAGGCGATAGTTGAGTCATATGACGCCAGAGTCCAGAGTTGCAAGCTGAATTAAGTCAAAAGATACACTTGGAAAGTCTGTAAGTCAGGCTATAATGGTTTAATGGACAAGTTCACTACGTAGTGGGTAAACAGGCTGACTATGGTTGGTAGGCAAGTTGTCTTTGGTGGGTCAACAAGTTGACTGTAGTGGGTAAGCATGTTGACTGTAGTGGGCAAAAAAGTTGACTTTGGTGGGTCAACAAGTTGACTATGGTGTGGTAAGCTTGTTTATTCATCTTCAAAATTTACCTAAATGACAATAAAGTTGCTGTTTCACGCCAGGTCATCATTATCATCATCCTCATTGTCATCGCTGCTGTCGTTACCTCAATCATCATCATCATATTCTGTGGTGCATCTGTATAAGAATAAGTTTGATTTTTTAGAACATGTTAATAATATATTAACTTCAGCTTTGCTTAATCAGCACCCTTTAGTAAGCAAGGTCATTGTGACAGTAGCACGATATAAACTTACCTTCTTTTATCTTTTGTCGTCTTGCAGAAGAATTACCCAAGTTCCGAGACAATCGACAACATGCAGTCATTCTTTGAGACGTACGGTGGAGTGGCGCACATCGAGAGAGGAATCAGCAAGCGAGCTTACCATCGGGTTAGTTGTGTGTGTCTGATGCATGATCTTAACACCATCTTCGTTCTGCTGACCGCCTTGATCTATTTGTACCTTGGTCACGAGCCTCATTAATTCAACATGAGGCTTAAATTGCTATTGTGGGTACCTCAATGTGGAATCACCTTCCGTCTGAATTTGTAGTAAAATTCTGGTTGCGAAGTCACTTTTCGTCGTTTGAACACCTCTCTCTTTTCATGGTCATGTCATGCTGAGAGCGCTTCTGAATAGCTCTGCTATGAAAAGTGCTTTACAACCTTCATGGGATGTATGTATGTGTCTGGTTCTTGTGCCTTTAGATAAATGGATGCATTGCATCCCACATTTTCTCATGTTTTACCATTTGGCATTACCGTCGTCCATTTCCTCTGTTGCAATTGTAGTATATATGTGTTGCAATTGTATAGTATATATGTGTTGCAATTGTATAATGTATATGTGTTGCAATTGTATAATGTATATGTGTTGCAATTGTATATTGTATATGTGTTGCAATTGTATAATGTATATAATACTATATATGTTGCAATTGTATAATGTATATGTGATGCAATTGTATAATGTATATATGTGTTGATTTTGAATTATTTTTCTGTAGGGTCCTTCTAGCAGTGGTCGTCCTAGTTTTGAGTTGGTGGATCTTGTGATATTTCTTGACGAAGACGGTCTTAAGAACTTGGCAAAGAGACGTTACACAACGCTGAAGAGAATGGGACTCAACGCTTGGTTTACGTAAGAAATACGTCAAGCTCAGCCTCACCTCACCAAAGCCTTTGAACCTTTACATAGTTGTTATTATTTCATTGCATCAGTTTGCAGCATTTATTGAAAGGGCAATTTAAAGGAAGAAATTGAAAAGAAAATGCCTACTTGATTGTCAGTAGCATTTTCATTTAGCTAAGAGCTAGTAGCAATATGCTTATTTGATCTTTGTACTATGTTGGTACTGGTATTGGTTTGGAACTTTTGGCGTTACTTGAATCATGATGGATATCAGCAAGCACAAGTATATAATGATGATTCTATTGTGATTATATAATGGCAGACTCCTTAAACCTCCTGCTCTTCAACTTTTGAAATTAAATTAATTAACAATTTGTTCCCTTGTAAGAAACTCTAAAAAAATTACTAAATAGATCTGTACATTAAGGTAGAAGTTGATTTTTCTCGAGTTACCTGTTTGACCAGTAATGGTTAGCTGCTAAAGCGAAAATGAAGTTTAAGTAGCTTAAATATAGAATCCAAATTTCCTGTAGTTCATTAATAAATGACTAGCTCTGCTTAAGCTAATTGAAAGGCTTTACCCAACCAGCTGTTTAAGGAAACTTGCTGTGGGGTGCGGTGGTGTAGTGGTGGCGTCATTGCCTTGAAGCCGGAAGATTCTAGGTTCAAATCCACCTCAAGTCGCCGCGTAGGGAGCTTGAGCAAGTCCTTCACTCGCAATTGCTTGGGCACTTCGGCGTGAAATTCCGATGCAGTGTCCGCGCTTTAGTCTGGGGCGCCTCTGAGTAGAGAACTTGAAGGGGCGTTATAGAAATGGAGAAATAAATAAAATTAACATTTGTGCCAGTGTAAGGAGAAGAAGTACGCAAATAGACATCTTTAGACAGAATGAAACTGATTTTCACGAATAGCTAAAATACCGATTCTTTCTTATTTCAGCGATGAGCTCAGCGACCAGTGTGTCGACTACTTCTACAAACGCCGTGTCCAGGGCGTCCCTCGCCAGAGCCTGCAACCGGTTGGATTCTCCGGGTCGATAGGCGACACGGGCATAAAGAGGGAGCCGACGACGGCGACAGACGGCGCTAATTCAAATCTAAACAGGAACCGCCCGTATCAGAGCAGTTCTCTCCAGAGCCAGAAGTTCCGGAGCAACGCGAGTCACCCCACTTCCCAGCACGATGACCGTAGATCAAGGACAAGTGCATCGGACGCTGGAATTACTCCCCGATCGGCAGACGGGGGCGATGACGAGGATGCTACCGCCGCCGGTGGTCCGGAGGCGGGGCAGCAGTCCGCCTCCGAAATGAAGATCAGACCGCTGATGGAGATTGACGCTGTGCCCTACCAGCGCCAGTCGACTGGTTACAGAACATCTTTCAGGCGTCCGTCAAATCAGCAGTTTGCAAACAGGTCGTGCTCAGACAGTTCTAACGCGTACCAGAGAAATTCCGAACACAAGGCCACGACGGAGCAGCCGTGGTCACCAAGAAGCGATCTGGATCGGTCGGACGAGAAGCCGGACATCGACAAGTTGCTCTCGAACATCGATAACATGTCGTTCAGCCGACGAAAGCCTTACTCGCCCACCCACCAGTCGCCCGCCGATCCCTCAGCCCCGGACTTTCGGGTCAACACGACAACACAAGATGTTGGTGAACTTTCCACGAGTCCCCAGAAGCCGACACGACAGTCGCGAAAAGTGAAGTGCTTCGACCCCGAGTTCAGCTTCGAACTCGCGCCAGCCACTTCCGCCTTTTACGACAACAGGCCTCCCTCTGAAACCGGTCGGAACATGGCGCCGACTGCGGAAACGGACTCGATCTCTCCAGCGAAACCTTTCGTGTCGTCCCCTTCCCAGAGCATTCCGGAAATGAGTCTCATCAGTTTGACGGTTGGTGCCGAATGGTCTTCCGCCGCTCTGGGTCAACTGCTACAAGAACAGCTGAAGTCACCAGAGGGCAACACCCACGGCGGCGGCTCGTCAACCAACCGGAACCTGGATGAGAGCCAAGTGAGTGATGAGAATCTGTCGTACTCGTTGCTGTCGGACCAGAGGGACGATGACATCATCATCGAGTCGTGTTGTGAGGAAGACCTGGAAGCGGAGGAAACGAGCGACGGAGACGACGATGCCAAAGGCGGATGGGAGTAAGCATCATGTCTTACTTAACCCCTTGCCGACCGAGGGTATAGGATTCCCGTAACATAATTATACTAAACTTTAATCGGTAAAGGGTTGATCGGATATTAACCCTTTTTTGATTAGTGTATAGTAGTAAATGGTATTTGAATTCTCTAGGCTCGGTCGGTAGCGGGTTAAATTCTGTTGTTAGGCTGAATATCTGTTGGGCTGAGTATCTGGGATAGCATATCAGTTCTGTATTATTATCCTGGTTAACTTTTTCCTTTTCTGTTTGCAAGTCTGGTTCTAGGAATCTGATGATGTCCATTTGACTGTGCACTTTGTATAGTGTGAATAAATTCTATAGCGTGTAAAGGTAGAGTAGGTGAGTTGCCGAAAAATTCGATAACATCTGAGTAAATTGTTTATTTTCATTGTTTATTTTCATTGTTTATTTTCATTGTTTAGTTGTCTGTTTCATCCGTCATTATGTCTGTTTTTTGTCTTGCAGAGCCAAGTAGACTTTTGGTATTCGGATGTCTTTCATTTGATCGTAGATGTCTGTTTTGGATTTCTGCCTGTCGACTTTTGTTCGTTTGTGTTTGTTAACTGTCCGTTTCATGTTTGTGTTTGTTCTCTCGTTCGTTACATGAAGGTTTCGCGTTTGTTAATTGCAAGTTGTTTTTGTTTCTGTTATCACTTTCTGTGAAGAGTGGAGCATATAATATTTTTGTCGGTTACATCTTTCCTTTCTAGAAGACGTTGCGGTTTTTTTGTTTAGGCGTTTCAATGTTTTCGAGACGAGATTGTTGCAACAATCACTGTATGGTTTCGATAAGTTAAGTCATGTGACAAAGACCTCGTTTCATTTACTTTGTTTTTCCTCGTCACAATCAGAAAGCATTTAATCTTGCTGAAATAACAGAGACTTTAGCATGTAGTTTAGATTAGCCCTTTAGCAACAAGTGTGTACTAAAATATATGGGTTAGCCTGTGCAGCTAGTGGTTAGAGAGTTAAATATATAAATTTCAGAGTTGAAAGCATTTTGAAGAAATTAACAAATTCAAGGCAGGATTAATATTATGGGGTAATAAGCCATGGTAAGACTGGAGATCAGATGCATTGTATACTTTTAAATGCTTTAGAGTTAAGCAAGTATTTTAAAATGTTGTTTGCCTTAGAGCTGAAACTTTTTGGAGATATGAGCTTAACGACTTGGTCTGGAAGTGGTATAATTAATAATAATGTTTGTGATTAGTTTTCAAGTTCAGAATTCTTTATCTAAGTGATTTTAAAGAAGTAAGTAAAATCAAAATTTAGTGACTCAAAATTCAAAAGTTGTCAGCCAAGATGTATGATTGGACAACTTAATGAGTAATGAATATTAATTTTTGTTGCGGCTGTTCAGCTATCAGGAGACATACGATAGTATTATATTATCTGATAACATTTAGTTAGAAATCAGTAGGTTTGTCCAGGTATTGAATTTGGTTGAAGGGAGTTTGTTGAAAGAGGAACATGTACATTGTTCGGATTTTCTTTGAGAGAGTCATTTTGAGTTGCTTACCTTATTGTTTATCTTAATTAAGAAGTTTTGATTGTTGAACTATCAATAGTTAAGTTTTCTGCAGGATATTGCATTTAATCGATGTTTTAAGTTGACATCTAGTTGTTTCTGACCGACACTATGACACTGCTGTGCGAAAATTGAATTTTTCAAAATACTTTTCTTTTTCACTGAGACTATTTTCTCAATTTTGTCACTTAGAATTTCTTCGAATTTCATTAAAATCTGCTGTAATTATATCTCATGTTTTCTATTCATTTAGACCACTGTTTTTTTCGGTCACTGAAAGGAGAAACCCCAAATTCAGTCATTACTGGAAGATCTGGGTCGTATATAAAGAACATTCATAAAGTGGCCTACTATTCGAAACAAGAAAAGTCAAATCACGATCGAGAATAAATACACGCTTGTATCTAACAACATCTCGTAGTCGTCCTGTCAGTTTTGATTACATTGGAGCTAAATTCTGTTCAGTTCTAAATTCTAAACAGTAAACCATAGGTCAAAAAATTTAGGTACCAAATAGCATATGATGTTTAACAAAGTTGACTAGGCCTAGTTGCCAACGGTATATCTATTTCTGGCATTTTCATATAGCCTACATTGTATGCCTTGCGCCCCTTAAAGCTCACTACTCAGAAGCGGTTCCGACTGAAGTGCGGACACTGCATTAGAGTCGAAGCGCACAAGCAATTGCAAGTTAAGGACTTGCTCAAGGTTCCTTCGCGGCGGCTTGAGGTGGATTCGAACCTGGAACCCTCTGGTTCCCAAGTCACCGAACCCACCCCCCCCACAATACACTCTAAAATTAAATTCTAGGGGTGGTCAGGTAGTCACTGTACAATGACTGGTTAGTAACACAGGAGATGTCATGCAATAAATACATTTTAAGTCGTATAATATTATTTAATCATGGCGCTAAACGAAGACTAGGCCTACAACGGTTGCGAGAGATTAATGACAATCAATAGGACCTACTCTTGGCTGTCTACACAATAAGTTCACTACACGTTGTATTATTATGTGTATACGCCAAAGCGACCAAACATCTGCTGTTAATAAGCAATTAGTCGGCGTTTGTTGCTTGCGCTAAATAATTCTCCGATGCACTTGGTGCAGATACTGGCGACATCTGGGTAGAACGTCTGCTCTGGCTAATAACTATTGAGCGCTCACTTCTAATTCTGCGCCTGTCTTAAATAATTCTAAGCGATCGATCTCCTTCGAAACTGACGGAGAACTAAAGGCGCCGGATCGCAGCTGCATGGTGACTGGTCTGAAGAGGTTACCTAGTACGCGCGTCAGATGGGGGATAGAACTGGAAGCGCCTCTGCGTGGGGAAACTTAAATGGCGCTATATAAATGTTTGAGTGGATGAACGATGTTGCTAATCCGCAGCGTGTAGCGCGTCTTCATGTTTAGCCTATAGGCCTACGAGATGATCATACAATGTAATGTGACTAATGTCCGAAGAAACTCCGCCACTGGTTGCACTCTGCCTGGATAAAAGGAGGGGGCGTCGCTAATGGTCTTTGTTACCACACAGTGACGTTGAACTGCAAATATCACCACCATATCCGAACTTCCGAAGACAATAGACAAGACTAACGGTTTATGGTCGGTCAAAGGACTGGATGAGAATGATCGCAGAAAAATAACTGAGGGTCAAGGCCGTAGCTAGGGGGGTGTTTTGGGTGTTTGAACACCCCCCCCAAATGGAAAATGTGAAAAATAATATAATGCATTTACTAGTACATGATGCAAAAAAACCATGAAATAAAACCGTGAAAACACCCCCCGAAATGAAAAATGTAAAAAAATAAAATGAATTGGTGACAAAACACCCCCCCGCGAAATCAGATCCTGGCTATGGCCTTGCTGAGGGTGACAGGCGTTGATTTCGTGTGGGGTTGGGGTGTGGGATAGAAATTTTATTATCGGATCCAAAGAAAGACTGGGGGTTGAGCGAGCCCCTCAACTCCCTGGCAATTCTCACCCTGATTGTTTTTTCGGAAGCTGAATGATTCTGAAACGAGAGCAATGACGAAGGGTGAAAAATAAAAGTATAGGCTATGTGTTTCTATGTCTGTATAATATGTTAGCCTATGTGTGTATGCGTGTATGTGTAATTATATGTATCAATAGGCTGCATACTTATAGGCCTAATGCAACTTGTTTTGGTAACTCCAATATTAGACCTACATCTTGCTATAGGCCCTATGTAGGCCTAAATCTTACACGAGAGCACGTTGGGAGTGTACTGAGTTACACCGACAATGACAAAAGGCCTCTATTGTTCCTTTGAGTTCATACAAAAGCTCAGATGATGAAGATCACGAGCGTATGCAATTAAATAACGAGTTCGCTTAACCTTTGGACTTGCAGTCGCGTTTTATCGACTGAACGCCCGTTAGGCTAAGTGGCCATTTGTCGTCTGATAGTATAGTCTGCGTAATATGTAGTCCACGTTTACCACGCAGCAATTAATGCAAATGCGGTCGATAGTTTTTCAATTAATCGTAACGACGTTTCGTTAAAGGTTTAAACAAATAAGTCGATGATTCTACTCTGCAGGCTAAATGCCATCCATCTACGCGAGATGAGACCTGGGGCGATCAATATATTCGTCTTATGGCTGAAGTTGAAGACAGGATCCTCTGACGGTTAATTTAATTTGACTGAGCCGTATTGTCACAGACTATAGATAAAGCGCTTTATCTATTCTGTGGTATTATCCACTAATCATAAGAACCGTAGTGGGTTGTTATCCCGATGATCTAACAGAAACTTTTCTTGATTCGTTGAACCAATTATGTTTCCAAAAGTGTGTTCCAGAGAACCATAGCGTTCCCTGAGGAAACTGGATAGAAAAACCATAGAGTTGTTTATATAGGCCTATGTGATGTTATGGTACGCTGCATATCATAGGGCTACCTATTCTTAGCTGCATATAGTCCACAGTCTTAGGCCTATACCGTTTCTATGGCATAGTTGGCTACAGTTGTGATTCCAGACAGAATGGACTCTGATAAGCTGATGTCGAAATCCAAATCAACTTGTATACACCCCTACCATCAGGTAGCAACTCACCGCAACTCTCATCCATGATCCCTCGAGTATCTCATGTTGGCCTTTCCCTCCCGGGCCAGCCTTCCGCGCCCGGACCGACCTTACTCTCCCGATCTTAGTTTGACTCAGTTCTGATACCCACTGTTTTTCATCGGGCTCAAGTTGCGCCCGCCCTGTAAAGGGATGGAAGTTCCTGTGTATACCATAAATAGCTCGACTTATCATGCCTGTCACGTCATGTCATTCCGCCATCGTCGCTCTGCGACGGTTGGCTGCACGGATGGATGAGCATTTTCTACAGTTGTCTATCTCCTGCCATGTTCATTAACCTCCTCCCCGAAAGTCCAGTCCATTTCAAGAGGTTGTCTATCCATGCCATTCTTGGTCTTCCTCTTCCCCTTTCTCCCTCCATCAGTCCCGTCATCAGGTTGTTTTCTATGCTTTCCTTTTGCTGTCTCATCACGTGTCCGAAGTATCGTAACTTTCTTGTTTTTACGTGGGTCAACAGTTCTTGCTTTGTTCCTGCTATGAAGTAGGCTACACCTGTTCGTTGGTCAATTTTTTTGTCCATGGGACTCTTAATATTTTTCTAAGACATTTGTCATGCCTTCCTCTTCAAAAAGGTGCGCATTAAAATGTGATTCTCAGGTTTTCTTTACTTAAAATCTTAGACCATTATGTAACGGCAGCTTTTCAACCATTATAATTGTAGCCTGCATCTGTCAATTTCATCACAATCACCTCGCCGATTTTTTTTCTTACTATAAGCCAATGGACTGTTAACGAGCCGCATCTGATTCACATGACTCTGCTACTTTTGGACGGTGAAAAATCCCGAATAATTGGTTCACGAAACTCCGCAACGTTCTAACGGAAGCATTGCAATGGGTCATGGGCGCCCGCACATAGGGACAAGAGGGGCACTTGCCCCCCTTTTGAAAATTGACACATATTTTTAACTATCGCAATGGAAGCCACCACTACACCACCGGGGCGCGGTGGTGTATTGCGTGGAGTTCGGTGCCTTGGAGCCAGAAGTTTTCAGGTTCGAACCTCAAGCCGATGCATATAGGGACCTCGAGCAAGTCCTTCACTTGAAGTGGCTCTTGCGCTTCGACGTGAAACTCCGATGCAGTGTCCGCGCTGTTGTCGGAAGCGCCTCTGAGTAGTGAGCCTGAAGGAGCGTTATGGCAAATGCGAGAAATAAGCTTAACTGAATAAATAATAAATAAATTACGATGCCAATAATTCATGAGGTGAAACACGAGAAATGTTCGTATTTTCTCAGTTTCCTGTACTGCAATAATATTAATAATTATTGTCAATCAATCTCTTGCTAAAAGTTTTTGACCGTGTAACCATCGTCCTTTGCCCCTCCGGTAAAATTATCTAGCTGCGTCCATGCATTGGATTCAATTTTGTGCAACTCACCAGGGCTTTTTTAACGTGCAGTTCTACACAAAATGTGCAGTTCTAAATGGATTCGTGCTGTTGTAGACGCACTTCTGCCACGTTCCGTAGGCTACAGTTAAAACTAGTAAAAATAGACCATTTTCCTCAGATTGGGAGTAATTTACCATGGAGGACGAGAAAGGAGAGAAGAGGATGTGCAGTTCTAAAAATTCCTTAAAAACAGCCCTGCAACAGTACTCACGACAATCTTTCGCACAGTTTTTTCGTTGACAATTTCTCAGTGTCAAATAATTGTCTGTAGGCCTAGGCTAGTCTGTAGACCTGTTACTATTACAATTTAGTTGGATCACCATCGGACCTTTGTAACCAAATAATATGACGATGTGGTCATTCGTAAGACTTAAAGCAGGCATGCAGGCAGGAATTATAACTGATAATGGAGAGTGGATCATCCAGCACTGAAAGAGCTGCGTATAGAACTTATATCCGGCGGGTCGCTCCGCTGCGAGTCCACCACACGTTAGAGACATTTTGTGGTAATTGTATTCTTTCTAGAGATCGTTAATTTGACGTTAGAAGTGAAATGAGTTGAGAGGCAGAATCTTCGGCGTGTATGTAGCTGAGCGTTTGTCTTTGAAGAATACAGGCTTTAGCTATTCAAGTTTTAATGATGATTCGCATACTTTCCTATTCCGTTTTTTTTTCAATTAGGCGCATGCCTCCGTTGCTTGGTAATGCAATTATAGGCTTAGAAATCATTAATCAGAATCTTGTTAACCTGCAAATTGAAGGCTGGCTCACGTGTTGCCACTTACGAAGCATGCTATTCGTCTCTCATCTCACACAGGCCTAGGCCTATAGTTATAATAGGGTGTGTGTGTGTGGATGTGTTTGTGGTGTGTGTGTGTGTGTGGATGTGTGTGTGTGTGTGGATGTGTGTGTGTGTGGATGTGTGTGTGTGTGTGTGTGGATGTGGATGTGTGTGTGTGTGTGTGTGTGTGTGGATGTGTGTGGGTGTGGATGTAGGTGTGTGTGTATGTGGATGTATGTGTGCGGGTGTGTGTGTGTCGTAGGCTAATCGTGAACTCCAAATATCTTAAAGCTAAGGCACTTGCTTATTCACGAGCGAAACAGCATGTTTGAACCAGAGATCAGTGCCTATACCAAATAGGGGTGGGTCTACGTGGACGTTCTTCCATGGTTGCCATAAGAGGTTAATATTTTGGACATAGGCCTAAACCATGGTTGCTGATTTCCGATGCTATAACGACCTTTTGCTAAATCTAAATTGTTTAGCAAACAGCAGTTTGTTAATCAATGCACCGCATTGCACCTGTAGTTGAATTGTGCATGCATGTGTGATCTTAGCAATCTGCAATTGGTCAGGTTTATTTTTAAATGTTTGTAGGTCTAATCGCTGAAAAGGTCTACAATGTGCCTAATAATTGGCCTACATGCATGGGCCCCAATCCGCCTCTGCCAGTTAAATAAATCAAAAGCTCATCAACCCTCCCTCCCCCATCCAACATGGGTTCATTGTGTATTTGACAACGCCCGATTTTGTTGTTACGGTCTGTTGCCCTATTATACTTAGGTTATTCTACGATTATTAGACTATGACTGTGTCATGTTTTATATTTTGTCTTAGGTTCAGTAGGTCCTATTTAGCGTAACACCGAACCCTTGTGTGACTAAATTTGGAGATTAACGCTTGGGTCTCCAGTCACTTCTAGTATAGGCGCATAAGCCATATAGGGTATACAGTTGTCGCTAAAGGGTCAAGTATGAGACAAAAGCCAGTTCACAAAGTCTGATGAATAAGTATAATATTTACCGGGCTCAGCAACAAAAAAATGCAACTACGAAAATAGGCCTAAGCGAAATTGACGTGACAGAATTCTCACGTAGGTTATGTGAGAATTCTGTCATATTTGCTTAGGCCTATACATGAACATATGGTCCAAAAATACTACAAAACTGTCCAGGGGCCCGACGACTTTTGGGGACCGGGTATAGGTTCGTTATATATATACACATATATATACATAGTATTTTTTAGGAGTTTAGAAAACAATATTGCAGAGGAATCCAACTGCCATCAGTTTAAAATTCAAGTTAACAACTGACCGAAATTATATTTTGAACATAAATATAATATTTTAAGTTGTATGTGCACTTTTATTGATTTAATTTGTCTCTATAGCCTAAGTAGCCCCATGTCCAGGACCTTGGGATTCGTCCATTGCCGGCTCAGGGCCTAGAAAAGGAGATGAGCGCCTTCTCCTACGGGCCTTCGGCCCATGGTGGACTTTACTTATAGCCTAAATTCGTTCACAATTAAGCCTTCAGACAGTATATAAAGGCGCCCGTGACACCCCGAAAGTTCTCTCGCCAAGGCAGACACGTAAGATTTCTGCAGGCCATATTAAACAGGAGATTAGCCTTGTCGAATCACTGAATTGAATATAATAGGCCTAATATCTACAGTTCTACACTCTACAGCTATAGGCCTACTTCAGCAAACACAATCATGTGGTGCCACCTAGGGAAGAAAGCGATAGGTTGCTTGTATCATTTGCCATCATCATACATGTGATACGTCTTGTCATTTCTTGTCAGTTACCTCAGTTGGACATGTCCAATAATTCATACCAAACTTTCGAAGCAGCATCTATCGATTGCTGGTCACTATAAAGTGGCACTATATAAACGCGCGATAATAGCCTTCTCAATTCAATGGGAAATTTTTTAATTGTAAAATATAAAAAAATTGAATTGAAGCGGTGGTCGTAGGCTATAGACGAAATCGTGAACTCCAAAACTTCTAAAGCGCCACTCAAAAACAGCGCTGGGCACCGGATGATTCACGAGCGCTGTCAGAGGACAAAGGCTAGTCAAAAGGAGGACCGAGTACGATTACCAGTGGTTAAGGCTATGCTGCCTCAGGGCTTAAAGTGTGCCTGGACGATCATGGACGGCGTCCATGCACTTGTTTTAAAATCTGAACACCGTCCAGCCACTGTCTTATTGGCCAGCACTGACTGGAAAGGTAAGGGGCGTCCAGGCACTTCTTTTGGAGAGGTAAGTGGCGTCCAGGCGCTTATTTTTCCACACTTTAGGCACTGTGCTGCCTATATAAAACAGACCCTATGAAAGACATGAGCTACTTCATTCCGCAAGCAACTGAGATTCACTGTTGCTCAATCTAAGTGTAATAATAATTATTATCGTCAGGTATAATATGTATATAGCCTACTGCTAGAGTCGCTATGTAAATGCAACTGCCATTAAGATCACAATCAGATCAAAGTAATAGGTACAATAGTAATTTCCAATGTTTAACCACACCTGGACAGGCATGAGACTGGCTACACAAAAACGTGTTGTCAACGTGTGACTTCTACGAACGAACTACTCCCTCGCGTCCGCAATAGGCCTAATTCAAAAATTTTAAATGGTCAGCATGGTTGCCATGGGCCAGCGCTTAAAGTGTAGAAAAAGAAGTGCCTGGACGCGTTTTACCTTTCCCCGCTGTGCGGGTCAAATCAGTGGATGGACGGTGTTAAGATTTTAAAATAAGTGCCTGGACGCCGTCCAAACCGTTCAGGCACACTTTAGGCCGTGCCCTGGGTAGTTTCGCAACTTAACGATGGAAAGCATTAAATAGGTCTGAGTGGAGGGAAGTGAATGTTTGAGACATATATAGGACGGACAGTAAGCATGGGATAGGCCTATGCATTGTTGTTATTGCCACAGCTATCTGAACACCTTATGTATAAGCGTACGCCAGTAGCAATATATCACAGCAATAACAATAGTGCGTGTCTATATTTAAAAAACTCATAAGAGCAATATACATGTGATACACATGAGGGCATAGGGCCTACTATAGGCCTACACAAAACATATAAAAACAATATAATACATTTATGCCTGGTGTAATAGTCTAGCCTACTTTATACAAGTATAAAAAGATAATCAGAGCAGCAAGCGAACAACTAGGCCACAGGCTACATAGGCTACATGCTCCTCACTAAAATACTGGAGATAATTCGATTTAGCCTAATATGCAATAAATATACAAGTGCACAATATAATTATATCGTAGGCCTACAGAGAAAATGATTTATAGCTCAAAATGCGCAGTATGGCACAACGACAATGTATTAGACGGCAAGCCTTTGGCCTGGAACGATTAGCTCCACCTTTAAGATAATAGGCTTCTATAGCTTCTTATCGGTTGCTTAGAGGCCTATGTACAGGCAACGTGCGCCCGTCAAAGCTAGTAGGCCTACATGAACGGAAGCTTAGAAGTACTGGCTCACTTCGGCATTATCTGCATATAATCTTCGTAATTAATCTTTGAATAATCGAAGGAAGAACAACAGTTGGCAATCTTGTTTAATTCCCACACTCACTTCACGTCAAGGTCTGCTTGTCTCCCTTCATACATATATTTAGCCTATAAATTATAGGCATAGTAAACACGTTGACTTATGCAATGTTTAATCTATAGACGTCTCTGGGGGGAAGCTCCCACACACCCCCCCTAGGAATGACATCCACCCAGAAAAATTCGACTTTTTAACATGTAGGCTGAGCCATAATTGTAGGCCTATACGCACCATTCCACAGAAACATTGGACAGCTCTTTTACATGTAGGCCTACAATTAGGCCTATAAGTGAAATTTGATCCGCCAGAATGATTCGGGAGTGCAGTATTGACGAACAAAAAAGCATAAAAAGTTCATATAAGATTTTAAACTTGAAAGTTTATCAGAAATGCTGCATGCAGAAAGACTAAAACAAAGGTCGTCAGAAAAGTTGCCAGCCAAAGACAATATAATCGTCGTCAGTGTCTGGGTCAGCGGCTGCCGTCTGCCCAAATCGGCCGTCTTTCCTTCACGCCCCACCCCACCCCCGGAAACCTGAAATTTCTCACACACAGCAGATGGAGCTAGATTAAACACTGGACTTATGCATTCATACGCATACATGTCAATAAAAAATATACGCAGTACATCCATCCATCTGTACACTCAATATATGCATAAATGCAAACATGCATGAATGCTCAAAATATGCATGCATACATGTAGCTGCAATACACTAATACATACATGTATAGTGTATGCTGTGCATACATACGCAAAGCAAACATGCATAGATGAATGGAGAAAAGACGGCAGGCATAAACAAGAACGACAGACAGACAGACAGACAGACAGACAGACAGACGGACGGACGGACGGACGGAAGAATGGATGAACAGACAGATACACATACATATATGCATGCCTATACATAAACGCATACAGACAAGCACGCATGCATACAAACAAACATACGTATACATATAATTATACTGTATATACATAAATATATACATACACACATACATACATACATACATTCATACATACATGCATACATACATACATACATACATACATACATACATACATACATACACACATGCATGCATACATGTACGCATGCATGCATACATACATACATGCATACATACATACATACATACATACATACATACATACATACATACATACATATTATACTTACTTACATGCATACATACATACATACATGCATACATACATGCATACATGCATACATACATACATACATACATACATACATACATACATACATACATACATACATACATACATACATGCATGCATGCATGCATACATACATACATACATACATACATACATACATACATACATACATACATACATACATACATACATACATACATACATACATACATACATACATACATACATACATACATACATACATACATACATACATACATACATACATACATACACACATACACACATACATACATACAAGCTTTACAGACTAGCCTAACATAAATTAATGGCGACTTTGGATTGAAGGAGCAAAACGAAACAAAAACCGTTGACATATTAAGCTATGGGCCCCAATCAATTGTCACTCGCTTCTTGAAACAGCTGAAACAGGCGATGTAGCCAAACCTGCAATTTAACTGTATCTAAACGACCTTGCAAAAGTACCCCATCTGCTTCTCGATTTCCTGTGTAGGCTACACCAGCAGTCAAACCTTAACCCGTTACGGCGGGGGCTAAACACCAATCTCCGTGCCCCTCTCTTGACTAACCACACGACTACAATACAATAGGCCCATAGGCCTATCTGTCAGCCATTGTCCTATGCATACGACAATAATTTGCTGTCTCGTTTCATTATTACGCTCTGACATTTCACCTTGGGTCCAGTTTTTCGATGGGAAAGTCCGCTCTTTGCACGTATCGCCGATGATCGTAACGCAGACCCCGGGGTTATTCGACACTACTTCGAAAGCCCTGAAACAGAGAGAGACACGCATATTTTATTGTCGGCGAGCGCATAGCTGCCGGACGCCATTATGCTGCAGCGCATACACACACCACACCACACCGCGCCGCAGCCCACGCCGTGGCCGCCGCTGCCTCCAGGTAAAGATTTAAACAAAGCTGTCGCTGGTAGCCATGCAAATTGCGCAGCTGAGGCACGTCTCTCTCAGTTCTCTCTCTCTCTCACTGTCAGACGACTAAAACCTTCTCTTCACCACCAAACAGATGACTTGCGATAATCGTCATGACCGTCGGCGATGACAGAAAGTTTACGGCCGACTGTATAATTATTTATTATCGCTACTTTTATTGCCGTCTGCCGTATAATATATGCGTAGTATCTGGCCGGTCAATTATCTTTTTCCTCATCATGCATGCAGTTGTAGCCTAGGTCTACACATAGGCTTCATCATATGCGTCGTTAAAATCGTGTAATTATTGCTAGAGCGGCTGCGTTGGAAGGTATTATGACCCGAGGGGAACGAATGGACATCGGGTCTGTACTACGATCCCATCGGTGCATTGTAGTAGCTCTAGAGAGTGACCGTGATTTCGTGGTATGTTTAAGTTGACCGAGATGCCCGACCGGCAACAGACTGCGCGTACATTCTGCTGCGCTATTTCGTCTGGCCCGCGGACATTATATGCGAGGATGGACGGATGGACGGATGGACGGATGGATGGCCAGACTGTTCTCACGATTAGCCGATGCGTCGATCCGATGAGCGAAAACGGTTTCGTATACATTGGTCTCATGATGCAGCTGCGGTCGTTCGGTCTTTGCTTGAAAATAATTATTATACGAAATGCATTCTGCACTGCGGGGTTTGCACGTCTGGACAGTTTGGAAGTTGGTTGAAGTTTAAAAAGTGCTATATAAAAAGGAGATGCTGGGTGGGGGAAAAGGAGATGCTGGGTGGGGGATCTGTTGTGACGTCCCGATAATTTCTGCTTAATTGCATCTCTGCCATAATTTTTGTGCACAATTTTCATCTTCTACGGTTTACTTTTTGATATAATTTTGATCATTCGATGTCTAATAAGTATTTTAATCGATTGTCATAGAACAGTAACTGTTGTTGCTGTCCTCACAATTTTCTGAGGTGGCTTGCATTCCTCAGATGCTAGTGGATGCGATACCATGTAGACCCCTTCAGCGGACAGGTGATGATGGAGACGCTGACGATGACGACGACGAGGACGATGACGATGATGATGAAGATGATGACGACGATGACGACGACGACGACGATGATGATGATGATGATGATGATGACGACGACGACAATGATGATGGTAATGATGATGACGATGATGATGATGACGATGACAACGACGATGACGATGACAACGACGATGGCGAGGACGAGGACGATCATGATGATGATGATGATGGTGACGACGACGACAATGATGATGATAATGATGATGAAGACGACGATGACGATGACGATGACGATGACGATGACGATGACGATGACGATGACGATGACGATGACGATGATGATGATGATGACGATGATAATGACGACAGAGATGACAACGACGATGATGATGATGATGATGATGATGATGATGACGACGACGACGACGACGACGACGACGACCACGACGACGGCGACGGCGACATTGACGATGACGATGACGAAGACAATGACGATGATGATGACGGCGGCGGCGGCGACGACGACGATGGTGATGATGAAGATCGCGTTATGCAGTATGGAAAGCAGTATAGAAAGCATTTGAATGACCATATGCATTATCACACTATACTGGAGATGCGCAACGACGAGTCATGGACTTAATGATGGAGGGAAGGAAAGAGGAATAAGGGGTCGAAACTATAGAATCAGGGACATTTCTGTCTCCAGCTTTTGAGTTGGGTCCATGTTCCCATTGCCCCCCCCCGCCCGCCCCCAATCCTCAGTACCGACTATAGCCTCGTATTTATGGTAGCATAATAGGCCTGTATATAGCCTCATATAATATGCTCGATTTTTATCCACTCCATGGATTCAGCATTGCCATAATACGAGTTTTTCTACCTTTAAATATACACGATCGACTGACATTGTATGCATTACACGATTGCCATTAAGTCTCATATAGGCCTATCATGATTTATATCCTGTTATTGTCCTCGCATGCTGGCTGTAGGCTTAGCCTTACGCTTAGGCCTACGTGTGTGTGTGTGTGTGTGTGTGTGTGTGTGTGTGTGTGTGTGTGTGTGTGTGTGTGTGTGTGTGTGTGTGTGTGTGTGTGTGTGTGTGTGTGTGTGTGTGTGTGTGTGTGTGTGTGTGTGTGTGTGTGTGTGTGTGTGTGTGTGTGTGTGTGTGTGTGTGTGTGTGTGTGTGTAGCTCGTCTATAGGGCTAGGCCTACGTGTGTATACGTGTATAAAACATGCGGGATCCAAACCAGATGTTTCCTTTTACACTCAAGATTAATGATAATGCGTAGGCTCTTAAAAGCTCCACTTTCACAATAGACCATGCATTCGTATATATAGATAATATATAAATATATATATATATATATGCTTCAAAGATAGCACGCATGCTACCTGTGTATATATAGATTTATATTATCATGAAGTCGAAGGCTGCAGTTACTCTATACGTAATTTATTCGTATTGATTTATAGGTAAATAAAATTTATAGTAAATTGAAACGTACTGAGGTGACAGAGACTTTAAAATTATACATCAAAAGATAGAATATTTATAAGTGTGATTTGTGTGTATTTATGTGTATTTATGTATAACATATGCATTGCACATAGGCCTATAGGATAAACTCTGTCATGTAGGCTATATACACATATAAAATATGCGCTTATAGGCCCATGCAATGCGATGTACATGCAGGTCTAATATATATAAATGTGCACATATTTTTATTTATTTATTTATTTATTTCATAAATTTATATAGCGCCTCTTCAAGGAAGGCTACTCAGAAGCGCTCCCGGCTCAACCACAATTAAGATATATATATTGCAATATTCGCTTATTCGTTTAAACTTTTAAATGTCGCCACTTCAAGAATTCCACTCAGAGGCGCTCCCAGTACAACACGGAGACACAACAAAGATTGTAACGAGCCTATACAACTGACTGATAGCCTATATCATGGCTGGTGCTGATTAAGATAGGTTTTGTCAATTGATCTCCTAATTTTAATCGCGGTGATTCATTAGGGGCCGTCCGTAAAGTACGTCACGCTATTTTTGATCATTTTTGACCCCCTCCCCTGTCACAAACTGTCACAAATCTCGGACCCCCCCCTAAAGTACGTCACACTTTCGAACAAATTTTTTAAAACATAACCATTTACCTAACCCTCTAAACCCTAGGATACTATCCCTAATCCCTCTGATAGTGACGTGTGTCCCTAAGCGCTTTGATGGTGACGGGAAATCAACTTTTATCCCGCCAGGCCGGGTTTTAGACATGCCTGGCCGGGCCGGGTCGGATTTTAGGTATACTAAGAACAAACAAATATAAAAGAATTTAAAAAATAGATGTGTGACGTCACACATGGCCTGACCCCCTCCCCCTGTCACAAACTGTCACACTTTCCTACACCCCATCCCCCCCTGGAGCGTGACGTACTTTATGGACGGCCCCTTATTGAATTAGATTAATTCCGTCTATAGCCTATACGTTATACGAAAGCTTGAAAACTGGCAGATATAATAACAATATATTACATTGTTATATCGAGTTCTAATTTCCTTGTACAAAAAGTCAATCGAACTGCTCATTGTAATGAAAGCAATTATATTTGTGGTCATCTTGGATTTTCCCATCAGCATATGAATGTACGTCAGGCGCAAAATGATCGCTTCATTCCCCCCCCCACAAAAGTTTCACACATTATAGGGCGCGGTGGTGTAGTGGGTATGTACGTTGCCTTGCGGCCGGAGAGTTGCAGATTAGAATCCACCTCAAGCCGCCTCATAGGGAACTTGGGATTGCAAGTCAATTCACTTTCAATTGCTCAGCGCATCGGCGTGAAACTCCGATACAGTGTCCGCGCTGCAGCCAGGAGCGCTTCTGAGTAGTTTCCTGAAGGGGCGCCTTAACAAGTGAACATATATCACATTATAATTATCATTGTTCAATGCAGGTTGTTGACTCTTGAAATAATGTAAGAAATTTTCACTGAAAATCAATCGGAAAAGACAAAAAATTTATCGATTAGCATTTTAGACAAATTTTTTAAATTTACTCGTTAGAATATGAACACATAATGCAATGGAATTTCTCTATTTCCAGAAATAATAATTGTCTATGCACTCGCGATTGGAATTGCGTAAAAAAGAAGTTAATTTTATGCCTCTGAAGCTCAATATTGTTACCTCTGATGTAAGACAATAATCTGCAGAGTTAGCTAACTGAGCTGCCGAGATTTGGGGGATTCATCAAGATTTGGAGATTCATCAGGATTTGGGGATTCATCAGGATTTGGGGATTCATCAGAATTTGGGGATTCATCAGGACTTTGGGGATTCATCAGGATTTGGGGATTCATTAAGATTTGGAGATTCATCAGGACTTGGGGAATTCATCAGGACTTTGGGGGTTCATCAGGACTTTGGGGATTCATCAGCCAGCTTTCGCAAGGCATCATCTTACGCCCGACTTATCAATATGGCAATTTAAGAAAAGAACACACTGTTTCCAAAACTAACTTTAATTTTTATTGAGATTTCATTCGTCACGCAGATATGTATGTATGTATGTATGTATGTATGTATGTATGTATGTATGTATGTATGTATGTATGTATGTATGTATGTATGTATGTATGTATGTGTGTGTGTGTGTGTGTGTGTGTGTGTGTGTGTGTGTGTGTGTGTGTGTGTGTGTGTGTGTGTGTATGTATGTATGTATGTATGTATGTATGTATGTATGTATGTATGTATGTATGTATGTATGTATGTATGTATGTATGTATGTATGTATGTATGTATGTATGTATGTATGTATGTATGTATGTATGTATGTATGTATGTATGTATGTATGTATGTATGTATGTATGCATGCATGCATGCATGCATGCATGCATGCATGCATGCATGCATGTATGCATTTATGTAAGTATGCATTCTGTCTGGTTTACTTGTCAAGACACGCATATCTGTCGGATCTATGGTAGCATCAATGCGACCGTTGTCAGACAACATGTTATAAATCGTGGTCACAGCTGGACACGACAATGTGTTGACGAACAAGCTAATACATAATTGCACCATAGGCACACAGACACATACATACACAGACACAGTCACAGAGACAAATAGACAGACACACGCATGCCGGTCGGAGTTGCCGGACCTCTGGGTCAAACAATCTGCACCCTACCTCGACTCAATTGACACGGCGACACCATTTATTGCACATCTGATTACACAGCTATTATGTGTGTATGGACGATTATAAGCGCATATGTGTATAAAGTATACGCACCTAAAATATGTGGGTGTGCGTGTGAGTGTCTGCGAGCAATCAAATATACATTTATTTATATGTAGATACATTTTGTCCGATTATATATATATATATATATATATATATATATATATATATATATTTATGAAATACATATCTAAGCTGTGATGTATGTATATAAATAATCAACCAATTAACCCGCTCAACTGATTTTTTATATAAAGTGTCCAACCATAATAATTGTATGTAGGCCTGTCTATAATAGACTATCAATTGCATTTATGAATAACCATTGACCATTGACCAAGAATGCGCTTGTGATTTATCGCCCGCTGGTTCAACGTGTGATAATTATATTGCTGCAGTTTTTGCCGATTTTCTACAGTGTTAGGCAGTGGCGGCGCTAGGGGGGCTAGGGGCTAAGCCCCCTATGGAAGGCTAAGCCCCCCCTTAATAAGGCCATCCTGTTCTTTACATGCAAAACTGAAATATTTCCACGATTTTCGACCGGATGACTAAAAAAGGTCGTCAGAAATTTTGACGGATGAAAATGGGAAATCCCCTCGGGTGGCTTGAGCCCCCAAAACTTAAATCCTGGCACGGCCACTGGTTTTAGGTTTATTTTACTTCACCAGGCAAATCAAATCTTCTAACGGTCTAACCAATCTATAGCCAAGAACTCATCTGGCGCTCAGTGCATCCATGGGTAAAACATTTCGTCGATCCGCTCCGAATTGTCCTCTGAGTTGTCCTCTCCGAATTGTCAGCTCTTAATTCTCATCTCCGAATTGTCAGCTCCGAATTGTCAACTCCGAATTGTCAACTCCGAATTGCCAGCTCCGAATCGTCCGAACACCCGACTGACCACAGTATAAAAGCCTATGTGTGGACTCGTGTATAAGTCGAGGATCCTGTGTGGCCGAGTGGGTTGTAGCCCGCTCGCCGCGCCGGCGGAGCGGGTTCGATTCCCCGGTCGGATCTTTACATACTGCGGGTGGCTCGGTCGCAATATAAACGTAGAGTCGACGCTGAAATCATCTTCGATATGAAAAAGAGTCGTTAAACCCATACATTTCGTGTATAAGTCGAGGTCGATGCAACAGCCGACTCGCCAGACCGCATGGGATTCACAATATTGAACATGGATTTGTTTTGAGCTGTTGTTGCCCAAGCATGGGAGACAATTCATGAAGCATTTGTAGTTTGACGGATCG
>OX457039.1:9137126-9177126 GCA_949752735.1 Lumbricus terrestris
TCCTAGCTCAGGTCAACAAAGAATTATCTCCCAGGATTTAGCATAGGCCATGGGCGCCCGCACATAGAAGCAAGAGGGGGCACTTGCCCCCCTGGAAAATGTATTTTCCTATATTTTAGCTACTGCTTTATTCAACAAATTTCTTGGTGCTATACACAAAGTAAAACTGCGAAAATTTATGCTACATTCAGAAGTCTCTGAAAAAACTGTTTTCTTAATTCTCAAAAATGTAACCGTGGCCATTGTGTTTTGCCCCTCCTGCAAACACTTTCTGCGGGCGCCCATGCATAGGGCGCCCATGCATATCAGCATAAGGCGCCCATGCATAGGGCGCATTAGTCTGATGGTTATTACACCAAAACTTGCCCTAATCGTAGCCCCCATCATAACAATCCAGAGGCAAACAAAATCAACACCGAAGAGTACTTAGGGCGCATTCGCTTATCCTTGCACTACCCGGTGCGATTGCATCACTCTTCCGTCAAACGCCAAACACGACCAAATCGCATCACCGTCGAAGTTTTCAGCAGTAGCTAACACACACACACACACACACACACACACACACACACACACACACACACACACACACACACACACACACACACACACACACACACACACACACACACACACAAACATACAGACAGTCAACGACGCATACAACTGGACACACCACACATAGACGGCTAGTCTGTGGTCAACTTACTGAACGACAGCCATCGAACGCTACTACGGTTAACACGGCAGCTGCAGGATCCGAGAATGAACGGACAGCCCATCCATCCATTCATCCATCGAGCCAGCAACACCTGCTCCGCTTTGCCATGCACCGACGGACGGACGGACGGACGGACGGACGGAGGAGGTGAGCCCCACGACGGCGACGTACCTGGTCGGTAGATGGCGGCGCCTTCGCGGTCGGTCGGTCGGTCGGTCGCCCAATCGCGTCGCGACCGAGTCCTCGCCGCTATACACGGCGCGTCGGCGGCGGGCGCTCGACACACACTGCTGCGGCGACGTAATTATTGGATATTATTATTCGGACGCATGTGGTCGACAGACCGACAAGATTTCTTTCTCCTCGTCGTAGTATCGCTCTAGCTGCTGTCTGAATCGCCAAGGTAGGATGGTGATGGGAATGTCTGCACCGGGGAATGTAATGCTAGGTTCATTCGTTCGTTCGTTTCTTCCGAGAATTTACACGGCGTCGCTTCAAGGGAGATATGCTCAGAGGCGCTCCCAGTCCAGCCACAGCTGAAATTATGTAGGATTTGAGCGACTTGTAAAAAGCAGGGGAGTTTAATCTATAGGCATCAATCGCGAGGTTAATAGCAATTGGTGATCGAATACAGGTTGCCTTTATTGTACAGATCTACACAAAATGGGCAGTTTTAGGTAATGCGTGCAGTTGTGAAACCATTTTTGTGCAGGTAAAAAAATTAGTTAGAATACTACTTTTCGACAATACTTAGTCTATAGTGTTTGGCTTGTACGGTTACTCCGATTAGATCTATATAGCAATAATCGACTTATGCCTTGCAGGACTGTTTTTAGGGAATTTTTAGAACTGCACAACCCCTTCTTTCCTTTCCCATCCTCCATGGTAAATTACTTCCATTCGGAGGACAATGACCTTTTTTGCTAATTTTAACTGTACAAATTTGCTTCTACAACTGCACAAATCCATTTAGAACTGCACATTTTGTGTACAAATGCACGTTAAAAAAGCCCTGATGCCTTGGTACTACAGAAGTAGGCCTATCAAAGAATTAGATATGATGTACTGATGATAATGATGAGTTCTCTACCCGAAGGCAGGTTCATTGACTTTGTAGGCCCCTGGGGGATGAGATGATCGAGTGAGGTGGTTTCCCGTTGTCTTCCTCACAGACAATAATTGTGGGCGAGCAATTTGTCCAAGGTCGCTGCGCTGTGGCTTGAGGTAGATTCGAACCTGCGACCCTTCGGTCACAAGGCACCGAACTTACCACTACACCACCGTGTCCCATACGAGACCAGTTTTTCCCTTAAAGACACGGATTCCGATTTCTCTGAGGTAATCGGCATGCGCTCATCGTTGGTGTCCCAGCTGCACGCGCTTTAGATGCCAACGTTAAAGAATATGCCAAGTAGTCTTGCTCATTGGCGCCCGCAGAAATGTTTGCAGTAGGGGGTGGCAAAATTTTTACGATAGTCACGGTTACATTTTTTTAGTAGCAAGAGCTTGAAAAATTCAAAGCTGGAAATTGAGAATACGGATATTTTTTAAAGAGGTTTCGTATGCAAATTTCTCAGTTTCGTTTTTGTGTATAATTTTTAGTACGGACAGTTTCCTTAAAAAAATTTTAAAAATCAAAAAGTAGATTTCAAGAAGTAGTTTCCTAAAGGTGCGCTAAATAAGTCCATAAAATGAACGAATTAATAAATGAACGAAAAATAGTTGTCAGTTTTCAAGGGGCAAGAGCTCCTCTAGCTGCTTCTAAAGCGCCACTCAAAAGCCAATCGCAGGGCACCAGCTTTTTTATGTGTTCTGCATCGAGTCAGAAACCTATTCCACACAGTAGTCAGAATGAGGTCCGAGTCTGGCAGCCAGAGGGCCAGAGTAGCTGTTAATGCGGGTGTCGTTTAGGAAGGTGAAGGATCCGAGGATCAGATGAGTGTGGGTATCAATTCTTTTGAACAGATCTCTTTGTCAGTTTTGTGTGTAAATCCCAGGGTATGATAACCAGAGCCCCTTATCTAAGTTTATCTGCAGTTTGATTTCCCTGGATTCTGTACTGGCAGCTTGCAAAATGGACAAAATGGAGCCTGGCTTATAGTAGACTTGGTTTATATAATTACAATGCTGGTGAATAAGCAGATCTCCTTGATGTAATTTCAGTGTACTTTAAGAATTGTTCAAATTTTTGCATTACTATATTTAAGTTTTTGCAGTTGTAACTATTTGCACTACAGCTAGTTTCCACTCAATAATTTAGGCCATAATCGATAGGCCTGCTGTTTGCATGGGCGCCCGCAGGAGGGCTGAAAGCCAACAGTCATTGTTACAGTTTTTAGAAAGAGCTTAAACATGCATGGCAGAAAGTTATAAGAGCATGTATATCATTTTCTATAGAGATCTCTAAACGTAGACTTCATCTGACTTTCACTGTCTGTATCATTCGTATCATTGGTGCATTAATGTAAAGAACGAAAGACCTGCGCATCAACAGCAGCAGCTGTCGGAGTCTTATAACAGCACATGCAGCGTTATAACGTGTTCAGATCGCAATTTAAAACCGCTCTGTAATGCATTCCATTTGTACTATAGTTCGCATGCATGCTCTTCAATAATTGCCTCCAATATTTATATCGCGCCTCTTCAAGGTAGGCTGCTCAGAAGCGCTCCCTGTCCAACCACGGCTAAATAGGACAGCCTTGAAATGGAACAGAGTGGAGTGACCCCTGCATGGGCAAAAAGCGCAGGACGGCCATTCCAGGTTGTAAGACCAGCTACCGAGAATGACCGGCGCTGTCGTGAGGGGGACAGAAGCTCATCTTGACCCGCCGACCGAAGGGTGAATCTATGGTGGACACCCGAGGTGCACGGAGCAACAGAGTTCTCGCAGATTACATAGGGGCCAGTGCCTAAATGCACCGCCTATATTATAATAGCCAACGCACAATGATATAGCTGCAAAACAGTTGAATTCGACTCTAATGATAACTTGTCAGATAATGACTTTAATCAAACTAAGCTTACGTTCTTGCTAGACTGGGAAAAAATCTAAGATATTTTGCTTTTTCGCTGTCTCCTTTCAGAGTTTTTTTAACGTGCAGTTGTACACAAAATGTGCAGTTCTAAATGGATTTGTGCAGTTGTAGAAGCACTTCTTTACAGTTAAAACTAGCAAAAAAAGGTTATTGTTCTCCGGTTGGAAGTAATTTACCATGGAGGATGGGAAGGAAAAGAAGGGGTTGTACAGTTTTAAAAATTCCTTAAAACAGCCCTGTCTCCTTTTAATTAATTCCTTACAAATTAAAACTTTCAATGATCACGTAGAGCAACTTTTTAATCGGCATGTACTATAGCTGACAAAACTGACAGAGACGAGTCATTTTGTTCGTTTCGTCATTTTGTCGTCTTGTCATAAATATTTGGTCATTTAGTCGTTTAGTCGTTTTGTTCTACGAATATTTCAATAGGCATGTGAGCCGCATAATGATAATTATTCTTAATCCAAATACTAATAATCTAATATTATAAATGTTTTAATAATATTCCATCAATTGCGTTAAATATCAAATAGACAAATTTGACGTTTAGTTTCAGTCAAAGAACGAATCATTCCCGTCCAACGTCTGCCATGTCCGTCTCATCTCCTGCTCCACCTGAAGACACAGGTGAGTCACATTTACGATGTCATAGCATCTCAATAGTGTATCATTTGCTAAAGTAATAGCCGTATGGTTAGCTGCATTGATTAGAGCTTATACGTCTCTTGCACCTCTGATGATGCTGTCACGCAGGAATCTTACATCTGCAGCAGTGTTCTCGAATTTATAAGCTGCATGAATTCGTATACCCTCATGTACCTACAAGCATACATTACATATCATACATACATACGTACATACATACATACATACATACACACACATACATACATACATACATACATACATACATACATACATACATACATACATACATACATACATACATACATACATACATACAAACAAACATCTACATGCATGTAAACTTTTAAACATACATGCATGCATTTTTTGCATACTCTTAAATGTTTAGATAATACGTATTTACGCCACTCTTTATATAATTCATCGCATAGGCCTACAGCGTGTGCATCAAGCGCATAGCAGAAATGATTGAAATGACTCTGTGTAAGGAGTTACGACCTACATCACGCTGCGGCCTGAATAGAATCGGCGCCGCATTTCATTGTTGTACGCGCCGGTCTACATCTACAATTGTACATTCTCGTAGGCCTTAAGCTGCTCGCTGAATGCAGATCAGTACACAACACAACAATATAATCATCTTAATGACGTCGTCGGCAAAATGATTTATTGAGGTTTAGCCTGAAAAGTGAAAACCAAAGACTCCTATATATGCGTCTTGAATCTCTGGTCGTACAGGGCGAAGGCGCCTTAGCGTGGAGACTGTATACAGGTTGCAGTACTTATAGGTAACATTATGTCTCTGGTATGCAGCGGTGCACAAAAGCTACTTATAAATCCTCTAAGGGGCTTTGTGTGGATGCGACGAAGCTCGTATAGGTATAAGCGCACGTTGGCTATAATGCGAAAAGAAAAATATGTGCACAGTGTAAGAAACTATCAGCAATATAGTTGGCTTTAGTATGAAGTCAAAAGGATCCTGTTGTTTGCCTCACGTTCCAGTCATTTGTTGCGCCGATACCTGGATCCTGTAAATACGGATATTTGAAATTTAGTAGGAAATCATACTCTGTATAGCAATTGGCCTATACCCAGTGATTAAAGTGTGGATAAACAAGTGCCTGGAGCCCTGGACGCCCCTTATCTTTCCAAAAGAAGTGACTGGACGCCCCTTACCTTTCCAGTCATTGCTGGCCAATAAGTGGCTGGACGGCATTCAGCTTTTAAAATAAGTGCATGAACGCCGTTCATGACCGTCCAGCCACACTTTAAGGCTAAGCCCTGCATATACCCACGTAATACTAAGGTATACGACGGTTAGCTGAAGGAACCTTCCTCACCGTGTGCCATGCAAGCAGCTCCATATTGTAATCAGACATATATAAAGCAGCACTTCAAGAAAAATCCACCAATAGCGATAAAATAGTAGGTCTATATATATACCATGCACTAAGTCTTATGTACTGCTCTACAACAGAGAAAACTCGGTGACGCTAAGCGGGCGGTGTATATGGAATGGAACAGCTATAGATACCTTGGGACATCCCTCTGCTCTATAAGCCGGCTTCTAGATTGACTTCCGTCTGACTATATCTACCCTTTGGACAAAAACCCTCTGAAATAGATACTTCTTGACTGTATTACTATGCAGACTATAAAGGCGCATCGCTGAGATAGAAATATTTGGGAACACAAACGTATAGGCTGTTTATGGCATTTCTTATTCAATTCATGCTTGTATTATAAGCTTAAAGTCCCTTTACAATGCGACTGCAGACTTCAGCTTTCGCTGTCAGCGGCTAAGAATACAGTTGGTCATATAATACACTGGCCTACAAAGGCGTATACGCAGACTTGTATAATGCAAGCACATAAACAAAATAACAAGACAGTCATCGTAGGCCTACTTCATAAATCTGGCATCAGCCTTATTCATTAGACCTTATCTTATGCATGAGTGCATTGAGCTGAAAAGTATTCGCCCCGACTTTTAAGTTGCTTAATGGACCAGTGGCGGCGCTAAGGGGGAGGGGGCTAGGGGGTTAAGCTCCCCTAAAAAAGGTCATCCATTTTTTTCCATGTAAAAATAAAATATTTGCACGATTAACCCCATTTAGCCTCCCCCCATAAATAAGCGTAAAGGTACGCACGAGATTTGACAAACAGTTTGGCGAATATAAAAAGGACCATTTTCGAAGATTTCGATCAAACGACTAAAAAAGGTCGTCAGAAATTTTGGCCACTGAAAACGGAACATTTTCACCACAAATCCAGCCCCCAAAACTGAAATCCTGGCGCCGCCACTGTAATGGACATCTGAATATATATATATATATACATATATATATATATGAAAATACGCACATGCTATAGATGTATGCATGTGCACTTGTTATAGCGCCCCTTCAAGCTCCCTTCTCAGAGGCGCTCCCGACTACAACGCGGACACTGCATCGGAGTTTCACGCCGAAGCGCTGAGCAATTGCGAGTGAAGGACTTGCTCAAGGTCTCTATACGCGGTGACTTGAGGAGGATTCGAACCTGCAACCCTCCGGCTGCAAGGCGACGAACATACCCACTACACCACCGCGCCCACAAATGGATACAACATTATGATACTAATCTAGATGCCTGTTCCATTTTGCTGTTGTAAAGCATGAACTTTTCTCTCATGCTAATAATAAAGATGCCTTCTCCCTGCCACGCAAAGTGACCTGGTTGTCCCTCGAACTTCCACTGTGTTGCATAAAAGCTTCACTATAATGGTCGGCAATGGCGGCGTCACGATTTCAGTTTCGGGGCTGAATCCTCGCGGAGGAAATTTTCCATTTTCATTCGCCAGAATTTCTGACAACCTTTTTTGGTCATTTGGTCGAGATATCATGCATATATTTCACTTTTTAGCGGAGGCTAATCATGGAAATATTTCATTTTTACATGAAAAAAACAGGATGGCCTTTTTTCTTGCCCCCCCTTGGCGCCGCTACTGATGGTCGGTCCATCTTTCTGGAATCAGTTTCCTAACAGTCTCCGTAAAGAACTTCTCGGTCTTTCTTCAATTGCCCCTTTCCTCAATCGTTTGAAAACCATTCTCCTTGATTGTGGCCTGGAGCCGTCAGGTCGCGAGCGCTTCTGAGGAGTTTCTCTCGAAGTGGCGCTATATAAATTCAATTTTATGATTGCGGCGGCGGCATTTGCAGTTTAACGTCACTGTGTGGTAACAAAGACCATTGGCGACGCCCTCCTCCTTTATCCAGGCTTGGGACTGGCACTGGCAGAGTGCAACCAGTGGCGGAGTTTTATGATTGCCATACTCACTTACTACTTGT
Organism: Lumbricus terrestris; assembly: GCA_949752735.1. Taxonomy (NCBI): domain Eukaryota; kingdom Metazoa; phylum Annelida; class Clitellata; order Crassiclitellata; family Lumbricidae; genus Lumbricus; species Lumbricus terrestris. The sequence goes on from OX457039.1 coordinate 9,144,863, forward strand.
GTAAAATCGGACCTTGACTGATGAGCAGGTAGCTAGATAACACCCCGATGGATATTCCTATCTGAAATAGGTCGACGCTATGTTCCGATACGCTGTGTGGTTGAGTACGTGGAGCCGTTATCTCTGGATAGTAGCGCCAGAGGAACGCACAGCAGGAGGGAACAGGACACCGTCGTCAGGCTACCGGGTCACTGTCCGTTCGACGATATCGTCATCGTGGCGCTACAGAGATTAGGATACACAACGAGAGACATCGCCGGTGCTAAAGGTAAGTCGCTGAAACTTCAACTAATTAGGCCTAATAATTATCGTCACTGAAAACTTCAACTATAATTAGGCCTAATAATTATCGTCACTGAAAACTTCAACTAATTAGGCCTAATAATTATCGTCACTGAAAACTTCAACTATAATTAGGCCTAATAATTATCGTCACTGAAAGCTTCAGCTATAATTAGGCCTAATAATTATCGTTACTGAAAACTTCAACTATAATTAGGCCTAATTTCGTTATGTGCGTAATAGGCCTAATAATTATCGTCACTGAAAACTTCAACTATAATTAGGCCTAATAATTATCGTCACTGAAAGCTTCAGCTATAATTAGGCCTAATAATTATCGTTACTGAAAACTTCAACTATAATTAGGCCTAATTTCGTTATGTGCGTAATAGGCCTAATAATTATCGTCACTGAAAACTTCAACTATAATTAGGCCTAATAATTATCGTCACTGAAAACTTCAACTATAATTAGGCCTAATAATTATCGTCACTGAAAACTTCAACTATAATTAGGCCTAATAATTATCGTCACTGAAAACTTCAACTATAATTAGGCCTAATAATTATCGTCACTGAAAACTTCAACAAATAAGTAGGCCTAATATCTTTACTGAAAACTTCAACTATAATTAGGCCCATTATTATAGCGTACATTGTTTCGAAAGAAGACCAACTTATACCATAGATAGCCTACCATTGCCCTTCAAAAGGCATGGTGTTGTTGGCAAAGAGAGCAACAGGGCGCGATGGTTGCCTTGCATGACTGCCATAAAATACAGTTGAATTTGACTTCACTGTATATATAAGAGCTTGTGATCATCAGTTCGTAGGCCTACTATGTATACATATATATATATATATATCCATTTATATAGCGCCTTCACAAGAATATAAATAAATTGTAAGCAACTAATCATAATGTGGCGTGTTATATTGAAATAAAACGAAGAAGATGGTAACGTATAAATTATATATATATACTGTATTGCATCTGTAATTAATTTCTATAGCGCCTCTCAAAGTGCAAACTAATCAGAGGCGCTCCCAGTGCGAGAGACCAATAGAGGAAAAAGTGGTCTTGAAACAGGGGAAAATAAGCACTTTGGAACAAATGCCACTATATTATGTGACAGGCACGTAGATGTTCCTTTGCCACATCGATGGTGCACCAACTCTGCAGAGTAACCGTAACTTTAGATTTGGGTGTTCGCAGGGGCGCTTCAGTTTCCCAACTGGAACTCGCTGAGCTGCGACTCCATAACCGACAACTTAGACGCAACTGTTGAGAGCATTCTCGGAGGCGTCTCATCGCTAGTCACACTCAGGATCCGACTGCACGGGTAAGCTGCACGACACGCATGGCAATATTTGCTCATGTGTACCAAGTCTTCTTATTTAATCAGCACCCATTTATTTAGCGCCTCTATCTCATGACCATACAACAAGCGATAACGCTGAGCAATTTATTGTCAGTGAGGATTAGACCTTGTCACAACGTTTAACCTTTCTAGAAAATTTATCCGTGCTCGTATTGCTTTCAAAATTTCCCTCCTGATGTTTCATATCCACTACGGAACCTCTCCATCCTACATGGCATCCATGGTCACGCCATGTTCCGCCTCCAAGTCCAGAGGGCTTCGTTCGTCCTCGCGAATTGACTTTGCTACACTTCGCACAAACCGAAAGTTCGGAAACCGTTCTTTCGCAGTCGCAGGACCTAAAGAATGGAATTGTCTCCCAATTTCCATTCGTCAGTGATCATCTGTTGCAGAATTTAAATCAAAATTTAAAACCCATTTGTTTTCATTGCATTATAACTAGATCTGTAGTGAAGCGCGCTCTTGTGCAAGACTTGTTTTTGTTAAAGCGCGTTATAAATGACTTATTGTATTGTATTGTATAGAAATTTTGAAACAAAATTGCATGGAACGGAGAAATACGAGAGTGGGCGTCGTTGTAATAATTTTATATTCAATTCAATTCAAATCAAACTTGTTTATTCAAAGAGATCAATAGTTAAATAAAAAAAACAATCAGCAAACTGACAAAAAATGTAACAGCGTCAAATGAGAATAAGAAACTATAATTATTAACTCGCATGTTAGCAAGGAGGAGATCCCTGGCAAATGGTTACCCAGAAAGGGTATGTATGAAGATGGTAGAAAGTGCTATTGTTTTAGGCAATAGAAAGAGAAACGATAGAGTGCTTCATTTAAGAGTCCGGTGTGGCGTGTCAGAGTCCGCCCAATAAAAGTCTTTCCGAGACTTTATTTCGAAACAGGTTCTCCTCCCGGCGAATCTGTTCCAGAATAAATTCGGCCCCGGAGACTATATTCTGAAATAAAGTCTCCGGGAGGAGAGAATATTTCCTCCGCCTACAAAATAAAGTCTTCACCCGTTGAGCGTGTAATCGGATATACAGTCGCATGAAATTTAGAGATGAACACAACTAAACCGTTAGTTTACGTTGCTAAATTATTTCACACGAACATAATCATATAATTATACTTTTGTATAAGAAATTGTCTTCCTATGCATATTTTTCCGCCAGAGGAGACTCTCTTTGGGAAGCGGGGAGACTTGGTATCGGGGGAGACTTTATATCGTAACACCGGCCTCTGGTTTTCAGGTCAATTGGATCTCTACCTGAAAATGGTTAGCACCACCTTTTTCTCGGCTGATGGCGTTGGTAAATTGAACAGCAGGACCTTAGTTGTTGGCCACCTGCATTGCTTTCGATAGCTAAATTCGACTCCTGTAATAACTTGTAACCATCCGCTGATCAATTACTGATTGTAAGATTGTAATCATACTGCATGCGTTACGTCAGTCTAAAAACAAAGATTTTTCTCAAATTTTCAAAATGTTGTTACAATTTCACCGACAATTAATTATTAACTAAAGTCGTGGACATTACAGAAGCCGTGTATGCATGGGATCCGTTGAATAGACTACCGGTATTGATACTGTTTTATTTATGCCTATAATTTTATCGGCATAAACGGCAAGGTTTAATTGCTGTTGCATATCTTTTAGGCGTCCTAGATCTGTGAATCGAGAAGATGTCAAAGAAAAGCTGCTTTCCTTCCTTCTCCAGAGACTCCAACCAGTATTAAAAAACAGCGGTTGCCCAATCAATCAGGTAATTTATTTAAAGAATAAGCAAAAAACGAATAATTAAAGATCATCCACATAAATATGCATAATTAATCAAATATGCCGATTGAGTGTTTTATTTGTTTGGGTGAATAGCTTCAATGTTTGAATGAGGAAATAGAATTTCATTATCGATAGAAAATTATTGCACATACTGAGGCCCTACAAACGAACAACTTAACGGTTAACCGCTTGACTTTTCTTACAAATAATTAATAAATACCAGGGCTTTTTAAACGTGCAGTTCTACACAAAATGTACAGTTGAAAATGGATCTGTGCAGTTGTAGAAGCACTACCATGCAGTTAAAACTAGTGAAAAAGGCAATTGTCTTCCAATTGAAAGCAATTTGCCATGGAGGATGGGAAGTAAAAGAAGAGGTTGTGCAGTTCTAAAAATTCCTTTAAAACAGCCCTGCTAAATACTTTAATGCCTAATGTTTACAAGGCAATGCAATGTGATGCGGTGCGACTGAGCAAGAGAACCTACGCTGATTCACTCACTCATTTCAAGAACTTATAATTATAGCGTCCTTCAATAAACCCACTCAGAGGCCCTCCCAGTCCAACTACGATACTACTAATAGGTTTCAATGTTGCATGCTCTTTCCTTAATTCGCGTGTAAAGAGCTACAATCGCACATATTCATCCGTAGACGATTCTCGACGAGATTTCCAACGGCGACCTGATCGACATCCTTCCCAGCTCCACCCAGCAGGCCTTCGACCGGTGGTTCCGCGACCAGATGGAGCGCCAACCACCACCTCCCATCAACTCCGGATCGAATCCCGCTCCGTCTCCATCACCTCGAGGCAGCAACGGCTTCGTGAACCGTCTCGAAACCAACTCCTCGCCGTCAGGGGGTCAGAGGAACGGGAGAACAGACCCACTTCGAGCGGAGACAAGACCCTGGTCGACCGTCGTCGAGCATCCGAAACTGCGCCTCAAGGACGAACCCACCGGCGAGGACCTTGACCCAAAGGACGACGATGGGGAGGACTTCCGTTGGGGCGGAAGCCACGGCGCTGATTCGAAACCCAAATGTCCAGTGACGGAGTTGACGGATTCCTTCGAGAAGGTTCCACTGGGTCACCGGATGCGGCTCCTCCCGAACCGGAACGCCGTCTACGAGACGGACGCCCTACTTCCGGCGACGCCAGAGCCACCGGAAGAAGAGGCGGAAGTGCTCGTCGTCACACCGGAAATGCCGTTGGGAGAGGCGGAACCGGACGAACCGCCGTCGACATTCCAGACGACCTCATCATCCACCTTTCCAGCTGCTTCCTCCTCTTCCTCTTTCCAGAACGAGCCGACGGATCTGAGCGTCCGTCGGATGAACGGAAGTGGAACCCCGCGTGGAAGAAGCGACAGAGACGGACTTGGAACGGTTCCTGGAATGATGGTGGCGGCACCACAACCAACGGAACCTCCCACGAATCAGTCGTTGATGCTGAGACCATTGAGGGTCCTGACCGGTCAGATGGGGGGCGCTGAGTATCCCACGAAGGACAGCCGATCCCCATCACCATTCCTCCCGCCTCCTTTCATGCACTCAGCCGCTGCAGCAGCCGTCAGTGGACTCCAGAATCACCTCGTCCATCTCCAGCAGCAGCAGCAACACGCCATCCAACTGGCCGCCATGTCCAGAGCCTTCAACTTCCACTTCGGCCAACCGGGGGTCCACCCCCTCAAGGGTCTCACCCGCGGCACAGACTGCGACCGCCCGACCTTTCCCTACAAGACGACGACGACGACGGCGGCGTCGGCGGCCTCCCTTCCATGCACCCCTGCCCCTCCCTCGAACGCCCTCACCCACCTCGGTCTGTCTGAGAAGGCGATGAGGGACCAGAAGAAGCGCAGCAGGGTCTTCATCGATCCGCTGACGGAGATTCCGAAGCTGGAACGATGGTTCAGCGAGGACACGCACCCGTCCTCCTACGTCATCGAAAAGTTCACGGACGAGCTGAACAGGTCGCCGTACCGTCAGCGCTTCCCGAAGCTCGAACCGAAGAACCTCCAGCTCTGGTTCAAGAACCACCGTGCCAAGATGAAGCGCCACCGGGACATCCTCCCCTCCCAGCATCAGCACCAGCAGCAGCAGCAGCAGCAGCAGCAGCAGCAGCAGCAGCAGCCGCCCTTCGTCGGGCAAGGGTTCGACACCGCCGCCGCCGCCGCCATACGCACCACCCCCAGCCCGTCCAGCTTCTACTCGGACTGGGCCGACCGCAGCTCGACGCCCGGTCTACTCCCCAAGATGGCGCCCGGTCACGTGATGATGATGACGTCGTCGTGTACATCGCCGAGCAGCAGCACCGGAAGTAGGGTAGCGTCCTCGTCCCCTAACCGGAAGTCTGCCACCGAGAGCAGCGATGACGAGATGGACATCTGTCCGGATGACAATAATACACAGGAGACCGACGACTGACTGACCACATTGCATCTGATTTGATTGCAATCGCATTGCATCTGATTTGATTGCACTCACATTGCGTCTGATTTGATTGCAATCGCATTGCATCTGATTTGATTGCAATCGCATTGCATCTGATTTGATTGCAATCGCATTGCATCTGATTTGATTGCAATCGCATTGCATCTGATTTGATTGCAATCGCATTGCATCTGACTTGATTGCAATCGCATTGCATCTGATTTGATTGCACTCGCATTGCATCTGATTTGATTGCATTCACATTGCATCTGATTTGATTGCAATCGCATTGCATCTGATTTGATTGCAATCGCATTGCATCTGATTTGATTGCAATCGCATTGCATCTGATTTGATTGCAATCGCATTGCATCTTATTTGATTGCAATCACATTGCGTCTGATTTGATTGCAATGCATTGCATCTGATTTGATTGCACTTCATTGACTTTGCGTCAAAACCCGGTCAGAGAAAGTTATGTGGTTGGAGCTTTTTTCGGACCATTTGACTTGCTGTAACGTTGTTGGAAATTAAGGTCACGCTGTCACGTGATAATTTTCTATAGCCAGAGCGCCTTAGAAAGTAAGGCACCTGGGTAAATATCATAGCACTCAGCTTCCTTTGGAGTTTGGACTCAGTGAATTAGGTGGTTTCCGAAAAGAAAGTACGAGTAGGCCTACGCGCGAAAATCTCTCTGAGATAAAGAGGTCTCGGATATGATTGACCCAACGAGAGAAGAAACTTTCAGAATATATCGTTCAACTATGAAGAGGTGTGGAGTGAATCTGTATTAATTTTGCCATCAGAGTTGGTCACTTAGTAGGTCTCTCTACATAAATACTTTTTTAGGGGACCGTCTAAAAAAAGTTTTCTGTAGCACTACAGCTTGAGGGACCATCTCAGAACAGCGCTCTGTTCCGTCCAGCCACGCAGTGTCTTGCCGCGATAGTATTCAACTCATGCTTCTCGTGTTAATTAATTACTCGTTAAGTGCCTTAACTTTAACGCCTAGAAGTATTTTTGGACATATCTGCATCTGTCTTGCCAATTGTGTTGCCAATTGTGTTCAGTGAACTATCGAGAAAAGATATTTCTTTACATCGTATTTACCGAGATTTTTTATCTTAACAATGAACGTAGTCTAACAATTAACGTGCGTATAATAATGTGAAGTTTGTAAACCGAGTTACAATAAAGTGTTAGAAATGTTTGAAGCGCCGTCTTCAAAAGATCTTGATCTCTCGTAAACGCGTCAGAAACGCAGTTTGAAAACTTATTCATTAAACAATCTAAATACGGCGTTGTTATTTTCTTCATGAACTAAGAAATGATTAGGCATCATAAACTCCTCTTTGGTTCTAGTACCACAGTATAAGTAACAATTGATTATTTATATTGTGCTAGTACTAACGACATTACATGTATATGGATGCCTCCCCTTTTCTCCTGTTGTTTTCTTGGCACTTAAAGTGGGGCAAAGGGCAAAGCTCAAGAAGTCGTGCTTGGACTAATGAATGAAGAACATCAATTGCAAAATTGACTTAGCGTATTACATTTTATTGAGGGGCGCGGTGGTACAGTAGTGTGTATGTTCGTTGCCTTACAGCCGGAAGGTTGCAGGTTTGATTCCACCTCAAGCCGCCGCGCAGGGACCTTGAGCAAGTCCTTCACTCGCAATTGCTCTCGCGCTTCGGCGAGAGGAGGGAAGGGGAGGGGACGGAAAGGAGAGAGGACGGGAGGGGACGGGAGGGAAAGGGGAGGGGACGAAGGTAGAGAGAGTTGGACAGTCTTTTCAGCCACAGCAACGCGTGGCCGGGTACAGCTAGTAATTAAATAAATAAGTTTTTTTTTTCCTCAACCAAAACAACACACAAACATGATACAATTATGGCAGTGAATAATACATTAACATGAATTTGGTGAAGAGGGGGAGACCCAGAAGGGATGTAAAATCCCGCTAATAGGGCCACATATAATTCATGTAAAATATAAAAGAAAAAAACATGACAGAACATTCAATTGCAGGAATAAAAAAAATGATGAGGAAGAGAGAAAAACAAATTAAGCAATCGACATTTCTGTATATAACGAGAAAAACAACTCTTAACTAATGACTTAACTAAAGACTTAACTAAGGGCTTGGCGAAACCACTGAGCAGAAACCTTAAGGAAGTGTTTTAAGTAGATAAAGGCGAAGTTTATGCTTAAATAATCTTGTGTTAGGTAGGGAATGAAGATGTGTAGAGAGAGAGTTCCAACATTGGGAGCCAGTATATTGTATAGAGAATCGACGAGTATTATTATGTGCGTAGGGAAGGTCATAAACAGTTAATTTTCTAGTTGAATAAGAGTGGCGATCAGAGGTAAGGTTAAAGAAATCATTAAATACAAGTAGATAAACTTCTTGCTTGACGACATAGTTTATAGTTGTGGCCAATAAAACGTTTTCCTTAACGTGCAGCTCAGATTACAATGCTATTTTTACGACACCTAAATTATCACAGTCTGATCGCCATTTTCCATAGAACCATGCACCGAAAAGTTTCGATTATTTTATTTCTATGCGACGCGTCTAATCGGCCATCTGGCGAATGTACAATAAACGCAAAGCTGGTAACAATGTTATTATGTGATCGTTGTATCGACCATTGTCTTCATCGTGTGTTAATTGTTACTCCCTGGGCAGTATGCGAGTATTTGATATGAGTCATCTGTGGCTTAAGGAATGCTGCACATCTAGATATCTAGGTATATATTTAGATGTTTTTATTTACAAATATTTAGGTATGATATGTTCGGTGCATAAAGTGTGGAAAAATAAGTGCCTGAACGACCCTTACCTTTCCAAAAGAATTGTCTTTCCCCCCTTACCTTTCCAGACTGTGCTGGCCAATAAGTGGTTGGACGGGGTTCAGATTTTAAAGTAAGTGCATGGACGCCGTCCATGACCGTCCAGCCACACTTTAAGCCTGGATATGTTCCTAAATATGTTAGATAGTCCTATATAAGAACAGGTCAATTTATAATGCGAACTGTGCCCATCTTGACCAGAAGAATCTTAGACACGCATACATACAGACATGCATGCAGCGCCCAGCGTTTAGCAGACGCTCGTATATAAATATATATATATATATATATATATATTAAATATATTATATATATGTATAAACGGTGAATGGTATAGAAGCAAGTATCTGGTAGGCAGTGTTGGCTAGTTACTTTTTAAAAGTAATCAGTTACAGTAACTAGTTACTGGACTGCGAAAAGTAACTAGTTACTGTAACTGATTACTTTCCCAAAAAAGTAACTAGTTACTGATTACAGTTACTTTTCAAAGTAACTATAGTTACTTTTAGTTACCACATGTCCAATTTCATTGATTGGGTCTTTTAGCATGTAGTCACCAGAGTAATAGTCTGTATCGCAAAAATAAGTAACTACACATCACGTTGAGCTGCTCGCAGTGTTCACTGTCATTGATGAAGATGATTTAGTTGCAAAGTTGCCAATGCTGCTACTGCCACTTAGCTAATAACTAAAGAAACGAGTTCACTTTTTAGTTTCGCTAAAAGTTGAAATTTTAGTCAAACTTTTGCCCATCGCTGACCAGTGATGTAGTTGAGTCCACCTGAGCCGAGTTCAAGTCCGAGTTCAAGTCCGAGTCCAGCTAAGCTGAGACCGAGTCGAGTCCGAGTCAAAGGGAGTTTGAGTCCGAGTCACTAAGGACCGAGTCCAAGTCCGAGTCCAGTAACATCAACACTCACTCATAATGACATAGAAACGGTATCGATAATATGTACAGAAAAAGGTTTTTAATGTAATTTATCCAAATTGAACTTTAAAAATACTGAACTAAGTTTAGATAAAGTTTTGTTCGATTATCTAGCGCAATGGAATGGATACAATTCTTCCACCGCCAAACACAAGTTCAACACTCGCATCTTGTGAAGTCTCTTATATGTTGAGATTTGCGGCCAAAACTGCCACCCATTAGCAAAATGCCTCTACTTTTAAAGAAAGTATTCTGAGTCTGTGGTTTGGGGAGATGGGGTCTATCGGCTATGTTTATATCATCTGCCCTCCAATACCCAAACATAGACCAATTAAGTGCTACGACCCTGCCTGCACACCTGTTGCAATCCGTATAATGTGTAGTATCTGATCTATTAATGGTTCCAAGATCACAAGCCACAAATAAACACGTCCAACCCTATCCTCAATTGTTTTATCCATAAACATCTAGATAGATTAAAAGTATATGTCCTATCGGCCTATTCGATCAGCCTATTCGTGCCAAGTCTATTAAGGTGTCAAAATATCGAACTCGATTTCAACTGTACGAGTGTCATGAGTGGCAACTGGTTATGTTTGTGTATCTATACTATAGGCTCATGTTCAAATAATGTTCACACTCGCCCATCCGTAACCCAACGCCGACCATACATCAAATAAGCTTACACCTGTAATTAGCTTCGATCGCTCTGCATGTGGTCAGTGGTGCCCAGCCATCCGTCACATTACTTCAATGTCAGGTTGTTTAATTAACAGAGGATCCAGTGTCTTAAACCCCGTAGGCTAAAAGGGCTCCTTTGTCTGAGCTGAGTGACCAAGAAAGCAGACGAAATGTTTGAATTGGTTGTGGCAATAAACAATGGCCTGTTCCACGGAGAGTAACGAAAAGTAACTATTGTTGTTTTAGTTATCGTTACCTGGTAAAAGTAATCAGTTACTGTAACTAGTTACTTTTTCCGAAAAGTAACTAGTTACTGTAATAGTTACCTCAAAAAAGTAACTAGTTACTAGTAACGCGTTACTAGTAACGAGTAACGCACAACACTGCTGGTAGGCTAGCCTATACAAGGTCTGTGGAGGATGACATTGTCTTCAGGCAACGATTCAAACGAACCTAATCTAATCTAATCTAATATGACCGATATAATCTAATGATGATCTCTGTGTAAACAGTCTATACTCTGCAAGTCTGACAGGAGGTTCGGCTCCATAATAACTGCCGCTGTCTTATATAGAGGGAGAATTACAATGAAAACCAACAGGTGGTCAGAGAATGCCTAGGCCTACATGTATAAGGAAGGCAGTGTAGTTGAATGTTCGAGTTAGAACATACTAGCTATATGAGTGTAGACCCGACCAACATCATCGAACGATCAGCAACGAATAATTCCAAAGCAGTGGCAAGCGACGAAGACTCGAAATTATTGTTCTGATGGAGAGACATATCAAATATTATCTCAATGTCAGACGATCGAAAAATTGAGATTTGTGGTTCTCGATCGTGATGCATTTTACCCATTCACCCGTTGTCTCAGGCCTTTTTGCACACCGTCTTGCAACAAACATGTACCATGTATTGCAGACTGTGATGGTTGATCTGAATGCGCAAAGACTGATTCGGAAAAGACAACAATGAATCCCATAACGCTGATACCAATGGACGCTGGACGCAGACTGCCCACTGCACTGACCAATGGTCAATCGTGCATGTATAGCCAATTACGACTGTATCAGCCAGCGGTATAAAGCGGAGACACTTGTACAGTGTGTGCGACGAGCACGGTTGCAGCAACTGGCTTGATGGCCACCGGCATCACTTCGGGGGTACATTGCAGGGCTGCGGAGGCAGGCCGGAGGAGGATGCTATGCTGACGGGAAGACGGGGTGATGATGGTGCGAATGACGTTGGTGGTTCTTACGGGCGGTGCGACAACGACGGCGGCTCTGTTGTTGTTGCTGGTGCTTTGTCTTGGAGGAGATTCTCCTTTCTGTGACATCCGATTCGTCGATGCCAAAGTAGGTGCCTTATCTTTGCGGAGACTCGAGCTACATGTTAGATAAGTCCACGATAAGAGAGAGACAGGCAGAGAGACAGAGAGACACAGAGACCGAGGCAGACAGAGTGAGAGGGAGACAGAGAAAGAGAGACAGAGACAGAAAGAGAGAGAGAGGACAGAGAAGCAGACAGACAGGAGGAGAAAGAGACAGAGCGACAGACCGAGGCAGAGAGAGTGAGTGAGAGAAAGACAGAGAGAGAGACAGATAGAGACAGAGAGAGACACACAGAGGGACAGAGAGAAAGTAACAAAGTAAAGATAAGCATTATAGACACGTAGACAGGAGCAGACAATATTATAATTCTTCTTCTTCCTAATATTATTAATTCTCATTGGGTACTTCGTACTGGGAGTGCCTCCTCTATCGCTGTCTCCAGAGAGATAATTCTGGAGACAGAGATCGAGACAAGATGATATATTTGCAGACTGCAGATATGTCCTTGATGGCCAAATGCAAATTTATTGCTGTTTACATATCTAGATATGGATCCGGACAGAATTTGTACCCCTGGACACGGACATCCCAGTCATTTCGCCCCTGCATGTCCCCCCGGGTATTTCAATAGGACAAAAAATATTCATCCCCATATGTCTGCAAAATCAAACAACTTGCATTATTTTATGCTGGCTTTGTGCTGGCTTGATGTTCGGGGCTGGAAATTTAAAAAAATGCTAAAAGAGACTTCTAATATAATATTATGCATATTATATGTATATTGTAACACTTTTAGTAAACAGTTCTCTTTGCGATTAGTATTGCAGCAGATTGGGTTAGAATCTATTAAAAATTTTGTTAGAGTTTACTTTGTTTTAATTGTTGAAATTGAATTGTTGAGCAATCAAGCTTTTAATCCGTTGAGTTATTAATGTTTACTTAAAGTGAGTATAATTAAGGTGTAAGTTCTTAATAAAGCTTTGATAGTTACTCAATCTGCTGTTATATATACAGAAGTAAGAATTTCCAAATGAAATTTTACGGACTTATCGACAATTCATGCCTACACATGTTGGCAAGATTTCATCAAAATATTTCTAACAGAACAAAAGTTATACCACTTTTGGTGAGGTCACCCACCGTTTTTTGACGATTCAAAAGCGAAGCGCAACAAAAATTAGGTTTTTTGCCAATATCTGGCCAAAAGTACGAATTTCGGAATGAAATTTCACAGGCTCAAAGCCAATTCATATATACACATGATGGTAAGATTTCATTAAAATATTTCAAGCAGAACAAAAGTTATACCACTTTTAGTGAGGCCACCCACCGGTTTTTGACGAGTCAAAAACGAAACGCAACAAAAAGTAACAAAAACACGATTTTACTAAGTCTCATCTCAAATAACTGTTGTCAAATGAACTTGGTAGTGCTTCACAACTTGTGTTCAATGTGCCCACCACCCGTGCCAAAACTCCTTTTGAGTCTCTTTGCAAAGTTCTTGATGGACCTGTTGATTAATCTGACAGATTCCTTATTTTCCAGTTTGATTGTCATCTTGCTAAGTGATTTCTCAGTAACGCGCAGCTACGCTGGTACCCTGTTTCTTTTTTAAATAGTAATAATAATGATCATCTGGCAATATCAAGGCTATTTGATACCAATTATTTGAGATGAGAAAAAAATCGTGTTTTTGTTACTTTTTTGTTGCGTTTCGTATATGAATCGTCAAAAAACGGTGGGTGACCTCCCTAAAAGTGGTATAGCTTTTGTTCTGTTCGAAATATTTTGATGGAATCTAACCACACTGTGCAGATATGAATTGTCTTTAAGCCTGTAAAATTTCATTTCGATATTCTTACTTTTGGCCAAGATATTGGCCAGAATAATTAGATTGGTTTTTGTTACTTTTTGTTGCGTCGCGTTTTTGAATCGTCAAAAAGCGGTGGGTGACTTCACTAAAAGTGGTGTAACGTTCGATGTGTATGAAATATTTTGATGAAATGTGTAAATATGATGTGTAGATATGAATTGTCTACAAGCCTGTAAAATTTCATTTGGAAACTCTTACTTTTGGTCAAGATATTGGCAAAAAACCTAGAGGGGGTCTTTTTTTGGCGCACCCTGTATATATATATATATATATATATATATATATATGATTTTTGTGAAGAATCCACAGCGATGTAGTCGGAAACTGTACCCGTGTAGTCTACGTAGAAACATAAAGTTGTTTTGCGTATGCGATATTGATTAGAATAGGCCTACGTAAAACAAATAAATAGCAAATAAGGTAACCAGTCATGAGTTTGAACATCGTAGAAGTGCGTGTACAAATTTAAGTGAATGTAAGGCAAGGTTAAATTTAAATTCAATGAGGATCTATCCTGGGAACAGGATCGGATTAGCAAAATGTGGAGACCCCGTTTAGTAAAACTCTAGAGCCCAAACTAACACAATCACTGCAAACGGATACACAATTAAAACGTGTCACATTCAATAAATCAACATTCGTCTATCATTACTTCCTTTTTTAAAAACAATATCATCAGGTCTTTTAATATTCCAGTCTAGCGTTGAAGTGCACAATCTTCTATCTTAGACTTCTGCTAAAGTGATTCATGGTCAGACATAAACTTTCTAAGCCATGGCGTAGCCAATTATTAAGGCATTCGTACAAATATTCGGTGCAGAAGTGATTTATGCCCCAATTAAATTCTTGGCAGAGGAAAATTCTGGCAGTCTTGTGGCTGGAAAACGACCAGGGCTAAGGGTTTTTACCCGGGCATTTGCCCTGAATTGCCATGCTGTAGTGCCGCCATTGATTACAAACTAGCATATACATTCGCGGTTATGCCAATAGTGGACCCATAATTCGTAAAAAACAGTGCATAAACAGTGAACATTATAATAATAATGACGCTATTTCAAATGTTCTGATCAGGTCAGGTTATAAGTGTTCAAATAAGCAATTGAAACTAATAGTTCCTACTAGCATTTCTGACTGATTTTAGGATCAATCTGCCTGGTATTGAAAACTCTAATAATAAAGACCTCCGCAGGCCCGCACATGTGCCAAAGTTGTATATATAGTCTATGTTAAAATCAGCAGTTTTTGAAAAATTTGGCAATATGCTCAGAGATTTATTACTATTTGACTATTAGAAGCTACCATGTGTGGGGTCTCCTGAAGTGTTGGGCCTCTGTTCGGCCGAACATCTTGTATATGTCTTAAACCGGCCCTGCCATGCAGGGAGAAGGCGGCGAAATATCATGGGGAATTTACCCCAGAGAAAATCCATGGAGGATATTTCGGAAGGGGGATGTGAGGGGAAAATGCCTCCGGGGGAAATCTCTATAGACTCATCTAGATGGTCATTTAACTGGTCACTCAGTGTAAGGGCACTACCTAGATGTTTGAAATTTTGCAAACTTTCAAAATAGCCATTTGCACTTACCAGCTCACAACAAATTTTTGCACCACCTATGCCAATACAGACAGCAGGTCATTTGCACACAAATGTGCTGGCTCCACCATATGAACCATTCAGTGGACATTCGTTTAATGCCAGGTTTGATCATTTCTTGAAGAAGCAATTGCGAACGTTTCTAAACATGTAATGATTGTGTAATGTTTAATGGACGGTTACAAAGAAAATTTCTGAATACCGGTATATAGGTTTCAGATCCCCAGGTTAAGTAAAGCCTCTGATCTCTTAAAAAAATCCTTTCGGTTATTCTACTGTCCCCACCTGTGGCCGATTAGACCGGATACCTATTCTGCTAGCGTTAGAGTTAATTTTATGCTTGTGTTATTATTGGCATAACTATCAACTATAGTGTCGGGGACCGACGAGTCGGTTAAGGCTCAGGTTAGACGTCGTGAGGGTGGTTTAGGTCATATTAGGCCTCGACCCTTGTGTGGGTAGGTTAGGGCTAAAATTAGGATTAGTATCGTCATTGGGTCCCCGATACCGTAGTTTCGCCTTATTATGTTAGACTGGCAACGTATCATGTTTCTCATACTGTGTTTTCTCTGTTGCATTATTATAATTCACGCTTTGTAACTAATGGATATTATTTTTGTTGCTTTGATCCCATCTTAATGCTTCTAAGATAAATAGGCCTATAATAGGTCACCATATTGTTAAGAAGGGCTTCTGTTCCTTTAATGCATCCGTCAGTAGCCCGAGAAACCATGCATACACCTACTATTCTTTGTGCGCAATATATCAATTTTAATGACTCTGGATATAATAATGACTGATCGATTTATTGATTGATCGTTTGATTATAAATCATTTCTTTGATCCAAGAAAGCAATGTTTCATGCTGCGTGTCCTATTGTGCGTTTGCGAGCGGAGTACAAAAAGAAAATAAACAGGGAGATAGAAAGAAGTTCGCAAGATATATATTAGGGTGTCCCACGATTGCACAGGAAAAATATTTTTCTTGAAACTTGAAATGCAGTCCCTCCAAAAAGTTTCCTTATGGTCCTATGATAGTACCTGCCAAATTTCTGGACATTTTGAAAATATTTAGAGGCCGCTCAAAGCTCACATATAATATGTGTAAGTTGTCACAAATTATACGTGCGACATATAGGCCTATGAGTTTGAAATTTTCGGAGGTCCACACTTTGATCCCACTAGCGTGCTTATGTATTGCTTAATAACCTTATATTGCTCTGAAATACTAAAATCTACAAATATGCAACCTTATTGTATTTGCGAATGAGGTTTTTCAAGCATAAGGACGACAGTTAAGCTCTCGAGCAAACGAATGATGTAAATGTCGTGCACTAGGATTGCAGGTCGCTACCTCCACATGGCAATCATCAGTGGAGTAGAAATGAATAAGGTTAACAGATTGTCAGTCTGATTTTTCTCTAGTTGGTGGAAGTAGCCTACAAACATGTTGGTGTGCTAAAGTTGACCTCTGGACCAGGACAGGAATCAACGGTTGCAGTTTGAACCTTTTGAAGTCGTGAAAGTGTGATGCATTAGGCCTAATTATTGGCAAATGCTTTGAGACAACGGCTTTCAATAACTGCATATTAAATAGAGTTTGCAATGCCTTGCACCCTTCTACATCAGCCATCAGTCGTAACATCTTGTTAACATCACAGAAATCTTTTAAGTCCAGTTGCCTGGTGCATTCTTTGTGTCCTTGGTAAAAATTTGTCCATCAATGGTCTGTAATTAAGCTCTGCAAGCCATTTAAAGATGAATGCTCCAATCTGGTTCACCATCAACCAAACCCTCGACCAATGCTACTGCAGTCTGCATCTAACAAATCATAAGAATTCATTACTGAACAGCTTTAGCGTGGCCATACTCGAAATATGACTATCAAGAATTTTCAAAACTCTTGGTATTCATGGTTGGATTGAACAATTCGGTAGCATTTCGCAAGCCTGTTGCCATCACAGAGCAAGTTGGATGGGTAAGGCAATATAGATCTAATTGCTTTATGATGGAAACGAATCACATATACAGTTGACGACCGTGAATTACAGGGCATCCAACCCAAACAAGTCTCAGATTTGTGATTGACATCTACAGTCAGGCGGTGTTCTCATGTAGAGTCACTGCTCTCTTTGAATTAATCCATAGCTTTATAATTCTGGCAATGCTGCTCTAGATGACAAGTCTGAAAATGATGCAACATCATTCTTGGTATACCAGCACCTAAGATATAAGAGATAGCAATTCTCTCTGTTCTTTCAGTGAGTTCTCATTAATGTGGAATAACGGGGTTATCTCTTCCTAAAAGTTTTTCCCAAACCATGCTGCGTTCAAATATAGTTTTCTCGATCTTTCGGTGAAAGAGTGGCGAGATAGCCAATCGTATAAGACCACGTGTGATTTTTCATAACGTTGGTCTGTGTAAATGACTGTGCTGAACAAACATGACGCAGCTTTGATACAGAATTTCAGCTCAACGATAACGAAGAACGTAGATCGGAGACAATTTCTCGTACAGGTTGTCGAAAAACACAGGCACATGTTTTCTAACCACAATTGTGACAATCTTGTTGACA
Source organism: Lumbricus terrestris (assembly GCA_949752735.1). Classification (NCBI taxonomy): domain Eukaryota; kingdom Metazoa; phylum Annelida; class Clitellata; order Crassiclitellata; family Lumbricidae; genus Lumbricus; species Lumbricus terrestris. The sequence goes on from OX457039.1 coordinate 9,162,564, forward strand.
TGTGTAAATGTAGAACGTAGAACTGAAGAACAATTTGAGTGCAGTGATGTAGAATCAGCAGATCAGTATGAGAATAGTAAAAAAATAACGGTCCAGACGTTGATTTGTTGTGTAGCTGCATGGGGTGTGCAATTAAAACTTTACTGTGTGGTCCTAGGACAAATAGGGGTTGAACCTCACAGCCCCCTCAGAATTTCTTACTATGAAGCAGATGAAGGTATGGAGGAGCTAAAACCACGACTTGTTACATTATCAAGAGTTTGTAATGACTACTCCCAATGATTAGTTGTGTGTGCACTGATATTGTGTCCAAAGTTCAAAAATCTCAAATTTTTCTCGATTTTGTATTTTTTGAGCATAAGACTATGCCCAAAATATCCATTGTATCCAATAAAGTTAAATACCTGTTAATTCTACCATTCACGAGCTTTCCAAGGGTAGTAAATTTGTTATAATAGGATCAACGATTGGGATATAAAGGCATTTAGAAGTTGGACACATCAGGCGCAAATTATGCCAATATGGGTTAAATTTGGGCGGCTTGAGCCACCCCTAAATATTTTTTTAGTGTCATAAAACTTTACAGGTGTTATTATGGGACCATATGGAAACTTTTTAGGGGGACTGCATTTCAAGTTTCTAGAAAAATATTTGTTGGGACACCCTAATATATATCCTAGACCTAGATAGATAGACAGACAGAAAGGCAGACGGACCGATAGATAGCAGGACAATCATGCAGTCAAGCATCCATACAGATAGATGAATGGATATATACATACATAGATACATAGATACATAGACACATACATGCATACATGCATACATACATACATACATACATACATACATACATACATACATACATACATACATACATACATACATGCATGCATACATACATACATACATACATACATACACACATACATACATACACACATACATGCATACATACATACATACATACATACATACATACATACATACATACATCGTGGGGCGCGGTGGTGTAGTGGTGGCGTCGTTGCCTTGAAGCCGGAAGGTTCGAGGTTCGAATCCACCTCAAGTCGCCGCGTAGGGACCTTGGGCAAGTCCTTCGCAAGTCACTCGCAATTGCTCAGCGCTTCGGCGTGAAACTCCAATGCAGTGTCCGCTCTGCAGTCGGGAGCGCCTCTAAGTAGAGAGCTTGAAGGGGCGCTATAATAAGTGCACATACATACAAACAAATATATACATACATACATACATACATACATACATACATACAGTCATACATACATACATACATACATACATACATACATACATAAATACATACATACATACATACATACATACATACATACATACATACATACATACATGCATGCATACATACATACATACATACATACATACATACATACATACATACATACATACATACACACAATCACTCGTACACAATGCATACAGACACGCCACATGTATCCACGCATACATAATACATACAAAATACATGTATAGGCCTATATATACATGTATAATCAACTTAAGTTTAATGAGCTCTGTTTAGAACTTTAGATACTCGTATTACATTTAATTTCATCTTATTACTGCAACCAACCTCTAAACTTCTCCGCTTATTGGACGATCGATGAAATGATCGTCGCTCGTCGATTGATCGCTTAAGCAATGTGACGCTGCTGATAGCGCTTAAATGAGACAAGCGATGGCGGAAATCGCCTGAGCGATAATAGAGTCTCCTGACGCATCCCTTTCAACGAACATCTTCCGCACTCATTAGGATGTTTGCATACGATATTATTGTGGTTCAGGGCGTATTATACTAGTCAGGAAAGTTTTGGCGTTTGCCCCCTTCCGCCCCCCCTATGGTTGCAATGTTCATATAAATTATATCGCGACTTCGTAGAATGCGGTTGCAATGATATATGTTGTACATAGCACACTGTTGGTTGCCAGTTATTTCTGGCATTTTGTGTACCGTGGGTGGATTAAGGCAAAACCCCGAAATATTTCGGCGCTGAACAAAAACTGCGTCTGGATGTCTAGTTTTTCACTGACGAAGTATTGGAAAGTGATTCCGTAGGAACCAGGATGTCGGGTTTGTTTCAGAGCCAGGTTTTGAAGGTTCAATAGGTTGTTTGGTCTTTTTATATCCAGGTTGGTGGGTCTTTTTGAGAGTCAAGGTATAGTTGAACTTGTTGGATCTTTTGAGAGCCAAGGTTGCTGGATTTTTTTATGCCAAGTTCAACAGGTTGTTGAGCCTTTTCAGAGCCAGGTTCAACAGGTTGTTGGGTCTTTTCAGAGACAGGTAGTTGGGTCTTTTCAGAACCAGGTTCATCAGGTTGTTGGGTCTTTTCAGAGACAGGTAGTTGGGTCTTTTCAGAGCCAGGTTCATCAGGTTGTTGGGTCTTTTCAGAGACAGGTAGTTGGGTCTTTTCAGAGCCAGGTTCAACAGGTTGTTGGGTCTTTTCAGAGACAGGTAGTTGGGTATTTTCAGAGCCAGGTTCAACAGGTTGTTGGGTCTTTTCAGAGACAGGTAGTTGGGTCTTTTCAGAGCCAGGTTCAACAGGTTGTTGGGTCTTTTCAGAGACAGGTAGTTGGGTCTTTTCAGAGCCAGGTTCATCAGGTTGTTGGGTCTTTTCAGAGACAGGTAGTTGGGTCTTTTCAGAGCCAGGTTCATCAGGTTGTTGGGTCTTTTCAGAGACAGGTAGTTGGGTCTTTTCAGAGCCAGGTTCAACAGGCTGTTAGGTCCTTTCAGAGACAGGTAGTTGGGTCTTTTCAGAGCCAGGTTCAACAGGCTGTTAGGTCCTTTCAGAGACAGGTAGTTGGGTCTTTTGAGAGCCAAGTTCAACAGGTTATTGGGTCTTTTCAGAGACAGGTATAGTTGGGTCTTTTCAAAATCAGGTTGTTGGGTCTGTTGAGAGCCAAGTTCAACAGATTGTTGAGACTATTGGAGTAAAGGGCTGTTGGGGTTTTTGAGAGCCAAGTTGTTGGATCATAATAGAAGCCAGATTCTTGGGTCATTTTCAGAGCCAGGTTCGTTGTTAGGCCAGTTTTATTACCAGTCATTGCCAGGTTGTAGGGCAAAATTGATGTATTAGAGCCAGGTTGTTGCTTCGGTCTCATAGCCAAACCAGAATCCAGCGTGTCAGACAGAGTGCTCGATGGCTCTGCTGCTAAGCTGCAAAGATTAAAGTGATCACAATATCAAGGGTAGTCGGTTGTTTGTCCAGGATTGAGTCACAGAAAGGACTGCTCGCAAACATCGATTTTCTTGTGAAAAGAAGATCTCAAAGAAGCTGGAGCTAGGTTATTTGCATGCGGAAAACAGTTGTAAGTTTTTTGTTATTCCAATCCGTGCATGCAGTTGGTGCTATACAAAGCGGGCAATCTCGAAAGGGCGCTATAGAAAAGAATAAATATAATAAATAAATTAAAATCACCACCAGTCGACATGACATTGTCCTTCCAAACAGATAATTGTAATTATATAGCGCCTAAGTAAAACATCACTGCACATCATATATATTCTCATAACCAACCTCTTTTCATGCTTCGCTCTCATCTTCTCCATGCACCCAGTCTGTTATCTGCAACCTTCGCGTTGTTCTACCCATTGATAAGTTTATATAAACACTCTGCCTTTCTCTATTTTTCTCTATCTTCCATCTTGACGTGTATCCTGCTCCTTCTTCTGACATTCTTCTAAACATTCTGATTATTTAATCTAATTTTTGCGTACTATTTTTGCGTACTATTTTTGCGTACTATTTTTGCGTACTATTTTTGCGTACTATTTTTGCGTACTATTTTTGCGTACTATTTTTGCGTATTATTTTTTCCTTTTCCCTTCATAATTTCACATTATTTTCTATACCTTCTTCATTTTCCGTATAGGCCTACCCGATTTCATCTTCCCATATTGCTCCACTATTTTATCCGTCCACATCACTGCTCCTTCGTTTCATCTTTGATTCCTTACCGCTCCTCCTTTTCCACTACTTCAATTCATCTTGCAATACACTTGTCCCTTAATTTCCATATCCTATTTATTCCCTCCATGTATAGGCCTACTGCTCTTTCCTTTCCTTACCATAATCTTCCCTGCCATTCAATTCTCTTCTTGGTGGGGTAGCTGCAGTTTAACGTCACTGTGTGGTAACAAAGACCAATAGCAACGCCCTACTCCTTTATCTAGGCTTGGGACTGGCACTGGAAGAGTGCAACCAGTGGCGGAGTTAGTCCTCTTCTTACATTTTCCTACCCTATATATTTAGCCTTTCCATCCATTTATCCATTCATCCTAGCTTATATCATCTGTCCGTTATATATATATATATATATATATATATATATATATATATATATATATATATATATATATATATATATATATATATATATATATATATATATATATATATATATATATATACAAGCCAATACTCTTCCCTTCGTTGCATCTCTTCTTCGATACTTTACCCTCAGGCCGGTCCATTCAGCCAACGTTTTTCTTGTTCTTCCACTCGTTTGCAGATCTAATATAAAGAAGGAGAACGAAAGGAACCTGATTCGTCCCTATAGATCTTTCCCATAACAACCATATCTGATTCTGTCGATCTCTAAAAGCTACGTCGCAGTACAATGCACTGCCTGTCTTTATATACACTGCGCGTACAATCCCATAAATAGAATATGCAATTAATTATAATTAATTATTTTTTTATTATACGTAGCAAAGATTACAGGCGATAAGCGTCCATACTCCAATCTGCAGCATTGGGGTGCAAATAGACTAAACGCCAGGGCTGTTTTTAAGAAAATTTCTGAACTGCACAAAGCCTTACTTTTCTTTCCCATCCTCCATGGTAAATTATTCCTATTCGGAGGACAATGACCTTTTTTGCTAGTTTTAACCCTCAGGCTACCAAGCTTTTTTGTAACACTGACTACCAAGGAGGGATGGTTACCAACCCATCTGGATTTTGGGTTTGGCTTGAGATATCATAACTTGTAATACACCATTGGATTCAGAATTCATTTCTGCACAATATGGTATATTTGGGTTTTGAAACTATGAATGCCCCTCGAAATTATGAATTTTTTACCATGGGTACCCGTCGATTTCACAAAACGTATACTTACGCATAGGGAATATATTAGATTATGTGTGTTTTGTACATGATTTATATATAAAAAATAGTTTACATATAATAAAGTCCAATGTTCAACTATGAAAACTAGTGATAAGTCTGTTTTATGTTCAATCAAAACAAAAAAACATGTTGTAGCCGCTGAAAAACGTTTATGCAGACATATCGGCTTGCGTTGTAAAAAAACGTAACATTTTCACACATTTTAATTTATTTTGAGCACTTCTGGTCATCAAAAGACAAATTATTTAGTATCAGAAAATAGCCCTAAATGCCCTCTACAGAATGGCATAATTTATTTTTATTAAAAATTAAATTATGGATAAGTTATAATAGAAAAAACACGACAATTTTATGAAAATAAAACACCTTTATATATATTTTAATTTATTTTAAGCACTTCCGGTTGTCAAAAGACAACTCAATGAGCATGGAAATGTAGCCCCACATTCCCTCTATAGAATGGTATAATTTTTGTCTCTTAATATTAAAGGGCAGAAAAGTTACAGACGATATTCTAGGGGTGGTGGTATCCACTCCCCTCTGGTGCCTTGGGTATATCTGGTGTAACTTTGAACGGTAAGAGGCATCATCAAAAATTTTAGCTCAAAATGTGTCCCAGTGAACCCTCTACAGCTACCTATTTGTTCAAAATTTTATTCCAGACGGAACGCGTTTGAATTGCGAAAAACCTAGGGGGTGGCAACCACCCCCTCCCCTTGGTAGCCCGAGGGTTAACTGCACAAAATTTGTGACACAAGTTCTTCTACAACTGCACACATCCATTTGGAACTGCACATTTTGTGTACAACTGCACGTCTTAAAAAACCTGCTAAACGCTCGCTGTGATCGTGAATAAGCTGGTGCCCTGCGTTTAACTTTTATGTGAAGCTGTTTAAATGTGGAGTTTACGATGTTGTGAAAGCGTTTCTGGTCAAACTATACAAATGAAACGAGTATGAATGAATGAAAAAATTAATGAACTATCGAATAATGATTGCATGACAAGGAATCTTGTCTTTACTCTTTACATACTTTGTATGTGTGCATTAATGCTTGCAAACTATGCATGCACGCATGTATAATAAATTCAGTGTGTGTATAAGCATAATATATTATGTATATAATTATCTGATAGTTGCACAGGGCTGTCAAGTTTGAAATGCCATCTACACGTGAACTGCATATTACAGAGAGCCAGATGTTTAGCGTATAGACTATTATAGTATCCACTTGTCCAGTGACTCTATGCTGTATGTTCAACCTTTTTAGAAATGAATGAATGAGATTAATGAATTCATCATCATGTATCTGTCTGTCTGTCTGCCTGTCTGCCTGTCTCTGTCTGTCTGCCTGTCTGTCAGTCTGCTTGCCTGCCTGTCTATGTCTCTCTATCTGTCTGCTATGTCTGTGTTGTGATGCTTTGCTTCTGTGTGTCTGTCTGTCTGCCCGTGTAGTTTGATGTCTCTTTGAAACTTTGATGTCTTAAGGCTGACCATGAAAAAACAAAACATAAAGGACAAATTATCAAGGAGCGCATTCAGCGCCCATTAAAAACGCATGCCATCAATCAGCACTGATGGAGCGAGCGATACAGAGACAGACAAACGCAAACTGAGACAGACAGACGCAGGCAGAGACAGAGAGGCGTAGACAGACGCAGAGAGAGACAGGCAGAGATAGATGCAGATATAGGAAGAGTGGACTCGCTCAAGCAATCGCCACTTGTAATATCGTCTTCAATCGATACCCTTCGAGCGGTTTAGACTAACACAGACAGACAAACAGACAGACAGACAGACAGAAAGACAGACGGACAGAAAGACAGACAGACAGAGACAGACAGATGGACACACAGGGACAGAGACACAGAGACAGGGAGACAGAGACACAGACAGAAACCAATACTACAGCCTCAAACCGCGACGGATGAAATTCGACCTAACCATGCTATCGATTTCCCACGCAGCGCTGCAGCAGAGATAGGACTACGGACGTGGAAGCCAGTGTCCGATGCTAACTAAGCGGATAGGCCAGTAAATTGATGGACTTATGAAAAGGATGATGCTGTTATCTCGTGTAGTCCACCGGTCTACGCTTCGATCCTGCTTTATCCTCTAATGATCGCTGCGGTTTCGACCTTGCTATTTATACTTGAATGACTTGCGTGCAGTTAAGAAATGCGCTATAAAAATATTGTAATGTAATAGTCTATTCATCATCTCGTGCAATGCTACTTTACTTCTTTTCTCAGCATAGTTTTTTACTAGGATTGCTCTTGTCAAACAAAATATTATATCCTTGGAATTCCCCATCAATCTGCAGCGCCAATACGTCATCCTCTCTGGCAATCTTTCCACTCGCCTCAAATCTTGCCTTTTCTGTCCGGGTCGCTCGCACTGTGTGCACTTCTGAAAGGCTCTTGATTAGAATCGCATATAAACGGACACTACTCATGCAATACAATACAATACAATACAATACAATACAATACAATACAATGCCATCTCGTTGCGAAAAGTGCGACATCTCGGTCAAAACTTTTTGTTTTACTGACATTTTTGAAGCAACAACACTGGCCAATGGCCATAATTATAAGCACCTATCCCTAACGCCGTTTAAAAAGATGTGACCGTGCATGAGAAAACCCGGCCAAAGTCGCGTATATTGAAACCGAGTAAATCGAGCGAAAAGGTCTACACCCAGTTCTCAACGAAATGCACGCTACTGTGCGGAGACTCCTATTTAAATCTGTGCCATTCCTTCAATTTAATTTTCCAAGAAAAGCCGTTGACACCATTGGAAAGAGCAGCAAATTTTAAGTTTAGAACATATTACTAAATTCTGATGAAAAATGTATTGACTTTTGTGTGGTTCATGTAATGGATGTAATTTTCAACTGGCGATTTCTCCCTAAAACGATTTCTCAAGATGCTAAAAAATCATAAAAATTTCATTTCAAAACATGCAAATATACGGTTTTCACCAATTTGATCAACTATATCTGTACTATTTAAAACAAACTTAAACTCATTTTATGGAATTACCGACTTTGGGAGGGTTTTCTCATGCACGGTCACAGATTCTTGAGTTCGTCAAGTTTAAAAGCGTTTGAGATACAGCGTCGAAAAATATGAAAATTTCCAACTTGCAAAAGTTGAAACGGAGTGAATTTCAGCTGCATCTGGTGTTCAAAACGTCCTCCTTCTTCACGGACACACGACCACAGCAAAAGTTCTTCTCTGCCAGAGACTGCATGCCATGCATGCCTCGCCAGTCGCCAATCATCATCTCGGTATCTATTTGGTCGTATCCAATTTTCTGTCCAATTTTCTGTCGTTTCCTCTCGAGCAGTTCAGTATATGCTGCGCAATTATAGCGACGATGTATGCTGCTCTGGCGAAGCAGTGCCATAGCCAGGAATTTATGATGGGAGGGGGGGGGGTTATGGCATTGCCGGATGCTCTTCCTGACACCAACCCAACAGTATTACAGTAAATAAAAAGGGAAAACGTAACAAATGGAATAAAAGTAAGAAAAACAATTGTTACTACAAACAACTGCTTTGTTTTTTTCTTATCTAAGTGGCTAAATAACTTTTCAACACTTTTTCCTAAAGCGAATTTTTATTAACCCCCCATAAACCCCCTTGTCTACGCCACTGTAGCGAAGTCCCATCAGACTGGTGCTGCATACATGTATGATAATTATTCTAAGGGGCTTGGTCGTGGTTGCCGCTTCTACCACCTCTTGAAGTGCTATTGTTGCTAAATTGCCAATAGTGCTAAAGCGGTAATCCGTGCGACCAAGAACTTTAAGCGGCGTAGAGCGAACCTGGGTATATGCAGTTGCATGTAGGACTCTATCGACACGTCAGGTGCACGAAGGTCATTGTAGGCTACACTGACATTGACGCTGTAGACCGCGTTGGCCTTTCTCGATCGTCGGACCTCCGTTCGGAATTGCCTTCATGCATGAAGGATCACAACCGATCTATATGCGCTGGAAAATAAGCAGGGTTCTGAGTATTGTAGATAATTATGCAGTCGCTATATAAAACACGTGAATATACTGAGACTTACATGCATTCATAAGTCTATTCTGCATTATTTTTCTATATTTTAGTGGAACAGAATTATTACTGTCATTAGTTATCTCCTTTTCTCGATCTATTTGTCTCGTTTTACCTGTTGAGTTCACTGGAGATGGAGTAAATCTTTGCCATCTTCCATATCCTATATAGGCATACTCCACAGTCCACACCTCCAGCCAGAAGTTTCTTTTCCCGCTTGTTCTGTCTGTTTGTTTGTTTGTTTGTCTGTCTGTCTGTCTGTCTGTCTGTCTGTCTGTCTGTCTGTCTGTCAGACTTCCTATCTGTCTGTCTCCTGTCAGTTTCTATCTAAGTCTCTTTCTCTGTCTGTCACTATCCATGGCTTTGCCTCCGTGTCTCTCTTGAGTCTCTTCCTTGGCTCTTCTGTCCATCTGTCACATGTCTGTCTCTGATCTCTCTTCTTAATTCTGTAATCTGTATCTCTCTGTTTGTGTCTCGTTCAGTCTCTCTCTCAGTCTCTTTCTCTCTCTCTCTCTCTCTCTCTCTCTCTGTCTCTCTCTGTCTCTCTCCCTCCTCTCTCTCTCTCTCTCTCTCTCTCTCTCTCTCTCTCTCTCTCTCTCTCTCTCTCTCTCTCTCTCTCTCTCTCTCTCTCTCTCTCTGTCTCTCTCAGTCTCTCCCTCCCACTCCTCTCTCCGTCCATCTTCCTTCCTGCACTTCCAAAGAGACCCCTTCCCCTTCTTCTCTCCGCCAGCAGATCTCTCCTCGTCTCATATCCCCGTCTTGAATGCTTCATTCAATTACGTCCGTCATTCGTTTTGTCCGCATCTACGACGATCTCCCAGCACACCGCCCCCCCCCACCCCCACCCACCCCCGCTGCCCTCTCCCTACTAACCAACCAAAACGCCATTAGCCATCCCTGCTGTTCGCTCGAATTGGCTCGGGGGCTCTTCTTAGAACCAGCCCATTAGACCGCACCCCCCCCCCACTCCGCCGCCGCCGCACGAGGCCATTACGCCGCGACCCCTCCGCGTGTTTGGCTTTTGCCATCTCTTAATTATCTCGCCAACGATCGATGGGCGGTGAGGCCTGATTTCCGATCGACTTTGCCAATCGTTGCGTCGAATATTCGATTAGGCGCCGACGGGTGGACTTGCCGCAGACAGCTGCTGCTGCTGCTGGTGATGCTGGTGATGCGGCTGCTGCTGCTGCTGCTGGAGTGTCGAGATGGTTCAGCGCTTCGACCGATTGGAATGACGACGACGATGAAGTTGATGTTGATGTTGAGTTCGTGTCAACAACGATGCACTGGACGCTGAGGGACTGCACTGAAGCGCGGATGGATGGAGTGAAACAGGGATGGAGAAGGTGGAAGAGGAGGAGGCGGAGTAGGAGGAGGAGGATGGATGGATAGATGGATAGCTGGGTGGATGGATGTATTGGTGGATGGATGAATGGGTTAATGGTTAATGGGTGGATGGATAGATGGATGGATGGATGGATGGATGGATGGATGGATGGATGGATGGATGGATGGAGGGGTGGGTGGATGAAGGGATAGATGGTTAGATGGACCGATGGATGGTTGGATGGATAGATGGGTTGACGGACGATTGGATAGACGGATGGGTTGGTGGATGGATGGATTGATGGATGGATGGACGGAAAGATGGTTGGATGGATGGATTGATGGACGGAATGATGGATGGATGGATAGTTGGATGGACAGAGGAAGAAATCAGGTTGAGCTAAGTGAAGGAACACGACGGTAGATCTATGATCATTGTAGAAAAATAACTGCGGGGATCAGACTTTGATCCACGTGGTTGAGTTGAGGTGTGCAATGAAGAAAGAGATTAGAGGGGTTGAGCTACCCCAACCCTCAACGGCGGTGATGCTCTTGCTGGAGCACGGATAAACGATCAAAAGATGGCGTGCGGACAAAAGGAAGGAGAGCTTGAGATGGATATGATGGCAGGAAATGAGCTAGGTTGGACTGCTGAAGAAATGTAGGAACACCACTGCTGGTTTTCTGTCCGTTCTGCAAGAACATGGCATTGGGTGTTCTTCATATAGGTTTCTAAGCATATAGGTTTCTCAGTTCAAACCTGTGAATGATTTCTAATATTTTTCGCTTTAGTGCAAAGAAATTATTGAAAACCAGAAAACTGGAATTGATATAAATTGTCCGTATATGTCCGGGTGTCCATGTTTTCCATCTCGCCTCGGTTCCAACCACCTTCCTTCTACCCATCACGCCTCCCTCCTTCCTTCTTTCGTTTCCACATTCCCTCCTTATGACCCAGTTTTGTTTGCTTTTCTAGTCAGTTTATGACGCCGCATAGGAATGCTCGCAAGCAAGCTTTGATTGACCTTGCTCATTTTTCAAGCCAACAAGATTGTGGCAATTTCTGTGCTTATCACGACGGTGGCCATTAAGATTTCTGTATCGATATTGGCATCGTCCAAACAACATGCAAGCGTGCTTGCTGTATCGCGTCGCACTGTATATAGATCTATTGCAGAGGAGAAATATCGCATAACATGGAACAATACCACATGACAAGCCATAGTAGGATATAATACGTCATAGCATGACATAGAACAACGTAACATGACATAATATAACGTCACATGACATAATACAACGTGACATGATATAATGCAACGGGACATGATATAATGCAACGGGACATGATATAATGCAACGTCACATGACATAGCACGGGGCAACATAACACATAATATAGATTCACGCAATTATAACATGGCACAGCACACATCGCATTTCACAACTTAGCATAACTTGACGTAGCATGACATAACACATTACATGACACAAGATATAATTACATTGCACAACATAACACATAGCATATCATAGCACAACACAGCGCAACGTAACATGTCATAGAACAACGTAACATGATATGACACAGGGCTGCTCCTGAACAACATCGGGCGTTTGCCGTAGTTGGTCCCTCCAATTGGAAAGACATTACTCCCGCACTAAGGACTAAACTAATGATAGAATACAATACAAAACAATACAACATAATACAATACAATACAATGCAATACAACGCAATGCAATGCAATACCATGTTGTCAAACGTTTCCCGAAGCATATGCATACACATCTCTTATACTTTGATAGTGACCCCTGTTGACGTGAGCAAAGCTTTTGACACTGTTGACCACAGGAGTTCGTTATTACAAATCGCTCTGAAGAGTCGCTCATTGTCGTGCTTCGTGTTTCATCGTGACAACAATTGAGTTTCCATCGCTTCTGTCGTTTAACCCAATGTGATGAACTGATGATGCTTACTTACAGGTGGGATCAGAGAATGCGGACTATTCCGGAGGAACATCCGGTTGCGGAGGAGGAGGATGGGAACCAGGCGAAGATGACGAAGACTGCTTCAAGGAAACTGATTCGGACGAGATGGCTAACCCCACCACCATCATCCTCACCCACCCACAGCCCACCGCGAGCGTCAATCACGTGACTCGCGTCAACCACGTGACCGGAAACGCGACGGTGCGCAGGAGGAGAACGGAGAGGGATGGGGGGAAGAAGCGGAAGGGGAAGCAGCGAGGAAGGTCGAGGTCAAGGTCATCTGGGAGCAGGACGACGAGGTCTCCTTCCACGGATGGATCGGCGGCCTACGTTGACCTGCTGCGTCTGTCCGACTTCTGTCCAGAGAGCTTCCCCGTCATCCGACTGAACTTCGTGAGGACGCTCATCAACTGCATGACGTCATCGAAGAGTTTCATCCTCGATACGTCGTCTGTGACAGGTCTACCTCTGACGTCAGTCGACACCTGGTCAGTGATCTCTGAGTCATGTAGTTGTCATCATCGTCGTCGTCGTCGTCATCATCATCGTCATCGTCATCGTCGTCGTCGTCATCGTGGTCGTGGTTGTCGTCGTCGTCATCGTCGTCGTCGTCGTCGTCATCATCATCGTCATCGTCATCGTCATCATCATCTTCATCATCATCATCATCATCGTCGTCGTCGTCGTCATCATCATCATCATCATCATCATCGTCGTCGTCGTCGTCGTCATCATCATCATTAACATTACCAATAGACAACGTCTCATGACGCATGACATTGTGTCAGAGACCAATCGCATCTGTAGAGTGGGAGTGTCGCCTCGGAACAAATTCTGGGGTCCATTCGGTTTCTTTTTATGGGGGGTCGTCCAATAGATAATTATGGTCGCAAAATATACGGAATAGCCAAGATAATTCGGAGAGTATTCGTTTAGGTGGGGCTTTGATCCTGCAACCTCCGCCCCAATTCGTCGCATATATTTGTTGAGCATTCGTCGTGGCAGGTGATATCAACATCCGCCTCGAATTTCCTGCCTCATCCACTGTGGACGGATTTTAATGACATCATATATTATAGGAGGATTTGGTTTCACTGACCATGTAAACTCCGCCACTGGTTGTTCTCTGCCAGTGCCAGTCACAAGTTTGGATAAAGGAGGAGGGCGACCTAATCATCGTTGATACGGCAGTGTCGTTAATCATGTAACAAGCCGAACTGGCCATGTAAAATTGTAAATAATTCATTCATTCATTCTAGGCACTTGCAGCACTTATATAGCGCCCCTTTAAGAAGCATGCTGGTGATAACGTCGTCAAATACTATGTGAGACGTTAACAATACAGCCTTACTCTATCCTATACAGCCGGTGAAAGATCTTGCCCTGTCGCTCTGTGAGTTTTTGATTACGATTACGATTACAAGTGGCGCTACATTAGCTTACTATACAATACAATACAATACAATACCCTGTCGTCAAACGTTTCCCGAAGCATATGCATACACATCTCTTATACTTTGATCGCGCCCTCTATTGACGTGAGCAAAGCTTTTGACACTGTTGACCTGTTCGACCTTAGGCTGACCTTCAACTACACGGAGGCTCAGCTGGAATCGTCGACGACGTTCGACTGGGACCAGTATCAGAGAACTTCGTTTCCGGACGAGGGATTCACCACTTCCGGTGCGGGGACGCGCACTGAAGGCGACAACTGTTCCACATCCGCTTCCTGCGAGCACTTCGTCTCGACCGGAAGTGCGTCACTGACAGACCCAGAAGGACACTCAACGCTGGCAGACGACGACGACGACGATGATCTTTATGTCGTGTACATCGACGAGGATGACGTCATCTCAACGGATGCCGTACCAACCGCTGCCTTGGCAACGTCTAGCGGTACGTCTGAAGCGAGCATAGCAACCACGAAGCATACGTCATCTATTGACCAGAAACCCCGCATCAGCGATTCGCCCCATAAGGGGTCGTACGTGACGGAGAAGCTGGTATCGGA
>OX457039.1:9182126-9252126 GCA_949752735.1 Lumbricus terrestris
CTGTAATGCTTCGGTTATTGATACTGCAATTTAATTTACTATAATATATATATATATAATATATATAATAACTAAAACGTATTATATATATGTATAAATAATAACTATATAATAGTTTACTATAGTTCGTCAATAATTGTGCAACGTTTGGAAAATCTACACGAACATTGGACAGATGCATGCATACATGTATCATGTCCTATAGAAACTTAATTCCTACAGTGCCGTTGAAAGCAAACGGCGGTAAATCATTCCATCATCATCATCCCGACACGGTGACCAGCCCCAGTCTCTGTTGGGAATGATTATGACGTCATCGCTTGCGACGACACGAGATGACGTCATTATCGATAAGCAGCTTTCCGCAGGTCGTCGTCGCATTAAGTAAATCCGCGGAAACACAATATTGTTATTATTACTAATAATAAATTAAAAGCCAGTGCAACAAACTAATAAACAGTTACCGACCGCGACGGAGAACCAGCAGACAGACAGACGGACGGACCATTCGAAGCAGAGGAAGACGGCGAGCGTGGTAGGAGAGGAGGAGGAGGAGCTGAGACCGTCCGGACCGTAGTAGCATGGCAACTGCGGTTAAGACGATTTGGAAGAAGAAGGATGCCGTCGGCGGCAGCGATATTATTATGAAACCGATTAAATCCGCGTCGGACGAGGACCGCAGTGGGGGAGACAGTCCACGGAGGAACGTGCAGAAGCATCGGTCATCCCCGTCGGCAGCGGTTGGGGCGGCGGCCGGAGGGTTCGGCCCTCCGACGACTGCTCCGTCGAAGGCCAAAAGCGGCGCTGGGAAGAACCGAGGAACGGCTGGGGCGTCGGGGAGAAGAGAGAAGCCGTTGCCGATGACCACGGACAGTGCGAGGTTGTATCCGAAGCCGACGCATTCCAAGTCCTCATCGCCGGAGCGGGCCAACGCCAGCAATCAGACGAA
This sequence comes from Lumbricus terrestris, assembly GCA_949752735.1. Lineage (NCBI taxonomy): Eukaryota > Metazoa > Annelida > Clitellata > Crassiclitellata > Lumbricidae > Lumbricus > Lumbricus terrestris. The sequence continues at coordinate 9,183,076 of OX457039.1, forward strand.
GAGTCCCGATCTTCCGCCCTACATCCGGGCGACCATCGCCGAACAGCTGGCCCCGGTGCGTTCGCGTCCGGCGCGCGAGGACACGAAGGAGAATCTCTTCGGGTTGGACAAGAACCCGAGGCTGCGACTGTCGGCGGTCAGATGCCAGGAGAACACCCAGAAGACGCTGTTCGGCGAACCGGAACCGCTTATCGCCGCCCACAAGTCATCGCCTCGTCATCTGGCCGACACGAAGCACAACCTGTTCGGCCCGCCTCCGGAAATCCTGATCCGTACGAAGTCCCGCCAGCGACCGGACACTCCGGACATCCTGTCTCACGAAATCAAGCCTCCGTCGGAGATCCGCGAGAATCAGCTGAAGACCATCGTCAGTAGGTACCTGCTGCGCCACCAGGACACCCACCAGAAGCTGTTCGGAGCGCCGGAAATCCTACGAAAGCCACCCCCACCGAGGACGACTTCGAGTATCTTCTACGACGATCAGGAGACGCACCAGGAGAAGGCGGTGAAGTCCCTACCGCTGGGCAGTCTCATCGTCGTCACCCGGGACATCGTTGTCGTCCAGCCACTGGGACCGCCGCCGCAGGAAGTCAGTCAGAACTAGAAGGTTGCTTTACATTGGCGCTATAAGAATATCTGACGATATGACATTCATTTTATAAAGATATATGTTGCACAACACGATGCCACCTGTATTATACACTTTCGCCACCTAACGATTCGGATCTAAACTCCATTTATATATCTTTTATTATAGCCACTGATTTTTTACTATCTCTAAACGATAAGGCTGCTGCGACCAGATTTTACGCATGACTTGAAGTTAAACCTGGACAATATAAACAAATATTCATTCATGTATTATTTACGCCTAGGATAAATAAACATAGCGATTTGCAGATGATTAGAATTCAAACGCGGATACGGACTCGATATTATTGTTCGGAAAGGAATAACTTTTAAGTAACTGACCGACAAACTGCATGCAACTAATTTCGGTGGCGTTCGACATCGTATTTCTGGACATAAAATTAATCACCGGTATAAAACTGAACGCGGAAACGGGCATTCAAGATTTAAACAAGCTACCGAGTTCTTTACCTCGTAAGATGTATTATTCTGTAGTCGAATCAGTTAAGTGTTTGAATAACTATAGAAATTATTTGTAGCGCTCTAACGAGATAGCCTAAAATGCGTTATATGAAGTATCCTGGCCCATACATAGGTCTATGCCACCACACAGATACACACACACACACACACACACACAGGCATGCACGCACGGTAGCACACACACAATCACGCAGTCAATGAATTGACTTTGCGGGAACGCCTCTGAGTAGTTTTTTTCTTGAAGGAGCGCTATATAAATGTCCGAATGAGGGAATGAATTAATGAATACTGACAATTAAGAGTTCGCTCTGACTTTGGTTTCATATCCAGCCCTCGGGAAGTGGGGTGGTTATAAAAAATATAATGACTAGGAGTCTAGGTTACTCTTGGTTCACTTCCCCTAACCCGAATGAAAACTCAACGGATTTAAACAAATTGTGTGGGTAATATTTTGCAGAGTGCGGTGGGGTTCAAACCACCCCAAACCGCCAGGAGGCGACGCCAGTGCTAGTGTCACGTGATATTATATCCCCCCGTAAAGCTATCCGGGGGATGAATTAATCTATCCCCCGGGTGGATTTAACCAGTCTAAACTATCCGGGAGGATAAACCATTCTATCTCCTTTATTGAAAAATGCGTATAATTAAAATATAATTGAAAACTGTAATCAAATTTTAAAGTGACTAATTGTTTTAAGTCTCATAAGCAACGTTCACTGATAGGCAACTCGAATTTATTTAGTGACAAGCACTGATGTGCACGTACTAATATAACCTATTACTGGATAGCTAAAGAGTCGGCTATTGGTCCATGGCCGATGGCGAATCACACGTAACTTCCTGTGAGGGATGTGAGTGCTTGTTTATATGTAAAACCATGTTAAATTCATCAACTTCAAAGGCTTCAAAGGCTATTTTCAAGAGATCTGGTCGGTGGCCGCAAATATAGTTAAGTTGATAGTTTTGTTTGTCACTCAACTCAAAATCCCTAGGTTGGTTTTAAACAATTTTGTATCATTGCTGAGAAATTTACGTTTTAAAGCGAAGAGTGTTTTGCCGCCTATCCGTTGCTGTGATTTGCCTCTAGGAATCCTGAGATTTGTCCCCAGAAAATCCTGGGATTTGACGTGAGGATTCCTAGGCTTTGACCCAAAGAATCCTGTGATATCCCTGAGTGCGCGATAGTCTGAACTTTCATAGGCAATTAGCTATCCAGTAATTATTATAATACATATCAATGGTGACAGGTCAAATTAAGAACATCGTTGATTTAAGTTTAACTATACACCGTGTGTAACACTGATCATTAATGTCACCCTCCTCCTTTAGCCAGGCTTGGGACTGGCACTGTCAGAGTGCAAACAGTGAGGAAGTTAACAAGACCAGTGAAAACCAGTCAGAATTAATTGAGGCATGAAAATGTGATGATGCATGAATTACTACACCGTAGAGTTCCTCGTTGACGTTTAGCTGTCAGAATAATTGAGAACAGACTTATAGTTAATTAATATTACAGCCAATGCAGATTATAACTTCTCATCTCCTTTTGCTTTATATCTGCAAATAACATGTACATAAGTTTATATTAAACTCTTATAGCGCATTTCCTCAAATGTCAAAGGAATTCAAACGGAAACGGTATTTGGTGTATTTCATAATTATTGTAATGTCTTCACTCAACTTCGGTTACTCGTCTCAAATAGACAGGCAGACAAGCAGAGTCAACGAGGAACGTGGCTTTTTAACGTGCAGTTGTACACAAACTGCGCAGTTGTAGAAGCACTTATGTACAGTTAAAACCAGCAAAAAGTCATTGTCCTCCGATTGGAAGTAATTTACCATGGATGATGGGGAAAGGAAAGAAGGAGTTGTGCCGTTCTAAAAATTCCTTTAAAATAGCCCTGCCCAGGAAAAACTGATGACAAGCAAATTATCTCTACATGAACTTAATCCATACGGTGTCTAGTAAGCCGTGGTGAAGATACCCACATATCGGACGACAATTAATATACAGGGTGGACCAAAAAGAGAAAAGAATATAATATTATCTCTGACTGCGGCGAAACCTGAAAATGATGATTCAGCAGTTAACATCGCCACAACCAAATATCGAAGCAAGCACACATTCACGTATACATAATATACATGTATAATAATATTATTACAAATTATTATATTATTATTTCAGAGCCCTGCGCCGACATGAGAGTGTCGGCGGCGGCGCGCCGGTCATTTTTGGTCGGCGGCGGCGGCGCGCCGGCAAACAGAAATCGGCTGCGGCGGCGCCCTCAAAATGTCGGCGTCGGCGGCGTAGCGCGGCGTCGTGAAATTACTGCTCCAGCGTCGCATACTTATTTTGAATGCTGTTACACAAGAACCCTATATTATCAAGATAAGCGTGTCCAGACATTATTTTGTCGATTACCTTGTTTTTAGTCAATATTGATTAGAAACAATTATTCTCTGAATTAACGTTCAATTACAAAATTCTGTAAAGACTTGATAAAAAAACATGACAGCGTTTTAAAATTCAGGCCTTCAGCTTACGTAACCTACTAATAGATGCTAAAGAACTGTTTGCGCAGTGGCGGCGCTACCTGCCTATTTTTACTTCTGACCTGCCTTATGATACTCCAAAAATATATTGTTTTTTAAATATATTTTTTACATTTAATTTCTTTCACCTGCCGAATGAGGCCCATTTTCTTGACCCAATCTGTTTAAATTGTATAGCTGCACGCATACATACATACATAATACATATATGCACACATGCATGCATACATATACATGCATACATACATACATACATACATACATGCATACATACATACATACATACATACATACATGCATACATACATACATGCATACATACATACATACATACATACATACATGCATACATACATACATGCATGCATGCATGCATGCATGCATACATACACACACGCATGCATGCATGCATGCATGCATACATACATACATACATACATACATACATACATACATGCTGTTTTTGCGTAGAAATGTTTGTCTGCCACAAAATGGGAATTATCGTGAATGAATACACGTAATCTCGTCAAAAGATTTGACTTGCAGTTCTTTAATTTTACTTTATCAAAGCCCACTGATCAGAAATCACCACCTTTCCTGATTTATCGGTCAATAATAGGCTACAAACGACTTCCACGCGAAGCTCTTAGCATCTTCTTTAAACCGACCGATTTGCCATACACAAGTCTTTCGATCTAAACAAGCCAGGTAATAATAAGTTACACTTGTTTTATGCGAAAAATGTCTTTCTTTTCCTAATCCGATCCCAATTGTGAGGTGCTGCTCAAATTGCTGACAAAATAGGATCTATTGACCAAATGCCTAACATTGCTCCATTGTGCATTTAGACAGGTCTATTAATGTTCGAAAGCTTAATTACCAATTTCACATAGGTCACGTACAGCGTGGGAGTTTGATACTGGTTGGAAAAATTGGAATTAGGTAATAACTGGCCGATAGGCCTAATGGAGAATCACAAGCCTGCAGAAGCGACCAATCACCTACATAAATTGCAGAGCGCCACATCTTTGCAAGTGATAGTAACGTGTATCCTAATACTAGAGGGCAGATGGCTCTGTTCCATCCTAGCGTACGGTCGGACAAGAAGGCAAGAAGGCACACACGGCATAAAGATTCACTTAGGCCTACCTGGAGTTCTTTTTACAATCGTTGCTGGCGTAATTCAAACCGAACCACAAAATCCATAAATGCTTAAACGTTAAGCGCGCTGTTCCAAAAGTCAAAACGAATAGGCAACATCATAGGTTTCATAGCATTGACGCCAATCGCCAGGAAAATCAAAGTAGATAAGAAAAAGAATCTATTTCGCACTGACGCAACAGTTTTTTTCACGAAATCATGCAAGAGTTGAAAAATGCAACAAAAAGCAATAAACGAATCAACGTGGCATCGGCGGCGCGCCGCCAAATTTTCGGCGGCGGCGGCGGCGGCGCCGGCGCGCCGACCCAAAAAAATCGGCGGCGGCGGCGCCCAAGACTTGTCGGCGGCGGCGGCGCGGCGCGGCCGGCGCAGGGCTCTGTATTATTTATGCAGGTACATGTAGATCTATGTATGCAATGTAGGTAGTAAAAATGACCTGCTGCAACCTATAGTGGTTTCAGCGCCACCGCTTTTTTCGCTATTAACTGAAACAGGCCCAAGCTTTTTTAACGTCCATGAAGTCCTACACAAGATGTGCAGTTGTAAATAACTTTGTGCAGTTGTAAAAGCAGTTCTGACTCTTCTGAGCAGTGAAAATCCTTAGAGAAAAGTAATTTCAGTCGGTTCACCACGAAGAACGACTTGGAACGAAGGGCCTGCAATGCAGTGAAAAAATGTACAGGACGGCAAATAAACAAAAGTAAAGTGCATGTGTGACTAAGAAAGGAAATCAGCTTTTGGTGAAGATACACACCTGCGACATATGCTGAGAAAACTTCGCCAACAGAACCACACTAGAAAAACTTCCTGGCTGTGCAGTTCAAGAAATTTCTTTAAAAAAACCTCAGCAGGCCTATAGCAGAAGCACATCTTTTCATTGTCTCAGAACTATTATAGGCCTATAGTCTTATTTTCCTTTCTCTTGGTCATTCGAGCTGGGAGCGCCTCTGATTGGCGTGCTCACACTGTGAGAGGCGCTTTGTAAATTTATAGATACAATACAATACAATACAATAGCCTAAATAGAATACGATGCAATACAAGACAATAGAATATACAGACGTATATGCAATCGAAGCCATGTGGGTTTATGAGAGCGTACACTCTCGTTCAAAATGTGCAGTAAAGCTACACACTTTCCTCCACATTAATGTGTAGCTCTCACTCGACCACATTAATGTGCATCTTTTCTACACATTTATGTGGAGCCATTATAATTGCACACTTAGTGTGTAGCTTAACTGCACAGTAATGTGCAGCTTTTTTAAAGTTGGTTGTGTAGCTTTGAAATAGAGCATTCCTTTCAACTAGCCCTGCTTATGAAGTGTCAACAACTTTATTTTCTTTAGCCTCCGCATATGAGGGTGGATGGCCAATCCTCTCCCTCACCGTCTAATCTTCCCACCAACAGTGTACTATCGTTGCACTCTTCATACCTGGTTTAGCGGCTACGGGGCACACATTGGGCAGAAATTTGTGTTCTGCCCTTGGCAGGGATTTGAAACCCCAACCTGTCACTCGACAGTCCAGCATGCTGACCATTAGATTACCATGCACCCCACATTCTATTGCATTGCTTTTTTCAATAATGTGCACCAATTAAATTTGCTGGGATGTATAATTTCACAGCACATTGTAAAGTGGTTACACATACCAGTCAATAAACATTTAACATAAAATTGGATAATGAAGTTTCTCCTAAGAATGGACTATGCAGCAGCATTGCAGCTCCACTGGAGAGCAACTCATATTTTACAAATATATCAAAATGGAATAAAATTTATTTTTATTACACAACACAAAAGAGTTGTAGTAGCCAGACTCAGGATAGTTCAATTCTGCAACTAAAACTTCTATAGCACCATTTTATAGTGCATAAAGCATCAGTTCAAGTCTAATGTAAACCAATGTCAAAAGCCTTTGGATCAGCCAGGTCGATATACGAATCAAACAAATTGTCCAAAGCTTTCAGGTGGTATTCATAGTTTTTCCACAACAGCATGGGTTGTGTCACTCCTTTTCTCTCTTGAACGGCCACCGCATTGTCTAGAGTATACCCCTGTAAAAAAATCGATCAAGGATGGTTAAGGCTTTAATATATACACGTAAAGGCTGTGAATATTAATCTCATCTACTGGGCCCACATTTTATCACATCCCACACTTCTCAAAAGGTTTTACCTCAGTGGTGATAGACTTGCATATATGCAGGTACCAATACAATCTGGAGATAATTACAGAGGCATTCAATATGTGTACTATCTCAGCACCATATAGCATGTATAAGAGCCTCATAAAAGTTCTCACAGATCAAAAAGGTGCAACTTAGTTATCTCAAAATGCCTCCTAAGCTTTTCTAATGCAAATGGTGAAGTTTTAACTTAACTTAAAGCTGTAAACAGACCTTTACGAAAGTAAATACTGCACGTGAATATACATTTTTACCTGGAATAAACAATTTAACAGAAAGTCTAACAAACTGCAAACACATACATATACAATACAAAAATAATATAACAAAACAAATGCCATGAAGAATTCCAAGCAACACCAAGAGCCTACGTTAATAAATATGGTAAAACTCAAACACTTTTAAAAGATGTACTATGCTATCAGACAACAAACCAGATAGTGGACAGAAAAACTGATTTTTTTTAACAAACCTCAAGATTCACAAAAAGCTGCCAAGCACAGATTCCAAAGACAGTCTTGACCGTTCCACCGACTTCTACTGTGGCGTCAGTAAAGGATGAAGTAGGCACTTTAAGATCACCGCACTCTTTCTGCCTGTATAATAAGAAGTAGAATGTCTCACATACCCTACTGTCAGAGCATTAAAGATTACAGTTAAAGATCTAAAGCAGTGCATCCGGTGTGGACTCGAGGCTTGATGAGCATCCAGCTTAATCACAAAAATTCCCTTGGCCATACATGTGTTCTTTGCTATTATGGCATTCCTTAAACCCCAAATCGAATATAGTCATACTTTAGAAGCCTAGGAAAGCCAGCATAGTGAAAAGTTCTTAAATAGATCACAATATACAGATCAGGCATCTCCATTGCCAAATTACATTCACAAATTCATGGTTTATTTATTTATCCATTTCTATAGCACCTATCCATTTCTATGGCACCGCTTCACGCTCCCTACTCAGAGGCGCTCCCGACTAAAGCGCGGACACTGCATCAAAGTTTCACGCCGAAGCGCCCAAGTAATTGCTCAAGGCCCCTACGTAGCGGCTTGAGGTCAATTCGAATCTAGAACCTTCCGGCTCCAAGGCAGCGAGCATACCAATACACCACCATGCACCACATGGTTGTAATAACTTGTGACAAGTGCCAGCTACTATGAATATTTTTCTAGTTTCATTCTACATCATTATGCAAATAAAGGCAGTTGTACTCAATCACATAAATTTATATAGAGCCAACACAAGATCTATGCTCATTTCTTACCTTCATCTAACTCATCATTCATAGTAGAAAGGACATTTTCTATTTCACCCTCGAGCTTCACAAATTCATGCATCTGCTTATCTGATCCAATGGAGGAATTCTTGTCGGATCTAAAATCTAAAACCAACAATTCACTAATTAGACCTTTGTCAAAATAACTGTTTTTATCCAGCAACAGTTTAAGCAAGTTACCACTTAAAAATTAAACATACAAAGACAACACTTGTAATTTACAATGGACACCACCTACAAAGACTGCAGCAGCAAATCATAAACGTCTGCTAAAATTGCTGAATAACAAGATACTGGCACGAGGAATCGGCTTTAAAGAAATTCAAGCCCACAAATGTCGACTCAATCTTCTACTCCCTACAAGACAATGGCAAAAAGAAAAGTAGTTTCATTGTCAATGCCACCTAAGAGCTTATGGTCTAAACCAGATAAGCTTTCAAAGGAAGCATCAGCAAAACAACAATTACCTAACCCTATGAATTCAATAATGAGTAGCCTGCCATATACTACAAAAAATATGCAAAATACTACTAAAAATCGGTACTAAAAATCTGAAAATCCTACTAAAAATCAGTGCTTTTCAGAAAAAGGCTAGAGATCAACATTCCAGGACATTTTTCATCAATTAAAAATTTAATTGATTAATTTTAAAAATTATGCAAAATTGATTTAATTTAAATTAATGAATTCTTATAAGAACTCATTTCATAATCAGTTTTAACATGTTTTGAAATGAGAGTATGAGGCTCAGTCCTTCAGAAACCCCACACAACTGTTCTAAAATTGTAAAGTTCTGGAACCATTTTGCCATGCAAAAGCACTGCTAAAAATTAAGCCTGCAAGTACTGTGTAAAAGCTGTTCTTACTGCATCCAGCATGTCAAGCAGTCGTGGGTAGCGCCATGTTATCTATATCCCAGTTATGGAGGGCGATGAATTTTCACCCGAAATCTGCGGTCTTCATGTGTGAGATCCATCGTCCGGAGCAGTTATGTTCATTGTGAACATTTGAGCGCTGTTTACTCTCGAAAGTTGTCACTTTGCTCCGGAGGAAGCCTTAAACGATAAAGACAATTCAAAAGTAAACAAGCCAACTCATTAATGCACCAATTATGTCAAATCTTTGCCACAAGTTGGTACACACTTCACTCAACACTGATCCTACATTATCATGACTTCACAATTACTAACTAAATGTCCCCGATGTTTAGACGACTGAATATAGACTGAAGTTCCACTGTTTTTATGGCATCATACCCAAAACATAAAATGAATAATGCAGAAAATTACCAAAAAGAAACACCAAAATGACACTGCAATAGTCTACATGATGGAAAATTATTTGCTGCGCACCTGCTAGATTTGGCTGAGTGCATCCACAGAGTCCCAATGTCTTGGCAGTACGATCTATGGCCGCGAAACCAGTACTTCAGGGTTCCAGTAAAGACTGACCTACAAAAAACACATAAATATTGATATTCACCTGGCAATAATTCAAGCAACTGATAGATTGAAAAGGAATAAAAAATTCCTAGTCAAGGCCCTGTGCTTTGCAAAGCAAAATATATAAGTCCCAATACTGTCCTTGTTTATACTCCACTGTTACTGCTTACAAGATGCAATTTCTTCAGTTGTCAAGAATAAGTTAAAATCGATAAGAGCAAATTAATTATTAGCAGGATTTAACCACAATAAGCATGCAACAACAATGTTAAAAATCATCGAAACTACACATTATTTGAAATTTCCAGTGTGTATTGTGTGGAGAAACACAGATCTGAGTAACCAGGTCATTGAATAAATGCTTCAACACTGCTCGACACCAAGTACTTCCAATGATTATAGTACTAGTCCAAGCTCTTGAATTGCAGATATTTGCAAGGCTTATGCTTACATGAGGCAGTGACAGGCATTTATCCAAAACACAATCCATGCAGAATGCAACCATGTTTAACAACAACTCCATCCAAACGCATTGCATTATATCCAAAACACCAGTTATCTCTCACATACTAGCGTTGAATTTCATCGAGTCCGCAATTGCATTTCACACAACAGTTGTGATTTCTTCCTTTACTGACAGAAGTCAAACATGCCAAATATGTAAATACATACATTCAGAAACCGAATGCAAGCAAAAAGGTTTTTCCTCTCAAAATTTAGTCTGAATTTCTGTTGCAAAGCGTAGTACATAAATTCATCCCTTAAAGATACTCCAAATAGTGTAGCAAGCTATTTAAAGCCAATTTGTCGCATGTTATCTAGCATTGCATTTACTCAAAAATTGGGAAAACACCATCAAAGTCAACAGGAGTCAGACCCTCCTGGAGTGACCAGCAGCTGCAAAATATTTATCTATAAAATAATAGGAAGAAATGAAATCAAGAAGCTTATGACAGCACTTCAGGTTTTCATCCAGACTGCTTGACGCCTTATCAAGTCTGCCTGTCAATACCAGCAACTGACAAAACATCCAGAATTTCGGCCAAAATTACAGATGTTAAAGAATCTGCCATGTTGTTAAAAGACAACTCAATATTTGGAATTGCACTACATATAGGGCACATGATTATTTGCATGCAATCCTGCAACAAGGAAAACTCCTCTGAACATTCCTATATCGAAAAGAAAATCATGTTCATTATTAACATCACTCAATATATCAACCACTTACATGTCATTTTCATTAGATATCATGTCTGGTTGTCTGCCATATATGCACTCGCATTGACATCTGTCGACAGATGCTGGGATCTTCTGCAAAACAACCGTAAGTCTTGTGATTAGAATATATATATATGCCGAAGGAAATTTAACAAAGTGCTATGTGAATGCTTGCACTTGTCTTGACGACACACAGCTCTTCATCATCCCAGTGACACTGCAATGAATTCTAATTGTCCAATTGAAGCACTAGAGCCCCTATATACATAACAGTGATACATCTGTGCAAAATTACAAAGATTCAATCCCCAATGAAGAATCTAACACTGAAGAACCTGCAGATTCCAGAGCGAATTACTGAAAATGAGGCACACTTCAGTGTCATAATCTACAAACGCAGTACTTATGTAAACAGTGCATATTAATATATAAAAGGTTCACCGCTGGACTAATGCTCTTAAATTCCCATACATTACCACTTTGCAAAGCGAAATGAGCTCAGTGAATGTAAACACTCTGCAATGTAGAATCTAAAATTAAAATGCACCTGCAAATTCCAGTGCAAATTACTGAAGATGAATCATGCTGCTGTGTTATAATTTGCAAGTCAAGTACTTCTCTAAACATGTTACCTCAAGGTTAAACAGCTCACAAATATGGCTTAATGCTCTTAAATATCCAAACACCACAACCACTTTGCATAACACAATGAGCAATCAATGCAATAGTCTGCAATGCAGAATCTAAAATAGAATAACACCTGCAAATTCCAGTGAAAATTACTTAAAGCGAGGCTGGCTTCATTTTTGCAATCTGCAAAAGCGGCATCTTAAGGCAAAAGGCACACAATTGGTTTATTGCACTTGAATATCCACACACAACCACTTGGCATTTGAAGCAAAATGATCGATAAATATACATAATCTGTAATATCAACTCTAAAATAAAAGAATTAACACTCCAAAATCACAATGCAAAATTTCGACAAGCATGGTACGCTTCAGTGTTATAATTGTCAAATCAATATTTATGTAAACATTTAATAAGGTTTTTAAAAATGGTCACAATAGGCTTAATGCACTTCACTGACATACCAGAACAGGATCACCCGACATTGGAAGCGAGCGGTGAACTTGAGCAAGGTCCAATGAATAATCTAAAATTAAAAAGAACAAACCATTAATTCTATGAACCTGATGATAAATTAGTATGCTGAGCTTATTAGAAATGCAACAAAACTATAGTATCGGGGATCAAAACTTATAGAATATCTATGTAACCCTAACCCACCCTCACGACGTGTAACCGACACTCATGATGTTGGTAAAAACAAAGACTGTGTGCCCGTCCATGTAAACAGTTTGGGGTTAGAATTTTAATTTGCTCTTATTTACTGCACATCTTCCATCATTTATAATTGTGTTAATCTGGCCGTTTTACTTAGATCTCGCGTTTATCATAGCCGAGCGCATTGTATTATGGGATGGCAACGATAGGTCGCAGCGCTCTATTTTAGTTAAGTCGTTGGCAACCATATTGTTTTGTATACAAGAGTCTTCGGGATGACCACGATGGCCGTAACCCACCCTCGATACGCAGAACCTTGCCCTAACCGACCCGGTTCGACCCAAATCCGGAAACTCCCAAAACGCTGAATATACACAAAAGCCCGTATCGGCCAAACTCCCCAGAACTATTCAGAGTTATACAATATGCATGAGGCAGCATGAAATAATGACATAGCCGCATTCATAATACAGTCCAGAATCTAAAAATCATTACTGTGCGAAACTCGATATCGGGGAATCGGCAGAAATTCGTCTCGGAAATTCGGGGTTTCTAGCCACACGACGGCACTTAGGTCTCTAAGATTCTAATTAGGCCTATAATTGTAATGCTCGTAATATTGGAACAAAAGGCCGTGGTAATGAATAAATTCTGGCTATAAAAACATGGTGGCTGTACAAAAGATGACGCACGTGCTCGGTATCGCATTCGTACAAAAACCCGTCAATTCACGCGCGCAAAGTTCTAAAAGTCTGGACCGCTTCAGTGTAATAATTTGCAACCATAGCGGTTTTGTGAAAATGTAATATTAAGATACAAATATCATAAAATTAATGTCAGCACATACCTGAATACGACAACCTGACAAAGCGAAAAGACCGCTGAACGTTGGGCTGCATCTGCGCATAACAATCTACACACTATTCTTATTAGCTACACACTAGAAGTAGGCTAACATCCGGGTATGTCATAAGCTGCACATCTTCTGTGCAGGGAACTGTGTAGGAAGACACTATCCACACTATAAGTGGAATCACGACTCCACTTTCTGAACTAGAGTGTATGTTACGTATGTTATCGTCCATAAAGTCTTATTATGGTCATTCTATGCGTTGGAGATCCACGGACCGACGATGAGAGACAATCGTTTGTATTCAGCGGATGTGACGTCATAGCATCGTTTCCACGCATCCCACTGCGGCCCTTCATCTTCTTCCACGTCGCTGGAGGAGCCACTAGCATTGTCAAACGCCATCGCTTTACAGCTTCCTCCCACCACACCCTGATTGGTCGAGAAAGGAAAGGACCCGCATCTATACACACAGACACACACACAAACACACACACACACACATACACACACATACATATTACATACACACACAAACACACACAAACACACACATATACATGTGTATATATAACATATGCATGGCCATCCACTGTGCAGCGGAGAGAATGGGAAGGCAAGTGAGTAGGGCAGTTGCAGAGGGATTGCATGGAAGGAATGGGGGAGGGAATGGGGAGGGAATGGGGAGGGAAAGGGGGCTGATTCGTATGAGTCATCATGAGTCGAAATGACCCATTGACTCTTCGGTTCGTGGAATACAAACAAAGTCTTAATCCCCACTTCTAACATCTGCTCTTTCCTTTTCGATTTCTTTATCCCATTCTCTACACTGTTTTCTATTCTATGTATAATCTATTGTTTGCTTGCGTCTTTTGTTTTATTCCTGTTTTGTTAATCCATTCGAATACATTTTTTTATTCCATTCTATTGCATGCATTCCAATTCATTCTATAGCTTTTTTAAATTCTATTGCATGCATTCCAATTCATTGTACTCTATTTTTGTATTATACTTTATTATTACCTTTTGTATTATTTTCGGTCTCAACCTATTCTCTTCTATCCTATTCCATGAATAATCTTCTCTTCTATGTTATCCAAGTGATGGGAATCAATAATTTTTTTCGTTGGTTCCATATGCAAAAGTTTTGAATGCTTATGAAAATAGTCACTGCAATGAAAACTTTTCTTTAGAAAGTGAAAAAACTGTTAAGGCACATATTGGCGCCCCTAGACTTTAGCACCCCAGGAAACTGCCTGCTTTGCCTGTGCATAAGGTCGACACTGACTATATTTTGCCTAAATATTAAATTTTGTCTAAAGTCTAAACCCAACAGTTAACATTATTTCTTTAAACATCTGGATATCTAATTCTTCCCTGTGCCCCGAAATCTGTGCTCTTCCTTGGCGACTGATCGACGAGTCTCCGATTTTAATTACCCCCCCCCCCCGACTTAGCGTAGTAACTCACAGTAGGCTATATAAAGCTTTTAACCCTTTACCTACCGAGGCTGTACGATCTTCCATGCTGCTTACTACACTATGGTCGGTGAAGGGTTAAAGAATAGATGTCTACGTTACTCTGTCACTGTTTCTACTATGAGGTCTATGACAGCGCCAGTCCCAATTCTAGATGGAGGAGGAGGGCGACACTATAATCATATATTCTGATATGGTTGTCGTTAAACTAAGCATCAACAAGCAAGTAGACGCTTATGCAGCTTTCTACATGTTTCTACACGCTTCTGAGTAGGCCTAGAGATCTTCAAAGGGTTCCGTATAAATTTATGTGATTGTGTTATCCTATGTGGTTAATTTTTATAATAATGGTGCTCGTGTTGTAGTTTATTCCTTATCGGGATTTCTACTTTTTAGTTACACTGCATGAGTCAGCATCAACCACAATCTTAGCGTTATCTACGTGTTGGTCACGTGTTCTCACAACCCACTTCCAGAAGAATCCCGCCAGTGCAAGAGCAGGATAAAGGAGCAAACAATTAACAACTACTCGCCGTTTCTTTGTTGCAACGTGCCTTGGGGAGGCAGCTGCACGCCTATAGGCTGGGCAGTGTGTACAGCACTCTCGTTTGCTCAAAGGATAAACACGTACACGCGCACCCGTACATGTATAGCCGACTGCCTACAAAGGTTGCTTGTAGGCTATAATTATGCATGTTGTAAGTGGCTTGTTGGTTGTACTACAGACTGCTTTCATGGTTTGTCGCTTATCTCGTTCCAAAACGTTGAAGTAAGTTTCCGAGATTGGTTGAAAAAAGGAAGAACTGTAGCCTATTGGTTATGGAACATTAAACTTTTGGAGTATAACACGTTGAGACAGTGTCGGAAATACTTTGAGTTTCAACATTCTCTTGTTTTTTAGTATAATGCAGCTGTAGACCTCAGCATAGATCATGTATAGTTTGTGTATAGTTTGTATATAGTTTGTGTATAGTTTGTGTATAGTTTGTGAATAGTTTGTGCATAGTTTGTGTATAGTTTGTGTATAGTTTGTGTATAGTTTGTGTATAGTTTGTGTATATTTTGTGCATAGTTTGTGTATAGTTTGTGTATAGTCTGTGTATAGTTTGTGTCTAGTTTGTGTATAGTTTGTGTATAGTTTGTGTATAGTTTGTGTATAGTTTGTGTATAGTTTGTACATAGTTTATGTATAGTTTGTGTAGACTATAGTTCATGTATCGTTTGTGTATATATTTCGTGTATAGTTTGTGCATAGTTTGTGTATAGTTTGTGTAGGCTACGATTTGGATTGTGAGCGACAGATTCTGTAGTGGTTGGAATGCGATTTCTTGATGAGTTGATTTTGAACGGGTAATCGGATGCTAGTATTAGTGTAAAGGTGCATGGAATGATGCCATGGATGCTTGAATATACGAAACCATGGGTGGATGGACGGTTTATTGGGTGAATGAAGATTCCCCCCCACCCAAATTTCCGAGCAAGCCCCACATTTCTTAATCCAGCAGAGTAGTGCTGATCTATAATGATGATTAGCGTGACATTTATAACCTGTGGAACGAACGGTACAGTATTTGCACGATGTTCCATTCTGCTTGGGGTCAATAACATGATGATGATGACGACGACGACGATAGCGATATTTATGATGCCTGTGATGATGCCTATGATGATGATGCTTATGATGATGATGATGCTTATGATGATGATGCTTATGATGATGATGCCTAAGATGATCATGATGATAACAACGACGGTGATGATATTTATACAAACATTATCCGCTAAAATTACGATCCCTTCAGTTACACAAATGCCTATTATGTATACTTTGGTAATTGAACATAATCTTCCCGTTTCAGTTCTTTTAAGTCTTAACGTGTGTGAATCGGATGTCGAAGGGGGTCAGGCATCCGAAGTCCCGAACCGGAAGTACGCCATCTTGTCTGCTGAAGCCATGTCCGGCGAATGTTCGGCAGGAATTCTTGCCGGGGCCGTACTCGGAACCTTTTTTGCCACACTCTGCCTCTGCCTTGTCATTGGGATCATCGTATTTCTTAAGTACCGAGGTAGTCTACATGATCGAAGTTCACAATTGAAAGGTAGACATGTATGGCGCTTCTTCAGTCTTTTGGTCATAATATTATCGTCTTTAAAACCTATCTAGCTGTGCAGTGAAATGTTGAATCGAAAAATGCATTGCGTATAGGCCTACAATAAACCTGTTGCATGGGTGCGGTGGTGTATAGGATATGCTCGGTCCTTTGGAGCCAGAAGGTTGCGGCTTCGAATCCACCACAAGGCGCCGAGTAGGGACCCTGAGCAAGTCCTTCGTTCGGAATTGCAGTGCTCATGCGCTTCGGCGTGAAACTCCGATTCAGTGTCTGTGCTGTAGTTGGAAGCGCCTCTGAGTAGATTCTTGAAAGAGTGCTATGCATGACAACTTGACGAGTGCTCATACATACATGATTTACATGAAAGCAAAGCGGTCTGTTTCCACAGCTGCATTAAGTAAAAATTTGAAGTGTAGCATGCTAGCAAATACGCTAATAACTTATTTAGGCTATGCAACCATTTTTAACTATCCTGGTTTTTAGCAATGCAACGCCTTTACACCAATAAAGTTTCTTGCAGAGTTTTGCCGTGTAAATACAAGAAATAGTGTCGTAAAATCACTGAAATTTTATTTGCCATGAAATCATAAACTTTCACAAAACTAATTATGATCGAGTAACATCGTTGCAAAATTGTCCATAAGTAGGCTAGTTGTCGTTTAATTATAGGAAATCATTGCGTAGAGCAATTTTCTGTAAATGGCAGAACGCGTTGTTGTTGGCCGCAACAAGATATAATTGGACAAAAATGATGTGGATGAATGCAGCGAGTAAAACATTATCGCTGCTTTAAAACGGTCGGCTTTAACGGCGGTTGGGTCGGGAGCGCTCCTGAGTAGGCTATACTTTCAGCATAGTATTCTTAAAGAGGCGCTATATAAATCTTCATGATGAATGACTGACTGACTGACTGAATGAATGAATGAATGAATTGGTTGATGGTCTGAAACGACGGGGTGGAGTGATTTCCATCCTACACTAAAATCATGATTTTGTGTTGACTATAGAAGAGCCGAAACACGTAAACCGGATGAAGAAGGCTGAGAGCGTCTACAGTAGTCCAACGTTTACATCTGAGTCCACGACCTACGAACAGTCATCGACGCTTCCGATACGAGAACGAGGGGTAGACTGCAGCTCAGGTAGGCTACCGTAGATCAAACCGTTCTCATGTGTGTCTTATAAAGTGCACCTGTGTGGCCTGATTGCTCGGAATGCCTATAGGTGAGTGGGATGGTGAGAGAGTGTGAGTGGATAGTGTTATGGATCACTCCGCCACTGGTTGCACTCTGCCAGTGCCAGTCCCACACCTGGATAAAGGAGGAGGGCGTCGCTAATGGTCTTTCTTACCAAACACACACAATGGATGGATTGCTCGATTGACTGATTGGTGGATTGCTCGATTGATTGCTCGATTGATTGCTCGATTGATTGCTCGATTGATTGATTGATCGATTGATTGATCGATCGATCGATTGATTGGTTGATTGATTGATTGATCGATTGATTGCTAGATTGATTGCTCGATTGATTGATTGCTCGATCGATCGATTGATTGATTGCTCGATCGATCGATCGATCGATCGATCGATTGATTGATTGATCGATTGATTGATTGAGCGATGGAGCAACGTCTGTTCATATTTTGACAAGCGACAATTGTGCAGTTACCAAAGACAAATTCGCGTTAATCTGTAGAAGGTAATTATTAGTTTGAAAAATTAGTTAATTATAATTATGGATACAATTATTATTAATGTCCTTCACACAATAACTAGCTATTTCGTATTGGCTGGTTGCGGTGCTGTCTAAAGACACAATTAAGCCACAGCAAAAACGATTGGCATCGTCCTCTCATTTGTCCAATCTTGGGTCTGGCATTACTGCCGGAGTGTCAGCAGTTGCGGAATTTTTTTATGTCACAATGTTTGACTTTCTATACAGTAAAATTCGGTCATTGATAAACGGGAGATACTTCAACGCACGTAGGAGGAGGAGGATCCAGATTTGACCAGGGTCTATGACAACAGAGGTCGTTACCCTGGACAGAAATTTGCTCGGCGTACTACAGCACTTGAGCTTTTGGAGTGGATCCATTTTGACCAGGGTCTATGACAACAGAGGCCGTTACCCTGGACAGAAATTTGCTCGGCATATTACAGCACTTATGAGCTTTCTTCTTTCGAAGTTTTTTTTACTTGAGCTTTTAGCTTCGTTCAGTGCCTATAAAGCTGCTGTAACAACGTTTTAAAAGGTGTCCAAGGCGCACATTATTACCAATAATTAATATAACGCGTCACGCGTGTACTACGTAGCCCTCGCTCCTAGACCACACAATAAGAATTAATTTCGGGAAAAGAGTTACTTCAACGAAAGGATGGGTGGATCCGATTTGACCAGGGTCTATGACAACAGAGGTCGTTACCCTGGACAGAAATCTATCAACTTCGTTCAGTGCCAATAAAACTGCTGAAACAACGTTTTAAAAGGTGTGCAAGGCGCACATTATTACCAATAATTAATATCACGCGTATACTACGTATCCCCCGCTCCTAGACCACACAATAAGAATTAATTTCTGGAAAAGAGTCAATTCAACGAAAGCAACTTCGTTCAGTGCCTATAAAGCTGCTGTAAAAACGTTTTAAAAGGTGTGCAAAGCGCACATTATTACCAATAATTAATATCACGCGTATATAATACTACGTATACACCGCTCCTAGACCACACGATTAAAAATTAATCGACCCCTCAACGTCTGTTCAAAACTTTATATAGCGCATTTGGAATGCACATCATCTGCATCATCTAAAAATTCAATAAGCAAATACAGTTTCTGGATGACAAAGGTGACAATAATAACCATCACAGTAAAATAATAATGAAGATAAGGGCCTACTAGCTCTTCCCTGTAAGCTGGAAGCAATCCCACCTTTACAGAATTTTTGCCTATATAGACCTATTATTAATCATGGGGAAGTCAACAGACGCATAGATGATTAAGCAACTTCGTTCAGTACCTATAAAGCTGTGTAACAACGTTTTAAAAGGTGTGCAAAGCGCACATTATTACCAATAATTAATATCACGGCGCACATTATTACCAATATTTAATATCGCGCGTATACTACGACGTATCCCCCTGCTCCTCGTTGAAGTATATTTATTAATATTACTATTATTATTATTATTATTATTACAAGTATTATTGTTATTATTATTATTACTACTATATTATTTCTAGTATAAATAATTTGGATAATAGTATAAGTATTAGCATCATTATAACTCATTCCAAGAGGAATTATTATGTTCATCACTGTTGCTTTCTTAATTAAGTCCTAGTTAAGTTATACGTATCTTATGAAATCATACATGATTATTAATTGGGAAGAGGGGTCAGGATAATAATAAGCTTGGGTTTGCACACTGTAATTGGAGCTTTTTAAAATTACTCATGAATTCAATGCTCAGAAACGTGGTTTTTAGGACATCATAAAATGTCCCCTCCCATAATTTTAATTTGATTAATTTACACAGTACAGTGGTATTAAACTGCCATCTTAGCAACATTTCTCATTATGGGTTAGCAGTGCATTAGACACTGTAGTGTAGATTATAAAGTTTTAATCCTTTGAAGTTTGCAAGGTATACGGTCCAGCATTCAGCAAAATAGCAAACTTCTTTTGGTATATTATACATCAGTGATTCCCAACCTTTTTGACTTTAGGGCCACTTTTTCTGAGTCGGAGGACACGAGTGCCACTTTTTCTTTGTTGAAGGACATTAGGGGGCCACAAGGTTAAAATTGTATTAACTAAAAGCATACAAAATTGTTATAATTGAATCAAAATATAATGTTTGATGTTATTTATTGAAGTTATAATAATATAATTTGTAATAGAAAATAATAATGTGTTCTATCCTGTCCAAATTGTTAATTTTTTCATATATTTTTGATAATTCTTTGAGAGATGAGGGCCATTTTCTGAGGCCTGGCGGGTCATTTTCTGAAGCCTGGCGGGCCACTTTTGGCCCGCGGGCCACGGGTTGGGAACCGCTGTTATACATGTATGTCATGCAACCTATCAGATAGAGTAGCCTATACTGTCAGTTGCACAGAGCCCAGCAACATCCATTTTGGGATCCAGAGTTTCAGACAAATCGTATGGACATTTCTCCGGATCACCCGCCCCCCCCCCCGTAATTTCCTCTCGGGATTCCACCAGAGCGTTTCAATAGGACAAATCTCCCGAATATTTCCCTAAAAAAATGTACCCAAGTGTAAATATTTTGCATTTGTACAGACTTCAATAGTGCTTTCTTTAATGCTTGAGTGTGGAATTTATAAGACATTTGCTTTAATTAATTGTTGAACTTCAATTTTTGAGCAACCAAGCTTTTAATGTTTGATTAATGTTTACTTAAACAGACTAAAAACTTTTGCTATAAACATCCTTGCTATAATTTACTGTTAAATCGTTGCTATAGGCCTAATTTACTGTTAAAATATCGTTCATGAATGTTATTTGAGACCTACATGTATACAATATATGTATATTAAACCAATGCAGTGTCAGTAGATGCAAAATATATGTTGACAAAATTTTAACAAATGATATAATTAATTATGAGCTGTGAGAGCGAGCGCCATAGAGTTGCAGGGACAAATTTAACTGTTAAGCAATTAATTATGTTAACTTGACTGTTAAGATATTGCAAATGCTATCGGCTGCAAATCCTCTTGCATAACTGGGAAGGCTCACCTTCTTTCTCTACGAGGTTCCGGTATTTTAATAGAAGTGGACTATAACTTGTAGTGTGTATATCTGGACAATGGCAAACCTTCATGCTTGAGCTATAGGCTACATATTTCACAATGCATGGAATGTAGAACAGTTTTTTTATTGTAGCATAAAAGCATCATAGACCTGATTTCTATATTATACATCGGGTATGCAGTATCGTAGTAATAATTATTATCGTGCTATATCTTCGGGCGTATACATTATGCAACCACCAGCTGATTTTCTGTATAGACTCCTGGACAGGTCTTAATAGCTGACTACAAAATGCTTTGCTTGCGGCCTATTGAATTCTATTTGGTGTCAGTCTTGTGCATAGGCCTATACCCAGTCAATCAGCATGCACTGGAGTGACTGGACGTTGGCCGAGCGACGATCTTTTGTGCTGCATGGTCAATATATATGCTCTACACTTTGGCAGCGATTTCATGGCTAATGTGCGTTTTATCAGGACGGTCATATTGAGCGAATAAGCCACTAGAGGGAGTCTATTTGCTATAAAACTGTCTTAGAATGGGATACGTTGCAATGACCTGCAGCACATGCCCGTATAGCCTGCACCTCGCAATGCAATGAAGCCGACTAAACGACATCACGGGTGTAGATCTTCCAGACGCATTACAAGACGTGTGAATCTGGTCGTTTTGCATGAAGAATAGCCATGGGCGGAGTTTGGTTTCCGTTCTTGGGAAGGGGGGCTAAAAAGAACTTGGGCTTTGTTGGGGCTGAGACATCGGTCCAGAATAAACGGCGTCGACAAATATTTTCTCGGCCAAAAAAGTTGATGACTTTTTTAGTCATTCGATTGAAGTTTCGTTCGTGAAAAGAAACATTTTCCCCGAACAACTCTATGAGGCTGCCCCTTTTTGGAGGGGGGGCTAAGCCCGGGAAAAGATATCATTTACACAGTAAAAAAAAGTTGAATTTGGGCCTTCTTGGGGGCTTAGCCCCCTAGCCTCTGATAAACTCCGCCCATGAGAATGGCATTGTTTTATCATCGGATTCGGCAATCTTGGACGAGCTTCGTGTTCGTCCAAACAATTAACGCACTCTGTTTAATCGAGATTGATTTGTTTATTGTTTCGACAAAGACTTTGTTGCGCTCTGTTGTTTCCCAAATCTATCGGCACACCACGGTTTGAACTTATATCCAGCGTCCTGCGGTTTTAAATACACTGACTGACAGAGTCTGCCAGTGTACAAATGTACATATATTATAGTCTATGGCTCAATTCATTTTATGTTGAAAGCCAATAGAGAATGTGGAATGCGTTCTTGATAAAACTGACATGGCCCTCCCTGTCTATACAAAAGTCGGACAACGATCTATCTGACTCCACGACTGATGCAACGTTTCAGACGTTTCCTCAGATGTCGATATGACCAGTAGCAGTGACTTTGCTTTGCTATACATATTTTTCATTCCAAAGAAAAGCTGCTCACAGTATAGTAGGCCTAGTATGACTGCCAAGTGAAAACAAAAACCCAGAGCAAATCAAGTGCATAGAATTCACCAAGGTAAAACAAGGACATGACTTATATAATTATTATTATAAGCCGCACATTCTGGACATCCGGCTGTAGCCTATATAAACAAAATTGCAAAATTGGAAGTCATTCTAGGTTGCCTATGACCTGCAGTGGTCGAGAATGATCGGTATCCGCGAGCAGGGAACCGGAAGCTCAGCTTAGTTCGCCGACCGAAGGGTGGATCGACGCTGGAGCAACAGATGGTTGAGACGGCTGACACGCGTCATAAGAAGCTAGGGCAACGCCGAAGATAATTCCATTGAGCAGACATTTTTACTGATCGAAATCAGATACTTCCTTGATGTTAACCGTTAAGTTCGTTAACTAGCCAAAGTGTAGTAAGTGGTATTGGAGGTTCGTGTACCCTTGGTTGGCGAAGGGTTAATAATATATGCGAGTGATTTTCACCGGTGATGGTCGTTTGATTTGATTTTCTTCAGATGGCTACGGCATCGACCAAGGTGCTACTCCCGAATCTCGACTGGATTCAATGCCACACAATCCAAAATTCTGCAGCTCTGCGAAATCTGGAGCACAGGTGATGTATACCTTCAGCAATGTGAATTGTGCATGGTCTTTCTAATCGCTGAATTTAGCTTTCAAGCGTCATGTAATGCCATCATCGATATCAATAATAATAATAATTATTATTATTGTAAGCCTATAATACATGGGCGGAGTTTATCAGGGACTAGGGGGAGCTAAGCCCCCCCCAAGAAGACCCAGATTCATTTTTTTTTAAACCGTGTAAATGGTATATTTTCCCGGGCTTAGCCCCCTAAGAAGGCTTTAACCCCTCCAAGAACGGAAACCAAACTCCGCCCATGCTATAATATCCGTATAGACACGACTCTATATGTACCCTCTATATGAGAATCCGTTGGCTATATATATACTCTATGTTTATGCGAGGGCCCACCACTGCAGAATCTTTCCAAGTAATGGTTTTTTACCTGGTTGATGAATGTTTGTTATTAGTGTAGTCGATCTTAGTGAAACGACATTCATATAATGCTTTGTTATCTATCAATTGCCCAGTTAATATTACTTTTTGTCTATATAATTACTATTTATTTGTTAAAGGGTTCTTCGTTTGTTTCAGGAGGATTATGCTGCCACAAGAGACTCGGTTCAGACTGCTGTCTTCCACAGATCCCTTCCTGAAGCGCCATCTCTCATCTCGATTGCGGCTAGCTCACCTTATATCCAGGTTCTTCCCTACTCTTCCTAGCTAAAAAAAAACTACCAACCCAAGGCTAGCTCTAGAATCTAGATGATTCGAGTCCGGTCACGGATCAAATTTGATTATGTGTGACGGTCCACACCGACATCGGTATTATGTCGAAAATTATGCATAAGAGAAACTTAGGGATGTAGTATGCTTGTGTGTTTTTGTTTTTTGTGCATAATGTACTCAAAAATATGTTTGAAAAATCTTTTTTGTGTAAAGAAAATACTAGATTTAAAGCTATTTTAATGCTCTTGATATGCATATTATTTTATTTTAATTAAAATTTAATTAATTGATTAGTTTAATTAGATCCTTTTTGGCTTAAGCTTATAATCTTGAGTTAGAATAGAGCTAGAGCAATAATTTTTTTATGATCTTGAAACATGACTCATGACCTTTGAAACGATGCATCAAACTCTATGTTGCAAAATCACCTTGATACTGATTTTGGTGTGGCTTCACACATAACATGAGATTCACTGCATTGCAGATGTTTTAAGAATCATTGTTGACAAGATTTAGAAATTAATTCTGCTGTCAATCAGACCCATCCTCCTTTTTCAGCATTATTGTGTGGGTCGAATAGGATGTGTTGCTTGAAGACTGTTTGTCGACATTTCAAGACATGTTCAAGTTGTTAGCTGCCGCTCGTTAACGCTTAAGCTTATTATTAATTAGCACTAATTAGCATGCTGAGAGACGTATAGAGCGTGTATCTGAAAACTAATATGCACACTTGCACATGACTCTCAAACTTCTTAAGTCTGTTCAATGAATAACATAAATATAATAAATAATAGTTATGCGGTAATACACTCAGGGATCAACGTAGGAACAACTTTATTCAATGCTTTGGTAAACGAACTAAATATGAGTAGTCAAACATTGCCAATAATCATCAAATGGTCGTCAGCTCTAATCATCAATGGTTGTTTCCAATGGCTGTTAGCTCTAATCATCAATGGTTGCTGCCTCTAATCATCAATGGTTGTTGCCAATAATCATCAAATGGCTGTTAGCTCTAATAATCAATGGTTGTTGACTCTAATCATCAATGTTTGTTGCCAATAATCATCAAATAATTGTTAGCTCTAATCGTCAATGGTTTTTGCCTCTAAATAAAAGTTTTTTGATTTTATTTGATTTGGTAATGCATTTTGTTGCGTTGTTTACTGGCTTAGAGATGCCAAACGTATACGAACAGGAACTCTGCTTATTTTCTTTATTTCCAGGAACCAGATATCGTGGAGCTGTTCTTCAATGGCAAACATCCGCTTGGCTTAGGCTTTACAATTCACGGCAACATGAGCAGAGGCATCTTTATCGAAACCGTCTCTGACCAAGGACCTGCAGCCGAAGTTCTTCAGATAGGTATACCTGTCGTTGCTATAGCAACCAATTCGATTATAATTAATCTGATAAAGAACATGCTAGACGAACAGCAAGAGACGAGTATTAGTTCTAAGAAATGTATGTATGTGCACCTGCTATAGCGCCCCTTCACGATATATATTATAGCTACTCAGAAGCGCTCCCGACTATAACACGGACCTGAATCGGAGGTTCACGCCGATGCGCTTGGGCAATTGCAAGTGAGACTTGCCCAAGTCTTGCCTGAGGTGGATTCGAACCTGCAACCTCCTGCTGCAAGGTAGCCAACATATACCCACTACACCACCGTGTCCACAACACGATATCATGTTTAAGTATTAATCACTTGAGGCGTCTGGATACCAATAACACATAATTATCCTTAGGTACAAATCTTCAGAGTTCCAGCATGTATAGCTTGTAGAGTACCACGATGTTGGAGTTTCAAGTCGTTACAATTACAAGACGATGAAATCTCAGGTCGCTACCAGTGGCGTAGACGAGAGGGTTAGGGGGTTAAACCCCCATCATAAATTCCTGGCTACGTCACTGGTCGCCACAGCTCCTATAATAGTCAAAGGAATTTAAGGTCTTTTCAAGCCAATGGGGTTCCAAATCAATTGAGTTCCAAGAGGATAGAGTTTTCGTTGGAAGGGTCTCTTGTCACCGGAATTCCTAGTTGAAAAAATTCGAAGCATTTTTAAGCATATGGAATTCCAATTCGATCGAGTTCTAAGACAATGGAGTTCCAAGTTGATCGAGTTCTAAGACAATGGTGTAATTCCAAGTCGATAGAGTTCAAAGTTTTAGACATTCAAGTTGTTAATTATAAGTAAGTTCGTTTCTTTTGCTGTGGCTGGACTGGGAGCGCATCTGAGAAGGTTTCTTGAATGGGCGCTATATGTATGTCCATAAAATGAATGAATGAATGAATGAATATATTAATGGATTAATTTTTCAGGCGACCAAATAACGAGGTTGACGCTTTTCATGGATCACGTCGTCTTCGAAGATGCTCTCAAGATCTTCGGATGCCTGTCGATCTATCCGATCCAGCTGCGAATAAAGAGATCTCGCCGCATCCCAACTGCCGCCGCAGCAGCCGCTGAATCCGGATCAGCGTCCGCATCCGATGCAGACCGGATCCCAGCCATTGGACGTCCTTCGAATTTCCTGAGGCAGTCCTTGGGCGACGTCAGCGAATGGCTTCCGGGTTCATCGGAACACGGATCAAGGCATCACCCTCGACCTAGACGAACAACGACTGATCTAGGTGCTTCCTCTGAAAGTGCACAGAACTCATTTGTTAAGACTACAGAGCGAATGCAGGACAGTGCGTTAGTGAAGATGGATCAAACGGGAGTGACACCATTATCGCATGGTCATATTGACGGTGAAGACCAAGGTCATTCCGAAGGTCATTCCAAAGGTCATTCCGAAGGTCATTCCGAAGGGGATGGAATCGCGCACACAGTTTCTACCGGCGATAAACTGGATGATAATTTTCTGAAGCGGTCGTTGGGAGTTAACAAAGAACGGACTCCAGGCTCATCGCAGCATGGGTCGAATCGCCAATCGAGACCTAAACAAACGACGACTGATTTGGGTTCTGACGGCGAGGGAGAGGAGGCCTCTGCAGTGAAGACCACGAGGCAAGATCAGAACAATGTAATTATAATCGAAATGGAACCAACGAAAATGACATCACAATCGCCTAGCATGCAGAATGTGATTAAAGACAAAAGTCATTCCAAAAGTGAAGGAATCGACCAGGACACGGCTACCAATGGAGATAAAAACCCGGATATGAAGACGGAGAGTAAAGGTGGTGCTATAACGGAAACAGTTGATGGATTGGAAAGAACTGAACTGAGTCCTCGTCAGGCTGTCGAAACAGATCATTCTCATACAACGCCGGAAGTTCTCGAACAGTCTGTGGTGTGTCCGTCCTCAGAAGTGACGTTGAACTGCAGGGAGGAGGAACAAAGGAAAGAACGATTGTTGCAGGAGAGAACATCGAGAACAGGAGTGGCCTATTTCGTCAGTCTGCACGACCATTTCGGGGACATTCCATGATAGATAGGAAATTATACCAGCGCAGATAATTTCAAATCAAGACTGTCTTCCACGTGGATGGCATTCTATAATTATGCATGGGTAGCATAGATGTTTGCTCTTTTGGTTTGATATCCATCCTGTTTTAACCAGTGCAATATGAGTTTTGTGTACCGAAAACCCAGATTCATACACCATTGCCTTTCGATTTTTCTGAGTGATACAATGTTACCCATTCTGTTTTTAACCAGTGTATTACATGAGTCTAACTATGCAATAATTATTTGACTATCGCCTAGCAATTGTGATTAGATTAGACTTGCGTTCTTTTCTATCATTGCAATCTGTAGGCCTATCAGCTGCGATAAAGCCGTTGTTCGCTTGCATGCAGCCCAAGAGTAAATATTGGCAAAATGAAGCTTCACTCTGGCTATCTCTGACTGGGCCTAGATGCTACTTATGCGATCAGCGATAATTAAGTGAACAAATGGACTTCAATGTTGGGCTGCATTATGCATATTCTTCCAACCTCACTTGCGTGTCTTGCATCAACCAAGAGAAACTATATTTTTCTTGCGGTATTCTAAGACAATTTTGGTTTAGCGTTTTGAGCACGAATAAGCTATTATGATTTTATGCACAGTCGTATCATTCACATTAGTTTCAGTTACACACACGGTTTTACGTCAAGGCTTCTAGCAATGTTCTGTCAGGTTCTGCATACACACTCAGCATATATACGCAAAACTTAAATCAGACATCTGCAATATTCACGGGCGGAGTTTGGTTTCCGTTCTTGGAGGGACTAAAAAAGAGCTTGGGGTTTTGTTGGGGCTGACACTTGGTCCAGAACGAGCGGCGCCGACAAATATTTTCTCGGGCCAAAAAAGTTAATACCCTTTTTTTATTATTTTTTAATCATTCGGATGTTTCGAGTTCGTGAACATGTGAACAGAACCATTTCCCCGTACAAATTTATGAGTCTGCGCCTTCTTGGGTGGGGGAACTAAGCCCGGGAAAAGACACCGTTTACACGGTAAGAAAAACTGAATCTGGGTCTTCCTGGGGGGCTTAACCCCTGATAAACTCCGCCCATGGTAATATTGCAGTTTGCCTTTTCTCTAAATTCTCTTTCTGAATGATTGACTGCATAAATATTTAATAGCGTAATCTTACAGGATTATAACTGGATGGCTGCGTTTTCAATGTTCGTTCGGGTACATACGGTAGGCCTACAGACCCGTTGCGACGCTTGAGTTCAATCTACATTTATGTTTAAAGAATATTAATTTCTGTAGTGCAATATAAATATTGTGCGTATCGGTACCTTTGTTCCCTCTGCGATGTGAGTTTAATCCGTCTTATATTTTGTGATACCGGTATCACAAAATTTCTAGGCTACAGTCTTGCAGTTGCACAATGTTTCAATAGATCTATTTCTCGCTAAACTTTTCTATTCGGTGTACACTCTAGTAAATGATCGTAACGCGTGGCTTTACTTTACACGTAAATGTAGATGTAAACAGAGCTTAAAGTGTGGCAGGACGGCGTCCGTGCTCTTCTTTTCAAATCTGAGCGCCGCCCTGCCACTTATTTCGCCAGTGGCGTAGCCAGGAATTTTTAATGTGGGGGGGTTATGGCCGGATACCCTGGTTTTTTTGCTATTTTTCTTACTTAAATGGATAAATAACCTTTAAAAAACCTTTTTCCGGAGCCAATGGGGGGTTTAACCACCGAACCCCCTTGCCTACGCCACTGTATTTCGCCAGTATATGGACTGGAAAGTTAAGAAGCTATCATGCACTTCTTTTTCTACAATTTAAGCACGGGTTGTAAATCTTAATATAGCGACTCTAATAATAATTTTTCAAATGATCTGATCGTGCGTCGAACGAAATCGATCACCAGCCTGCGCTCTTTCGGGTCACTGTTCTAAGGCACGATAAATAATTTATTATATGAACATGAGCTAATGGCATAATTATAGGTTTGCATGTCTTTTCTTAGTTATGTTTTCTACTCTAGTTTTTCTTGACACATCATCGTTGTTCACCGGCGATTTCTGTTACTGTTTAACCAAACTTCCATAATTATCGAAGATGATTAGTGTCGCCCTCCCCCTTTATCCAGGCTTGGGACTGGCACTGGCAGAGTGCAACCAGTGGCGGAGTTTTTGCGCCTGCTTGCGCAACAGTGGTTTTTGAACTACCTCTTTCTGAATGCTAATTATAGCACGAGAGCCGATGACGTCAATCGTGACCACGGTTACGCACCGCAACCTGTTCGAGTTGATTGACAGGCGGGGAGACCGTATCGAACATGTGACCGATCTCGATTCTCTGCCATCAAATACATGCGGGCCATGGATCTGCTCCAGTTGGTCCCACCGCCGCGGACGCAGAGGGGGCGCCAAGTGCGACCGGCTGTTGACAACAGCTGCAGGTGCGTCAAACTCTAGGGTCTCGGGGAGGTGGGGGTTTGAGGGGGGCTGGGGTCGATGGACATGCGCAGTGGCCAGTGGAGATGTCGAGTTACATGTAGGTGCACGCTGAGTAATAGTTGAGAATCATCTTCGATTGTTTGACTCATCAAAGTTGTTGTTGAGGTGGATGCTGCCGGGTGAGTAAAAGTTACAAGTGGCGTCTGGTGTGATGACACAAGGGTACGACATACGACAGATCGAGGTCGCCTGTTCTCTTTCGTCTGATTTGCATCAATAATTAGAGACGGTGATAAGCATTGCCAGTCCCAAGCATGGTCAAAGGAGGAGGGCCGACGTTAATTATCTTTGCTATTGCACAGTGTCAGTAAAGACTAAAGACTGAAACTGCTCATGGTGAGAATTGGCGGGGGTGGCTGTGGGGAGGAGCTTGTCCTTGTTAGACCACCATGGTAAAGTCCTCCGTGCAACCCCACGACCACAATGGTGGTTTTGATCTATCGATGTTTTCATTGGCACCAATCGATCTGCATATCGATTATAATCGATCATCGATCCGTCTTCAATAAAAATCGATTTCTGATGCGATTCGATACGTCAATCAAAATGGCGATCGGACAGGTCGAGGAGAGAGTGACCTGAGTCTCGATAGGGGCCAATGGGAGGGAGAGCAGCGGTAGTTCAGGACCTCCCCATCCCCTATATGATCCTTCGGGTCCGCATTCGACTTTATTCACAATTAACATCATAAATAATTTATGGCGAATTAATTCAGTTAGAAAAGAAACCTGATACTTTCATTAAAACGGAGGCGGCTGTAAATGTGTCCTAGTCTGGCGCCACAGAGTTGAGACATCCGTTTCTGACGACTGAATGCCATGACTCTATGGTTCAAATATGGCGGACGCATGACGTCACTGATCATTGAATAACAGATGTTGTCTCACGGAAAGACTCCAGATTTAGTTAGTGACTCAAGACACACCGAGTGTGCCGTAAATAAAGTCGTCTAGCGCTGGTTTTGGTTTTATTGCAGATGGTACAATGTGTCATATGGCTGTGTAGCTGCTTGCACATATAATTTATTCATAATAATTAACACACTAACCAATGCAATGAATTTAAGTTTATTATTACACGGGTCTATAGCACATATTCAAACATATTTCAGATACCAAAAGGCACAAAATAATTATTGCAGTTAAGATATTCGGACACACAGGCCAATGTAAGAGACACGCAACTGCAAGTACAGGTAGGCCTACATCTGCAGATCCTGCACATACATACACACACATGCATGTTGATTTACACGTCTAAAATAGCCTATCACCAAATGCAACCATCAGTGACTCCAGCAATACCAACCAGTGTCTGGGGCACAATTTTCTAACCTCAGACATGTGTCTGATTGTCGGCTTATTGATGCCGATGATGCAGAAAACTATTCTAATGGGAGTGAACCCATAATACAGGCTATGTAAAACCTTTGCTGTAATATTATTGGGTAAATATGCTGTAATTAATGATACCATAGGGCGCAAATGTTGCAATTGTTATTTTTATTGGTACAAGGTGAATATTATGTTGTAATTAACGGTACGGGTGAATATTGCGCATTAATAATTGTTGGTACAGGGCGAATATGTTGTATAATTAATAGAATATGGTGAATATGCTGAGATCCATAAACCTGGATTTCCCCCACTCACAAAAAATCAGGGGGCTTAGATTAAATACTGCATTCCGGCAGACACAAAGCAACTTTGTCTCATCCTTGACACTTGGATGAAAACGCTGCCTTACAATGAAATTGTCTTATAAATAAATTAGGCTGCAGTCTAGCGTTGAGCTATAATTTGCACCGCATGCCCTGCAGGCTACATGTATATACCATGATGCCAGAATTCGTAGAAATAAGCTTATTTTAAGGAAGCTCTGGCCTATAATACTCTCCAGTGTTGTACGAGGTCAGAGTTGCAACCAGGGATTGACTAACGGGTCAATTAGATTCTTGATTCTGTAAACTGTCCGTGTTGTACAATGCACCGCAGACGTTACAAGCGCTGATCAGCTGAACCGTTCCTCTCATGATGAACTAAGACCCGACATAATAATATTCTTGACATTGACCTAATTGCATGACAAACAAACTCCAAAGTTCAGCTGAGTTCAAAGCTTCTCAGCGTGACGCAAAAGGCGCGTTTCGATTCACTTTTGCGTGCATCTGTTTTTCTGAAGACACCAAAATTAATAGTTTACAGTCTGCAGTCGCGTTTTCATAATATTGTATACCCTATGTCGTGAAGACTTCGGTTTCATAATTATAGTGTTAACATAGGCGTACACGGGACATTTCGGCAGTGGGGGGGCAAACAAATTTGTTTTGCCCGAAAAATCTGACGACTTTTTTTAGTCATCCGCCCAAAAAATTCTTAGGATTTCCACGTCCGAAAAATCTGACGACTTTTTTACCCTTGCGTGCCCGAAAAAATGCTCCCGTACCTGTTTTGCCAGAAAAATTTCCGAAATTTTTTGGCCCGTCCATGCCTCTTTTGCCCGAAAAACACATTTGCCCGAAATTTGGGAGGGGCATTTGCCCCCCCCTGAACCCCGTCTCGTACGCCTATGAGTATTAATGTAGGTTAGAAGCGCCTTTGTTTGGGTCTTTATAAAGTTGATAATTACATCTATTAATTATTATTCGGCTAAATTAAAGTCGTATAACTTCAAGATCAGTTTGATAAGCCTTAAATAAACATTGCATTATATAGACTGTTAAATCCTACACCTAGGCTATACCTTAGCATCTCGCCTCCTCTGACCATGCAGTAGCAACCGGATTCTGACCTCCTTCTGCAGACTATACCCTTTGGACAGCCCTATACTGACTCTACGAAGCGCTCGTCAATAAGCTCGTGCCCTGTGCATTTTAGAAAGCTGAAGCTTCATTTAGGGACATGTCCATCTGCATTTAGATATAATATGCTATCTCTGTCATGTACATAATTTATGCCATATATATTATGTGTTATATATTATATATATGTACACACTACACAGTAAGGTCATGTCTTACAAATGGATATGACATTGTATATGCATTATACATGAATTTGGCTGGCTATACTAGCTGCAGTGGTCATATGTAGCCCAAAATAGAAATAGGTCTGCATTATGGGCATTGGGCATATATAATTATAGTCTATGTATACTTTGCGTTACAATACAGTAGGCCTATATATAATTAGATATACACTGTGTCCGGATAAAAAGTAGACCCCAAAAAGAAGTGTAATAACTCGGTCAAAACTCTTAGGATTTGTCTGAAATTTTAAACAGAGCAACAGTGACCATATATACACGAGATCCTAAAGCCGATTGGAAATATTCGCGAGTTTGTCAAATTTATGAGCGTTTAAAATGCAGCACTAAAAAATTGAACTTTCCAACATGGAAAACCTGAAAGGAAGTGAAATTCAGCTATATCCGGTGTTTAAAATGTCCTCCTTGTTCACGGACACACAACCGTAGACGTAGACGCTACTGTTTGATGGTCCGGTCGATGATCACTTGGTCAAACATCTGCCACTCTTCAATCAGACGCGCCCTGCGCCCTACGGTTATCGATGTCATGAAAACGCGTGAACGAAAAACGCGCTCCTCCAGTCCGTGTACTCCGGATCAAGGGTCTGGACTGCTGGACGACCACATCTACGGGATATGAAGCCGAGTGTCTCCCGGGACAACTATTACTCTACTACGTCTACGGTCGTGTGTCCGTGAACAAGGAGGACATTTTAAACACAGGATATAGCTGAATTTCACTTCCTTTCAGGTTTTCCATGTTGGAAAGTTCATTTTTTTGGTGCTGCATTTTAAACGCTCATAAATTAGACAAACTCACGAATATTTCCAATCGGCTTTAGGATCTCGTGTATATATGG
The DNA here is from genome assembly GCA_949752735.1 of Lumbricus terrestris. Lineage (NCBI taxonomy): Eukaryota > Metazoa > Annelida > Clitellata > Crassiclitellata > Lumbricidae > Lumbricus > Lumbricus terrestris. The sequence continues at coordinate 9,217,141 of OX457039.1, forward strand.
TCACTGTTGCTCTGCTTAAAATTTCAGACAAATCCTAAGAGTTCTGACCGAGTTATTACACTTCTTTTTGGGGTCTACTTTTTATCCGGACACAGTGTATATACAGCATTATTATCGCCTCTCTATATATAGGTCTATTATATACTGTACTTTATATATATATATACTTATATAATAACCATAATACGTATATTATAAGTGTATCTATATTAAAAAATGGCGACCTGTAATTAGACACGAACGCTGGTTGAGAGTTGTTTGTTGATGGGTCAATTCTTGTATATACATGGGTTTCGTTGGTAGCCTAATAGCAGTGGACACTGCAGCAAGTGCAGCAAGCGAAGCCTTAAAATCGAACAATGTTGGAAGGGAGCCAACACAAAACTTGGACAGCGCATGACCGGCCAAACGAAGAACCATCTGACACCGTCGTTCTCTCTCTCTTTCTCTCTCTCCCTCCCTCCCTCTCTCTCTCTCTCTCTCTGTCTCTCTCTCTCCCTCTCCTTTCCCTCTCTCTCTCTCTCTCTCTCTCTCTCTCTCTCTCTCTCTCTCTCTCTCTCTCTCTCTCTCTCTCTCTCTGTCTCTCTCTCTCTTTCTCTCTCCCTCTCTTTCTATAAATTCACGTCCAATCAGATCCCGGCTGACTATGTACTTCGGGATGACCAGGATCGAGTGTACCAAAAAAAACCTTTCCACTGTGACTTTTGCGTTTCTGCAGTGACTATCTGGCGAATCAGTTGCTAATAGTGATGACCGGAGGATTGGTTTAACTGGGACTCCGTTCTTGCTCAATTCTTTCGGGTCAGCTGTAAGAGACGCGCCTTTTGGATTTCTTTCTGGATCAAAGACATGGTAGTTTTGGAACTGTCCAGATTGTGAGAGCAAGGGAACTTGCATTATGTGTAAATGGTAAGCCTTACCTCTGCTGTTATTATATTTGTTATAATGTCTTTATAGTTGATAATTGCTCCTACTTATCTTCTTTTCTCAGGACCTACTTTCCTCTAGTGGACTTGCCCACTGGGAGCGCATCCGAACTATTCACTCTATTACAGGCGCTTTGTAAATTATTTAATGCAATACAATATAATGCAAACAAACATAATTATGCGTGTGTATTTGAATCAACTTTACAGTAATTATCATATCAAGTTTTAAAAAATTATTTAAATTATTTAACCGAATTAAAGTAATGTTGCATTGCGCCAAAGTCTACTTACAATAATTATTAAGATACGCTTTAAAGTCTTCTTGTTCGATGTCTTTAAACACTCTTTAATGGCCAAGGAAGATAAGGAGGGAAGGCGTTGATACAGAGAGAATGTGGATGGAGGATTTAAATGCCGCGTTAAGAAAAATAAGCAGAAGATATGGCCCTATTGGCCAATAATTGTATAAGCGTTGTATTTGGGTTTATGGTGTGAGTTTGCATGTGCATGGACAAACAGCAGAAAAGACAGTGCACCCCTGTCAGTCAACTGCTAGAGAGAATTGACTTTTGTACCCTATATACTGTTATATGGGGAGATATTTCGCGGAACAACTTGTTCTGTTGTCCAGCGGATGAATTTTAAACCGGCAGATGCAATATAGTTATCAGTATCAATTGATTTTTTGATCACCGGATAGTGAGTGAGTGAGTGCATGGCTAATAACGCGATAAAAAAAAAGAAATAAATGGGCCTAAGTTGCTACGGTTTCCAGCTTAAAGGTTCAAAATCCTCTTAAACACAATGTAGATCAATACCGACCTTAAAGATAGGTCTAGGCATTATCCCTATATAAGTTTAGTAAAAAGCAGTAAAAAGTCAAGTGTGAAGCAAAAAAGAAAAAGCTTCTCAAATAATAATTATATGGCAATAAGGTTTCGATCAGGGCTGTTAGTACTGGTAAACTTTGAGGTGAGTACAAGCTGACCGGGAGAAAAACCGCTATGTTTGGGTCCAAAATTTCCGACGGCTGTCATCGGCCCAAAAAATGTCCCCGTTTTTCCGTCCCAAAAATCTGACGACCTTTCTTTTAGTCATCAGGCAAAACACGTACCCATTTTTTCCCGTCCGGAAAAGCTGATAACCTTTTTTTAGTGATTCGCTTCGAATTTCGTAAAAAATACATCTGAATATCCTTTGCCTCCTACGTGCGTATATACCCACACGCTCTTTGTATACCTGCGTATACCCTGGTTTTCTGCGGTGAGTAGACTATACGATGCCGTTTTTTCCCGGAGGTAAGTATACGCCGTATACCCGCGTATACCCTTGATTACAGCCCTGGTTTCGATATGACCGATTGACCGTCCAAGATTTAAATTGTCCAGTTTGGATCTAAACAACTGTCCATGTTAATTGACGAATCCAATGAGTAATTAAAAGAATCCAATGAGTAATTAAAAGAATCCAATGAGTAATTAAAATAATCCAATGAGTAATTAAAATAATCCAATGTGTAATTAAAAGAATCCAATGAGTAATTAAAAGAATCCATTGAGTAATTAAAAGAATTCAATGAGTAATTAAAAGAATCCAATGAGTAATTAAAAGAATCCAATGAGTAATTAAAATAATCCAATGAGTAATTAAAATAATCCAATGAGTAATTAAAAGAATCCAATGAGTAATTAAAAGAATCCAATGAGTAATTAAAAGAATCCAATGAGTAATTAAAAGAATCCAATGAGTAATTAAAAGAATCCAATGAGTAATTAAAAGAATCCAATGAGTAATTAAAAGAATCCAATGAGTAATTAAAAGATACTCAATTAATCGATTTCTTTCAAACTATGATAAATCTTTTATAACTATTCTAACAAGGCCGTGAATATAAACGATCAATCATTCGATTAATTAATTTGCCAGAAAACCGAAAGGTAACAGCTAAAAAAGGTGTCAATTATGAGGATCCCACCCCTTGCGCCACGTGCAGGCGCCCATGTTCGACTCCGAACAGCGGAAATTTCTGATTCTCTGTTCTTCATAACGAACTGTCCCAATGGACGGGTGAGGTCTGCCGGTCAAACACCGGTCTACGACTGCTTGGGTCAAGACTAACACGCACGTAGCAGGGCTTACTACGCATCTTGACAGTTTGACGGTTCAGTGACTTACACTACACTCGGTCCTACTTTCTCAGAGTTCGTTTTTAAGTGCCACGGATGACCGAGGATCCGTGAAGAACGCCCCGCATGATTAACCATGACCTCCTAGCGCTATTAAAGTCACGGCTCAATGATTGTGATGTCGGCGACGAGTGGGCCAACAGGCAACTGGATTTTCCCAGACCGGACTGCCCAGCATAATATCAAAAGACACGAGGTCGATCTAATAGGCCTACACCAACCTACAAGGTGCCATTGTTTACAGTCAGCTGGTAGGTGTAAAATGGTCTGAATAAGTGTATCCGTAAATATGTTTGCTTTATGCTGCAGGCCCTATCGTGTATTGGGCTGAATTGCTTATGTATACTTACTATAGTGAACCTATTATTATGGCGTACGTGAGTAACGATTAAAGTACGGGTCGGTTGTTTGTCATGTAAAGCAACCAATCAATTAATCAATCAATCAACCAATCAATCAATCAATCAATCGATAAGTCGGCCTTACATGTATATGTATGTGCATATGTAGGAATTAATAGATGGATCTATTTATTAAGTCGAGTATTTGAATGACCATATAAAATGGTTATGAGCAATGTAGAGAGACGACATTGTGTCTGCAATAGTAGCATAGATATACAAGGATCGCAATGCTGATGGGCTTCACAAATAAGACTCGGTCTGCGCGGATGGCGTGTAGTGTTCTATTAGAAACGAATGTGTCCACCTTCTTCTTATTATTAGCCTTTCAAGTAACTGATGATACATGAAATCTGAGCGATCGTCCAAATCAGAGTGTCTATGCCAGTGTCTGTCTGTATATCCTTTTGTCTGTCTGTCTAGCTTTGTTGATCTCTCACTATATATATATATATGTATATATATATATAGAGTACTTATATACAAGTACTATATTTATACATGTAGGCCTATGTCGACATGAGTCATGTCTATTTTTGGCACTGAGTAGGCCTACACAGACGATCACTACAGTCAAGGTTCAATAGGTTCATACTGCGGGTCTATACATATATGTATATACATGCATACATGCATACATGCATACATGCATACATACATGAATACATACATACATACATACATACATACATACATACATACATACATACATACATACATACATACATACATACATATGTAAGACTGTAAGTATGTATGTAAGCACAATTATAGGCCTATAATTATGTCCAATACAAGTATGCGTTCTGATGAGTATGCTGATGTAACGTATGGCTTATGACTTGAACGGCAGTCAATCGTACAGTTAGCCATAACTGACATAAAATAATTTATGTATGTATGTCAGTCAGTCAGCCAGTCAATAACTAGTCAAGCAGTCAGTTAAACAGGAAGCCGTCAGACGAGCCAGTCAGTCGAGGAGACGAAGATAGATATACAGAACCAGTTGGAATAATCATTTCAGATCAAGTCCAAAGGTGTTTACGTCTTTGCGGATCTGTATAACAATTCAGATTGAACAGAATAGTTTCAAATCGGACCATTTATAATCTGACGGGGTCAAATATGTTTGTGAAGCGATTAGCTGCATGGAAATAAAAGCATTGCTGACATGAATATCATTGAATGCGTCTTTTGAATGTCGGTCATCGATCTCATTGTGTGTATCCGCTCAAAGGAAATATTACTGTATACATTCAAAGCGCATAATATATGTAACATTATTCTAAGCACATTCGCAGTTGAGACCCATCTATGATTGCTTACATAGAGGCTATTATATTATATAGCCTTACATATAGGCTATATATTATATAGCCTTACATCAGGGGTGTCAAAGAGCTGGCCCACAGGCCATTTCTGGCCCGCCGACGAATTTTTTCTGGCCCGCAGAACCTTCCCTAAAGATTACAAAATTAGCGGATAGATGTTCAAATTTTGATATTTTGCAGTCTTTTTTCTTACTGGCGTCCGGTTGGTTGTCTGTTAAAAAATTATGAAAGTTACGAAGTCTAATAATATTTAAAATGATGTCAGAGACAGAGACAGAGAATAGCAGCCACGGATATGACCAATGCGGAAACTGCGCCATAAAACAGTGACCCTCCCATTCGCTTGCTAAAACCATAACCTTTAACCGCGACGTTAAAATAGGGCCACCAATCAATCGATCTTAAAGCGGAAGTGAAAGGCGAGCTTTAGTGTGCTATACAAAGACAGCAAAATTTCCGTACTTGTCCTGCCGAGAGCCCGAGACCAGGCCTTATTTTCAGAATAACCACAGCACAAAAGCTTTTGCAATGACAGCGTAATTGCCACGATGTTCACTTCGTCTAGGCCTACACAACATGCACGCGACTACACGACACTGCCATCATTTGCGATCATTGGAGTCCTACCACAATTCAACCATCTATATTGAAAGCGATCAGCACAATATTCATGTTTCCTAAGGCCAGTGTGTAATCTAGACGTCTCGAGGGCTCGGGGTGGGGGGTAGTTCCTCCAGGAATGACATTCCAGAAAAATGTGTGCGGTGCTTTTACATTTGCATACGTACCTTCCCCACACCCAGAAAATGACGCATGTAAGATTTTTCCTCCAGAAAAAATTCGACAGCTCGCCTTCACGTGTATTAATAATAATAATAATAATAATAATAATAATAATAATAATAATAATAATAATAATAATAATAATCTTTTCTTTAATTAAACGCCTGCAAGACGCACTGCGCTTTACATTTACAAGCTATGCAGTAATCTTAATTAAACTTAACTACTAACTGAACAGACAGCTTTGTAATTACACGGCGCTAATAGCAGCCTACAAAGCAAATCCGCCCAACGGGGGCTCGAACCTGCTACCTCTCGCACTCTTGGCCAGCGTGTTAACCATTACTCTACCGCCCCCCCCATTATATGTACAATTTTCCCAGCCAAGAGAAATCGGACGTCAGAAGAAATTTACGACCAAAGGGTATCGTCATTGTCTCGCTCAGTGGTTTCCGTCCACCAAAATCTACCTTTTTCCTACTCCCCCCCCACACACACACAAGCCTGAATTCCCCATCCCAATAATAAAGCATACAATGTACAATTATACATGCAAATGCACGTGTAAAACTGGAAACTGATAAGTACATGTTATTCACCTTAGAGCAGTTTATAAAGTGTACTAAAACCATGCAGACAGCAGGAAGCATCGTGACATATTATACATGTAGACTAGATAAGCAAGAACAGTCTTCCGAGTTGGCTGTAACGACACAATTAGGAATTCAAGTGTCGAATGCTTTTAGTTGAGAGACTCAATTCAATTCAAGAAGTAATGTTGCAGTTGTCAACCGGGTCATACAGACTGTGCACATCGCACAGATAAACAAACTTCAAATCAATAATCAAGCAAGCAAGCAAGCAAGCAATAATGTTATCATTTATAGATAACATTATCACAACTTGTTACATTTAGTCGTAATTGGACCCATGCACTTGAAATGAACTTGGTCACATCAAAATGGTAATTAATAATTAATTTTTTAAAAGAAAGATGTCGAAGTGTGTACGATGGTACATGTTTGTAGTGACTATAGTAGGCCTATATTAAGCTGGACCGCGGACTTCTGGACTGTAGACGGAGAGATTCAGAATTATGTTTATTTCAGAAATTTCTTCTCCGTTTCTTTGCGATATCAGCCAAAGATTGAGTGCGTTGATCTTACTGCATGGTCGGTGAAGAAATCATGTGCGAGGAAGAGAGCGGTCTTATATGCCGAGATTGAGAAAGTGAAGTAGTGCTAGTTAGAAGTCTTTTTCAATAGGCCCTACACGCTGTTAATTCCGTCTCCCCTCTACTAATGCTGCACTAGCAAACAGGACCTGGTGTCGCTCCCTGTTAGCGGGATATTCATCTTTTAAGGTCTTCCTTGTTAGGCTACAATCCTGTTATTGTGAAGCATGCTACTGTTAGTGGTTGATCGTTGGTGATTGCAACAAACTGATTGATTGGCTGATTGATTGATTGCTTGATTAATTGATTGATTGATCGATCGATTGATTGATTGACTGACTCAGTGATTGATTAATTGATTGATTGATTGACTGATTGATTAATTGATTGATTGTCTGATTGATAATACCTAAGTCCCTTAAGTTCCGTAACGCTTCTCGAGGCTGGCTATAAAGAACTGTATAGATATTATAAAAAAATCTATATATTAACATTCAAAGTTTTTGCTTAGTTTCATGAAGAAAAACCAAAGCACCTGCTCTAGATATATAAATGGTCGTTTATTTCTTCATCTTAGCTGCACACTTCAAAAGACAACCACCCCACGGTCCGTGTAAACTTTGCCACCGAAAATCTGTGCAGCCAACAGCCGACGCCTGTCTATAATAAGCCCAATATCCGCCCACGCTGAATGGCATGGTTGGATCGAGACGCCTAGGCTACTAATCCTAGTGACGGTCAGGCCTATAATAATACAGCTGCGCATAGGCCAGCATAAGTTTGATGTGTGCGCGTGCATGCCTGTAGGCCTACAAAATAGATCTGCAATCGAACAGCATCGTTAGGCCTACATGAGCCGTAGCAGGCCTATAATTATAGGCTATTGAATTGCGACGTCTCAGCGTTAACTGCAAAATCTGACAACATTGGGCGACATGTTTTCACCCGGTTGAGCAACGCTAAAGAACACGAAGATTGCGATATTGTACCGTAGTGGGAGTTGCAAGGAATATTATACTTATAGGGTTTAACGTTGCACGGATATATCAGTGACTGGCTGTAAAAACTTGTTAACAGGAAGACTAGGACATAGGAGGAGGATGTAATCACTCAAGGATTTCTACGATTGCTCGGTGAATCGTACGAGGTATAAATAACATTTGTGTGGATTTCTTGCAGTCATGTAAGATGGTTCCTTGTGACAAAAATGGAAATAATTAGGCATTGCATAACAGCAGTTTATACCGATCACTGTATACTTCGCATGAATAGCGCAATATATAAGTTAGTCAGACAGAGACTTAGATAAAATCTTATACAATACTTGACAGTCTTGACCCCATAATCTGTTTAACTTCAACACAATTGTATTCAAAAATGTTGAGTAGACCTAATTGGAATTTTATATTCGTAATCGTCAACTCCAAACTTGTTAGTAACGTGTCAATTGAAATACCCAGCGCACAAAACATAGTTCCTTGTAGCAAAGTAGAAAGAATTATTACGCATGGCATAACAGCAGTTTATAGCTCACGGGTATACAGCGCAATAATAGCCAGTCAGAGATCTAGATAAAAGCTTAGCCATGCACTACATACATGCATGTTTCATGCAAACTCATTAAATTCCAAACTGTTGAGTAATTGGACATTTTATACTCGTAATTGTAAAACTCCAAACTTCTAACTCGAAAACCATGCGCAGGCATAACAGTTAATACACGAGTTCTGTGTCGAGTCAGAAGTGCTGCTAAAGAGTAAGCCTACCGTAGTGAGAAGGCGGTCTGGGTCCGATTGCTATAGAGTGGCAGAGCAGCAGATCTTAAGGCGAGTGTCGTTTACGGGTCGATGATTGGAAGATGGAGAATCATTTTAGTCGTGGTATAAAATCTTGAAGAGGACAGATCATTTTGGGAAGCGCATCGTGCACATGAACCTTTTGGGTTGTTTGATAAATTTGACAGATTTTATCCGTACTTTTTTTACCCAATGTATCTTTAACCCGTCAGGTTTCCGTACTTAGACTGTTTATTTGATTGAAAATGTTCACTTCATTGAAATATTATTTTTCTATTTTAGATTGAGGTACGAACGTCAGCCAAGCAGTAAACCCGGCCAATCGAAGCTATGCAGAATGTATTCCTACGCGTCAGTAAACTGTCACCGAACTGCGGAAGGAGACAGAAAAGCAGCAACGGAAATGAAGTGCCTGAACCAGAACCCAGCAAACGTACATGAGTGGCCTTTCGACACCTACATCGAACCCCCGGTAACAATGGGGCAAATAAACTTAGACCCCGAGCTACCCAACGGCTCAACCCAATTTCTCAGTATTTCGAATGGGTTCTGCTACCCTGATCATTCAGCAGAAGCGTCGAAGAATCCACACAATAATATGTTGTCTCAGGAGTTACCACCACACGAAGGACATGGACTTCTATTAAATCCGGATAATGACGTCATTACGACAAGTCTAGTCCACAACGGGTACGCATTATACGAGTCTTGCAGTTCCGGCGTGGCCGGCTTCGAACAGGGTAACAACGATCAAATGAAATGGTACGCGCCTCCGTTTCCCAGGGGTAATGATCCGGGCTACCAAGAAATGGGTTGTCACGAGTTTCAAGTCCCTCATCCGAATCATCCACCTCGTCTCCACCATTCCAATGATCCCGAGATTGGATGCAGAGGAGCGAAGGAGAACTCTCAGTTTCTCAACTCTCTGCAATCACTGAACGGTGGCGACGTGACTCGGTCTACGGGTCATCACGAGGATTACCACAGATGCTACGACGGTGGCGGTGACCTCCCGAGCGTCATGCCTCACCCTCCGTTTATCAAAAGTCCTGAATCGTCCGTCTCCCTGATGGATATCTCCCAGTCACATCTGGTAAGACCGATTCTTATATGCTCACTATGGACTTAGTACTTACTAGTACTTACTTACTTACTCTGTGCATATTTAGCAGTGGCTTTAAAAAAGATAAGTCTAAGAATAGGCTATAGTCTTTATTTGGACCGATTGATTTTGAAAATGCATGAGACAAGTCGGGCGACACACCGCACCCATTAAATGTACATGTAGAGGCAACTTAAATAAGTAAACAGAAACAAATACAACTAATTTGAGCCGAACTATTGTTATTGATAATTAACTAGTCAGCAAGACAAAAATGTTTCTAGCATTCTAGATCTTTATTGGTCGAACAAAAGATGCTATCCATAGGGTGTAAGCTAATCAAGGTCTTGATAGAGGTGCATGGAATAAGACTTATCAGGACTCGATTAATGAAATGCATTTTGAATTGCAGCACGAAGCAATCCGTCGTGTACGCACTGTACGGTACTTCGCTCTTCGGCTAGGGGAGAGCTTCTGGTCCCGCGGGCTCGCTTGACTATTAAGCAGCACCGTGCTTTCTCGGTCGTGGGGCCTACTGTCTGGCACGACCTCCCGGTTACGCTTCGCTCTCTACTTGTGGTCCATCCGACTGGGTTCTACAAGATTCTCAATGCTTTTTCTTTTTTCGTGGTTGGGCTGTGAGCGCCGCTGAGTAGTTTCTTCAAGAGGCGCTATATAAATGGTCTGAATGAGTGAATGAATGATTCCAGTATAGTTTGTTTTAGACCCATTGCAATTTGCCTGCATAGAAAGCTTACTAACCCATTCTCCCTGCTATAGCTTCACCTCAAAGCGCCTATTACATACCTCTGTGACTTGATGTACAGAGCTCTCTGCGCGAGCTTCGTTCTGCTGACCGACTTGATCTATAACCTCATAGGCAGTGTGAGAATTGTGGAAAAATAGCTGGGGGGGTTGAACCATTATCCACCTGGAATTAGGGTGTGAAAAACAGACTTTGCTATGGGGCTCTAAGAAAGACTGGGGGGTTGAAACCCCCCAACCCCCCGGTAATTCTCACCCTGCTCATAGGGCTTTCGCCATAATATTATATTGTGGGTTCATCAATGTGGAATCACCTTGCCCGTGCTATTCGTACCTTGCAAGATTCTGGTGGAGAATTCACCTGCATTTCTTCGCTGCTTGAGGACTTTATCTTTTCACGGACCTGTGAGAGGCTGAGAGCGCTTCTGAATATTATAGTTCTGCTGTGAGAAACGCTTTACAAATGTTCATATTATTTATTTATTTCAGAAATTTATATAGCGCCTCGTCAAGGTAGGCTACTCAGAAGCGCTCCCGGCTCCAACCACTATGTTAGATTAGATAATAATATTGATATTTTTTGGCTGTTTAAATATTTATATATAATCGATTAATTAGCAGCGGTACTGTTAGTTGATCGGAAATGTCTAATGGTAGACTTCACCGGACGGGGGGTGGAGTGGTCCTATACAACAGCAGCGGTTGCAACTTTAATGGCAAAATCTTCTCAATCTGAACACTCGAATTTGGCGAACAGCACAGCCTATTTTTGATGACTCGTTTTGGCGCCAGATGGCGAGAGCTGCAGTGGATGAGTCAACCCATCGCATACTTTATTCGATGGCTAATGGCAAGCCAGCCAGCGGAACCAGCGGAGTCCATCGCATATAGTTTCAGTGACGTGGACAAAGTTAAAAAATTGGACACTGGACACACCTTCCGCTGTTTGTGCGTGATGACCGCTCTCTCAGCGTTGTGGACCTTTTGGTTCAATTTGTAGACTATAGACGTATACATATATTCTTCCCGTATACAATAATTATTATGCACGTTAGAGACTCATTCTGGTAGTACTGTTACAGTAGACTAGTAGACAGACTTCTGGTGTAGGCCTAGAACATTATTTTGTCTGACGACATGACTTTATGGAATTTTAACGAATTCCTTCTTTCCCTTTACATCGTTTCTTGACTGTCTGGTGTCATGATTGTATACCATCTATAGGACGATGGTCTACACCACGAAGTGATTCGACGACGAAGAAGACGAGAGCAGAATCGAATCGCAGCGAGGAAATGTCGAGAGAAGAAGAAGGAGAACGTTGATAACATGCTCAAGGTATACATGTTACAATTCTGCATTTGTTCTATTGTGTATTTAAGTAAGTAAGTAAGTAAGTAAGTAAGTAAGCAAGCAAGTATGTAAGTAACCTAAAAACATCTATAATAAATCCTCTGCAGACTGGTGTTATACGCGGTACGCTACCCTACGATAAAAAAGCTCCTAGATATAACACACCATTGCATTATGCAAGTAATTCTGATGCACATATGTTTCACCTGATGACTTGCATTCGCAGGATTACACAGAGACTCTGAGGGAGAACGAGAGACTTCGACTTGAGACTGAAAAGCTTCAGAATCTCGTCGCTAGTCTGCAGACGATCGTGAAAAGTCACCAGACAACTTGCAATTTCTCGTCTGCGGCTGTCTAGACAGCTACATGTAATATTGCGACCGTCGAAATGTATTGGCAATGTATTTTATAACCAATGACACGTTACTTTATAAACTGTGGCAGACGTTTTCTATAAATATAAGTATTATTATTATTCAGGGTGTTTCTGGCTAAACTGCATGCATGACTAAAAAGGGTGCGGTTTTATGTCACGATTATTGCCTATGGCTTGCGTTGGTGTGTGATTTACAACCCCTTTGACTAGAACAGCGCTCGTGAATAAGCTGGGACCCTGCGCTTGACTTTCGAGTGGCGCTTTTGTAATTTTGAGATTATACGTTTACGATTATGATAGACAAAACGTAAAATGGCTGATTAATGCATATCTTAGCCCATAATGGTGTGCCCTTTTTGAAAACTATTTTCGGGTGATAAAGAAGAGATTTTTGTATTACTCATTTAGAATAGCATTAATGTATTTTTATGCAATTTATAGGAAATATTGGAAATTCGACCTTTCAGATCATCGACCATGCGACGTATTTGATTGGCTAGCCAGGTTTCTGTCATTTTCAATGCTCTCAAATATTTGTGCAATTTAATAGGAAACGGGAAAATTCTGTCCATGTGGTTTTGGTGAACTGTTACATCCATGCATGTGATACATACTGGGTTATTCTGGTCTCTGCAGCTCTGAGATCATTCGAAATTTTTCATCCGCAAATTGCACCTTGAATTTTGGATCACCTTTGTCTGTGCGGTTCTTGTGAGTCTTTTATTGTGCCAGAGAGGCAAAGACATAAACAAAGAGCTATGATTGGTCACAACAAAGTTTATGCACAGGACTGGAGCCCAATGCATTAAGTTGGGTCCCTAGTTTTTTCCCAATGCATTAAGTTGGGTCCCTAGTTTTTTCCCAATGCATTAAGTTGGGTCCCTAGTTTTTTCACAATGCATTAAGTTGGGTCCCAAGTGTTTTTAGGAGAGTAATTGGGGTTCCGGAAATTTAACAGTTTTTTGGCATGAAAAAATCATTCAATTAATAACATAGGCTATGTGAGGGTAAATTGACAAAAAATTATGTATTATGTTTGCAAAGTAAAAATTACATATGGAGATTGCAAACATGATCTTTAGCATTGGAAACAGAATTTGAATTGGGGGAGGCAACCTCCATGTTTGAGAGTGAATTTTATGTAAAAATATTTAACGAGTTTCCAGTCCTATAATTAGAGATAGAGAGTCCTTGGTTATAACGAGGCTCAAGAAAGGAGACTGGAAGAAATCGCTAATAGGCCAAGGAAGTAGTTAGCAGTTAACGTTGCAGTACATCGGCTCTAAGTAACTAATAAAACTGGCTTGTCATCATGATCTCTTGCGAGTACCAATGTAGGGCAATCAACTTGTTATGTAAACGGTTTTCGTTATTTGGAATATTTGTCTTTGTGTATTTATTGGACATCAGGGTTTAAAAATTTACCTGATCTGATGACATATTATTATCTGCAGATCGAAGTGCAATGCATTTGGCCACAGGCGTTTTGTTTTTAAATGTTATCAATGTGCATAACGTACGTATATATACGAATTTAGTCCAGACGTTTTGTTTATTTTTCACCACGAGTAGATGTAGAATACTCTGATATTTATATTATGGTTTGCATTAAAACTAAAAGTACAATTTTCTTTCTCTGCTGCATTTCTTTTGTGTTACAAATCCTAATCTAATGACAATTGCAATAATTTCAACTTCTATTACGCCGGTGGCCAGTGTGTAGGGCAGTATGTGCAGTTCAGAATTGCTAAATATGCCCATTGTCATCCGATTTGATGTAACTTAAAATGGGAATGGAGAGGAGAAAGAAGGGGTTGTGCTGTTTTAAAATTCTCTAAAAGAAGTCCCGAAAGATGAGATAGCCATGGGGAACTCAGAACTGCACAGATAGACAATATAAAATTATAGAGACGTACCCATACCTGTACTATACCTCATGCGCAAATGCCAAAGCGAGGTTGAAGTGGCGAGGCAGACAGACAGACAGACAGACAGACAGACAAGATAGACAGAGACAAAGACCGAGAGAAACAGAGACAGAGAGAGAGAAAGAGTGTTGGCCTCCTCCCTCGTATACGCCGAGGCAAAGACAAATGAAGTCGCTAACACTTCCTGTTCTTGACTGCTTCTCAAAGGACTCCCTCTTATCTCCTCCTCTTCTTTTTCTCAAGATGACACACATCGTAGAAACTAAAATAGTTGATACCGCGACTCTTGGTCAATTTCTTATTCGTTACGAACATCAACTTTCGCCGTTCCATTGTCAACGATAACCCATTGTTCAAGACAGCCAACTGACTGAGACAAGGCACTTGGCTTGGACCGTGTCGACTGTAAAGAATGAAGTCAAAACCGATCTAGAATTAATGAGACGACCCAATGCACCCAACGAGTGGATGCATGAACTTGACATATCGACGACAGCTACGCGAATAGACCAAAAGACTGATGAAGACACACAGCCACTTGATTTCTTTGGCAAAAGGTTCTGCCTATGTCCATACAAATCACCGGCTGTTTCGGTCGTTCAACGTGGCCCTTCGGCTTCAACGACTCTCGCTGCCAGCAGGAAAAACCAAGTGACGGACAGGGGACTGTCAGTTTCCATGCAGTTGTGCCTTCTGAATTTTTAATGGCGTGGATTATGTTACGATTGACGTGGAAAATACGATCTTGTTCTAGGGTCAGCGCGTACAGATGGATTTATTATTATCTGTAGTGAAAGAGCAGTTGGTGTAGGGATACACTTCAACGCAGCAGTTTGACTTTTGAGTGAGATTTATGGAGTTTAGTCTTTTAGAATTTCATGTCACTAACCTGTATAGAAAACTGATTGATTGGTCTACAGGATGAGAGCTGGGCGCACTGATCGTGTGTTAGAAAAGTGGTATATAGACTGACATGTGAAGAGAGCCGAACCTTTCGCCAAAGAAATCAAGATTAGAAGTCGCTGAGACTGCCTGACAGAGAGGTGTAATTGAGACTAAACCCCGAGATAAATGAACAACTCATCTGTTGCAATAAGCTAAGCTTCTTTAAGCGGCACTTTTGAATTTTCGGGATTTCGATTATGATTACGACTTATTTTTACATAGGCTATGCTCTCACATGACGAAAACTTGTGATCGTGCAGGTAGTAAACCAAACTTTTCGCTTATAAAGACTCTATAATTGCACAGGTCTACAACGAATTGCCTTCAACATGTCTGAATTCTGATTCTGCCTTTTAAATAATAACATTCGTTTTATTGAAAAACCAGTCGACATAACGCGATAGTTAACAAGCACAAAGGAGCAGCGAATAAGGCCTAGTAAACGTTTTTATACAGCATCCGTGTTATGAAGTTTTTATTGTTTTTATTGGTAAGTTCGAATGGATGCGGCCTAGGGCGCAGATTGTATTTGCCAGGACGTCTATAAGAGAAAAATTTATGAAGAACATGATCCTTGTCTTAAATGGTCTTAAATGGTACCAAACTATTATTTTTAATAAGCTTCACGGTCTGAGAAATAGACGAAAGGCAGAATAATTGTTGTCATCACATACGAGGAAGCAGTATTCTTATGTAGGCTAAACGTCAATGTTTATCAAAGACAATATTATTATTATCAATCATTAGTGTGGGGTATAAAGCGCGTTAATCAAAGGTTCGTAATGCCAATGCGCTCAGTTCTCGATCATTCAAAACACCAGGCTGACAGAACGCAGTTTGTTACATTTGAATGATAATGTGCTCACTGCTCCCACAAAATGTCTTCTTACCAATTTAACACCTAGAGGAGGGGTCTAAGTCTTTTCTGGTGCGCGGTGCACTGGCTTGCCGTGTGATCATTTACTAGGCTACCGTTGCGAAAATTCGCGCGTCTCGTTCAAGATTGTGCATCTGAGTTTTAGGTATAAACGAAATGCTTATATATAATTGTGATATATGGATGCCTGCACTTCAGAAAATAGAAATCTAAGACCTATAGGTTGGACAATGGTACTAATTCCGTCGGATAACTGAGGCGATGTGATATGCAAAAAGAAATGAGGGGTGAGTTGATATACCCACGCGATAATAATTCCAAGCAAATCAATTTTTGTCTGCGTTGATTTCAAAGTGACTCCTTTTTCGTCTTTGCATCTGCTTGTCACGTCATTAGGAAATCGTCTGTGTAGTTTGTATACGCTATAATAATGTCACAAATAGACTAATTTACATTGCGGATCAAGCTCCTCAGCCTTTCTTTTCAAACTCGCCAATGTATAAATAGGCCTCCCAGTTCATATACTCGCCAAACACAAACGCGTCACTACCTACAGGGGCGGATACAGAAATTTTTGAAGGGGGGCCAAAATTTTCGGTGATCTTTGCCAGAAAAAAATTAGATGACCTTTTTTAGTCGTTTGGTCGAAATATCTGGAAAATATAAGCTTAGGCTACCAGTTTTCCCTGTCAAAATAATTGATGACCTTTTTTAATCATCAGTCTTTCTGGTCGAAATAATCTGTGCAAGCAATAATATACTCTCTAGTATCCTACTTTTCTCTTCCCTCCCGATGCATTGATTTAATGGCTTGTTGAAACCAAATGGGGGGCCACGTCCCATGCACTTTTTAAATAGGGGGCCATGGCCGGATTGGCTCCTGTATCCGCCGCTGTGTACGTATGACCCCATGCATGCTCTATGAAACGCCCTGGCCGATTCATCGCAGAATCTGCAGAAAGTCTGCAGAGTATAAGTCGCTGGATGGGTGTTGTAGTAAAGCAGGTCGTGTACAGCAACCTTTTCTTACGGAATATAATTATACGCTCGACAACTTTGATGAAGAACGAACGCATTAATTTATACGAACACAGAGATTTTACTTTTCTAAAATATCGCAGTTTAGAACAATTAATCATATCGAAAAAGGCACAGTAATAAATAAATTTAAACACATCAACGATAATTAATTAATCAATTAATTAATCAATTAACTAATTAATTAATTAATTATGGAATCTGCATACATCTTTCTCCTGCACTTTCTGTTTGTATTGCTCTTGGAGTTTCGAACGATTGCAAATTCATATTGTAGGCTACATTAATTCTCCCACACATTATTTTGTTAACGACTTATGTGTTTCCTGCCTATCCGATTGACTTTCTACTAATATTCTTCTTCTATGGCCTCTTCTGCTGCTTTTGCTTTTACCCTCTGTACCAATCTCTTTCTCTTTCCCAGTTTTCCTCGAATTTAAAGCTTTTAACTATAGGCCTAATCGTCATTCAGCATACTTCCCCGTCAATTCTTATGGCATAGAATAGCCACAGGAAAGTGTAATAAAAATTTTGTCAACACCATGCCTTGTCTTGTTTATTTTTTTTAACCCCACTTCAGTTAATTGCCTTATTCTGCAGATTTTAACGATTGATTAATTGATTAATCGCTAAAAATCCTAATCGATTAAGTTTTGACTTGATCTATTATTTTTCGATGAATGTTCGATGAATGTTCAATTAATTTTCGATTAATTTTTGATTAATTTTCGATTAATTTTCGATTACTTTTTGATTATTTTCGATTAACTTTCGATTAATTTTCGATTATTTTTCGATTATTTTTCAATTATTTTTCGATTACTTTTCGATTAATTTTTGATATTTCGATTAATTTTCGGTTATTTTTTGATTAATTTTTGATTAATTTTCGATTAATTTTTGATTAATTTTCGATTAATTTTCCCACTCATTTCACGATACCACACCATCATTTTTTAGAGTAATCAGCATGGCGAACAATGATGCTGTGAAACTTTTGAGTGGATGACTACACGATTATTCTGATGGAAATTCTGCTAATGGAAAGATCTAAGATGGCGAGAAAACTAATTGTTTTTACTGCAACAAAAAATTTAATAAACAGTTAGAATGAGGATTTCTGTACAAAGAAATGATTGATTAAATCATAGATGTAAAAAACGATGGAAACGAAATAAAAAACGGAAAAAAACGTCGTTTTTTTCGAAAAAATAAAAAACGACAAAAAATCGATGAAAAAAACGGAAACGGTAAATAATTTGACTTTGCTACATCTAAAACCGCATTTTAAGCTTGAAAACATTCATTAGGAACCTACTACACGCAGGCTATCTCTTAAATGATGATGTTAAACGATGAAATAATGACTTTAGTTAGATGAATTCTTGAGAGTTGGCGGAAAACATAAGGAATATCAGAAAAAAGTGAAAATTAAGGAAAATAATAACCGAAAGTAAATGAATAAATAAAGTTAAAGAAAGAATAAAAAACGATAAAAAACGATGGGATAAATAAAAAACGAAAAAAACGACGTTTTTTGGGAGAGAATAAAAAACGGAAAAAAACGTTTTTTACATCTATGGATTAAATAGTTACTATAGGCCTATCTTCACAGTTTTTCACGCTTACTTAGGCCTAACGCAGACGAAATTAATTGAAATTAGTCTATTAATTAACCGCGATTAAATTAAGGATAACAATCGATTACAATTATTTTTTATCATTACCAGCCATAATATTATTAGCCAGTGCATTATTGAACCATATTAAAATCCACAATACCACTTCTATTTTTGTAAACAGACCCAATATCAGGGCTGGTTTTTAAGGAATTATTAGAACTGCACAGCCCTTCTTTTTATTCCCATCCTCCATGGCAAATTACTTCCAATCGGAAGACAATGACCATTTTTTGCTAGTTCTAACTGTACAGAAGTGCTTCTACAACTGCACAAATCCATTTAGAACTGCACATTTTGTGTACAACTGCACGTTAAAAAAAGACCCTGCCCAATACAGGGATGGGCAAATTACAGGGCAGCTTGTAATTCAATTACAAATTACAAATTACTGGAGAAAATGTAATTGAATTACAAATTACAAATTACTTTTGACTCAGAGCCTCAAATTACAAATTACAAATTACGTAATTTCAATTACATCAATTACAAATTACTTTTGGACTTGAATCATTGGAATAAAAAACTCAGCAAGAAGTGTATGCCTTTTCCCTTATTTCTATATGTATCATTATTTATTTTGTAGTTATCTTTTAGAAGCAGCATCCGCTCAAAAGGTTAGGCCTATCTGATCATCTTTGGTGACTTGCAATCATGCCCGTAAAACTAAAGAGACTCTCTACTGGTGCAGACCAAGGCAGTGCATCATTAAATTGTACAAAGAATTTGTTGGTACAATGTAGTTGG
Source organism: Lumbricus terrestris (assembly GCA_949752735.1). Classification (NCBI taxonomy): domain Eukaryota; kingdom Metazoa; phylum Annelida; class Clitellata; order Crassiclitellata; family Lumbricidae; genus Lumbricus; species Lumbricus terrestris. Next base: position 9,236,554 of record OX457039.1, read on the forward strand.
AGAGCTATGAGGCATTGCTAGTTTCTTTTTTGCCATCTTCCATTATGCTGCAAGATTTCTAAATCGTTTTTGTTTCTGCTAGTCGACTTAATTTATGGTCACTGCACGCTGACGCTGCAAATTAAGATCATTGAATTCTTCCTCTACCTATTCTTCTTTATGACCACTAGATGCTCAGTATTTTGTTCGCTACCGGTGTTATATTCAGATGTTGTTACTAGCAACTCATGCATTCTTTTAGTTTGGTCTGCAAACTGCAGTGTGCAGGTAGGCACATAACTTGAAATACGGATGATTACTGTTGCAAGGATCGCATGATTCATCAAAGAATTTTAATATAGTTGCATTCAAAGTAATTTGATTTTGCAGAATGTAATTGAAATTACAAATTACAGGAAGAAATGTAATTGAATTACAAATTACAAATTACTTTGATGAAGAGCATCAAATTACAAATTACCAATTACAATTGTAATTTAAATTACGTAATTTCAATTACTCAATTAAATTACTGCCCATCCCTGGCCCAATATTCACCCTTTACAACGGCATTTCAACATATCTCACCCTATTCACATTTCCCCTTCCATTCTGCATCTTCTTAAAGCTTACCATTCCCTATGTATGCATTCCGTACTTTTACCTGCCATACCCAAAACTAAGACTTCTAAATCGTCAGTAGAAACGACGTGGTTTTTAGACATCTTGGTCAAGCAGTTCATTATTATAGGCCTAGTAATATTATATTATGTAACTGGCTTTCGCATACCAGTATGCTAGTGACATCTTCTGAATGAAGATTCCTCGGCCGTAGTATCTAGCCTATTGGACTTCAATATAGATAATTATATATTATATATACATATATATAATTATATATATGTAATTATATATAATTATATATATAATTATATATATAATTATATATATTTATTTATATATATATATATATATATATATATATATATATATATATATATTATAAATCCTGCAAGGCAAATGTCAAAACTGATTGCTGTTAATCGATTCGAATAAAATCGACAAAATATTGAGAGAATGAAAAACAGTCACACACTCTAATTATTATTTTCAAAAATGACTTAGCAGGTCGCATATCGCTGGAACACATGCCGTTGCGGCAGCATTATATCTTCCAAACCTCTGCACTGTAAACGCTATCGTTCCTATAATGACGCCGACAATCATCTGCTGAGCAAACTCGACGCACAGCGCCGCCGCCTACCGAATGAACGGGTAACGCAAGTAACGTCATCGCGCCATCTAGCGAATAGATCAGAAACGACGACGTAATCTGGACTCTGGTAGAGCAATGATATTGGCGTTGAGTACCAGAGATGAGACGGTAGTGTTAAGTTAAACCTCGGTGGCCAGAACGTAGCCTTGAGCTGGTCGCTGTCCATGGCTGTTGAGCGGGGCAGCTGAGAGATGATGGGGAGCGGGTGGAGATGATGAAGATGATGCGGAGGGTCTACCCCGTGTTGCCACCCGGTGCAAGTCGGCTGTTGAATTCGGATCGTTGTGTCTATGGATAAACCACGAATAACCAACATGTTAGTATAATTATAAGTTGCAATTGCAATTGTTCTTATTGTGGATGAGGCATGTCGTAATCATGGTGCTGAGGATGTGTGATTTGCATGGAGGACCAATTATTACGTCCTTAGATGAAAAGGAGAATGAGAGAAAGGAGGAGGAGGAGGAGGAGTAGGAGGAGGAGGAGGAGGAAGATGAGAAGGAGGAGGAGGATGAAGAGGCAGATGAGGAGGAGGAGATGGAGAAGTGAGAGGGGAAGAAGATGGAAGCCTATGATTGCAATCAGTATAATGAACGGATGATGCTCACAAGTTATTATTGAAGTCGAATTCAACTGTCGGCAGCCGTTTATAAGGCTTGTTACATGTTTAATGACACTGCCACATCAAAGATGATTAGTGTCGCCCTCCTCCTTTATCCAGGCTTGGGACTGGCACTGGCAGAGAACAACCAGTGGCGCGTTCTATATATACATATATAGGCCTATAGCTCAGTTTACCAATGCCATCTGACGAATGGAAGGTTGAGTGAACCTTTGGGTTGGTATAGCGGGAGGTGAAGCCACATCCGTGCGTGAATTCTTCGTGCCAGAGTGTTTACCATTACTCTGACACCCCCACAAAGATGAAGAGGTTGGAATAGAGGAGGAGTATATTGAAGGCAGAGGAGGAAATAAAGTCTGTGAGCTATAACAGCATGAAAGACAGTTTTGGGTAAATGGTGGAGCATCATCTACCTATCACCCATACAGTTTTGAGACGGCGACGTAGAAGCTGGATGAGGAGAGGAGGAGGAGAAGGAAGGTGAAAGAGAGGAGAAGAAGACATCTGTAAGCCAACCAGCAAGGAAGCATAACGTGTTAGCGACATTATTTTGTTAGCTTCAGAAGCGCCGCTCACTGTAAACCTTGCACACCACATTTTAACAAGGAGTCATGGGATAAAAGTAAGCATTCAGACATCTCCGATCATTACATTGAGTGCAATCACAGGTTTCAATCTTCTTCTCCTCTCACATCTCCACCTAACTTCTGACCAAGATACTGGCAAAAACCATGGAGGGGTCTTTTCATGGCCCACCCTGTACATACAGACATATAGAGAGTGACACAAATTGAGAAATACAGGGTGAGAATTGCCGGGGGTTGGGGGGGTTTCAACCCCCCAGTCTTTCTTAGAGCCCCATAGTAAAATCTGTTTTTCACACCTAAATTTCAAGTGGACAATGGTCCAACCCCCCAGTTATATTTCCACAATTCTTACACTGGAGAAAGATAACAGGAAGCGGAATGGATGGTCAGAGCGGTATAGCATCCCCACGTACCTGACTCTAAAGGTAGATAGCTGTTCCTTAGAAGGTTCCACCGATTGTTCCACCACCGTGGAACCATGGTACGGGCAAGTCCTATGAAATGCGCACGTGCAGTCCGATAGGCCGACGACGTCACGTGACGTCGCCATCACGTGACCCTTCGTGAATCGTTTTACGTCATCGGATGCGTCATACTCTCCCTGCAGACCAACCGTTGACCAAACGTTGCTGCTGCGTTGTTGCCTAGCAACCTCCGCCTGGCATTGTCTCAGCTGCTGCTCCTGGCGCTCTTTGTTCGTGATCTTCGTCGGTCTTCCGCTTCCGCCGGAAGTCGACTTCGTCTCGTCCGCCGCCATCTTGTTTTTGACGCGATTGTTGACGTCATCGACATCGTCGTCGTCGTAACCATAGCGACGAACGTTGCTGTCGTCAGCGGCAACGATGACGTCATCACCGCGTCGTCTGCGCCGCCTGACGACGACGATGACGACACCGATGAGAATAGCGACGACCGGAAGTCCGACGCCGAGCACGACGATCAGCACGATCTGCTGGACGTTGATGGCGGAAGTGACGTCACCGACCACCTGCTGCTTGTCGGGCGTTGCCACGAGCAACGGGAGCGTGACGCCGGCCTGCTGGCAACGGTTGCCGTGGTAACCGGGTGGGCAGAGGCAGTTGACGCCCGACGGCGTGTTGACGCAGGTTGCCCCGCGACCGCACGGAGCAGACGAACAGGAAGTGACGTTGCTGTCGCTGCAGTAGCGGCCGGTGAAGCCCGGTGCGCATGCGCAGCGGAAGTCGTTGACGAGGTCGACGCAAGTGGCGCCGTTGACGCAGGGAAGGTTAAGGCATTCGTCAAGGTTGTCCTGACATAGGACGCCGACGTACCCAGCCACGCACCGACACACGAACCCTTCGTTGACGTCCGGGACGCAGGCGCCTCCGTTGAGGCAAGGACGTCCCGCGCAGTGGTTGCGGTCGTCCTGACAGAACCGTCCGCTGTATTCGTTGCGGCAGAGGCAGAGGAAACCGGAAACGGAAGTGGGTATCGCTATGCAGCGCCCTCCTGTGTCGAATAAACACGAGAAATATCGTTACGGGCGACAAACAAAATGATTTATAAATGATAATTCGATTCGTTAATTATTGCTCCCAGTTCAAACAATCGATATAATTTATGACAATTACACAATTCGCGTTGCTGCTCCATCACACTCCCATAGCAATCGTTTTATTGTTGTTGTGGTCATGTTTTTCTTACCTTCCGATCTTCAGCTCACACTGACTGGACTTCATCATTTAGCCTAATAATTATTTTTGCAAGTCGTCTTGATATGTTATTATTATCACCATTGGCCACGTGACGGCTGGATATGACGTGAGGAATAACGTCGTCAGAAAAATCAAATTATAGCCAAGACCATAGGCGCAGGAGGCGGGGGTCCAGAGGGGAGCAAATACCCCCAAATTTCGGGCAAATGTGTTTTTCGGGCAAAAGAGGCACGGACGGAAAAAAATTGGAAATTTTTTCGGGCAACCAGGTACAGGCGGATTTTTTTCTGGCACACAGGGGTAAAAATTTTCGGCCGAGAAAATCCTAAGATTTTGGGCGGATGACTAAAAAAATGACTTTACATGTAAAAAGGTCATCAGATTTTTCGGGCAAAAATAAAAAAATTTCCCACCCAGTTCCGAAATGTTCCCTACGCCTATGGGGCCCAAGACAGTGTGGTGTGAATGATTGATTGAGTGAGCGACTGATTAATTACATACATACATGAGATCGAAAATGATACAACAGTTAGTCATTATGGTGAACATAATTATTATTGTTGCAATGGTCCAACCAACCGTTGAGGCAAGGTCTGGAGAAGCAAGCGTCCAGTTGCGTCTCGCAGTTGAGTCCCGTGTAACCAGCTGGACAGCTGCAGTAGTACTGTCCACTGCGGTCTCGACATGTCCCGTTGTTGAGACACGGACCCAGGTCGCACGACTTCGATAGACTCCACTGGCAGTAGCTCCCGTGGGAAGTCGATGGACACAGGCAACGATATTGACCGGTGATCGGCTCTAACTAAATGCACAAATCAACGATGGGATTTAGTGACGGTTTCAGAGCAGGGCATAATCCAGTGGCGTAGACAAGGGGAGGTTTCGGGGGTTAAAGCCCACCATTGGCCTAGACAAAGTTTTTCTAAAGGTTATTTTTCCACTTAGATAGATAAGAAAAAAACAAACAATTGCTTGTAGTAACAATTGTTTTTCTTACTTTATTTCCTTTGTTACTTTATTCCCCTTTTATTTACCCGGTACTGTAATACTGATGGGTTGGTGTCGGGAAGGGCATCCAGACAGGCCATAACACCCCCCCCCCATTATAAATTCCTGGCTACGACACTGGTAGGCTATAATCCATTTCGTTTTCAGCTTAAACGGTCAAATTGTTGAAGAGTTAAAGGAAATGCAGAAGGCAGAAAAACTGAATTTAAAAAAATAAAGAAGGGAAAATTTTTATCCATTGTGAAAATTGTCTTTTGAATAAATTTGAAATGAACACTATTATAAAATTAAGAGTTTGTATAGTTGCATCTTCAACAGAATCGTGTTAAAAGATATTTATTTAATCTAGTTGACTTGCTGAATGTAGTAACACAATGATTGATCAATCTAATATCCATCAACTGATTGATTGGATTGATTGATTGATTGTTTGATTGGTTGATTGATTGATTGATTGATTGTTTGATCGATTGATCGATTGATCGATTGATCGATTGATCAACTGACTGACTGACCGACCGACCGACCGACCGACCGACCGACCGACCGACCGACCGACCGACCGACCGACCGACCGACCGACCGACCGACCGACTGACTGACAGATTCGACTTATTCACTAATTCACTGCCTGACCGCTTGTGTGACTGCCTGATTGATTGGTCGATTGATTCAATCAATCCACCATTTGACCTATTGATTGACTGATTGATTGATGAACCGATTTACGATTGATTGCCTGATTTACCGATCGATCAAAAGAAGTACTTCTTACCTCACATGTACCGCCATTTTGGCACGGCACATGAACACAGTCTTCAATCTTCACCTCACAGTTGGAGCCCGTGAACCCCGAGGGACACGTGCAAGTGTAGCTGCCCTGACCAGCGTTCGTACAAGTTCCACTGTTCATGCACGGACGGTGATTAGTGCAGAAGTTCAGATCTGCAAAGATATTAATAATAATAATTCAATAATTGGAATCATTTCAGATCATCGATTTCTGCTTGATTGATTCCATTCATGTAAACCATGTGACACGGATGCCGTTCCTTGTTTGTTTGTATGTGCACTTGTTATAGCGCCCCTCCAAGCACTCTACTCAGAGGCGCTCCCGACTGCAGAGCGGATGCTGCATCGTAGTTTCACGCCGAAGCGCTGAGCAATTGCGAGTGAAAGACTTGCCCAAGATCCATACGCGGCGACTTGAGGTGGATTCGAACCTCGAACCTTCATAGTATTAACCCACTACCGAGGGCCGAGGGCATAGGATCCCCCCCCCCCCATACGATTTACTACACTTTAATCGGTAAAGGGTTAAAGTTGCAAAACTTCTACAGCGTGCTCTCAGTCTTCACAAATTACCACCAACGATTAGTAATGACCAGTATAATATCAAAGCCCTGCAGCGACTGTCATCAAACCCACGACAATCTGGAGTAACCGGAGAGTCTGAGTCAATCGTCATGGAGAATAATTATTGTTCCGCTCACCTTGGTTGCAGAAGAGACCTCCCCAGCCGTCCTCGCAATTGCATTGCCATGGCTGGTCGCAGGAGCCGCGCTGGCAACCAGGGTAGGGTATACACTGACGACATAGCGTACCCTGCCACCCAAGCCGACACCTGTGATACATAGCACAGCATTATACGCAAAGTCACAATAAATGAATGAATGAATGAATGAGGGAGAGGGAGAGGGAGAGGGAGAGGGAGAGGGAGAGGGAGAGGGAGGGAGAGGAAGAGGGAGAGGGAGAGGGAGAGGGAGAGGGAGAGGGAGAGGGAGAGGGAGAGGGAGAGGGAGAGGGAGAGGGAGAGGGAGAGGGAGAGGGAGAGGGAGAGGGAGAGGGAGAGGGAGAGCGAGAGGGAGAGGGAGAGGGAGAGGGAGAGGGAGAGAGGAAGAATTGATTGCATTATACCATGCTTGGGTTCAACGGAAGAATGCTAAGACACATTCATTTCAGTTTACCTGATGTTGATGTCTTAGTCTTGCAATAGGATGTGTCGACCTATGATCTCGTGCCATGTTTTTTAGAACTTTGCACATTATATAACTACCTATCTCAGGTCCCTAGATGTTCCCGGGACCCTAGGCATTTACCACTAAGTCTTGCCTCTTTCTCGCGAGAGCCCGGATTCAACTACTAAGAACGCCAGTGGAAAGATACTTCTGGGTGCGGCCAACCTTCGGATCGAAGATAGCTTAAGACGGGGAATGCAAGACAAAACAAAAGAAGACAAAAACAGGAAAAAAGAAGAAGAAACAAAACAAATCAAAACAAGTCAAAACACCAAGAAAATTTTTAAAAAACAAAACAAGACAAAACAAAACAAGACAAAGCAAAACAAAACAAAACAAGACAAAACAAAACAAGACAAAGAAAACAAAACTGCGAGCCGATATAATTATTCGGAGACGATGACTTACTTGCATTCGTTCGGATCTTCACACAAACCATGTTCCGGATCACATCCATCGAGACAAACAGCTAAAGACAGAAAGAACAATCATATCGGACATTGTTTACTATTATAATACTCAGTTTGTTAATTCATTGTTACGTTCGTTTGTATGTCCGTCGGATATCATCGTGTCATTTATGAGTAGATAGAGTCGATCAGTATAGTGAGATTTATGCATGAATGCATGTAGGGTCAAATGAGCGTGCGGAGTTGGATGGATGGATGGATGAACGGATGGACAGACAGACGGAGAAACAGACGGACGGATTAATGGAGACAGAGAGACAGACAGAGAGAGAGACAGAGAGAGAAAGACAGAGACAGACACACAGAGCGAGAGAGAGACAGAGAAAGACAGACAGACAGCGAGAGAGAGAGAGAGAGAGAGAGAGAGAGAGAGAGAGATGAGTAAATAGGTAGGCTAGATGAATCAATGGAGGGAGGTAGGAACAGGTATAGCTGCACTGACACACAGACGGAAACAGTCAACGAGACTGATTGATATACGTTAAGATGAAAGGAAAGAGAATTGTTTCTTTTTCAAATGCTGCATGTGGGAGCGTGCTAACTTTTCAACAAGATCGCAAATCTTTCTTCGTCGAAGCTCCAATTACTCCAACAAAGATACCAAACACCACCGAACAACCAACCGTCGCACACACAGTATTACACACACAATACACTAATATATAACTCGTGGGTCTTAATAAGAGTACTGCAGTTACAACAAGCTGATAATATTCGAATTATTTCGAAATGTGAAACGCTTTTGGCTGAACGCAATCGACTTTGATTTCCAAATTTCACGGTTTCCATTTCAGCCGATTTCTAGTCGATTATAGCATTGAATGCTACACAAATTATATCGTGGAAATGACTCGGATTTGTGCCGCTTATACGATTCTAATTTGCTCCTTTGCTTCGGATAATAGCCTAAAATAATGACTGCGACAAAATAATTTTTATTATACAGGTCTGCTTAGCGTATCGACAATTCTAATTACAACAGTAACTTGATGCACAGATTGATTATAATATTATTGGACTCGCTATCGCAACGGTCAATGTAAACTTTTAGCTAGACATTTTGGCAAAAGCTGGGTTCAACTGTTGTGTCGAATTGTTTTAAGAGACTCACTGTAAACGGTAACAAATTACGATGCAGCCAATCGGCAACCGTGACAGTGTTGCTTATACCTAGACATTTAACCACATTAACGTGGCGTTTTACGATAGACTCACAACAACCTCTCTTATTTATTGCTGCAGTCCATGCATCTGTCGAGCTTGCCATCTGTTTGAATTCCATCCACTCAACCAATCAGTCATCCATGCATAATGCATACCTGCATCCGTCCATTCATTTATCAAACCCTTCATCCATTCATTCATCCATTCATCCTTTCATTCATCCATTCGTCCGACCATCAAACAATCCATCATCCAAAAATCAATCCATTCATCCATCCATCTATCCATCTATCCATCTATTCATTCATCCATCTATCCATCTATCCATCTATCCATCCACCCATCCATTCATCCATCCATCCATTCATCCATCCATCCAACAATCCATCATCCAAATATCAATCCATCCATCCATCCAAAAATCCATCATCCAAAAATCAATCCATTCATCCAGTCATCCATCTACCCAACCATCTATCTATCTATCCATCCATCCATCTATCCATTCATCTATCCATCTATCCATCTATCCATTCATCCATCCATCCATCCATCCAACCATCCATCTATCCATCTATCCATCCATCCATCCATTCATCCATTCATCCATTCATTCATCCATGCATCCATCCATCCATCCAACCAACCATCCATCCATCCATCTATCCATCCATCTATCCATCCATCCATCTATCCATCCATCCATCCATCCATCCATCCATCTATCTATCATAATAATTCGTCTTCGAGATCTTACCTTTGTCACAGTACTGTCCTGTCCAGCCACTCTGGCAGATCTTCACACCTTCTCGGCTGCACGTGTAATGACCAAACTTGTCGTCACGTGGTTGGCACGTGTCAGAACATCCGGGTCCGAAGTATGTCTCCGAACACGTGACCCTGAACCTAAAGGTCAGTTGGTGAAGGTCACTGGATGCGTTGTCATAGAGATGCCAAGTGGTGCCTGCTTCCAAGGTTCCCTGGATAGCTGCTCGGAAGATCAGAGTATCTGTAACGCCTGTATTGGAGAAAATGGAAGATAATGGGAAATAACAAGATAGGACGTAGTCTCATGTGATTCTTATACTAATTGCATTTTCATTTCTAAAGCACGTCTAGTACGGTGAACCGTTCAGAAGCGCTCCCAATGCGCACTGCGCAATGCCTTGCGAGAAGAATAGGCCTTGAGAAGAGCAAAGGAAGTAGAGAGAGAGAAAGAGAGATAGACAGACAGACAGAGAGAGTGCATGCCAGACAGAACTCTAGAGTGAACAGAAGGAGTAAGTGTATTCTAAATAGAAGGACCAATTGAGTCAAATGATCGAGACTGAGCCACAGCATTTATATATACATTATCAAGATGACAAGTCTATTGGATGAACGAAGTGGATAGTGCACGAGAGGATTATTCTGAATAATTCATCCGGAATTGGGGGTAAGACCCCGATCATCCTTGGAATCGTTATCGTAAACTCCCAACGTCTAAAACGCCGCTCAAAAGCCAGGCGATATACTATTATAAGGAAATAATATATATCACTGGCGCCATTTCTCGCATATAACATGAGTAGAAAGAGAAAAGGTGCCATACATATGTTTAATTTCCAGATATTATAGATAGACAAAGGTAGCGCGCATCGGAAACCAACCCCAGATTTTCCCCCAGGAGTAGGATTTTGTCGAAACATTGCAGCTGTTGATTGTGTGATTATAGCCTGGTGTATAACCATTAACCATGCAGGTAGGCTGTACAATGTACATGAATAAACAAAGACGAAGATACAGGGATGGTACATGCATGAGCGGATATAGCTTTCAGCCTCGCTTGACGTTTCAAATAGCTGGAAGGCATCAGCTGATAGCAGTGGACATGGCGCCGTGCTTGGGTTGGATTACGGATTTTATCAAGAACATATTATCTGTCAAATGCTCAGACTGTATTATCAATCTAAAGATGGAACGCGGTGATCTAGCGGCATACGTTCTGTGCCTTGTAACTTGGGCGTCGGAGGTTTGAACGTGTAGCGTATTCCTCAGGCCACACGTACCGTAGCGATCCTATAGACAAGTTGCTGACCCAGAATTCTCTGTGAGGAAAGCAACGGGAAACGACCTCACGCATCCCATCCCATCCCGGGGTGGCATTAAAGCCAATGGACCTGCATGCCTTGGGGCAGAGAACTCATCCCCACGATTCACCAGTAATAGCCTATGCATGATCAGCTATCTCTTTATTCATATTTCCCACAAACACCAACAGATCCTATATATAAGTAGTAGTAGTTTCTTGAGTAGTTTCTTGAAGGGGCGCTATATAAATGCTATGAATGAATGAATGAATAATAGACCTATATATATAATATTTAAAATGCATATGGCGTATGTTTATTACAGGTGCTCATCCGTTTGCCTATCTCTATATATATTAGATTTTCCTTTGAAAAATGTACATAATCTCCATGACAGTATGAAACGAAACATAATTCGCGTTCCTCATAATATGTATTATAATAGTCTATATAATTGAAGATGCATATGTTCCTATATGTTATATTCATACTGTATGTATTTGCATACATATACAGTGCACATAATATACAGGGTGCGCCAAAAAAGACCCCCCCTAGGTTTTTTGCCAATATCTTGGCCAGATGTAAGAATTTCGAAATGAAATTTTACAGTTTTAAAGACAATTCATATAAATTTACACCTGATGGTCAGATTTCATCAAAATATTTCAAACACAACAGAAGATACATCACTTTTAGTGAGGTTACCCATCGTTTTTTGACGATTTAAAAACGCGACGCAACAGAAAGTAACAAAAAACCAATCTAATTATTCTGGCCAATATCTCGGCCAAAAGTAAGAAAAACAAAATGAAATTTTATAGGCTTAAAGACAATTCATAACTGCACGTGATGGTCAGATTCCATCAAAATATTTCAAGCAGAACAAAAGTTATACCACTTTTAGGGAGGTCATCAACCGTTTTTTGACGATTCAAAAACCAAAAGCAACCAAAAAAGTAACAAAAACACGATTTTTTTCTCATCTCAAATAATTGGTAACAAATAGCCTTGATATTGCCAGATGATCATTATTATTACTATTTAAAACAGAAACAGGGTACCAACGTAGCTGCGCGTCACTGAGAAGTCACTTAGCAATATTATGACAATCAAATTGGTAATAAGGAATCTGTCAGATTAATCGACAGGTCCATCAAGAACTTTGCAAAGAGACTCAAAAGAAGTTTTGACACATGTGGTGGGCACATTGAACACAAGTTGTGAAGCACTACCAAGTTCATTTGACAACAGTTATTTGAGATGAGACTTAATAAAATCGTGTTTTTGCTACTTTTTGTTGCGTTTCGTTTTTGAATCGTCAAAACGCTGTGGGTGGCCTCACTAAAAGTGGTATAACTTTTGTTCTGTTTGAAATATTTTGATAAAATCTGACCACCATGTGTAAATATGAATTGTCGTTAGGACTGTAAAATTTCACTTCGAAATTCTTACTTCTGGCCAAGATATTGTCAAAAACATAGGGGGTCTTTTTTGGCGAACCCTGTATACAGGGTGGCTCAAAAAAAAAAGTACCACCGGGGAAAATGCGATATCTTCGCAGCCGATTGGGGTTTTTCTGCGAAAATTTCACAATTTGAAGGGGAATGAATATACAACAATCCCTGAAAGTTTCATTTGAAACTTTTCATGTTTGCAAAAGTTACAGCTGTTCAAACTTAAAATTTCGTTTTTTCAATTATCCGGAGAATCATGCTCCAATACAAGTGATTTCATTAGGATGTTTGGCAAATTACAACACACACACATTGATGATGATGTCATACGACCTCACTATGAGCTGTAAAGAAGCTGTTTATGAAGCAATCTGCTGGTATTTGGTGATATTTTATAGATTAAGGTCTCAATTGGTGAACCCAAACAATGAACGTCATGGGCAAAGTTTCTGCAAAAGATCAAATGGGAACTCGGACTTTGCATGAACAGAGACTGAGACATCGCGTGATCATAGCAAAATACCCAGTGAAAAGTGGAGCCTGAGCACATTGAAGACTATCTGCAAACGTGTTTATGTAACGAAGATCAGATGTCGGAAGAGAGGCAGGAAGTGGTCGCTTGATCTGACGGAAAAAGCGCGATTTTCACGAAATTCGCTTGGTAATCGAAAGGTCAAGTTTGCAAAGCAAATCGTGGTTTCGGCATCAGATATGCCGGCGTGTGTTGCGGCTGCAAGAAAAGACTGCAATTAATCCCATTCAGTAGGTTAGATGTCAAACTCATCATTGAACTCGCTTACCCAGACTCATTGAAGACCAGGTATGCTCTAACATCTGGTTTTATTATGCAGCAGGACAGTGCGCCTGCTTGCTCGCACGGCAAGGTTGATTATGATGGCGCTACCTTATTGACATCAACTGAAGTAAATGCATTGGCAAAGATGATTTACAAACTCGCCAGACCTTAACCCTCTTGTTTATCACGTCTGGGGAGCTATGCTGGAACGCTGCAAGACATTTAATCCCAAGTTGGAGAACATTGGCCAGCTGAAGCAAGTCTTGCTGCTAATGTGGGGTCAGTTGCCGCAGGACCCGACCAACAAGGCCATACTGAGCTTCACAAAAAGAATTTGAGCTTGTGTTAAGGCAGGGAGTGGACACTCTCATTATACCTTACAATAAACTGCAAAACGGAATGCTGAGGTCGTAGTGAAAAGTGATATCATTTGACTTGGAAATCTACAAGTGACGTAAATTTTCCGCGGATAATTGAAAAAACGAAATTTTAAGTTTGAACAGCTGTAACTTTTGCAAACATGAAAAGTTTCAAATGAAACTTTCAGGTATTGTTGGAAATTCATTCCCCTACAAATTGGAAAATTTTCGCAGAAAAAGTTCGATCGGCTGCGAAGATATCGCATTTTCCCCGGTGGTACGTTTTTTTTTGAGCCACCCTGTATGTCGGTAGCATGTATTGCATTATTATGCCGGGATTCAGATACACAATGATTACACGTGGTATCGATTTACACAATGTGCGTGGCCGTCCATGCTTGCTCAGCATGAAAACAGATTCACGATACGATGCAGTTGGCATAATGGAGATAAGACTTCATCAATGCCTCGAAATCTTCTCCAGACATCTCGTGTCTTATATGATTGCAGGGAGGGCGGCGCACCTGTCAGAGCATCGGAACCACATTATATACCCGACGAATGCATGTGTGTCCGACAGGCAGACACTACTACTGCATGTGGAAAGACTTTAAACAGACCTCTGCAGGGTGCTTGACGGTGCAGAGGTCAGCGGTCGGACTGTCGGTCAAAAGGTCGGAGTTCAATTCCACGCCCGCACTGCAGGGATTTGTTTTGAGGTTTCTTCCCCCCCACTACCCGACGGAGCTATAATGACTACACTGACCGTGCAATGTTAGTGGGACGATTGGACGGTGAGGGAGAGGACCACGTTTGCCGAGGGTGAACATAACGAAGTCGATACACTTCATTTCAATGGCTGCCATCTGTCAGGCTGAAGCTCAAGAGACTTATCGTCTTCTTCTTCTTCTCTATAATCGTATTCTACATTCATTCACTCATTCATTCATTCATTCATTCACTCATTCATTTCATTTCATTCATTCATTCATTCACTCATTCATTTCATTTCATTCATTCGTTCGTTCGTTCATTCATTAGTTCATTCATTCATTTGTTCGTTCATTCTTTCATTCATTGGTTCATTATGGAGATTTATATAGCGCCCCTTCAAGGTTACTATGCTGGAGCGCTCCCAACCCAACATCGGCTGAAAAGCACTGTTTTGGCAGCCATCAAACGCACCTGAGCAAATCCTAAGCACAATGAGTATAAACACAATAGTAGGCTATAATATAGAAGTCATACATTGCATTATCATGCATGGAGTCAATAACCGAGAAAGTACGGTGCTGTCTAAGAGAATAATTAGTATGCCAGTTGCAAAGGATATTAATTTCCTGCGATGCAATTTTTAAGCTCTCACGAACAAATTTATCCGTGACCATCGTGCTCTGAGTCTGCATGTGGTGTATGTTCGTCGCCTTGCACCTGGATGGTTGCAGGTTCGAATCGACCTCAAGCCGCCGCGTAGGAACCTTAGGTAAGTCCTTCAATCGTGCACTTCTGTGTGAAATTCCTATTCAGTGTTCGCGCTGTAGCCGGGAGCGCTTCTAAGTAGCTCTCTCAAAGGGGCGTATAACAGGCGCACATACATACATACATACATACATACATACATAAAACATACATGCACACATACATACATACATACATAAAACATACATGCACACATACATACATATATACATACATACATACATGCATACATACATACATGCATGCATATATGCATACATACATGCATACATGCATACATGCATGCATGCATACATGCACATATGCACACATGCACACGTGCACATGTGCACACATGCACATGTGCACACATGCACACGTCCACACATGCACACATGTGTACATGCGTACATGCGTACATGCATACATACACACATACATACATACATACAATACATACATACATACATACATACATACATACATACATACATACATACATACATACATACATACATACATACATACATACATACATAAAACATACATGCACACATACATACATACATACATACATACATACATACATGCATACATACATACATACATACATGCATGCATATATGCATACATA